>OW388290.1:102188732-103388732 GCA_936450465.1 Gibbula magus
TACGAGACTGCTGACACATGAGTTCTCACAGACATCTCACCCTGGCAGAGTAGTGTGCTGAACAGCAAAACGAGACTGATGACACATGAGTTCTCACAGACATCTCACCCTGGCAGAGTAGTGTGCTGAACAGCAGTACGAGACTGCTGACAGATGAGTTCTCACAGACATCTCACCCTGGCAGAGTAGTGTGCTGAACAACAATACGAGACTGATGACACATGAGTTCTCACAGACATCTCACCCTGGCAGAGTAGTGTGCTGAACAGCAATACCAGACTGCTGACACATGAGTTCTCACAGACATCTCACCCTGGCAGAGTAGTGTGCTGAACAGCAGTACGAGACTGCTGACAGATGAGTTCTCACAGACATCTCACCCTGGCAGAGTAGTGTGCTGAACAGCAATACGAGAATGCTGACACATGAGTTCTCACAGACATCTCACCCTGGCAGAGTAGTGTGCTGAACAGCAATACGAGAATGCTGACAGATGAGTTCTCACAGACATCTCACCCTGGCAGAGTAGTGTGCTGAACAGCAATACCAGACTGCTGACACATGAGTTCTCACAGACATCTCACCCTGGCAGAGTAGTGTGCTGAACAGCAGTACGAGACTGCTGACACATGAGTTCTCACAGACCTCTCACCCTGGCAGAGTAGTGTGCTGAACAGCAATACGAGACTGCTGACACATGAGTTCTCACAGACATCTCACCCTGGCAGAGTAGTGTGCTGAACAGCAATACGAGAATGCTGACACATGAGTTCTCACAGACATCTCACCCTGGCAGAGTAGTGTGCTGAACAGCAATACGAGACTGCTGACACATGAGTTCTCACAGACATCTCACCCTGGCAGAGTAGTGTGCTGAACAGCAGTACGAGACTGCTGACACATGAGTTCTCACAGACATCTCACCCTGGCAGAGTAGTGTGCTGAACAGCAATACGAGACTGATGACACATGAGTTCTCACAGACATCTCACCCTGGCAGAGTAGTGTGCTGAACAGCAGTACGAGACTGCTGACACATGAGTTCTCACAGACATCTCACCCTGGCAGAGTAGTGTACTGAACAACAATACGAGACTGCTGACAGATGAGTTCTCACAGACATCTCACCCTGGCAGAGTAGTGTGCTGAACAGCAATACGAGACTGCTGACAGATGAGTTCTCACAGACATCTCACCCTGGCAGAGTAGTGTGCTGAACAGCAGTACGAGACTGCTGACACATGAGTTCTCACAGACATCTCACCCTGGCAGAGTAGTGTGCTGAACAGCAATACGAGACTGATGACACATGAGTTCTCACAGACATCTCACCCTGGCAGAGTAGTGTGCTGAACAACAATACGAGACTGATGACACATGAGTTCTCACAGACATCTCACCCTGGCAGAGTAGTGTGCTGAACAGCAGTACGAGACTGCTGACAGATGAGTTCTCACAGACATCTCACCCTGGCAGAGTAGTGTGCTGAACAGCAATACGAGACTGCTGACACATGAGTTCTCACAGACATCTCAGCGTGGCAGAGTAGTGTGCTGAACAACAATACGAGACTGATGACACATGAGTTCTCACAGACATCTCACCCTGGCAGAGTAGTGTGCTGAACAGCAACACCAGACTGCTGACACATGAGTTCTCACAGACATCTCACCCTGGCAGAGTAGTGTGCTGAACAGCAGTAAGAGACTGCTGACAGATGAGTTCTCACAGACATCTCACCCTGGCAGAGTAGTGTGCTGAACAGCAATACGAGAATGCTGACACATGAGTTCTCACAGACATCTCACCCTGGCAGAGTAGTGTGCTGAACAGCAGTACGAGACTGCTGACAGATGAGTTCTCACAGACATCTCACCCTGGCAGAGAAGTGTGCTGAACAACAATACGAGACTGATGACACATGAGTTCTCACAGACATCTCACCCTGGCAGAGTAGTGTGCTGAACAGCAATACGAGACTGCTGACACATGAGTTCTCACAGACATCTCACCCTGGCAGAGTAGTGTGCTGAACAGCAGTACGAGACTGCTGACAGATGAGTTCTCACAGACATATCACCCTGGCAGAGTAGTGTGCTGAACAGCAATACGAGAATGCTGACACATGAGTTCTCACAGACATCTCACCCTGGCAGAGTAGTGTGCTGAACAGCAATACGAGAATGCTGACACATGAGTTCTCACAGACATCTCACCCTGGCAGAGTAGTGTGCTGAACAGCAATACGAGACTGCTGACACATGAGTTCTCACAGACATCTCACCCTGGCAGAGTAGTGTGCTGAACAGCAATACGAGACTGCTGACACATGAGTTCTCACAGACATCTCACCCTGGCAGAGTAGTGTGCTGAACAGCAATACGAGACTGATGACACATGAGTTCTCACAGACATCTCACCCTGGCAGAGTAGTGTGCTGAACAGCAGTACGAGACTGCTGACACATGAGTTCTCACAGACATCTCACCCTGTCAGAGTAGTGTACTGAACAACAATACGAGACTGCTGACAGATGAGTTCTCACAGACATCTCACCCTGGCAGAGTAGTGTGCTGAACAGCAATACCAGACTGCTGACAGATGAGTTCTCACAGACATCTCACCCTGGCAGAGTAGTGTGCTGAACAGCAGTACGAGACTGCTGACACATGAGTTCTCACAGACATCTCACCCTGGCAGAGTAGTGTGCTGAACAGCAATACGAGACTGATGACACATGAGTTCTCACAGACATCTCACCCTGGCAGAGTAGTGTGCTGAACAGCAATACGAGACTGCTGACAGACGAGTTCTCACAGACATCTCACCCTGGCAGAGTAGTGTGCTGAACAGCAATACGAGACTGATGACACATGAGTTCTCACAGACATCTCACCCTGGCAGAGTAGTGTGCTGAACAGCAATACGAGACTGATGACACATGAGTTCTCACAGACATCTCACCCTGGCAGAGTAGTGTGCTGAACAACAATACGAGACTGATGACACATGAGTTCTCACAGACATCTCACCCTGGCAGAGTAGTGTGCTGAACAGCAGTACGAGACTGCTGACAGATGAGTTCTCACAGACATCTCACCCTGGCAGAGTAGTGTGCTGAACAGCAATACGAGACTGCTGACACATGAGTTCTCACAGACATCTCACCCTGGCAGAGTAGTGTGCTGAACAACAATACGAGACTGATGACACATGAGTTCTCACAGACATCTCACCCTGGCAGAGTAGTGTGCTGAACAGCAGTAAGAGACTGCTGACAGATGAGTTCTCACAGACATCTCACCCTGGCAGAGTAGTGTGCTGAACAGCAATACGAGAATGCTGACACATGAGTTCTCACAGACATCTCACCCTGGCAGAGTAGTGTGCTGAACAGCAGTACGAGACTGCTGACAGATGAGTTCTCACAGACATCTCACCCTGGCAGAGAAGTGTGCTGAACAACAATACGAGACTGATGACACATGAGTTCTCACAGACATCTCACCCTGGCAGAGTAGTGTGCTGAACAGCAATACCAGACTGCTGACACATGAGTTCTCACAGACATCTCACCCTGGCAGAGTAGTGTGCTGAACAGCAGTACGAGACTGCTGACAGATGAGTTCTCACAGACATCTCACCCTGGCAGAGTAGTGTGCTGAACAGCAATACGAGAATGCTGACACATGAGTTCTCACAGACATCTCACCCTGGCAGAGTAGTGTGCTGAACAGCAATACGAGAATGCTGACACATGAGTTCTCACAGACATCTCACCCTGGCAGAGTAGTGTGCTGAACAGCAATATGAGACTGCTGACACATGAGTTCTCACAGACATCTCACCCTGGCAGAGTAGTGTGCTGAACAGCAATACGAGACTGCTGACACATGAGTTCTCACAGACATCTCACCCTGGCAGAGTAGTGTGCTGAACAGCAATACGAGACTGCTGACAGACGAGTTCTCACAGACATCTCACCCTGGCAGAGTAGTGTGCTGAACAGCAATACGAGACTGCTGACACATGAGTTCTCACAGACATCTCACCCTGGCAGAGTAGTGTGCTGAACAGCAATACGAGACTGCTGACACATGAGTTCTCACAGACATCTCACCCTGGCAGAGTAGTGTGCTGAACAGCAATACGAGACTGCTGACACATGAGTTCTCACAGACATCTCACCCTGGCAGAGTAGTGTGCTGAACAGCAATACGAGACTGCTGACACATGAGTTCTCACAGACATCTCACCCTGGCAAAGTAGTGTGCTGAACAGCAATACGAGACTGCTGACAAACGAGTTCTCACAGACATCTCACCCTGGCAGAGTAGTGTGCTGAACAGCAATACGAGACTGCTGACACATGAGTTCTCACAGACATCTCACCCTGGCAGAGTAGTGTGCTGAACAGCAATACCAGACTGCTGACAGACGAGTTCTCACAGACATCTCACCCTGGCAGAGTAGTGTGCTGAACAGCAATACGAGAATGCTGACACATGAGTTCTCACAGACATCTCACCCTGGCAGAGTAGTGTGCTGAACAGCAATACGAGACTGCTGACACATGAGTTCTCACAGACATCTCACCCAGGCAGAGTAGTGTGCTGAACAGCAATACGAGACTGCTGACACATGAGTTCTCACAGACATCTCACCCTGGCAGAGTAGTGTGCTGAACAGCAATACGAGACTGCTGACACATGAGTTCTCACAGACATCTCACCCTGGCAGAGTAGTGTGCTGAACAGCAATACGAGACTGCTGACAGACGAGTTCTCACAGACATCTCACCCTGGCAGAGTAGTGTGTCCACCAGAACTGTATCTTGTCAACCATCGTATGTCATGATGAAAGATCAATGGAAGGTTTAACTCCGCTTCTCCACACCAGGTGGTATACAGTTGCAGCTGGTCACCAATGTATTATTAGCAAACCCTGCTGAACTTCACCATCTGGTTTATAAAAATAACTCGTCTTGAAACTTCATCCTTCAACAATAACTTGTCTTGAAACTTTATCCTTCAAAAATAACTCGTCTTGAAACTTCATCCTTCAACAATAACTTGTCTTCGAACTTTATCATCCAGCAAAAACTCATCTTGAAACTTCATTCTTCAACAATAACTTGTCTTCGAACTTTATCATCTAGCAATAACTCATCTTGAAACTTCATTCTTCAACAATAACTCGTCTTCGAACTTTATCATCTAGCAATAACTCATCTTGAAACTTCATTCTTCAACAATAACTCGTCTTGAAACTTCATTCTTCAACAATAAATCGTCTTGGAACTTTATCATCTAGCAGTAACTCGTCTTGGAACTTTATCATCTAACCATTACTCGATAACTCGTCTTGGAACTTTATCATTTAACAAATACTCTTCTTGGAACTTTATAACTCATCTTGGAACTTTATGATTAAACAATAACTTGTATTGGAACTTCACCATTTAACAACAACTTGTCTTTCTTACTTCTCAGTTAATGCCTTTTGTTAGACATTACTGAACAAGTTTTTGTTAGACATTACTGAACAAGTTCAAGGCAAATCCACCAGCACCATGCAGATGATGCTCTCAGTAGGAAACTGTTCCATTTCCATATGATGGTTCGCACACTTACGCAAAACATGTGACATGTGAAAATAAAAATATTATTTAGGAGAATGACAACAGTTAATTGCTTAATGAGCTCATAAAAGAACCTGGAACTTTGGTTTCCAAGGCAAAACGAGTCTTGCAAAAACACTCGACAGAAAAATAAAACAAATCAAAAGGCTGTTAAAGGACATGTAAGTGGAAGATAATTGGTGGAGGAGAGGAATAGCATATGTTTATGGGGAGGAAATCAAAACAGGGTAACTTTTTCAGTTTTGGAATTTAAATGTATTTAGAATATTCTTTGACACTTGAGCTGTTGATGTTATTTGTTGAATCATTCTGAGAGATGGATTTACAGGAATCACAACTTCGGGTCTCGGGTAATAATCAAGAACAATCATTGGTTACAGGCTTGCTATCCCAGAATGCTCTAGGGCGGGTAAAGGGTTAATGTGGACAATATCAGGTTGGAGTTTCAATGAAACTTGATACAGTGCTACATAATCGGCTGAATTAAAAGAAGGGTTCTATCGGGGTATTTTTTGTGGAAACGAAATTCGAGAGGATATCCCCCTTTACACAAATATGCTACTAATAAATGATTAAAACACAGTCAAGTTAAAATATATTAATAAAGGTAATATTTTGATGAATTTATATTTCACAACTTTATAAAGACAAGCGCACATTTGTTGAAAAATAAAAACAATGAGAACTGAAACCATTCATCGGCGCTGCGATTGGGGAAAAGTTTGCTACGGCATAACAGCAAATTGTTTATCAGTTTTATGACACGCTATGTGTTACTGTGTGAACTTTCTATCAGTGTATATCTTTTATTATTGAAATGTTGTAAAATTGGTAAAATATAGAGTGTTTTCATTTAAAGGTGCACAAAATCCAATATGGCGGATTTTGTCGCCAGAACAGCCCCTTTAAGAATGCCTCTCAAAGAGTTCAAAGGAAATTAAATTCAGATTTACAAATAAGTGCAACTGTATAAACATATGTTTGAATGAATAAACCAATTTTCTCACAATGTGTTTATTCATACTGTTGCTCAAACTTTTGATCTGTTGATGTCATTAACAAAATGGCCATTTCAAACAATTGTAACATGACATCAACAATGATGTTTTATTTCAATGAGCAGAATATGAATATATTTCACTCAGAGATATTTTAACTAATAAAAACTGTTGAAATAAAATTTAAAGTATGATTCTCTAGTCAACCATCAGGGCCCATATTTTTATTAACCTCTCTTAGCGCTAAGATTGTCATAAGTGCCGAACATTAACAATCGCTTACGACTATCTTAGCACTAAGAGAGCTTAAAAAATATGGGCCCAGGTCTAGCCAGTAAGTAGTTGCACAATTTCATGGATCTCAAACTGAGCATTCTAAAATTAAAAAAAAAATAACAAAGCTATGTATTAAGCATTATAGACTCCAGAATCATGTCTAACTGGTACATAAGGTTCGTCAAGCGAGGTATATAGGTCCAGCGAGGTGTGTATAGATTCAGCGTGGCATGCTGGGAACTCTACATCCACCACCCAGGGAACCAATCTTCTACACGTGGTCCGCAAATGGACAAATGATGAAAATATTATTGCTTTTATTCCCACACACCTTCCCCTGCTGTCAGTTGAATTCTCCTCGAGCACAAACTTCCAATAAGTTGTTTTGATCTCTGTACTTTCATCTCAAGAATAAGACGAGAAATGTTTTTTTACGATGTTTTTATCTTTATTTTCATGAATATTGAATCCAGTGTTTCTTTTGAATGACAAGGGACTTCATTAAGTTGATGATTTTCCTTATCTGCACTAGTTTCTATATATGCCATGTCGTACTTGCACCATTAATAAACAGATTTCTGGTTTGAAACTCACAAAGAATCTCCCTCCCTAATTGCAAAAGATCATATGTTTTGTTTAAGATATTTGTGCAAAAAAACATAAATTTTAAAACGAAAAATAATTGTCTCTCTGGAGGCCGCTAATCACTGCAACATGATCATTATTAACAACATGAACATGTTTGACATTTACAAAAATACCAATTATTTTGCAGAAAATCCAGAAAGAATAAATGAATGAAGACGGGAAGTCTAATCTTTAGATAACCGGGGGCAACCGTAAACCAAAAAATATGGCTTTTATCAGGAATATCATTTTTCCATGTCGCCCTCCAGTGCCCTTGTTACATTAGCATTACGCAGGTCGCACATGTTGTTTTTATAGATGGGTTTAGGTTCCACAACAAAAACATATCAACATTAACAAATACGGACAACATAAGCTTGTGTCAATTATCTCGACAATATCTGCACAGATTGTGTCACATGGGACAGTTACGAGAGTTCATTCACAGCACCACATTTCAATACAACTAAACAGCTCAGAGACATCCAGAAAAACATGCACTATGACACTCGCAGTGCTTGAAACATTGAAAATAGACAAATATCTTCATCAAAATAGGATTTATGAATCCATTAGAGAAATATATGAATGATTATTATATACATCCTCGTCTAAAGAAATGACAACTGCAAATCAATCTTACACGATAAACAAGGGAAGTTATTTATATCAATAAAGTTTCCAAAAATCATTTTAACAAAAACACATTTTTGCCCAATTTTGTGAATGTGATAATATGCTAATATTTGTTTGTAAGGGATTTAAACCATTTTTATACAAGGAGTCAGGGACGTAAACAGTGTAATAACTAGATGAGCATTTGCGGGACACCGCAAAAGCAGAACAGCTCTGAAACTTAGGGTTTCACCTTTCCCTGTTCCGCCTTCTCGTCAGCATCAATAAAATGGGAATTCTTTTTTTTTTAAATTTGTTCATTATTCGAGTTATTACTAATCATCACTGGGGTCACTTTTCACAAGTTTGTTCTTAAAACCTATTTCTTTTTTCAAAATTAACGTGGCCTTAACCAATATCTCATGACCTTGACCTTTGACCTTCAAGGTCACACCATCAATGATCACTTTCCATCTTGTATAACAGTTATGCAATGACTCAAAGTGTTCATAGTTAAAATACAGCATATTCACAAAAGCATGTTTAAGTTGTGATCTAGCTATGACCTTGACCTTTGATGGATGTTAGCGAAAACCTTTTCAAATCTTGGCCTTTCTCCATATTTGATATAAACCAAATAAGAGCCTGATAGCACAAATATTTTTCAAGTTATCGTGTTTACAAGGATTTTTTTTAGCGATTTCAGAACTCGTGACCTTGACCTTTGACCTTGAATGTGAACATGTCAAAAAACTTCCCCAGGGGTATAAGTAAACAAATTATGAATATGAGTTCTCAAAACCTTCTAGGAAAAAAGTTAGCGGCGACGGAAACTGTGCAAAAACTGATATCAGCTCCGACTAATTCTATATTGCACCAAAATTGAAGTGTATAAACATCAAGATATCAAATCCTACTGAAACTCTGCCTTCAATAATGCTTTCATATAATAATACATGCATATACACAGAAAGACGGAGGATATTTAACAAGTGGTGAGAATACTGGGACAAAAATAAGACAAAGTGTTAAAATTCACAGTTAATAAAGAATAAAGTTTACACATAATGATACTGAGAAGAAAAGATGGACTACTAGTTGACACGAGAGGACACCCTCATACAATTTTACTTACAGAGAGAAAACAGTGACGTATGAATCCAATGAGCGAGGACTGAAGACAGAGCTACATGGAGCGAGGACAGACAGCGACTAGATGGACCTGAGTGAAGGCAGGAAGGGAAGACAGCTCAGCAGGGACTGCTCTTATCTACACAACAGCAGACAGATTCACATCTACCCAAACATTGACACACATCCCCTCTTCCTTTCATCCTTCCTTTATATTTCTAATTACTTCCTGCTAATCTCCTAACATCTGAGATCCTCTTCTCCCTTATATCCACCAATCTCCAACATGGAGCATCCCTTCCAAGACTTGTATGACTTCTACATGCTCTAATCTATCCCTCCAGCAGACATCCTGCTCACCAACACTGATCCCTCTTCTTACCTAACAACATGTCAACTAACAACTATCCCTGTCCCTCTTCCACAGTAGGTGTCCAGATGGATCCTGCCTCCTCTACATACAGCATCCTCCAAATCTCATCATTTTCTTGTACACGTTTTACATTATAATTTATACTATTGTAAAAAGACAGATGGCTATGATTAAAAAAGGATTTATATCACACTTTTCAACATTAAACCCCAACCCACCCTATCCACTACTGTAATTCTTTCTCACAGCATCTCCTCTCCAAATACATTCCCATCAAGAGGAGAACAGAACCTCCTTGCCCACCCCTGTAAAATATACCTCCCCCACCTCCCTTGGATCCTCCTTGCCCACCCCTGTAAAATATACCTCCCCCACCTCCCTTGGATCCTCCTTGCCCACCCCTGTAAAATATACCTCTCCCACCTCCCTTGGATCCTCCTTGCCCACCCCTGTAAAATATACCTCCCCCACCTCCCTTGGATCCTCCTTGCCCACCCCTGTAAAATATACCTCCCCCACCTCCCTTGGATCCTCCTTGCCCACCCCTGTAAAATATACCTCCCCCACCTCCCTTGGATCCTCCTTGCCCACCCCTGTAAAATATACCTCCCCCACCTCCCTTGGATCCTCCTTGCCCACCCCTGTAAAATATACCTCCCCCACCTCCCTTGGATCCTCCTTGCCCACCCCTGTAAAATATACCTCTCCCACCTCCCTTGGATCCTCCTTGCCCACCCCTGTAAAATATACCTCCCCCACCTCCCTTGGATCCTCCTTGCCCACCCCTGTAAAATATACCTCCCCCACCTCCCTTGGATCCTCCTTGCCCACCCCTGTAAAATATACCTCCCCCACCTCCCTTGGATCCTCCTTGCCCACCCCTGTAAAATATACCTCCCCCACCTCCCTTGGATCCTCCTTGCCCACCCCTGTAAAATATACCTCCCCCACCTCCCTTGGATCCTCCTTGCCCACCCCTGTAAAATATACCTCCCCCACCTCCCTTGGATCCTCCTTGCCCACCCCTGTAAAATATACCTCTCCCACCTCCCTTGGATCCTCCTTGCCCACCCCTGTAAAATATACCTCCTCCACCTCCCTTGGATCCTCCTTGCCCACCCCTGTAAAATATACCTCCCCCACCTCCCTTGGATCCTCCTTGCCCACCCCTGTAAAATATACCTCCCCCACCTCCCTTGGATCCTCCTTGCCCACCCCTGTAAAATATACCTCCCCCACCTCCCTTGGATCCTCCTTGCCCACCCCTGTTAAATATACCTCCCCCACCTCCCTTGGATCCTCCTTGCCCACCCCTGTAAAATATACCTCCCCCACCTCCCTTGGATCCTCCTTGCCCACCCCTGTAAAATATACCTCCCCCACCTCCTGTCCTCCTTGCTTTTATTCCATCCTGTCTCCAGATAGAGCTTCAGTACCCCTCCTTCCACAAATAAACAAGCCTGTGTTTCTCTCATTCCCTTCACAAACCGAGGAAGGACAGGAGACTAAACAGACTCTGTCTCCCCAATTTGAACAAATAAACTCCACTTCTCTCCGCACCTCGGTTCCTGCAAGATAATTTACCCGGAAACAATAGCCATGAGGCCTCCATTACTGGATCCACCTTCACCTTCGCACTTCCCTCGAACAATGTCCAGATGGTCATTATCCATTATCATCAACATTAACCCTCCTCATGGACATTGTGCACTTAATGAAATTAGGGGGTGGGTGTGATAAAAATAATATGGAAATTAAACCATAATATGGAAAAAGGGTTATAGGTCATGCAATAAACTTGTCACGTTTTCGTCAACACAGATAGTTTTCAAAAAGTGTCCATGAATATGCAAAAGGAAGACGTTCATTCATGTCAATTCACTTTCAATGATTCACACACATACAGGGTACAAGCTACGCGTCCCATCAACCTTTCTCTCCACATCTTGGAGTGGGCATGTATGGTAGAAGAAACAAAAACACAAGGCAACCTCCCAATGCTAAGATTGCATGACGTATAAGTTAAAATGCCAACAAGTCAATATCTTAGAATCACAAAATATGCATAAAACCACTATATCAAGATCTTTTTGTAGGGAAAAATGATGATAGTAGGACTCGAAACTTACCCTTAATTAATGAGTGTGAGTGAGTTATTGTTTAACGCCACACTGGTTATATTTCGGCTATTGCCTGGGCCGGATTGTAGCAACATGTTAGTTAGCAGGATGTCAAATGAAGTACATTCTCGTTCTGTTCAGACTGTGTGTGCCCAAGCCCATGAAGACATGAGTCGGATGATGATAATTGAGACGTAAGTAAGCGCTTCCTCCCTAAATATCTCTCACTTCACACTGTGAAGTGCTGTCCTGAAAGCCTGGTGAACAGAGATACATGACATATTGGTGTGCCACAGTAAATGACGTGGTAAGATGATGATGATGATGATGATGATGGTGATGATGATGATGATGATGAATAGCTGAATGACCTTGTCTCTTTCCAAAACAAGTGATGTATACAAGCAGAGAAAGTCTGATTGATGATTGATGAACAAGAGTTGAGCAACCTCAGTCTCTGTCCAAAACAAGTAATGAACTTCCAGTGTGATGTATACACAGGCTGGTGACCGAGATCCTACAATGCTGATATTTGTCACTTTCCAGTTTCTCAGCATCAGCTTCTTCCTCTCGATGGACGTGCTGAACCGTAACCTGACTCTTTACAAGTGAATGTATCATAGGGCTATATATAATTCAGGAAAAAAGACCACAAAAAAACCCACAAGATGTTGAAGCTGAACTAAGTGTTTAGAACAATGTTAGACAGCTGAGCTGTTACAAAAAATATAGCGTCCTCCAAAACTTACATTGTAATAACTCAAAACAAGAGATTTCTTGCAGGAATTTTTTTTAACTTAAGTTTTTTTACAGCAAGAGTTCATCCAGTATAGGAGGTTCAGGTCGACTGAATGGTTCAGAATTACCGTATGACCTCAAATACAACCGACTGCTCCATACAACTGACGTAACATATACAGCTACAACCATGGTATTGAATACAACCGACTACTCCATACAACTGACGTAACATATACAGCTACAACCATGGTATTGAATACAACCGACTACTCCATACAACTGACGTAACATATACAGCTACAACCATGGTATTGAATACAACCGACTACTCCATACAACTGACGTAACATATACAGCTACAACCATGGTATTGAATACAACCGACTACTCCATACAACTGACGTAACATATACAGCTACAACCATGGTATTGAATACAACCGACTACTCCATACAACTGACGTAACATATACAGCTACAACCATGGTATTGAATACAACCGACTACTCCATACAACTGACGTAACATATACAGCTACAACCATGGTATTGAATACAACCGACTACTCCATACAACTGACGTAACATATACAGCTACAACCATGGTATTGAATACAACCGACTACTCCATACAACTGACGTAACATATACAGCTACAACCATGGTATTGAATACAACCGACTACTCCATACAACTGACGTAACATATACAGCTACAACCATGGTATTGAATACAACCGGAACTGCCCAAAGAAGTCAAACTCTAGGGGAACCCTGCTTTGACTGAAACACTTGGAGTAAGAGGCTGCTGAAATAAATAACACCCAGTGTCCAGTTCCACAAAGAAAAATCGTGGAGATTTTGTGTGTTTAGAGGAAGGACATCCAAGGTTGTATTCAAGGTAATGGTACACTGTCACTTAAGAAAGAAATAGTCATGATGAAACATGAATCAATCAATAATAATCAGCGACCTGTGCTGTTTAGGATAATAGGGAAAAAGCCTGCAATATGATTGTGGCAATGCATTACAATAAAACCTGCAAGCAAACATCATGTAAGAGCAGCAAGTGACATGATGTACATGATTACACGGTTATAAGGGCTGATGTACATGATTACATGGTTATAAGGGCTGATGTACATGATTACACGCTTACAGTAGTAAGTGACATGATGTACATGATTACACGCTTACAGTAGTAAGTAACATGATGTACATGATTACACGCTTACAGTAGTAAGTGACATGATGTACATGATTACACGCTTACAGTAGTAATGGCTGATGTACATGAGTACACGCTTACAGTAATAATGGCTGATGTAGAATATTCAGGGTAAATATTCCTGTAGATTAACCGCTTAGGAATGGTTCCAATTACTTGAACAGGTGATTGATAAATAGACAAGTTTTTGAGTTAACGTTTAACGCTGCTTCGGCGATATCGCAGCCATTAGCAGCGATTTATAGACAAATTGTATTGATAAGATAATGACTTTACAGTTGGCATTACTTCATTAGAATTGGCACATTTCATGCTGACATTGGGTGGATATAGCTTCATTAAGAGAAATCCTGACATTGTTCCCGCTCTCTCTAGCCTACTCTGCAGACATACTGAGAGCTATCTACTATGGGTGGAATTTGGACAAGCGGACACACAGACATGTGGCAACCAGCTTGAGTATCTGATAGGCTGGTTCTAATTGGTCAAACATATCCCCTCAGAGAGCAGGGAATCTTGATTGGTCAAACATACCCCCTCAGTGAGCAGGGAATCTTGATTGGTCAAACATACATTGGAGATATAACACCTCATGGAGGGGAATAACAGATGATATCAGCCTGGAATCCATGTTACATCAAACACTCAATACCGGGATATACGACATCATGCAGGGATATCACACCTCACAGAGAGCAGAATAGCTTATACATCCCACACATATATACAGCACTTCATAGAGAGATATACATCCCACACATATATACAGCACTTCATAGAGAGATATTCATGTTATGGAATGAAGAAACAGTTGATATCAACATAGCATTCCTGATGTATGGAACATTATAGACAGGGATAACATATCTTATAAAGGGTTATCTATAGTTGAACTGCTTTCGTCTTCGGTGCATAATACTATTTATTATATGACGAGCAGTGAAATACTGGGATTTATCAGTGAAATAAACTGTCTATCAAGCTACAGTGAAAATAACTTATATTTTCACTGCGAACGGTGACTGATATAATTTGACGTCATAACAATGGCCTCGCGCAGCGATTTGGCTTATGACGTCACAGTGTTACTGTGGTGACGGGCTAGCTGTTCCTTGCGACCACTTGGCGTGAAAACCACCCTTTTCGGACGTAATTACATGGATAATATCATATAATAAATAGAATATCCGTCAATTCTTGACAAATACCATGTTTATCTCATCTCGTGAGGTAGAAAAGTTATATATTTTCACTCGTGGCTGCGCCACTCGTGAAAATATAACCTTTCTACCTCACTCGATGAAATAAACATGGTATTAGTCAAGAAAAGACAGATATCCTCTATATATTTGGTTTATACCACATACCATGTTTATGTCATTTATATCATTATTTATCATTATTATAAATGGTATTTCTATTTTCAGTTATAAAGGATTCAGCAATTTTCAGGTAAATACAGTATATATTAACAGGCCTAGTCGCTATAAATCATCAGTGAGAGTGACAGCAATGCATTTGGTACGTGTGATAAAACATATCTACAAAATAGGATAGTTTAATTCTCTTGTTTTAATGGCAGCATTAATCACTTTCTACATGAAGCAAGTACGTATTAAAACTAGCAAAATGAACAGCTGTGTGTCGAGGGACCATCATAAATCATGTACATCCCTGATTCTAAATTACATGTCAATTGTTTAGTCAGGACCAACTGAACAAAAGGGAAACCCAACCACCCAACAACTCAACTACTGAACCACCGAACTACCCAACTACCCAACTACCCAACTGTCCAACCACCCAACTACCCAACTGTCCAACCACCCAACTACTGAACCATCCAACTACTGAACCACCAAACTACCCAACTGTCCAACTACTGAACTACCCAACTGTCCAACCACCCAACTACTGAACTACCCAACTGTCCAAACCACCTAACTACTGAACCACCCAACTACTGAACTACCCAACTACCCAACTGTCCAACCACCCAACTGTCCAACCACCCAACTACTGAACTACCCAACTACCCAACTGTCCAATCACCCAACTACTGAACTACGTACCCAACTACCCAACTGTCCAACTACCCAACTACCCAACTGTCCAACCACCCAACTACTGAACTACCCAACTACCCAACTGTCCAACTGTCAAACCACCCAACTACTGAACTACCCAACTGTCCAACCACCCACCTACTGAACTACCCAACTGTCCAACCACCCAACTACTGAACCACCCAACTACTGAACCACCCAACACTGTACACTTCATCTCACTGGATCACTCAGATGGAATCTAATCACCACAAGCCTCTTCATAACTCCTGATGTACAAGCTGAGTTCTCTCCAGTGAGGGCTGCTCTTACATCACGGCCGACATAATTACAACTGTCACATGCACATACGGGGACAAGGATCAGAAACAATGGCTGCCAACCAGTCATAGCTCCACTGATTAACATGAGAACCAGATAGCTCATGCTCAGTACTGAACATTGCCTCTAACACAGACGAGGGCAGAGGGAGCAAGACAATGACAAGTTGTAATCAAAACAATTAAACACACCACCCAGTCGGCTGTCACTTGGTATCTTTGCCGTGGATAAACAGACTTGTTGAAGACACATTCCAGTCTAAATATGCAACTGGTTTACTCCAAGCATTCAGAAAGGTGGATTCTTCGGCTGTTTGGGATGCAAACTCGGACCCACAATCGGAGGTGAACTAACGGCCATATTTGAAGCAGACATGGCCCTGACATGGTGGCAACAATAAGTTAAGATTGACCTCAGCATAATAAAAGGCCTATTCTCACAATCCATATTCATTTATAACGTAAAATATAAAAGTTTTTAGTTCAGTGTAAAGGAATTGTTTCAGCTCAATTACTGGTATATCATGTGTTATTTAGTTCCTACAACCTATTCATTATGAAAGGATGATATCAAAGTTCTAAATTCTCATGAAATGATGAAGTGAAGTGATGGTACACATAAGGAATTAACTAAACCCACTCTTGAATTTTAAAATAGTTTTATCATACCAATCAGTTGATATAAAAAAATCAATGAGGTTATCAACTGTTACAATAAAACTCACCAGTTTCATCAAGGCAGGCGTTTCAACATTTTCTCTGTCTGTGTGTCTGTCCATCCTGAGAACCCACTCGTCCCTACAGAGTTGATCCAACCCACTCGTCCCTACAGAGTTGATCCAACCAACTGCCTGTTTAATATGAACTATTGTGTCTCTAGCAGCTCACAGCAGGGTGTGGATTAATGCCAGAAAGATGTTATCAAGGAGAGAAATCTGACTTCCAAACTGCTCTGATAACTGTCCTTCACCTGGGAATCTTTCCTCACTTGTTACTGGTCAACTTCCACTGATCCCGTCACCCCTTGGTCAGTTTGAGGTCAGTATGGCAACTTCATCAGTCTGTTTTGGTTGTGTCCCTATGAAATGAATTCAGTGATTTTATCTCCATTTAGCATTAACAGATTTAATGCAGCTTTGATCCACTTTAACCTATGCGTTTGGCATCTTCAGCAGCCCACAGCAGGCCCAGTGTTAACTCTGCAAGTCAATGCTGCTCTCTGTTACTGTTATCATTCCACTTCTCCTCTGATTGTGAGTCCAACAGCTTTATAAAGCTTGACGGTCCCATGTGAACCTGTTGCTTGCTGAATGATTTGGGCAACTTCCTCTGCCCCCAGCAGGTAGAGAGTTAACTGTACACAGCACCACTGCTGCCACTGCTTCCAGCCAAGCGACTCCAGCTTTAGGGGGCGGAGTCAGAACACATGGTCACCACTCGGTGGGGGGCGCGGAGGGGGGACGCCTTGGGGGAGTCAAGGGTGAGAGGTCATTGAGGCTTGATCCCAGATCTGAAAACAGAACAAGATTATTGTTGATGGTGAACTTTAAACAATAAGATGTTATCAATAATTTAGTGTTTCCTCTCTGTTTAGAGTTAATGTCTTCAACAACAAAAAGGTTTCTTTAGTTTTAGTGTTTCAAAATACCAGTCAACATTTTACTTTTTTTCATTGTTGGTGTAAATAATTGTGAGAAAAAGTTTGACATAGACATAGATATTTCACACATGATGATAAAATCAACAATAAGTATGTGTATGTACAGACATAAATTAAATACTGTATTAGCAATATTATGACAGTTACCATATTAACATCGGGATTTCAATTAAGCATCTCTTCAAGTTATCAAAATAAAAACAAATAAGAGAAGCTAAACAAAACTCCAGAGATAATTGCTGTGATCATACATGGCTTATCATGACATCTAACAGATTACTCAGTGACAGTGTGAAAACATTGCATTCACTCACACAGGATTTAAAACACAGAAAGAACTTATCAGGTTTTTTTTTATATAAAACTGTTTCATCAGTATTTGTCAGAAGTTTCATTGAGAACACAATAATTTTATGAATGATAATTTTTTTTTTGTCTCCCAATGATGAATTTTGGTAGATAAAGTTGATAAGATAAGTTGATAAAGAAGTTGATTAGTCATATTAAGTCTTATCCATACAACCAAATATAAATGCCTCTCAAAAAATGTACTTTCATTGACATTTTGATAAAGAACATCACATAAAATGAAGTGAAAATTATTTCATTACATTTCTATGATGAAAAAGTCTGCCATATTTGTAATTCTGACACATGGACCTTTCTACTGTTTCAATTAATTCACTCTGTGTGACAAATCAAAGCAATCATATAAAATGATTATAACCCACCCTTGTTGGAATAACACAATATGAAATGTATACATTTGAACATGCACCCATAATCATTTTAATGGTTTCTCTGATTTCACAAACCATAAACATAATCAGTAAAGGATTGGATAGTGAAAGGATTGTTTCCCAAAACTCTAGTTTATGGCATACATACAAATGTTTTATAGCAGATAAACTTGATATTTATAAATATGTTATAGCAGATATATATTTCCCAGGAAACACCCAGCGTTTGAAGACGAGATCCCACCCAGAACTAAGTGTACACAACACGGACTGTTAATGTGACTGATACCAGGGAGGAAACAGTTCCATGTAGACTTGCTACGTCTACTATACGAGAGATAAAACAAAATATTTTAATAAGTCTTGAAATATTTGAATACAGCATGATTTCTAATAAGTCTTGCTATAAAAGTTTTCAGGAAAACAATTATTATTATGATGAATTTTAGTGTAAACAAATACCAGAATCAGAAGCTGCATGGTGTCCAAGGTATGACTGTCAGCACGTTATTCTCTGTATTGAAAACATCTCAGAATTTTTATAAGAGACTACCTGTTCATTATTTTTTTCTCTTTAGGACCTCCATTCTAAACCAGTCTTATGAACTAGGCAATAACATCTGTATCAGACGAGGGGTCTGAATTAGGCAATAACATCTGTATCAGACGAGGGGTCTGAATTAGGCAATAATGTCTGTATCAGACCAGGTGTCTGAACTAGCAATAACATCTGTATCAGACCAGGCGTCTGAACTAGGCAATAACATCTGTATCAGACCAGGCGTCTGAACTAGGCAATAACATCTGTATCAGACCAGGGGTCTGAACTAGGCAATAATGTCTGTATCAGACCCAGGGTCTGAACTAGGCAATAACATCTGTATCAGACCAGGGGTCTCAACTAGGCAATAATGTCTGTATCAGACCAGGCGTCTCAACTAGGCAATAACGTCTGTATCAGACCAGGGGTCTGAACTAGGCAATAACGTCAGACCAGGGGTCTGAACTAGGCAATAGTGTATAATACAGGTGAAAAGTTTGGTCTCAAGCGACAAAAAGTTAGTAGGATGCCGATACCATATACCAGTTTCATAAAATGGTATTACACAGGAACAAGTTCAGTATTATAGTTATTGCTCATCAACATATCGATGTATCTAAACAGTCAGCGTAACTCTGTGTATCACTGTTGCACCTTGTCACACAGACCATTGTGTTAGCAGCAACTACATTGTGGTGTCTTGTTTCAAATGATGATGACCTGCAGGAAGTGACAAACTTCAACAATGTGTAACAATGTTGTAGATTCATCAACCAGAGACATCTCCAGCTTGCAATAGACTGACAAACTAAAACTGAAACAAACTGATGACACTGAAATTGAATTCTAAAATGACTTCTAATAAAGACGCATGTCATAAATGGAAGGATAAATGGAAGAGTAGTACCAGACAGTCTACACACCTTCAGTCGCTGATCGAGTGGCTACTTATCTATCGTGTTAGACTTGGACATGCAGTCACAAAGAGAGCAGTCTAACACGCTGTCCCTCTCATCACATCACAGAGAAGAGGACTAAGATATAGTTGTATAGACACTTGGAGAATGCGAACATAAACAGTGAAGTTTAAATCAGTGGGGCTTATTCAGCTGTATTGACATTTGAAGAACCAAGTGTAAACATGGGAATAAACAGATTCTCAGTGTATCATTAACCTCATCTAAGTTACTCTAATAATAAATTTAGAGACTCGGGACCTGAGAATTTATGTAATTGCAACTCTGACAAAGTTCCTTATTGTGACGAGTGAAGTTCTACCACTTCCTCCCTGTATAAAAATCGCTAAAGACTAATTGGAGTCAATATTTTCGGTAAAATCTCTTGCACTGCACCAGTAGAGTGGCTATATGTCAAGAGCAGTCAAAACTTTTCAACATTCTTTATAGCAAGAATAATATTATCTAATAGGTTGATGACACTTTGTCATGTAGCAACTTTCTGAGCAATAAAACACAGGAGAAAATGTGATGAATTCCCAACCCAAGGATAATGTAGCAATTTCCTTGTCCTTTACCTGACAGCCACGCCCGATAATTGAAGACAGGAAGTGTACTTGCTTTGACCCCGTGTTGCACTCTGGGATTAATATCAGCGCAAGTAAGATTCTGGACCTGCAGATGTCACTCCTCAGTCTGTTCACAAAATTCACTCAGTCACAATGTAGCAGTGCACATACACTTGTTACATGTAGAACAGTCGTCTACAAGAGGAGACATCAGGTCTTTGTTCTATTTACAGGACGTTCCTCTCGATGTGGAAGTACCTGTCTGACATAGGCATTCCACTCATCTGCTGGTACTAATTACATCTTTGTGTAACCTCCTTTAGCAGTCACAACCATTCTTCAACTGCTTCTCTGCCTTTGCTATGTTATAGTGTGGCGCTTTTTATGTGTCCTAAGCTTCATATAATTTGAACACTGGCTAAACACTTCAAGCATCATTCTTCCTTTGTGGACATATTGGTGACTCCACTCAATATCAGAGAAACCGTCTTCTCTGTATCAGCAGCGTGAGTGTTAATTCAATGTAGAACAGTCATCATCTACAAATGGAGACATCAGGTCACTGTTCTATTTTTTCTCTCCATGCCGGGCTACCTGTCTGACAGAGGCATTCCACTCATCTGCTGGGACTAACTACCCCAGTACATCAGTAACTTCCTTTAGCAGTCATAACCAACTTCAACTAGTTCCTTGCCTGTAATTTGTAATATTGTTTTTGACGTGTGCAAGAGTTCTACCAACACTGCATGTATCAGCACTCAAACTGAGTCTAGTTTTTCCTTTCTACTACAGGTTTCCTTTGTTGAATACAGTGTATTATGTATTACGGACTCCTCTCCCCATCACACACTGTGTCTGTACCATGTGGATATGAAAAGAAGTCCCCCTACATGTGCAGCTCGCTGAAATATATAAGCTAAACTAGACTTCATGGCCAATGTCAAAATATAAATATATAAGAGTGTTTATAGATATTTTGCAACAAATATCATACAGATTAACAATGAGAATGTTGAAACCAAATGACATTTCACCACATATCTACAAACATCTCTTACATGTCTGTGCAGCAAAAGTCAGATATCCTTAACCAATATTCGCAAAATGTCTCTGGTTAGGTCACCGTAAACGAAAGTATTTCTCCCCGATATGATGATACAACATCCATCTGGTTTCTCATTGTAACCCCACTCTACATATCCCCGGGGGATGCAGGAGGTCATCAGATCTCTTCAGGGCCGCCAACACATGCTCCATGTGCGTCAGTGTGCGTCAGTGTGCGTCAACTTGTGCAGTATTCAGGTCGGGTATCATCAGAAATGTCAGGACAGCCTAATACTCACACATGAAGTGATATTACGGTATAATCTTCATTCTTCTCAGTTCATCCCGCTCCTACAGCTTCTTGTCTAGTCTTGCATCATTCTGTCTCTAGAAACAACTTGACCCCTTGGCGCCAGCCTGTACATATATGTACATATGCGAAACAGCATTAAGGATGATAATAAATGAACATCCCCTGACATAAAAATATAAATTTATTTAATACATATTGTGATTATTGTCATTAAAAAAACTCTAACCCAGCAAACACAAAACGTTTTTGAAACGTTTATAAAACATTTCTTAAAACGTTTTCCCACAACGTTTTTAAAACGTAACAAAAAAACGTTTTTAAAACGATGCTGTGAAACTTTACAGAAACGTTTCATTACGAATGTTTTAAAAACGTTTCTAAAACATTTCTGAAAACGTTTTTCCACAACGTTTTTAAAACGTACAAAAAAACGTTTTTAAAACGATGCTATGAAACTTTACAGAAACGTTTCATTGCGAATGTTTTAAAAACGTTTCTAAAACATTTGGGTTACACCATCCAAAAAACGTTTCATAAACGTTTATGAAACGTTTTCCATGTTAATATGGGAAACTGTGCATGGGACATCTTTCCTTACTGTATTTATGTTACGTTGAGTTTAAACAGGATGTGCTTAATTCAGCGATGTTAATTGTTATAACATTCAAGTAATATCAGTAGAAAGGGGACAACAATCCTTGCTACGCCATCCTTTATCTGTAAAGTTGACTGACATCTCACCGAGTGATGCGTCGTACGTCACAAGGTATTATGACGTCATAACATTACGTCACACAGTCTTGATTCGCTGCGGATGTAACGGGAAGGCGAAGCGTCATGCAGCTGATCACAAGGTACGTGTATGTCCTGCATTTTCATTATAAACACGTTAATAAGGTCGCTGATGTTTATTCAGTGATGTTTATTCAGTTATACATGTTGTGTTTATATACGTTCATGAGTGCATTGTTTTGATAAATAGCTTGTAACAAGGAAAAAGGGCATATAGCCTACCCCAATTTGTAGGAACGCTATTGTACTCGGTTTCATTTGGAAATGTACTGTAGATTAGGGCTTCATTTATAATGCTGATGCTCTCTTTGTTGTTATTTAGATTCCTACCATGTCCTGCAGATCATGTCAGCTGCTCAAACAGCCCCATCCGCCATCGGTTATCTGAGGGTCGTGGATGGATCATATCCAGCCGTAAGTTTTTAGATTACCGTAGAATCTATAAAATTGAAAACTTTTATGCCAATGCCCATGTTCAATATATGTTGTGCAAATGTACAGTGTCGTGCCACTGTATATTCGTACGGTGACTGTAGACTTGCATGTTAATTTAGTCTTGGATAAATAATTTGTATACGATTTGTGTCAGATTCTATTCACATTTATCAGGTTTTTGGGGAATCGTCTACAAGCTCATAATTTAAGTTAAATTTTTCGTTTTCTATCTTGGAAATGGCAGTACTTTGATCAACAAAGTACTGCCATTAAAAACATTGCGTGACACGCAAGCCGAGAAGGATGATAACATCTATATATGTATATATAGATGTGAAAACATTTAACATGGCGGTCTATGGGAAACGTTTTTATCTAACGTACACATGTAGGGAAATCGGATGACATCAGTTAAATTATCGGCCGAAAATTTAATCTAAATTATGTTCTTCAAACTGAGATGATTTCAGTTCAAGATGAAAAGTTTAACATTGATCTAAACAGAACTTATTTTATGAAAATTATTTATCCCAGACTAAATTAGCATGCATTGCAAGTCTTTGGAAATAACGTCACCGTACGAATATCTAGCCTAACTGGCACGTGTGTAGCTCTCTGTCTAGCATATCCATATATTTATTTGTTCTAAAAGAAAAAAATTCTAAATAAACGCGAGGTTTGATAATATTTTGTAAGGCATTTCCACAATGGATCTATATTTACTTATAAAATCATTATGTATATATCATATGCTATAATATAACAGTGTTATAATATAACATAACTGAATTCGTATACCAGTAGCGATGTGAATAATACATGTCTGTGAAATGTTTATAAACTTAATTTTGTGTCATATATTGTAATTGTGTTTTTCTACAGATTCCACTTGCACTACGATGCTGATTTCCTGCTGTTGGTGACAAGGATTAAGATGAACTTCGCAGAAAGTAAGTATTAAATTCACCCTGCATGAGTCTGTTAATTTGTCAGCTCAAACTTGCCTCGGAAGCCTGATAATGTTATCATTACGGGTTTAAAGCGAAAACATAAAGACGACAGTTGTGGTAGTAAAAGGAACAATGTTGTACATTCGAGGGCATTCGCTTGTACACAGCGTGACACGCAAGCCGAGAATATGCAGTGCAAGGATGATAACATTAGGAATACCGTATTTCCTCCAATAAGCGCTGGGCCTCTTATAAGCGCCGGGTCTAAACTATTAGATTAATACTTCTTAGTAAACTTCAATTTCCTAATAGAGAAATAAGCGAATGGTCTCTAAAAAGCGCCGGGGATAAAGGGTGCTGAAAAATAATCACCCGGGCGCTTATTAGAGGAAATACGGTACCTTGAATTGTCCACATCGCATTTATCTTGAACAACATCAGCATGCCCACCATAAGGGATAATGTAATATAGAGTGCCAGTGGTGGAGAATAAAACTTATATAACTAGTTTGTCACTATTTTGTGCCACTCAAACAGCGTAACTTATCTAATAAATGATATTTAAATAAACAATTATTTACAATCAAAATTACTGTCCATAATGGCATTAAACAAATAAACAAAGTTAATTCATTATATAATTATAGGTTGAATTTGGTGTGAATGCGTATCTGTACCCTCTGCCTATATTTAGCCTACATGGCCGTAATACATATATATACATGTATGAAACATACATGAAACTTTTATGACTTGTTGGTTTTCAATAATTATTAAATTTAAATAAGCACTGATGTTAATTTAAGCAAACAAAAATGAAATGAAATGAATATTAAATAAGTATTCTTACTATGCATCATATATGTGCTAAAGATAACAATAACTATAAAATAAATGCCATAATATGTTTGTTTGTTTTTATTTTTCAGCGATGGACGTCTGCGTGCGCACAGACGTGGAAGAAGATTGCAAAAGTTTATCAATATTACGCATTCGTTCTTGTAATTTCAGTGAAATAAAGTGTTTAAATGAAGAAGAGATCTTACTTAAATCTTTGTAAAAGGTGTCATGTCTATTACAGTATTTGCTCTCATACACGCATTGGGATTCTGTTATTTTTAGACCCAGAGTGACAGTCTGTTGTTAAAAGAACCCTGTCCCTTTTGTCAGCATAATATAATAAATGCTATCACTTTAGTTCCTTTATTTTAAATAAAAAGACCCTGATATTGCAAGCAATGTGTATTGTCTTACAATAATCATACATGTATAAGGCCGTGATAAGTCTCGAGCGATTATAAGAGCAAATACGGTAAATTGTAAGGTAGACTTAGTACAATGTTGAATAAGCACTACCCAGTTCAGTAGATATACCGTAAATCTTTGAATAATTGACCAGGAATTGTATATTATTGAGGAATTTGTGCTCTTGTTTCTAATTTGTTACAAATATCATTATGTTAAACTGTAAACTACATTATTGTCATGTTGTTAAACGATTTGGCCTATAAGCCAGAATTATTTAAACTTTGATGGCATTATTACATTTATTATTTACTTCTGTTCAGTAAAGGCTTAGGGTAGGCGATTATTCAAGGATTTACGGTATTTGTCTATGTTACTGCAACGCACTTCTTGTGACGCAAGAAACAGACAATGACACAGGCCAGTATAAAGCAACATTGTAGGTTTGTACTGAGAATAAAACAGCTGATGGTATCCTAATTTAAGATATTTAAAATTTGTCAATAATTTTAATACTATAACAACCTATAAACCGTACCAGGTCGAACGTTTTCGAAAGGTTTCCTGAATGTTTCTTCAAAACGTTTCCCCGAAACGTTTCTAAAACGAAAAAAAACCTCCACAAACTTACGTTTCAGAAACGTTTTTTTAAACGTTTCTGAAACTTTAAAGAAACGTTCCAGAAACGTTGTAGAAACGTTCCTGTGTTTGCTGGGAAGCAGTCATTTGGTACAGCATCACTGTAATTGATTCATTTTTAGTGGAGTTACACATATTTATCCAAAACCTTACTTCAAAGCAAGTTAAACTGGCCGCCATGTTGAACTTTTCAGTCTTGTGTCAATGTTTACTACAGAAGGAAAATGACATATTGAATTCATTTCACGAATACTGTGTGTTATCACAAATGTCAGAACAGCCTAGATGATGATTCAACATAATCTTAATCTTTTTAAGACAAGCATTGCCAATTTATTCACAAACACTGTGTGAAACTGGCTAATATAGAAGTCGTGCAAATGTCTTTGATAGTTCCCATTTCACCATACCTGCGCTATACAATAAATACAGTGTATTACTATGTATTTCTGGTAACAAAGGGCAATCAACCAAGAACTAAAAGACAAGAACAGGCGTTTTTACATTTGTTTCACGACCTTAGAGTGAGAAGCTAATAGAGAAATAGCAATGACTATGAATATTTCCAATTCTCCACACCTGGTAGCTATAACAGGTACAGTGTCTACAACCATGCTGATGTGACCTTACCTCGTCACAATGCATTTAGCATATTATTGCCATTACTTATCATTTGTCTCTACACCAATTGGCAACTCTGGTAGTCTGTCAGCCAGACCCTAGAGCAAAATATTCAATTGACGACCAGCCGAGTGTAGAAAAAAATAGCAAGTCCAGATTCTTCAGCTCTAGAAATCCAGGTTTCTTTAGGGCTCCATTTTGTGTAACAATTTGTTAAATAGTGTTTTTGATAAGAAAAAGACTTATTTATGATGCCAAATGTTAGTCTACAACTCTGGGTATGACTATCTCAGGTAAAAATGTTTTTATTTCATGACCATGATTATTTCTCAGAACATGCTTTAACCTAAACTTTAACCTAAATCCAAATATAGTAAAAAGAGTGACGACCAAAACAATTCCTTTTTAATATGAATAACAGATTTATTCACAGTGTTGTACCTTGTGTTACAACTTCATCCAGTGTTGTACCTTGTGTTACAACTTCATCCACAATGTTGTACCTTGTGTTACAGCTTCATCCACAGTGTTGTACCTTTTGTTACAACTTCATCCAGTGTTGTACCTTGTGTTACAGCTTCATTTACAGCGTTGTACATTATGTTACAACTTTATCCAGTGTTGTACCTTGTGTTACAATTTCAACAAGGACAAGCATTACCAACTGATTGACAACACATGTGAAGGGTTACTGCAGATACAGCAATGTCTATGAATAATTCCCATTCTCCAGACATGCTTATACTAACCCTGACCCTCTACAGTAATTACATCGTTTGTCTACACCCTATGTGATGTTGCTTAGTCGCACTGTGTTACGGTCTCAACACAGGTGCACAGGGAAACAGTAGTGGCAGTCAGAACACTCGTTAACCTGGGCTCTACTAATTACTGGAGAGGTGTTAACAAAAATGTTGCTATGTAGACTCAGACCAGATACAGATAAGGTGTTGATTAAACTACCTTGAAAACTTTACTGATGTAAGAAAAGTAAAATTTCAGTTTCATTCATTGTGAACAGATACAACATGCTAGTCCACCTGATGAAGCAGTAAGGTGAGGTGAGGAGAGCCTGCGAGCAACGGCTGGAACAAACGTTTAGGTGTACAGGTGAAGTGAGTTGGTGTTTAACACTGCTTTCAAGAGTATTTCACTTACATCGCGGCTGCTAGAATTACGGCAGGGAGAAAGCCTGCAACGCCATGTGGCTATGCATTGTGGTAAAACCTGCGAGCAACGGCTGGAACTAGCGAACCATGGGTGGTACTGCGCTGAAATTCAGTGTAGCATTGCACCCAAACCTTATTGCATGTAGAACAGTTTTCCACAACAGACAAAGACTGTCTACATGAATGAAAATGACAGAAAGGGTATTGGATATAACTTTCCACATAAAAATAATATTCACCTTTTCCTGGGATGAGGTGAGGTGAGTTGGATTTAAAGCCGCCTTCAAATGTATTTCACTTATATCACGGCTGCTAATATTATTGCATGGAGAAAGCCATAGTGGCTACGTCTTACAGTGAAATCTGCGAGCATTGGCGCAAACTAGCGAACCATGATTGATACTACGCTGAAATCCAGTGTAGCATTGCACCCTTGCTGCATGTAGAACAGTTCTCTACTGCAGATAAAATTGCTGTGCCCCTGGAAGGAATCGAACCTGGACCTTTTGATCTGAAGCCGAACGCGCTTACCACTGCGCTTTGACTGCACAGTTTTCTTCTCTGTAAATATTTCCCAAAGTAGCATCACGAGTGCAATGATTATGAAAATAATGTTTAAAGTGAAAAGAAAGTCTAGGTCCCTCAGTGTTTTCGTAATGAAGAAAGCAATTCAACAAGTGTCTGGAAACTGTCTGGTGTGATGACAGAAACACTAAACAAAATGTTTATAGACACTTTGAAGATGTCTACATCATGAATTATCACCTGTATTGCACCTAGATGTCTTCCATCGTCCGTATCTCCCATCATGAGTGGTATCACTACACCTGATCAACATAGTTCCTGCTTTAATAGAAAGTTCAGCATCAGCAGGAGAAGTTCATGAATGAATGGGTGATTCTCTTCGTGGATTTGGGTTTGAAGGGAAGATTCAATGAAACACAAGTTCAGAGACTTGTATTGTCACTGTAGACAAGAGATTTTATTCAGGTGATGCTCTATTCAACCAGCAGTATAAACATTGTGTTGGAGATTTACTACTTTTTGGTGTACCAGGCCAATAAATAATCATGTTTAGTTCCTTGAGTCAAGCCAGAGATTTGAACCCAGGATCTCCAAGTGACAATCAGACAGTCTACCATCAGAACTAAAGATGCTTTAACAAAAATTAACAACTTCTCCCGCAGCTGATATCCAACACCAGTCTACATCACTGGCTAATTTAAGCTTTGCTGTATTTTTCTTAACTTTTCTGTGCTACTGTAGCAGAGCGCACTATGAATTTGAGGTGTAGAGCATCGCTATGAATTTAAGGTGTAGAGCATCGCTATGAATTTGAGGTGTAGAGCATCGCTATGAATTTTAGGTGTAGAGCATCGCTATGAATTTGAAGTGTAGAGCATCGCTATGAATTTGAGGTGTAGAGCATCGCTATGAAGTTGAGGTGTAGAGCATTGCTATGAAGTTGAGGTGTAGAGCATCGCTATGAATTTGAGGTGTAGAGCATCGCTATGAATTTGAGGTGTAGAGCATCGCTATGAATTTGAGGTGTATAGCATCGCTATGAATTTGAGGTGTAGAGCATCGCTATGAATTTGAGGTGTAGAGCATCGCTATGAATTTGAGGTGTATAGCATCGCTATGAATTTGAGGTGTAGAGCATCGCTATGAATTTGAGGTGTATAGCATGGCTATAAAGTTGAGGTGTAGAGCATCGCTATGAATTTGAGGTGTAGAGCATCGCTATGAAGTTGAGGTGTAGAGCATCGCTATGAATTTGAGGTGTAGAGCATCGCTATGAATTTGAGGTGTAGAGCATCGCTATGAAGTTGAGGTGTAGAGCATCGCTATGAAGTTGAGGTGTAGAGCATCGCTATGAATTTGAGGTGTAGAGCATCGCTATGAATTTGAGGTGTAGAGCATCGCTATGAAGTTGAGGTGTAGAGCATCGCTATGAAGTTGAGGTGTAGAGCATCGCTATGAAGTTGAGGTGTAGAGCATCGCTATGAATTTGAGGTGTAGAGCATCGCTATGAAGTTGAGGTGTAGAGCATCACTATGAAGTTGAGGTGTAGAGCATCGCTATGAATTTGAGGTGTAGAGCATCGCTATGAATTTGAGGTGTAGAGCATCGTTATGAATTTGAGGTGTAGAGCATCGCTATGAATTTGAGGTGTAGAGCATCGCTATGAATTTGAGGTGTAGAGCATCGCTATGAATTTGAGGTGTAGAGCATCGCTATGAATTTGAGGTGTAGAGCATCGCTATGAATTTGAGGTGTATAGCATCGCTATGAAGTTGAGGTGTAGAGCATCGCTATGAATTTGAGGTGTAGAGCATCGCTATGAATTTGAGGTGTAGAGCATCGCTATGAATTTGAGGTGTATAGCATCGCTATGAATTTGAGGTGTAGAGCATCGCTATGAATTTGAGGTGTAGAGCATCGCTATGAATTTGAGGTGTAGAGCATCGCTATGAATTTGAGGTGTAGAGCATCGCTATGAATTTGAGGTGTATAGCATCGCTATGAATTTGAGGTGTAGAGCATCGCTATGAATTTGAGGTGTAGAGCATCGCTATGAAGTTGAGGTGTAGAGCATCGCTATGAATTTGAGGTGTAGAGCATCGCTATGAATTTGAGGTGTAGAGCATCGCTATGAAGTTGAGGTGTAGAGCATCGCTATGAAGTTGAGGTGTAGAGCATCGCTATGAAGTTGAGGTGTAGAGCATCGCTATGAATTTGAGGTGTAGAGCATCGTTATGAATTTGAGGTGTAGAGCATCGCTATGAAGTTGAGGTGTAGAGCATCGCTATGAAGTTGAGGTGTAGAGCATCGCTATGAATTTGAGGTGTAGAGCATCGCTATGAAGTTGAGGTGTAGAGCATCGCTATGAAGTTGAGGTGTAGAGCATCGCTATGAAGTTGAGGTGTAGAGCATCGCTATGAAGTTGAGGTGTAGAGCATCGCTATGAATTTGAGGTGTAGAGCATCGTTATGAATTTGAGGTGTAGAGCATCGCTATGAAGTTGAGGTGTAGAGCATCGCTATGAAGTTGAGGTGTAGAGCATCGCTATGAATTTGAGGTGTAGAGCATCGCTATGAAGTTGAGGTGTAGAGCATCGCTATGAAGTTGAGGTGTAGAGCATCGCTATGCTGGCACAGGAAATGCAGCAAGGCTTAATTTAACTGATCTAAAGCACCTTTAACAACGTTCATATAATCGTCAATCCCTAAGACATCACTATATATAACATTCAAACAATATCTCCTTTAAAACAAGTACTTGATTCTGCACTGCATTCTACAATAACTTCCTGTCTCTTTCTATACAAGCATTACATGCATCAGCTTCTTGAGTGGTCAGAGAGGGAATCTGTTTCTTCTGTGGAACATAGCAACGTGGATTATTTCATTAAAAGAGGTCAGATTTGCTATATGTCTAATCATATTTTCTGCTGTTTCACCAACATATTTTTTCCCACCTGTAATCTCGTTACAGCTAGGTTGGTAGTGTTGTTCCTAGAGGGGAATCCTAGGAAAGTTGGCTATGTACTGCTGGCTATGTACAGTTTTTCAATAGGAACACTGTTTCGAGATTACCAACGATCAGGCAACTATGCCAACAAGAAGAAGTAGAATATTTTGACGATACCCCTATGTTTCAGGTCCCCTATGTTTCAGGTCCCCTATGTTTCAGGTCCCCTATCGGCTATGTTTCAGGTCCCTAGGACTAAACACTGGTATGTTTGATGAATTCTTAAGATATTGCATTCAGGTTGTCGTGTGTCATTCTTTCCATCAAACCTACAGAAACAAATAAATTGTGAAACAATGAAATAAAACATACTATTTTAATATTACTTAAAGAGTTATACAAATAAAGATATTATTTATTTCATTTAAATAATAAACAGACTTTACGTTATTGCCTATCCCTTGTTTAACTCTGAGGACAAACAAAACAACTCACATTTCGTTCACTAGAAACCGTTGCTCCACTTAATTACATAAATCACCTCCTTACAACTAAAACTAAAAGAAAATCCTCTCTTTCTCTCGTTCATCCACATAAATAAGATTTCTCATCCTTAACCCAGTGACCCTGCAGTAAAAAGTTGCACTTCTTCAAACACTTAATACACATACTGACAGCACACTGACAGATGTCGGGGAAACGGAGACATCTGATTGGTTAACCAGACGGGAGTTATCAGTCACAACGGGAAGAAAACATTTTCTTACTGGGACCGGTAGACCAAAATCTAGTCAATGAAATATTCATTGTCATTAATTCCTGCTAAATTTTATCAATTTCATTTTCTTGGCTTGATATCTCATGTCTGCTCAGATAGCAAGACTTACTGAAGACGAAAATTTTAGAGTGCAAAAAGCGTTCCTAAATATACACAGTTCTTAGTGTAGATTATGGAGTGAGTTGATATAAAACTTTAAAACTCTTCATACCTTATAGTTTTGTTATACCTTCTAGGATAACTGAAAACCATCATTATGGAGGCTCAGATCACCAGATTACAGTTGGATGTTGCTGGGATGTTGCTGGGATGTGTTGCTGTTAGTCTATGTAACAGGATGTACTATGTACTGAATCTCAAATCTTCCAACCAACTGGACAAAACCAAAGAGATTTCTTAACATCTCTACCATTTTTTTAAAATGCCGACTTCAAGAATCTTCTACATTGGTTAGAAAATTCAGGAATTTGTTGTTCTTAACCCTTCAAGTACTTAACATGTAAGCGAGAGACATAAATAAAGATGTTTACGAGTTTTCACTAACTTATGTATCGTTAACGGGACAGTGCAGTATCTTTGTAACTATCGTAGAAACATCACGTATGAAATATTGAGACAGCTTCTAATTGACAAACCAGGCAAAATATGCTAAGTATCTCAACCCTCAACTATACTTGGCTTGTGAAAGATACATTCACAGACTCTTCAAGAAGTAGTATATATATATATATACTGGACAAAATAAGTCAGGATAATTGAAATTTCATGATCAATATTTTATTAATATTTGATTGATATGTAGATAATTATTTTATCATGATATCAATGAATATGTAGATCATTAGGAATAAAAATCGAAATTTACATATATCCCTACGGGTAACTATTTTTTTCCAGTTTATTATCAAATATACTGTCTTGATTGCAACCAATGAAAAGTAAATGAAGCTTAGTTGCACATTTCAAAATCTCAGTCTAAAGAAATATTCTGTGGATCAGTCTTATTTAAAATGTCAAACTGGCTTGTGATATTTGCAACGTTGTTTCATCGACTACCACCACAACGCTTTAATCCCATCCAGGAAGCAGAGGAAGCCAACCTGCAGAAAACGTGCTTCATTCATTACGCAAAATTGGGTAAAACGTTTTTTCTGTGATGTAAGCGGGTCACGGTTCTAACCTTGCATCGCTTGATCTGAGAATAACTCGAGGGTGGAGATGGGGTTCAGAGACCCACGAGACTGCCTTGACACCAGGAAAATATAAATTATATATAGGCGCTTTAGTAAGAAGTAATAGATTCCTTTATATATACACAGAATGTTGACTTATATCGGGGAACACCATGTAGATTAAACAGAAGTAAAGCCAAGATGTTTTACTTACAATTTTGAAATTAACTTGAGTTTTAGTCGAGTGGGAGTTAACTCTTAGACTGCCATGATGTACAATCATGGAACATATTTCACCTGTTTATTTCAGGCTTCAAATTACATTAACATTAAGCTGCTGAACTAATTATTGCCAACCATTCTGAATTGCCAAATCACAGGAACACACAAGTTGTAAACAGAGGGAATAGACAGGGATTGGGTACTAGATAAAGAAAGGCATCTCAAAGATTTTCTTGATAACGACTTCTTTATTACCGTATGCGTATACACTATGTTTTGGAGTATATGCTTACTCCTTCATCGGGTGGATGTACAAATGTTTACATACGAAGTTGCTAACCAGAAAATTGTGTTTTTTTATGTATTCCACCTCTAAAAGATTTTCTCAGAGACTTAATAATGATGAGTGTCAAACCAATACAGATTCAAAACTTGTCAACAAGGAAATGATCGAGATTGGGCCTCGGGCAGACTCATATTACTGCAATAGCAATTTAGATACATCTACGTAGGTGAAAACAGACATTGAAACATTCAACATTGCCAGCAATGAAAATACCATCGCATGAAAGCAATCACTTATATTTTTATTCATAAACTTTATGCAAACATGTTGTACACAAGATGGGCTGAGTTCCTGTATGATGAGATCTCCAGGTGTTAACGAACATGCTACCTGGCAGGTGAGTTGGTTGTTTTGAAATTTGTAGTTAACCGAATGATGATACCAGAAATGAATCAACAAAATAAAATATTATCATAAGTGTCAATTAATTAAAATATTAAAGATTTTAAGAATTGCATACTTCTACAAGTAAAGTGTCAATTAATTAAAGTATCCAAGATTTCAAGAACCACACAATTCCACAAGTAAAGTGTCAATTAAAATATTCTATGGGGTGCCGAATGGGACTTTAATCGCTATTTAGTAAGCTTACTAATTCGAATTAGTAAGCTTACTTATTCAGGCATTTATTTAGTAAGCTTACTAATTCGATTTAGTAAGCTTACTTATTCGATTTAGTAAGCTTACTAATTCGTTTTGAATTAGTAAGGTTACTAAATGAATTAGTAAGCTTACTAAATGAATTAATAAGCTTACTAAATCGTTTCTATTTAGTAAGCTTACTAAATGAATTAGTAAGCTTACTAAATGAATTACTAAGCTTACTTAATGAATTACTAAGCTTACTAATTCATTTAGTAAGCTTACTAAATCGATCAGATTAGTAACCTTACTAAATGATTTAGTAAGCTTACTAAATAGCGATTAAAGTCCCGTTTCGCATCCCATAATATTCAAGATTTCAAGAACTGCACAGTACCACAGCATGAAAGCCATCACTCATATTTTTAATCCTAGACTTACGTAAACTTCTTGTCCTCTTGAGCACATACCTGTCTGATGAGATCTGCAGGTGTTAACGAACCTGCTACCTGTCATATACATCACCTTGTTCTTACAGGTGATGCTTGTAGCAGACAACTAGAGAGAAGCATGTCGGAGACTGGTAAATCAAGTCACATCATACTGTGTTTACTTTACCTTACATCATCATAGCTTATTGTCCTGTACCAACTAAAACTGGATAAATGTGGAAAGTACAGTTATATTTCAAAGTTAATAATGCACAGACACTGTGTAAGACTAACAACCTGTCAGTGACTCTCAATACATATTTACATGGATAGGTCAAACTGCCCCATTACATATATAGTATTATAAACTGTGGATGAATGGAAAACGACTCCTATTTTGAGCACCCAATTTGGCACAATCTGAAATGGTAGAATTAGTAATACATTTACCTATCATAAAGATTGTGGCAATCCTGTGGCATGTCTGTTCCCAGTATCTTCCAGCATGCACTCTGACTACTGCAAACTTTATTGGTTTAACTCTCCTGTGACATTGTGAGGTTCAGCCACTACAGTAACCTGAGAAAGTTAAGGAAATGCAGCAAGGCTCAACTCAGCCAGTGATGGAGATTTGTCTGGGGAAGTTGGTACGGGGGGGGAATTGAATATCCAGTGTTTAGGGGAAATTTTTAAAAGTAAACTCTCTCTGGACTTTAAATTTCATCTGTCCTTTTAAAAGTTTTGTGACAATTCTTGAAAAACTAGTTTTACTGATGTAGGTTGCTCCGATGAGCTCATGAGAATCATGTTGAGTCCACCACACATCTAAGAAATTTGTTATGTCACTACAAACAATACACAGGTGTCTATCCGAAAGGAACAAGAGAAATATGAGAAATTGGTGGATTATATATTCTTACTGGAGAAAGGCAAGGAGTGTAGGAATGGATGAAGATATTTCAGGAATGATGTAAGGTCACTTCAACCGACATGGTTCCACTGATCTGTGCTCGCCCTGCAAACAACGCACAGGTGGCAATCTGACAAATATGTGGATATGAAGAACAGTTGCATTGTGAGATTATGTGTGGGTATGGGGGTGAAGGGTGTGTAGGGAAGGAAAGAATGACCCAAATTATTCCTGACATGTATTGAGAGCGTGCTGACATATCATGACAACCTGAATTGAGAAACAAATTAATTGCAACATATCCTTCCAAACTATCCTCATTATGTAACTTTTTGACAGCCTTAAAAAGAATAGTTAGGACATTTCAAACATTGATTCCACAGAATGTTGAAGCCCTGAGTTGACTATACAAGACAAGACTAGCAGGTATGGAAGTACAGTGTCAGGAAGTTAGGTGTCAGGAAGTTAGGTGCATATGTTGGACATGTGTGTACAGTGTCAGGAAGTCAGATATATGTTGGATATGTGTGAGACAGAAACATAAACTTGTGTGAGATATTTCTCCAAAATATCAACCACTTTCTCCTCATACCAAAAATAATGGGAGAAAATCATTACAAGTCAAACCAGAGTAACGTTAGGCGGTGTGTGGACGGTGTGTGGACGGTGTGAGGACGATGTGTGGACAGCAGTGGACGGTGTGTGGACGGTGTGTGGACGGAACAAGCTGTAGCACCAGGTGGGTAGGTGGAACAGAGAAACACTGGATTGTAAAGTCAACTATTGTGAAGTCAACTCCAGACAAACACTCTCTCAGACTGACCGGTGTCCCCACTTGAAAATAATGTCAAGGTCAACAAACTCAACTGATCCCCGCCTCCTGTAGCAGTTTCGTGTAAGATATGAAGAGAATTGACGAGAGAGAGAATAATTCTTGACAAATTGTTGAAACTAGCATGTCCTCACTGTCATATCAGTATTCTGCTACCACAACAAAATGGAAGTAACAAAATTTGAATAAATTATGAAAGTGGCGGTTACATTTGTAAAGTTGTTTAACATTTGAACAATTAATGTCAGAGTAATGAGTGGAACAAACAAGTAACACAAGGACAACAATCATGTAGGTACATCAACCTTATCACTTGTGCAAACCCACTCTGTACTTAGCAATGTTCTTCCAACCCAAATCTATCAATTGTTTAAACCACCGTCAACTATCTACTATCACAACACCATGTAGTCAACTCTATCAAATGTAAAAACATAGTCTTACAATTGTATATATTCTCCATGGTCATATCTTATGTATGACTTGCTTGATAATGGCGCTAGTATATGGATATGTGCGCTATATAAATACCCTAATTATTATTATTAGAAAGATAAGTTAGTATATGCCCGGACAAAGAAGACCATAGAAATACAAAAAGATGAATTCAGTGGAAGCTTCTTTGAAGTAGCAGGTAAGTGCACATAGTTGAGGGAAGTAATTATTCCAGCACCGTGACGGAAAAGTGAATAAACAGTCTAGATTTTTCCATTTCTACCACATTTAAAATGCTTTATACTTTCTGCGGTATTTACGATAAGTGCAAACCCTGAAGAAGATGACGAACAGCCCCTAGAACTGGTTAACACATTAACAGTATTACATATTCATCATGTGTTAAGTGACGGCACTAAAATAGCGCCTCTATCTGAACCATACGCCACAGTTGAGGCTCACAATATCCCCCATTATCTCCCTCTCAGATCTACGACAGTCGGAGGTCGGCAAGTCGAAGAAAAACATATATCTTGATCTCTTTACATTTTTTCGGAGTCCTCCATTTCTTCTGCAAGCTGAAACAGTTGGTCCTTTTGTAGCCTCAGGAAGAATAATCTAAAGAATTTGGAATTTGACAATCGACATAAATCATTGTTTGCCAATTCAGTTGTCAATTGAAATAAATAATTCTGTTTGTCCATACCTTTTGTCAAATGAAATAAAATAGCGTTATATGTTTGACTTTACATCGTGTCTATTGCCACGTGGCTGGTTTCATGTAAATATTCTGTGTTTGGTTTCTCTTCATGAGTGTCCTCATCGTTGTCATTGAAATAAATAAGTTTGTTTGTTCAATAAATGGAGACGAAACGTTCTTCACGTTTCACCTTTCATAGCCTTGAAACTGTGGATTAATGTAAACACTTGGTTTGTATTCAAGAACACTTTGGATCCACTGAATATATCCCTTGTGTGTGATATCTGAAAAATATTCTACAAATCAACAAAACTAACATTCTATACGAACACATAGCCGTTAGTCCTGTTAAATGTAAACATATTACTTTTCATTTGCTTTCAACAACACCTTTCATGCACTCTAGATATAAACTGTAGTAGAAATCAACACATCGAGCTGTTATGACATCATATGTTACAAGAAGTAAATGCTTTGACAACATGCAGTCACACCAACATAGCTGGGATTGACTTGAGAAACACAACAGAAATATGGAGGCCTGACAAGCACCACAATGATATATGACATCACAATGCTTGAATGCTATGATATCACAATGCTATGATATCACAATGCTATGACATCACAATGCCTGATCACAATGCTATGACATCACAAAGAATGTGAGAACAGTGTTGTAATGTGAGACGCTGATAAAATATACTTCATAATGATGCTACGGCATGACATGATGGTCAATTGATATTGAATATAATTCTTCTAATAATCTCTGATATTTGGCATAATCAAGTTGTATTGATCTATTTGTATATAATAAGAAGACACTTCCACGAGAATATCTTTTGAATTCCAAACAAGATGCAATAATATGTTTACTTGCTGTTTAAAAACTTTCAAAAACCTATTCTAAGTTGAATGCTGTAAACATGCACACTTGAAAAGCAATTACATGAAACTAATATCTACAAAGTTCTGGGTGTAACACCAAGATGAAAATTAAATTGTGTTTCTGTTGGCACATTGTCGGTGTTGTGAAACTCATCTTCCAACTAATTATGAGAGGTTTGTGATGTGAAAGGGCACAAAATGAAGAATCCATTATTTTCATGTTGATATTTCAGTAAAATTCTGTTTTTTAACTGTGACTCACTAATGACTAAAATAGGCACACAAAAAATTAAGAATATCAAGGCGCCAAGCTGAAAGTTAAAAATTATTAATGTTGGCAGTGACTGTGTTAATTCAGCTTCAACTAAAATATAAAATAAGAGTAACTCTATTGCCCACAATTTAATACAAATTGGAAATTGGTTTTATGCTGAGGGCTCGGTCATCATGCACAGTGAAACATCAGATGAAGCGTTGTTCCGTCCTTTTCATCAGGATTGATATGCAAAGATGCAAGAACTCCAAACTTTTAAATACCATCTCTTTTTATCAGTGGCAGATCCAGGAATTTTGAAAGGGGGGGTCCACCAATCGAAAAGGGGGGGTCCACAATTTTTTTCCCCATACCAGCCAATGCAAAAAATTTTGAAAGGGGGGGGGGGGGGGGTCCGGACCCACTGGACCCCCCCCCCCCCTAGATCCGCCACTGCTTGTTATAACATGGACGGTTTCAACTTCTGAGTTTTCATCCAAGTAAGCTGTGATAATGTAACCAAGATGGGACTTGACTCTCTAAACAGGAAGTGAAAATCTTTTGTCGTCATCTGTCACGTTTAAATTAACCCCATATTTATACACTGTGTGCCATCGGAAGTTGAAACAACAAAGGGTTTTGGACAGTGTAAGACAACTAGTCATAATTGTTGCAATTCTTTACAGTAACATGGCAGCCTCCATACTTGCATAGATAATATCCTGACAAACATGGTGGCTGAAAACTGATTGGACGTTCTGTTAAAGATGGTCAAGAAAAAGTGATCCAAAAGTTCATACTGTTACATTCCACCTGATGAAAGCGTAAGTACATGTGTACACTATGAAACGTTGTGTATGTTCACAATAAAGAAGTTGTTATCCAGGAAGTCTTGTTTTCCTACTTGTACTTATGAAGAGGTGAATTATTAAATTATACAATAATATACAGTTTAACGCCTAATATCCAATGCAAGCACTGGTGACTTTAAATGGCATTTTTTCAACCCCAAATAAAATGCAAAATCACACTATTACAGTCTAACTGAGTAGATTATTTTCCCACACAGTAAATCATGGTTGTTTTGTTTAAAAAGAAAAATCCACCCAAAATTTCTACTCCATGCATTGTGGTTGATTTCTCAATGTTACTTTTCTGAGACTGTCAGCCTTGTAGCCTCGAAAATTTGTGTTTCTTCATTCTACGTCATTTATCACATTGTCCTTGAAGAAGGGAAATCAGCCTAATGACATCACATTCAGTGGCTACATCATTCCAAAGGATAGTATGTTTAGTAGATATATAGATATGAAAAATTATAGGTGATATATTAATGTGAAGATGATAGATTTTTCTAGCAATTGATAGGCTACTATTCACCCCTATAGGCTTCTACAGAGACCAGAAAATGTATTAGCGTTCAGGTTACTTAGTGGTGAAAGGGTTAAAACTGTTCTCAATATAATTTTGTACACTCTCAAACTCAATCTTTTTTAAAACATAATTTACAAATTTAGTTAAAACTGTTCTCAATATAATTTTGTACACTCTCAAACTCAATCTTTTTTAAAACATAATTTACAAATTTAGTTACATTTTAACTTGACAAAGCTACTCTACATTTTCTTGTAATCAACACAAATAGTTTTACAACCATGACGTACTAGAAAGTAGAAAGGCTAATAGATAAATAGACAAACCATACCATCATTGACCTAAATTTAAGTTTTTATAAACTAAATTGTTATATTTAATATAAGAATTCATTACTTGAGTTATTATGATTTTGAATTTCCAGTGAAATCTAAAACAGGAGATTGTATATGTATATATTTAAAAGAAAAGTTGACTGCAATTCAGTTTAAACATTGTTAAACACACCCATATACTTCCAACAGATGTATTTTCTGGGCTAAATTTTGTTTATACTCAGGGACCTTGACAGATGTAAACAAAACTGGGACAAAGAGTACAAACAAATAGTTGTGTCTTTCATCCGACAGCTTCAGTCACAGACGTTATGTCATAAATGTCATGTATAAATATATAAGGAACATACACAATATATACACACACACAGACATTGTCATGTATAAATATATATATAAGGAACATACACAATATATACATATACAGCACACATGCACTGGAAATATTTGCAAATGTGTGCATAAAAAATACAGGGAATGTTATTAATACCACTGTCAACATTAAGGTAACATAATCATATTTATATGTACCTGTGTAATGCGATGTTTATAGGTCAGTAATGAATAACAGTATTATAATCACATTGATAACATATATTTCCCTTCCCTCCATGTTAAAAACTCTCTACTACTATAACAACAATGTTCCACAACATGTATTACTCTTATACCATGTTATGTCCTTACAATAACAACAATGTCATAACATAATTCTTACTATTAAAACTATGTTCCATTTAATCAATTATATTGTTAACGTTTCTGTGTAATCATAACATTGTTATCAATAATAATTACAATGAATTTGTTGGGGTTTTTTTTACAGTTGATCAATTTGATAATTCAACTAATCAGTGATTATTCGTATTTATCAGTTTAATCTGCACCTATTTCTTTTCACGATGTATCTTGTTACAAAAACAAAAAACATCTACAGTATTACTTTCTTTTTGGAAACAAAATGTAGAACACATTCTCTACTTTTTCAGAAGTTTGTATTATCTTTTTAATCAAAATTAGTTTTAATTACATTTGTTATGAATTTTAAGAGTACTGAATTTGTCGATACACTTTAAAAATTAAAAACTCGGATAATATCAATAAAATATTTGAATAATGAGTTGAATAAAAGGGTTAGAGGTTTATTTGATGTAAATATTAGAAACCAAATCGGAAGCTAGCGAATCACTTGTTGCTAATTACACGGCACTGTGGCATCGGTGCATCCCAGTTCACTTCGCCTGCCAAACAATTTGTTTACATTTGAACTGACGCCGACTGTTGCATATTACCAGCTACACACAGCATACCAACAGACAGGACAGAACAGTTCACCTGTTACATACACACCATTGACGGAACATTTATTGCCCACTAAAGCACTAATTAGTTCCTGCGAACAGAGCAAGATGAACAGTTCAAGAAGTTGGAAACTTTTTATCGGCACGGCTCCATCGACTTGAGCAAGTGTCACGTCACGCGTTGCTATCTGGCAGACTGCTGCACAACACAACATTATCTCTACTCGCGTTAATAAACGCTACTCACCTTTAAATGCTGTCTCAGTTCACGGATTGATCTTTCCCACTTGAACGCTTTTCACCCACACAACTAAATCCCATTTTGCGTTTGGCTCCGTCGCCCTTCATGCGTGAAGTTGGAGTGAATTAGCCAGGGGCGAGTAACTCTTGCCAGTCGGTTGCAGATGCTGACTGGGGTCCCACTGAATGAATGAACGCTCGTGAGGGGATGGATGGAGCAGAGAACAGCGGGACACGAACCGACCACGCCCTCTGCTCGGCGTTAGATTAGATAATACATGATGTATATGAAGTTGAGCTCGGGGAAATTGCTGTTGATGATTCACTCTAATTGACTTTGGCGGATGTCACATTTGAAAATGAAGTGAAAATGCTGAAAATAATCCAGAGCACTTTCCTAGTCTCGAGAATGTCGTCTACATTGTTATCTAAAAATTTACTTGAATAAATATTAAACAACAAGAAAACCAAATATTATGAATGAGTCAATGTGTGGCTTTGTCTTTACTTGCTTAAAACAGTCACGTTTCGTAAAGAATGTGAGAAGTAGAATGACTACATTTCAACTCACATGGCTTGGTTACATTTAAAAGAATTCCAATCTCATTAAAATCATATCTTTAATTCGTTCCCAATGTTAAGCATGGGTTGTCACTCATCCAAGTGCGTTAAGGATTTGTATTATTATTTGTCAGATGATTTGTTGACTGGTATTGAGAGAGCTTCTATGAGTTGTATAACTTGTGTCCAAACGTTTTTTAAAAGTGAATAACATGTTTTCAATCAATTCTTTCCTTTTTACGTCATTATAATTCACTTGCCGAGAGCATTATTGTCATGGTTAGATTGTTTACCGATAATTACGTTTAACTTTTTCACCTGGAATCGAAACTGTTGGTGTTACCTGCCGCCTTTAGATGAGTCTCACCACGTACTTAGTTTTAGAATATCGCACTATCTTACATTATCTTATCTTACAAAACAGCCTTTAAACAACTTGAGACTATATTGAACTGACATAACGTACTATACAAGATGAGCAACGAACGAGTGTTATAAATTGAAGCGCTCATAAACTACCCAGTCACCGTTACTGGTCAGTCGGATATTTCTGAAGGCACGTTGAAATACAATCTCAATACATTTAGATCGACTGACTGCTCTATAGTATGTTAATGCAATACGTTGAAATACAATCTAAATACATTTAGATCGACTTTTTATATTATCTTAATATAGTCGACAATATAACATTATAAAAATATGGAGATACAAATTTATTTAAAATACTATCTTGGTTGGCGGGCGCCAGTCCTCAGACTCTTAAAACGTTTTAATGCCTTTTACTGAACGGAGAGTTGAGTGAACTTATAACCTTAATTCTAACTGCACCAAAGTCACTGTTTATCTTATACTTTCAAAACATTTCACATTGCTAAATTTGTGGTAAGTTGTATCGCTCTATTCAAAGTAATTATATAAGTATTGTAAATATAAGTCCTTGCTTTATCATCATAAAAAGTAATGGAGTTATAGAGCACTAGGGTAATGTGTAATTTAACTGTTAAATAATGGAGTTATAGAGCACTAGGGTATTATGTAATTTAACTGTTAAATTATAAGTCTATCTACTGCTTTTACGTTTACTAAAATATTTAATTACGTTTCAATGATTGACATAAAACAAACCGTATTCGTGTTCATATATATAATTTGGTAGATGGATTGTTAAAGTGTGAACATTGAACCACTCGAACGTAACACCAGAGTATGCGCATGCTTTATGAATGGGATGCCACGTGACAGAGAACTTCATGAAGTGTCTTGAAAAGCATTCTCTTCCCCCAGAGGTTACTCCCTTCCTCGAAATTTGCTATTTGATTTTGTGAAAACTGTTGACCATAAACATGCTGTTAAATGTTATGTTTCAAGGTTGGATTCAACAACAGCGTGCTAACCATGGCACAGTTTAATTTGTAATAAATAGTGTATACTATTACTAAAATTCAATGTATTTTGGGGGGATTTCAAGCAAAATTTAATTGTTCCAAAGCCACACTCTGCTGTTTTTGTATGTGCACAGGAACTTGATATCGTAATTAAAACGTAGGTAAAATAAAACCTACACATTTAGTCTTATTTGATATAGGCTATACATGTATATGGTTTTGTTTTACCTACGTTTTATCTACTTTTTAATTACGCTATTGAGTTCCTGTGCGTATTTGCTCTGACCACGGACTTGTAATTTCAAGGTGCATCCATATTGTTTTATAAAATTTTATTTGGCTTCAATACGTACCAACTCACCACATGTACTGTCAACAATACAAATAAATTCACTCAGCTTTCCGATTAAAATTGAGTAACATCATTATGCATGTGCAGAAACCGAAACTGCACGTCCAATTTACATGCACAGTAGTTATGTGACCTATTAAACATTATCAACTCAAATTTTTTTCTTTTTGTCTGTTATAAATAAGATTTAAAAATTACGTTTCACTCATTGGCGCACGTCAATCGAGATGCATTGTCCGGTTTTCGATCATAAATCACTACTTTTACCTTCATATCATCAATATGCTAAGTCTGCTATCATCAAAATGATAGTTTTCGGTAACAGTCGGTACTTCTCGATAAAGTAACACCATTTATAACGTTTGCAATATGTGACCCCAAACAACACAATGCATGTAGCCTACCTTTAAGTCCATGCTCTGACAGACGCTCGAACATCTATGTAGGGTCATATCCCTGTGTGTCCAAAGTATATTGATACCGGCGTTTATTGGGGTATTTATAATGAAACTGACTTGGATTTAATAATGATATGTCATCCACACGTGTGTGGTTATTTACACGTAATCTGTTCCATGTCTGACCACGTCACTTCACACTTGACCTCCTGTGACAAGGCTTTAATCATACAGATATCGAAACCATCTAAGCTGTTTGTAAGCATTTTCTTCCCACAGAGGTTACTCCCTTCATATTTCCTATCCTAACCTGTATTACATCGCTTGAAAATTCCCCAGCTGGGGAAATGTGAACCTTATGCTGTATCCCTGCTTTTCGACCAATGAGAACTCTTCTTTCAGCGGCCATGTCGACCGAGTGACTTCAAAGATCAAGGCATTTGACTCTTAAGGGTCGTGCTCATTAGCATATGTCCTCCTAATAACATAAACGAACTATTTTTTTTGCATTTTGTCACTGATTTGCTCTTCTTTATTTATTAGTAGTATACTAGCGCCTTACGCTCGGCGTATCTTCGTCTCGTCCATCTCACTTTTCAACTACACTGGAGTTGGCGAGGTTATCTTCAATTAACTATCACGGGAGCGGAGGGAGGAAATGGGTAATTAAAAACATCAACCCAACATCTCAGATTGTTTGCGTCTTGAACACGAAGTATTGTTTAGACTTGTAGTCATGCTGTGTCAACGCCACAATCAGACGGGCCGATCACAAAAGCATTGGACAGGTTTTAAATGAGAAATTTGAAATAAGATATTTAAACATTATGATTTGTTCAATTGTACATCTTTTGATATTGTTTTTTTTTATATATATTGGAATGGGGTCTTTTGTTCGAAAGATAGCTAGATATCTCACAGACGAATGTAGTCGCTAGTAACTCTTGTAAACATCGGAATATGATGAAAACCTCCTCCCAGCAAGATTTACATGTGATTTTCGTGAAGCTGACAAGTTATGCAGGGTGGTCTCCCTTTGAACACACGTTGGGCAAGGTGATGGAGTATCTCCTCAAATTCAAGATGTGTCAGGTATTTTTTAAGGAGGAAAGCCTGTCGTCTCATTGGTTATGTATCATGGTGATGTTGAACTAGCTAAAAGTGGGTTACTGTGCTGTGATTTCAATATCATGTAAAAAGCGTTTTTAAAACAATTTTGGAGAGGCCGGCATGCTTACCACTTCATCACTGTGAATCAAAGTGCTGCACTGGTTAGCATGCAGGTCTGTCACGCCAACGGCCCTGGTTCGAATCCCGGTGGCCGAAAATGTGTGACCTTCATCCACATTGCACTCATTCCACCAAGCTGTTTAAATGGGAACCTGAACACTAAGTACAGACCTATATGATCGTGGAGCACTTAGAAGCGGCACCATAAGTACAATTCCTACAGGGTAATAATGTACCGCCATTGAACAATGCCTGCACTGGATATTAGGTGTTGAAAATGTATATTATTAGCTTTGAGAGGCTTCTTTGAACTTCGCATTCACCTACAAACCTATTGGCAATCACATACACATCTATCTATCTTTTTGGTCCTGAAATATTTAAATTACAAACCACAAGCTCTTCTGTTTTGCTAGAAGAACTAAATAGAAGCCAATTGGCAACTTTGGGAATATTCATCACAATATATTCCGATTTCTGGATTTGTTCGATGTCTCAAAAACACACATGAACAAGTAGTTGTCACTAAGGTGACATGATCCGCCGCCGCAAATTAATACTTCAAAATTGAAAAATAATGTCAAGATCAGCAAAATTGACTAGGCCCTGAATTTTCCCCAAAAGAACCACTGATGTAAGAATGATGAGAATCCAATGAACAGTTCTTGTGATATCGATGCCCCTGACAAGCTAAACATGTTGACAAACTCAAAAGTTCTGCTGTGACCTTGAGAATTATGTCAAGGTCACCAAAATCTAATCAGCCCTTTGTCTTACCAAGGAGGTGCTTTGTGTAAGATATGATGAAATTCCGGTGAATGGTTCTTGAGATATCCCATTGACAAGCTTTACATGTACATTAACATGTCGAAAAATTCAAAGTTCCGCTGTGACCTTGAGAATAATGTCAAGGTCACCAAAATCTAATCAGCCCTCCGTTCCTTGGAGAAGCTATTTATAAGATATGAAGAGAATCCAGTGAATGGTTCTTGAGATATCCCGCTGACAAGGATAAAATGACAAAGTCTCGTTGTAACCTTGAAATGAAGGTCAAAGTAAAAAACCTCTGTAGGAACATTACTCTCCCCATGATGAACCCATATGCAAAATATGAAAAGAATCCAGTGAATAGTATTTAAGTTATTCCATTTCGTACGGACGTACGCAGCCGAATACCATATCCCCCCGCTTCGCGCTAAACGCGCGGCGGGGGATGATCAAGGATGATGCCAGACACTGCAAAATATTTGCATGTAATTTATTCACAGTTTATGAGAAGCAATACGGGGGCGCAGGTGTTTGGGGGTGTGGGGACTGGAGAAGCAATACGGGGCGTAGGTGTTTGGAGGTGTGGGGACTAGAGAAGCAATACGGGGCGCAAGTGCTTGGAAGTGTGGGGACGAGAGAACTAGAGAACAGAGACATCATTTACGCCGCCATAACCTGGGGTTGGCTTTAAGGTCTTAGAAACGTCAGGGTAGGTTTTTAACATAAGTAGTTTCCCCACACGGATATGTGCACACAACGACGTCCTTGTTTGGAGGAGACTGAAAGGACCACTGTAAGAGGTACTTAACACATGGAACTGGGAATACAATTGACAAACTTCGCTCTCGCGTAGGCAGATGAGGACTAATAATTGTTTCAAGGCGAAACAATTAAACACAAATCAAAGAGATCACTGCAAACACTACATAAAGGAGGCTGAGAAAAACAACCATTGGACAAATAATTTATTTACTTGTTTTACATAATCTCCTAACAAAATATGTAAAAGAAGTTATTCATTTTGTCTAGACTTACTTAAAATTATTCAGATTTCTGCATGTCGCAGTTCCCTGTTCATGTTCTTAATAAGATGTACAATAGAGAGCAGTGGGAAGACCTCTTACGTGAATTATGTGTCAGTTGAGAGCAATATGATTCTGCTATAGACTTTGTACTTTCCCCATGTTTTGGATTTACAATGACAGTAGTTGTTGACTGCATACACAATGTTTCATTGACTACGAAACCTTTATGCTTATCATTAATACAAACCCTATTTCCTCAAATACAACCCGGGCTGGGCTCGAGTACAATACTATGAGTGAAACGTGTCGAGGGCAACATAACCTGCGACGCAAAGGGGTAAGGGGATGCTGAAGGGAATAGAACCATGGGTTGTATTCAAGGAAATACTGTATATTGAAGAACAAAGCGTCACCTGTGTGGAGAGAAAAGAAAGTAAAAACAAAACAAACATTTCTACTATGCATTTATATTTATGTCATTTCAAAGTGACCTTGCGAACAAAATGTCAGCAACAAGATACAAAATGAGAAATGATTTTGGAGTGGAGTGGACTTGTTGAACAAACCTATTTGAGATGCATAAAACAACGTCACTCTAACAAGGATGATGGCGGGCGGGCGGGGGGACACAGTTGACTTTCAGAACGTGTCCGCAGTTGTGAGGAACATACAAGCAGTGATGATTGGTAAGATTTGTTTATACTATCTTTAGAAACCAAGGATGAACATGCAAGGTTTAAATGTCTTAATGAGGTAGGTATGACTGACAGGCTGATGTTTAACTTCAATGAAAGAAATGTTGTTGTACAATGATGAGCTTATGAGTTAAAGCTTAATTGGATAATATTCACCGTCATACATAAGCAAAATCTGAATCGTTCAAGAAGTGTTCCATGTGAAACATGTATTGAACTACCACAGTAACCTGTATTGCATGATTCTGAGGAGAGACTGAACCAAGGGTATAAAACATTTTTGAATACAGACAGATGTGAAATATGTTCAGTGTCCATAATGACCCATTCACACGGTGCGAATTGTAGTTTCAACTTGTAGTATTGACACAGTTTGTATGTACAGTAAGTCAATAGGACTTGGATGTTCTCAAAGGGCAACTAAAGTTGGGTACTACAAGTCGTAACTACCAATCATACCGTGAGAACAGACCTCAAGTTAAGGACTTAAAACAGTGTTTTGCATCAGATCACAGAGCTCTGTGGGAATGTCATGCCATTTTGGAAGAAGATATATTCTTAAAGAGGCAAGTGACAATGTTTTAGTGAGTCAAATGTGAAATTGGTTAAATCTGCAAGTTCAGATATTATCCTGCAGAATTTCCTCTTTGTGACAACTTTAACAATAAATGAGAGTTAAGCATCAAACTGTCCTCAATAAAATTTTATAATCTGGGGAGAGAGATCTTCTGATAAATCTCTATACTAGAATAACTTGTGTGCGCAAACACATTCACTCACACAACCAACATACATCCGCACTCATACATTGTCAGACCAGATATACTTGAATCTTACTTCCACACACGTAGCACTCTCCCAGGTCACGAGCACAACAGAACACACTCACACACAGTCCATCATGTTGTCACACTAACATGCATCCATTCCGGCAAAGGAGAAATAATTGTTTGCTGAGCACTGAATCGATACACCATGATCATTAGAGAAGGACAGTTAATTCTGAGTAAATCAGGATATTGCACTAGGATTACATCTATACAATCACCCAAACAGGTGTCCGTCCATCCGCTGCCGAGCTAAGTGCCGGATCGGAACGAGACATACAAGTCTTTAATACACATTATGTCACAATTCAACCATCTGTGTCTCGCCTCTTGCAATATAAACAGTCTAAAATCAACAGATCTGCACCGAATCCATGTGGGAAATATACAGTACAAATCATTCCCGCAGTGTCAAGTCAACAATACTTTTAAACAATAGTTTAAGATAATCCACAGATTTCATACATTCTAATAGGTTTATAAACAAGAATAAAAATCTTCTCTCAGCATTTTGCTGATCAGTCCTGCGCCCCCAGAGGGACACGTCAATAACACTGTACAAATAGAAATTATACAATATCTGCATATATTATTCTGGCATGGTTCTCCTTCCACCTCCACCGGCATGGATCACGAGACCTCGTCAGGTATTGTCGTCAACAAAACGTCCGTAGAAAGATCATGGGTTGTCACTATCAGCCCACAGGCACGAAGGTCAGAATGACGTAGTCTCCAGCTGATACGTAGCTAGCTCACGTTCACATACTTCACATAATCTTTAGGCTTCTGTTACAGCAATCTGATCCTATTAACTAAAACCATAATTATTTCTTGAGAAGTTTATCTGTTTTACAACATGCCAAGCACTATGAATTCCGATAATCACATTTTTAGAATTTCATTTTCTTGAGGTTCAAACAAACTGCTCACAGAACACTTTTCCTCCTCCTGTAGCATCCATGGCTTTCTATCTTGAGCTATCCAGATGTCTCTCCTACCACAAGCATCTAGCCTTCGTCCCATTTGACTTCGTAGTCATCACTCCCGGTATATCACAGCGAGAGAGAGATAGAAAGAGCTCCACTGATCCACAAGGAACAGTGGCAGCAGCGAGATTTCTTATGCACCAGAGAATGACAATGTTTTGGGAGTGTTTGTACTTTACTTCCTCCGATTGTCCGCCGGAGAGGAAGCAGGGGTCGGAAGGCACACAAACAGACTGATGTCTCTCTTCATTGCCTGCATAGCTTACAGTTTAACTGGTTCCGTTTTACTCTTCAAGGCAATGATTCTTGAGCAGCTGGAATAAGGAGGACGTAAAATATTATATTTTTACATTACAATGTTCAATACTACAGCAACTAGACTTTCCAGACAAAGCTGAAATTTGAAAGGCCATGAATTAGAAACATTACCAATCGTTTTGGAAATATAATAGTTTAAAAGTTTGCTGATGACATAATGGTTTATTTGAGATTGTTTTCACACTCTCAGAAGAGAAATTTTAATCCTTACAGGTAGGCACTTAATCAAACTGTTCAGTTTGCTGATTTCTCACCTCTTGTTTTATTGGCGGACTCTATGATCTGCATGAGACACCGTCCAAACTCCTCGATGACCATGCGCTCTTGTACGACCGGCGGCATCTTCATCCGTTCAGCTTCCTCTGCTTGAGCCAGCAGACACGCACACGTTGCCTCGGCCACCTCCGTCGTTATCAGCGTGTACGGTAACCTGCGAATGGAAGATTAGTTATTTAATTGTTATTAGACACTAAACAGAAGAAAAATCTGAACAACTGAATATACACAATATTTCAAAATATAAGCTTAGTCCTTCACAATATAGGGGTTGTTTCTTGTTTTCTTATGTTTCCACGTCTAAATGACCTTGTATAAAATCATTCATTACATTTTCTGTTAGCTATTGTCATCAACAAGTGAGTGTGTAGATTTTGACAGGTCAAGACACTCACATGTAAATCTTAAAGAGGCTTCCAAAGCAGATTTTGATTTTATACTTGAGTAATAGAGCAATGAGATCACTATGTTCAGGAATCTAGAACAAACAATGAACGTCATGATTAACCAATGACGATGTCGCACTCACCTCTCCCCCGTCACAGAGGATATGGGAGGTTTTGAGGGCAGCCCTGACATCTGGGAAGACAGTTTTGTTTTGGCCGCAGTCTGTTGTAACACTCGAACCTCCGCCGCATCAGCCAGATGCATTAATGTTTTCCTCTCGGGGCTCTCCTCAAAATTCTTACACCCCACACACTTGCATATACTTGAGCACATGATTTTTGCCTGCAAGACGAAATAACTGTGTCATGGTATGAAACTAAATGCATAAATTTGAAGTGATTAGTTGTGACGGTCCTTTGTTTTATTATATATTACAGTTCAAGGTCACAAAGTCTTAGGAAATATGTTTTTATTCAAAGGGGTAAGGATATAGTTTCAGCTACTAAATGTTTCTTAAGTACCCACCTCATAACATTCACAGTAGTTTTTCAAACACCCCGATCTTTTACAGTTACACCCTTTGTTATGCCGTCGATCACCATCAACCTTGGCTGCAATAAACATTCATTTACATATTATAAACAAGTGTAGAAGCGAGCACAGCTCACATACCCCTGCTTTCAAATCACAGGAACTCGTTATCATAATTATAACATAGGTAAAACGTAGGTAAAAAAAACCTACCTTAGCGTAACTTCTGACCAAATGTTGAATGGACCCTTAGATCGGCCACATGGCTGCCCGTGCTCCTTTACTCTGTTATATAAGGGGGTAGGTTTTTTTTAACCTACGTTTTACCTATGTTATAATTAAGATATCGAGTTCCTGTGTTTCAAATATAGTTTGACATAATAGGAAAGGCACATCTATGGGAATGACTAACCTCTGTGTAAAGTTGAATGAATATGGAATGTACAGTTCCAGAGATAACTGTTAAGTCATGTTTTCAATGGAAAACGCTTCAAAAGTCAAAACTAGAGATAACAAGCAGACAGAGTCGGCCATATCCCCCGCCTTTGGGAAAATTTATTGAAGAATAGTTGTTGAATAACAGTGACTATGAACCTTTTTCAACTAAACACAACAGACAAAAATAGAGCCACTGGCTCTGAAGCTCATCAGGAATCATGTTATTAATTATCCCTAAAGAAAAGGTTAAGATATTACATAATATGAATGAATGAATGAGTTTATTACTGTAAAGGGGCCACAGGCCCATTATACAAGTACATAAAGCTAATACATATCGATACAAGCGCCGTAAAATATAATAGTAATCAACATGATACAGCAATATTTTCAAAGTACTTTTTCCTCATTTTTAAACCAAGAAATACATATTTTGCTAACTGATTAACAGTTTTTGGATTAACAGATAACATAAGTTGTTTAAACTTTTCCATCGTTGGGTTGGTGCAGTAGTACAAAGGTAGAATATCATGTCTTAGCTTTGCAAAATATGGACATCTTAAACAGAAGTGGTATTCAGATTCAATACAAGGGGTAACACAAAAAGGACATAATCTTTCATTACGATGTAAATTATACTTCCTACCCTCTTCTACAAGCAAAATATGACTGGAACAACGAAACTGAGTTAAGGCTATCCTATAGACAGGAACAGTAATAATAGATAAATATGGTTCAAACCTAAAGTCAAATTTAAAAGTCCGAAAAACATCCAATTTAGACATGTTACAAATACTTTCATACCAACTCTGATTATTAATCATAATACATCTATCTCTAAACTCTGATATAAAACTTTCGACACACCCAACATCCTGATTTACCCAAGCATATCCAAATCCATAACTAAAGAGCAAATTTTTAACGCTCAGAGCCCAACACTTTCTACCTGCTTCTGCGTTTAAGAATTGGAAATTATATGTTTTACACAAAATACTGTTAACATCCTGATGCAAAATTCTAATCCAATATTTGATTATTCTTAAAGGATTTCAAAACCCCATTTTATTTTATTTTACTTCATTATGGTGATGTATTCAAATTGTAAACACAAGCCGTCATGTTTTTACGTCACTTTTGCAAACCCGCGCTGACACTAGTGCGGTCCGCGGCAAACCCGGCATTCCCGTATGCAAAAAGATCGGCAGCTTTCGGCATCTTCCGTAATGTGACGTGATAGTGGTCCGTCAATCTCGCCTCAGTGCGAGTCACTGCAGTTGGCCTATGTCAAACCTGTTCATAAACACTCACTTGGTTGGTTCACTCGTGGCGCCCTGTATCATATATTTTTAGTAACATATGTCTATGACATTGAACTAATGTTGGAGTTCTTCAACCATGTTTTCGACGTATTGTTTTAGACACGAGTCAAGAGCAAATATCCGTCAGACCGACGTTCAAAGTAGCCTGCCTGCAGTCGGTGTTTTACCGTGCGGCGTACGATACCTGATCAAATGTTTCAAAAGATATATAATAAATGAAATTATGTATCATAATTGTTTATCATAATGCTGAATATTGGAAATTATGTTTTGCCCTCGATGTTATTTTTCCTAATTTCTGATCTATTTCTGGACCCGGAAGTAAGACGATCGAGTTTAAACTTGCTGATTTTTTTCCTTATAAAGTGCTGGATGTCTAATTGTCTACACGGTTCACCGATTCAAAGTTTTCAAAAATAAACAATGAACAATTACTTCGGTTCAATATTTTAATTTTGTAGTCGTGTTCCACGTAGGCCCTATATCATATATTAATATTTATGGTCAGTGGCCCTATTATCGTTGCAAAATAAGTTCTGTCCCTTTGCTGATCTAGAATACTTTTCCTTATGTTTGCAAAACGCTAAAGAAATAACTAAACAAAGTGAAGCAGCATCTTAAAAAGTAAAACATATCAAATATAAAGTTATTTAAAGTAACAAAATTATCGATATCAAAATAACGAAAACACCTGGATGATTGACGTGTCTGTCATATTTCAGTGGAATGTTAAAAGGTTTTAAATATATTTAGAGTAATCATTGCATCATCCCGTAAAACATCGTTGGTTCAGAGAATTCAGAATCACTAAAATTTGCATAATTATCAAAACCCACAGCGTGAAAACGTAGTCGCTTTGTAACACACTGTCAAAGCTTTCCTGTAAAAAATGCCTTTCCCAGTAAAACTGGAGCATTATACATTTTGTTTAGTTTTGAAGATATTTTTTATTCATATAATATCAATGAAAATAATTTTATTTGTTTTTATGATGGTTTTATTTTGATTATAGAGTCATAAAAATATTATCAAAAATGAAAATTTCAAATACTCCGACAATTCTGCTTCAAAACATTGCATAAACAATGGGTTTTCCTTCCATGTCAAGTACAACGTTTATCCAAGTTTTCAAAAAGTCAAAGATTCTAACAGTTTTGATGGAAATGCATTAATAAAATGATACAACCTCCGAAAATATAGGGCCCACCTCCTTGATTATATCTCAACATCTCTATCGACTTCACGGTCAGCGCTGTACTGTACAGAGTTATCGTTCTTCCTACGGTACTGTTGACTCGACATGACTGGTAGCCACATTCCTGAGACGAAATGTTGTTCAAACTTCAGATTGGTTGACCCTCTTGACATACAAGTTTGTTTCTATGCATTCTTTGTAGATTCTTCGAGTAGGTATTGCTACTTTTAACCGTTGACGTTTTAAAAAATTGACAGGTTTTTCCAAATTTCGTTATAGCACCATGCCGTCAGTCACTCGCAGTCGCGAGCGTAGGCGTGTTTTGACGGATTGAATCATAATTTGAGATCACATCGTTGAAATGTACATATATTTATAATGCAAAAGTGCTTCATATATGAGCAAACCATGTATCCAAAAGAAAGTGCAAAGTTCAATAGCTGAAAGACTTGCGTTGAATATTTTTTTACAGTGAGTGTAGAACAGCTGTAATGCAGTACTGGAATGATTGCATACATTTTTAATAGTGTCACTTGCTCTTGCTGTGAATAAGTTTAGATCGATTTATAATTCTTTAAAATAAAAACCTATGGGCGAATGTCTTCCTAACATGTTAGTTAGAGGGCATGTACTGTTAAATGTTTCTTATTATCGTAAACTAGGTCAATCTACGTCTTTGTAAACTCACACCGCGTAACTTTCCCTTCGCTCGCATGTCAACAACTGCACACTTCCGTTTTCGTCGGACCACTATTACGTCACAAGTGCATAACTCATTAAAGTTCGTGATTCTTCGGCGGTCACTCGGACATCGCGACGTAGCAAGTTTGACGAAAGTGACAAAATTCTTAGCGGGGCAATGCCGTAAGATGTGTTGTGTGATAAAGATATCATGTATTTGATCACAATTATTTCTGAAAGGGGTTTTAAAATCCTTTAAGTATTGATTGACTTTGATATTACATAATAAGTCAATGCTCAGTCATCAAATTTATGATCAAAATTGGTTACACCTTAATCCATATTCATTATAAATAATGTAGACCTTTGCAGTTTATTGTTTTACTTCCTATTTTTATCCTGGAATTATCAACATTTATTACATAATGAAAAAGAGCCCCTATTTATATTTCTAAAAATCCTGTTTCTCATAGGCTCATAGTTTCATAGAATCCTTTTCAATATTTAATTAATAAATTTTATTGAGCATCTGAGTGTAAGACTAAATCAGTAACACAGCAGAGAAGTAACCTGAAACCTCCGTGTATTAGCAAGCTGCTATTTGCATCTCTGCCAGGGAGTGGTCACTCCCCAGGTCAACACCTGCAGTTATGCAACATGCAGACCCTGGACTCACAGCCAGTAAATTATATATTTTAAATTTTGTTTTCCCCATCTTTATTTATTTTTCTTTATTGGAAAAGAAGATGTGATATCACAAACTCATGTAGCTAATTTTAAAAGTCTTATCTTACTTCATCACCAGTCATATTTAGTTCACATATCTAATGTAAAATAAAACATTTGTTAACCCTTTTTAATTTTTTTCCTATGCATCCTGTCACAATATTCAGTTCACAGGCTATTCAATAGTTCTTATTTCACATTGATTACATCAAACATGTCCATAATGTAGTATTACTCTTAAGCTGACATATGAAGTGCACATAAAATTTCATCATCTTCACAGTTCATTAAAACTGATTACCCCTGTGATCCATATTTGGGGTCACAAGATCACCAAATCTACAATTTAGAATCCCCATTGGCCAAAGAGTCTGTACATAACATTTCAGCTTTCTAGAGCTTTTGGGACTGGAGAAAAAGATGAAAAATGATTTTTAGGTTGTGACCCCTGTGGCCCTTATTTGGGGTCACAAGGTTACTAAATCTACAATTTAGAATTCCCATCAGTCAAGGAGTCTGTACATAAAATTTCAGCTCTCTGGAGTCATTGGTTCTGGAGAAGAAGATGAAAATAGCTTTTAAGGTTATGACCCCTGGGGCCCTTATTTGGGGTCACAGGGTCACCAAATCTACAATTTAGAATCCCCATTGGCCAAGGAGTCTGTACATAAAATTTCAGCTCTCTAGAGTCATTGGTTCTGGAGAAGAAGTCGAAAAAGTGAAAAGTTTACGGACGGACGGACGGATGGACGGACGACATCCCATGCCATAAGCCCATCGGGCCTTTCAGGCCTGATGAGCTAAAATTTCAGCTACTTAGACAAAGTGATTCTGGAGAAGAAGACAAAATGCTAAAAGTTTACAGACGGCTGGACACTGTGCAATGCCATAAGCCCATCGGGCCTTTCAGGCACATCTACACATGATGATTGTTCCACACACCAAGTTTCGTTGAGATATGTCTTATAGTTTTCAAGTTCTGTTCCGGAAACGAAATTCTAGGTTACATTTCTATGGAAACGGTAAAAAAAATAACTCGAAGAAGTTGAAAACCCCAAAAGGCACATCTACACATGATGATTGTTCCACACACCAAGTTTCGTTGAAATATGTCTTATAGTTTTCTAGTTCTGTTCCGGAAACGAAATTCTAAGTTACATTTCCATGGAAACGGTCAAAAAAAATAACTCGAAGAAGTTGAAAACCCCAAAAGGCACATCTACACATGATGATTGTTCCACACACCAAGTTTCGTTGAGATATGTCTTATGGTTTTCGAGTTCTGCTCCGGAAACAAAATCGGGACGGACGAACGGAGCCCATTTCAATATCCCCCCCCCAACTGTGTTGGCGGGGGATAATGACTAACATGTGTAGCAAGTTTGGTGAAGCTAGCAAGTATAGTTTGAGAAATATGCTCCGCACAAAATGACTTCCTTACAGAGTCACTGTTTGGTCATGTTTCCATAGAAACCGCCAAAAGTGAATTCAGAAAACCGTCTTAACCTTAAAAGGCACAACTAGAGATCATGGCTAACATGTGTAGCAAGTTTGCATGTTTAATTTGGGAGATAAACCCTAGCACAAAATGACTTCCTTACAGAGTCACTGTCTTGGTCATATTTCCATGTAAACCGAAAAAAATAAAATTCAGAAATCAGTCTAACTCTCAAGAAGCACAATTAGAGATCATGGCTAACATGTGTAGCAAGTTTGGTGAAGCTAGCATGTATAGTTTGAGAGATATGCTCTGCAAAAACTTTTGTGACGGACGGACGGACAGAATGAATGCTATATACCCCTGCTTATGCTGTAAGGCGGGGGTATAATAATTGTTTACAAATCATTTTCTGATCCAATAATTAAACTATATAGTGGCCAGCTTTAATCAACTTGTGTTGATATATTTTATGTCGAAGGACACTTGCCAGTAATTCTCTATGTATCCTTTTTAGTTTGCTCAAGAAGAGTTGTTGAAAGAATTAGGTCCACATGCTTCTGAGGCGTCAACTTGAAAGAATCACAAATCTTTGTATAGAAGGTCAGGAATACTATCAATGAACATTGTATATACTACATTTTTGGCCCCTTGCTATCTCAGAATATTCTAGGTTCTGCAAGTTAAGAGATAACTGCAGTTTTGATGGAAGCAGAGGCACTTACATGTTTTGCCTATTTTTGGATGGAAAGCCATAGGGTTTCTATCGAGACAAGACTTGATGGCTCGGGACCGCTCCTCCTCGTGTTCCAGGTTGTTGGCACAGTTCGTACAGTTACAGTTGTGACAGAATTCCCCATTAGCAAAACAATCACAGTATCTACAAGAGGATAAGACATGAGAAGTTTTAAGTGGAAAAGAAGAACCAATCATGCTTATATTGAAACCACTGAGCAAATGATTATAAACTCTTTTCTGTATTATATCTTCATTTGTATATATCTATATATTATTGGGGCTCATCTTGTTATTTGCTGTAGGGGAAAATATCATTAGTGTATGCTGTCACTTTTGTTTGGGATACCAAAATTTAGCCAAAATGAACATAGCATGACATGACTGCTTATATCATACTAGATGAGCGTTTGCGGGACACCGCAAAAGCAGAGCAGCTCCGAAACTTTGGGTCTCGCCTTTCTCTGTTCCGCCTTCTCCTCAGCATAAATAAAATGGGAATTTTTTGGGACAAATTTTTGTTTATTATTCAAGTTATTCTAACAAGTTGAATCATCACCGGGGTAACTTTTCACAAACTTTTTCTTAAAACCTATTTCTGATTTCAAAATTGGATCAAAGGATTAACATGGCCTTAACCAATATCTCATGACCTTGACCTTAGACCTTCAAGGTCACACAGTCAATGATCACTTTTCATTGTGTATAACAATCATGCAATGATTCAAAGTGTTAATAGTTAAAATAAGGCATGTTCGCAACTGCATGCTTGAGTTGTGACCTTGACCTTGGACAGATTTTAGCGAAAACCTTTACAAATCTCAGTCTTTCTCCATAGTTGATATATACCAAGTAAGAGCCTGATAGCACAGAAGTTGTTGAAGTTATTGTGTTTACAAGGATTTTTGTAGTGATTTCAGAACTCATGAACTTGACCTTTGACCTTGAATGTGAGCATGTCGAAATAATTCCCCAGGTGTACAAGAAAGAAGCTATATATGAGGTTTTGATACCTTCATGGAAAAAAGTTACATAGTGATTTCAGAACTGGTGACCATGATCCTATCTCGTGACCTTGACCTTTAAAATTCAAGGTCACACAATCAGTGATCACTTTTCATTGTGTATCACAATCATGTAATGATTCAAAGTGTTAATAGTTGAAATAAGATATTTTAGCAAATGCATGCTTAAGTTGTGACCTCACTATGACCTTGACCTTTGACGGATGTTAGCGAAAACCTTTTCAAATCTTGGCCTTTCTCCATAATTGATATACACCAAAGAAGAGCCTGATAGCACAAATATTTTTCAAGTTATTGTGTTTACAAGGATTGTTTTAGCAATTTCAGAACTCGTGACCTTGACCTTTGACCTTGAATATGAACATGTCAAAATAATTCCCCAGGGGCATAAGTAAGAAGTTATGTATATGAGTTCTCAAAACCTAATAGGAAAAAAGTTATAGCGAATACAAAACGCGCCGGCGGCGATGGAAACTGCACAAAAACTGATAGCAGTCATATCAACAAGAAATTTACAAAGAAATAAAATTAACGCAAGAAATTACATCACAGATCTTACAACACCAAACTATACAATACAGCATTTAAGTATTAATGTACTCACAATTTTAAACATTGAGATTTTGTACAGTTGCACGGTTTCCTAGGTCTAGCACCAGTTGCTTCTAATGTAGTTGTCCTGAAATAGATCACGATTGATTAAATACATTGAATGATAGGCATAAGAACATCAAAAGAAATTTAACAATGAACAATTGAAATATTAGACTTTTACATCAGTCATGAACTGAGACTGTCTAGAAGGCTTGTATCTGTTGAAGACAGAAGTTAAAAAGTTTCATCTGAAAAATGATGTGCTTGTCTTGAGAAGAAAGTATCTACATTGTAAAACAAACAAGCAGACAGAGTCGGCCATATCCCCCACCATGTAGGAATTTTGAATATATTTATGCATTTTGAATATGGTTTAAACATATTTATTTCAAAAAGAAAAGGAACCGGATTGGTAAACAAGCTTGAAAAGCTTATGTTGATACCGCTCCGGGATACAGCAATTAAAGAAGAACACGTCATGATGAATGTACAAAATGGAAAGAATTTACAAAGCAATCGTTGTCAGAAAATATGTATGTACAAAATGGAAAGGATTTACAAAACAGTCATTGTCAGAAAATATGCGTCATTGCAATGTTTTTAATCAAATCTGCCAGTCAAATTTATAAAAGAGTGAACTGAAATTAAAAGTTCTTTGTTAACAGTTTTGGTTGCATTTTTATTACCGAAGAGGACTGATTTGAGGTTAAAACCATTGTTGTAAAAGTACATATATTGTCTTATATCGCTATAGGAAGGACATACAAAAAAGTAATGAATAGAGTCTTCATAAGTATGGCCACAAGCGCAGGATGATGTTGGAGATATAAAACGTTTGTATGTATGTGCATTAAGATCACTACATTCAAGTCTAATACGAGAATGAATTATTTGACAAAATCTGCTACCACTGTTTAAATCAAAATGACAGTAGGTATTATTCTTATTTTGAATGGCAATTTTGAAATTTGATAGGGACTTTATTTCCCTCTGTTCAATAGGTAATGAATTCCATAATTTGACAGTATCTGGAAGAAAAGACCTTGCATAATTTGCAGTTCTAGAGTGTATGGTCTGAATATTCGAAGCATTGCGTAGATTATAATTAGATGCCTCTGCTAATGTCGGAGGTACAAGGTTACTTAAATAACTCAGGGCAATGTTATTGACCATTTTATAGAACATAGTCATTTTCTGTACATATCTTCTTTGACAAAGTGGATGACAGTTGGTTTCTTCATAAATCTTATGATGGCTGGTACCGCGAACAGCACCACAAACGGTTCTTAGAGCATCAAGATTGAGTTTTTCGAGTATATCTGCTTGCTGTTTTGTACAGTTGTCCCATATATGACTACAGTAATCAAAAATTGGTAATATGAAATGCTTATACATTGTTTCTAAGGTTTTTCGGTTTGAATATATAATGCATTTACTTTCTCGAAATTTGTTATAACTCATAACTCATAAGTGATAGTTCTAACCTCAACACGTTGATAAATGTATATGTATTGTATCGCAACCGCTCTGTATCGTTACACCTCTAGACGTTGCTCAGGAAGAATATTGAATAGTTTTGAAGTTTGAGGCCGGAATATAGAACCAAGAAGAGGGAAAACTAAGTCCAGATTATTCTCAAATTTCTATATAGCAAAAGGCACATCTAGACTACTTGGTTGATACCTGTACAAAGTTTCAGCAAAATATATTGAATAGTTTTGAAGTTTGAGGGCGGAATATAGTTTTCCCTCTTCTTGGTTCTAAGTCCAGACTGTTTGCATTCGTAAAAAAAAAAAATCTCAAATTTCTATATAGCAAAAGGCACATCTAGACTACTTGGTTGATACCTGTACAAAGTTTCAGCAACATATATTGAATAGTTTTGAAGTTTGAGGCCGGAATATAGTTTTCCCTCTTCTTGGTTCTAAGTCCAGACTGTTTGCATTCGTAAAAAAAAAAAAAATCTCAAATTTCTATATAGCAAAAGGCACATCTAGACCACTTGGTTGATACCTGTACAAAGTTTCAGCAAAATATATTGAATAGTTTTGAAGTTTGAGGCCGGAATACAGTTTTCGCTCTTCTTTGTTCAAAGTCCAGACTGTTTGCATTCGTAAAAAAAAAAAAAAATAGCAAAAGGCACATCTAGACTACTTGGTTGATACCTGTACAAAGTTTCAGCAAAATATATTGAACATTTTTGAAGTTTGAGGCCGGAATACAGTTTTCGCTCTTCTTTGTTCTAAGTCCAGACTGTTTGCATTCGTAAAAAAAAAAAAATATTCTCAAATTTCTATATAGCAAAAGGCACATCTAGACTACTTGGTTGATACATGTACAAAGTTTCAGCAAAATATATTGAATAGTTTTGAAGTTTGAGGGCGGAATATAGTTTTCCCTCTTCTTGGTTCTAAGTCCAGACTGTTTGCATTCGTAAAAAAAAAAAATCTCAAATTTCTATATAGCAAAAGGCACATCTAGACTACTTGGTTGATACCTGTACAAAGTTTCAGCAACATATATTGAATAGTTTTGAAGTTTGAGGCCGGAATATAGTTTTCCCTCTTCTTGGTTCTAAGTCCAGACTGTTTGCATTCGTAAAAAAAAAAAAAATCTCAAATTTCTATATAGCAAAAGGCACATCTAGACCACTTGGTTGATACCTGTACAAAGTTTCAGCAAAATATATTGAATAGTTTTGAAGTTTGAGGCCGGAATATAGTTTTCCCTCTTCTTGGTTCAAAGTCCAGACTGTTTGCATTCGTAAAAAAAAAAAAAAAATAGCAAAAGGCACATCTAGACTACTTGGTTGATACCTGTACAAAGTTTCAGCAAAATATATTGAACAGTTTTGAAGTTTGAGGCCGGAATACAGTTTTCGCTCTTCTTTGTTCTAAGTCCAGACTGTTTGCATTCGTAAAAAAAAAAAAATATTCTCAAATTTCTATATAGCAAAAGGCACATCTAGACTACTTGGTTGATACATGTACAAAGTTTCAGCAAAATATATTGAATAGTTTTGAAGTTTGAGGGCGGAATATAGTTTTCCCTCTTCTTGGTTCTAAGTCCAGACTGTTTGCATTCGTAAAAAAAAAAAATCTCAAATTTCTATATAGCAAAAGGCACATCTAGACTACTTGGTTGATACCTGTACAAAGTTTCAGCAACATATATTGAATAGTTTTGAAGTTTGAGGCCGGAATATAGTTTTCCCTCTTCTTGGTTCTAAGTCCAGACTGTTTGCATTCGTAAAAAAAAAAAAAATCTCAAATTTCTATATAGCAAAAGGCACATCTAGACCACTTGGTTGATACCTGTACAAAGTTTCAGCAAAATATATTGAATAGTTTTGAAGTTTGAGGCCGGAATATAGTTTTCCCTCTTCTTGGTTCAAAGTCCAGACTGTTTGCATTCGTAAAAAAAAAAAAAAAATAGCAAAAGGCACATCTAGACTACTTGGTTGATACCTGTACAAAGTTTCAGCAAAATATATTGAACAGTTTTGAAGTTTGAGGCCGGAATACAGTTTTCGCTCTTCTTTGTTCTAAGTCCAGACTGTTTGCATTCGTAAAAAAAAAAAAATATTCTCAAATTTCTATATAGCAAAAGGCACATCTAGACTACTTGGTTGATACATGTACAAAGTTTCAGCAAAATATATTGAATAGTTTTGAAGTTTGAGGGCGGAATATAGTTTTCCCTCTTCTTGGTTCTAAGTCCAGACTGTTTGCATTCGTAAAAAAAAAAAATCTCAAATTTCTATATAGCAAAAGGCACATCTAGACTACTTGGTTGATACCTGTACAAAGTTTCAGCAACATATATTGAATAGTTTTGAAGTTTGAGGCCGGAATATAGTTTTCCCTCTTCTTGGTTCTAAGTCCAGACTGTTTGCATTCGTAAAAAAAAAAAAAATCTCAAATTTCTATATAGCAAAAGGCACATCTAGACCACTTGGTTGATACCTGTACAAAGTTTCAGCAAAATATATTGAATAGTTTTGAAGTTTGAGGCCGGAATATAGTTTTCCCTCTTCTTGGTTCAAAGTCCAGACTGTTTGCATTCGTAAAAAAAAAAAAAAAATAGCAAAAGGCACATCTAGACTACTTGGTTGATACCTGTACAAAGTTTCAGCAAAATATATTGAACAGTTTTGAAGTTTGAGGCCGGAATACAGTTTTCGCTCTTCTTTGTTCTAAGTCCAGACTGTTTGCATTCATAAAAAAAAAAAATATTCTCAAATTTCTATATAGCAAAAGGCACATCTAGACTACTTGGTTGATACATGTACAAAGTTTCAGCAAAATATATTGAATAGTTTTGAAGTTTGAGGGCGGAATATAGTTTTCCCTCTTCTTGGTTCTAAGTCCAGACTGTTTGCATTCGTAAAAAAAAAAAATCTCAAATTTCTATATAGCAAAAGGCACATCTAGACTACTTGGTTGATACCTGTACAAAGTTTCAGCAACATATATTGAATAGTTTTGAAGTTTGAGGCCGGAATATAGTTTTCCCTCTTCTTGGTTCTAAGTCCAGACTGTTTGCATTCGTAAAAAAAAAAAAAATCTCAAATTTCTATATAGCAAAAGGCACATCTAGACCACTTGGTTGATACCTGTACAAAGTTTCAGCAAAATATATTGAATAGTTTTGAAGTTTGAGGCTGGAATATAGTTTTCCCTCTTCTTGGTTCAAAGTCCAGACTGTTTGCATTCGTAAAAAAAAAAAAAAAATAGCAAAAGGCACATCTAGACTACTTGGTTGATACCTGTACAAAGTTTCAGCAAAATATATTGAACAGTTTTGAAGTTTGAGGCCGGAATACAGTTTTCGCTCTTCTTTGTTCTAAGTCCAGACTGTTTGCATTCGTAAAAAAAAAAAAATATTCTCAAATTTCTATATAGCAAAAGGCACATCTAGACTACTTGGTTGATACATGTACAAAGTTTCAGCAAAATATATTGAATAGTTTTGAAGTTTGAGGGCGGAATGGAAAAGCCCGGACGCACAGACGGACAGACGGACGGACGGAGCTCATTTCTATATCCCCCGCCAACTTCGTTGTGGCGGGGGATAATAATGTGAAAGGAACTAGAAGGAACAGAATATTGAATAGTGAACCAAGTACTCAACCACTAATCAAGCTTTGTGCCCTATGCATAATTTTCAGGTAAAAGTGTTTTTGAGGACTAGATTTAGTGAGCTGGGACCACTCACCCATTAACCGAGTTCCTCGCTAAGACAGACGCTGACACAGAAGGGTCACTGCTAGCTATAGGAATGTAGTCTCTCTGCTGAGCGGCGGTAGCGGCCGTGACGGTAGTCGCCTGACCGGACATGGCAGTCTGCTGGAGGGGGACCTGGATCTTCTGGGTTGCGGTCTGACCGGGCGGACCCGTCGTCTGGATCTGCTTCTGGATCTAGAATATTGGTCATTGTTTCATCTGACGCATACAGGAACACATAGTTTGAAAAGTCGCTGATGGCACAACAAACCAGAAGTGTAAGTAAAGATAGATATACCTTTCAATCGGATTTTTCACTTTTAATTATTACTTTTGCGATAGGAAAATAAACCAATATATTGATAGTAAAGTTGTTTCCCTTGATAGTTTTCATATTGTAATATTTCTTGACCAATATTTTAAAACTTTGGCAAGAATATTTGAAATAATTCATTCTTGAATTGACCCATGTTGAATATTGTTGATGTGTTGCAAATTGACAAAGGGTGTTTGTGGGGACATATTACTTTTATCAGTAAGATTATTTTAACAATTTTTTTTAGATAAGAATAACAGTTCAGATATAGTTTAGCTTAGATATAAAATAGTATTGCAACAGTGGGTGAAAGAGTCTACCGCCATCACAATAGAACTTCGCAGATAAGACTATTGTTACTGCCATAATCCCTTCAGGTCAACAGTCATCTAAGGTAAGAGAGGACCTACTCCCTGCTCACCTGGGTAACATAGGACGCCGGTACGAGAGCGAAGCCTTGTAAGCCCTGTATGTTGTTCCCAGTGGACAGTATCGTAGCCGCGGACCCGAGGCCTTGCACTGCACCCTGGGAAGATACTTGCACATTCGGTCGGATCTGAGACGTCTGACTGTTTGTACTCCGGTAAGTGTTGACTGTGTTCGGGGCAGGTAGTAGGATTCTATGGACATTCTGAGCTCCCGACACTGCTGCTCCTGACTTCGCCATCTGGTGGGAGCAAGGGAGACAACTCAGTCAGAAATACTTTCACTTGTTTTCAGAAAAGCTGGCTGATCAATCTACTTGTCCGACCAAAGACGGCCCATGCCATAAGCCCATCCGGCCTTTCAGGCCTGACAAGCTAAAAATGAATGTCACCAAATTTGAAGATATGAGATTTCGCTTAAACAGCATTGTGACCTTGAAAATAAGTTCAAGGTAAAGTGTCTGCATAATTCATCAATATGTACACTGTCACAAAATTTTAAAGTATGGGTACATTTCACAAGATGTTGTTTCACAAGCGTGTGACCTTGAAATACCAAATATGACTTGTGCCTCAACAAATTTTAAGACATTGAGCATACAAACATATGAGTTTGAAAAGTCAAAGTCGAAGTCGAAGTGATGTGATGACCTTGAAAGTAAGGTCTAGGTCACAAAATTAAACTTGTGTTTGAGTAATCTGAAGTAAAATTGTACAAAGAAGAAAGCATACCAGTTGAGTTGTCTGTACAGGGAGGGTTATCTTCACTTGGGACGTGCTGGGCTGGGAACCCGCGGTAACTGTTGCTGGGGCGATGGCACGCCCTGTCTGTATCACTTGACTTACTGCCGGCGTAGGTTTAGATACTGAAAGTTGAATGACACTGTTCACTGAAAACTTTTCTCATAATGATTTTATTTTGGAAATAAAGATTAATCATGCAAGCTTCCGAACTAACGGTTATCCAAGGAAATAAAGGATTTGCATGATTTATAAAATGTTGAAAATCTAAAAAAAATCTTCAAGTAACAACATTTTTTCAAAATGCCTAAATGTCATAACTAAAATAGCTAAGAATGTGCCACATAGAAGCAAAAAGGCATGTTGGACCTGTGGTGTCCCCAACCTTGTCAGCTTGTAGCATTACACCACCTTCCTAAACCATATCAGTCCTTTTTACACACTCACCCCATTCCACAAAGCTCTGCACCTACACTCAATATACAGTAAATTCACTAGCAAATACTGAATACACAATGCATGGCCGTCACTGTGAATACAAACCAGTGAAATATAAAGATTATGCCTCTAATTTTCTTATTTATGGTGCTACAAACATCACATTGGACTCATTTCAAAGCAGTTCATATATGACTCTATTGATCATTTCGTCAATGGGAAATGTCTTAGTCTGGCCTTTCGGGCCTGATGAGCAAAAATGTGTAAGAAATTACAAATGACACCCACCGGACGGAAGCCGGTCCATCTCTCATTATAGGCCTAACGAGCTAAAAACCAGCATCTAGCATCTGATAATTTATCTCCATTATTATAATCGAACATATCTTTGAAATGTGTGAACTTAAAAATAAGAAATGAGAAGATGACATACCATTCTTTGCATTAACTAAAGGTATACAAAGAGATGTAACTGCTGGAAATCCCACTAACAGGGCAATGTCTCTTACTGCTAAAGACTGATTAATTAACCAGAAATTATGGCCATGATTACATTTTTCAGAAAATTCATTCTACACCAACGACAAGGTGACAAGATAAAAAATTTCATCTTCTATCAAGGTCAAGGTAAAAGAATATGACTTTATTCCAATGGTCTAAGGAAACATGTACCAATTTTCAAAGATCATTGATTAAACAAGCTATAGGGGTGAAACGGTACGCTTAGGCTTAGGCTTCGGCTTCAGTTCGGTAAGTTGCGGTACAGGACCCTCGGTTCGGTACATTTTCAGTTCGGTACAAAACCAAGAATGTCCTATGTATGAGCTAAAACCACAACAAATCCAATCATTTGGTTTTAAAATTGTACAACTGAAAATATAATTACATCTTAGTCAATAATGCATAATTGTTTAATTAAGTATATAAGAAAAATCACGTTGATGTACAGTATACCGAACAAAAAGCAAAATACCGCGGTTCAACTACTGTAGTTGTGAACCATTTCGCCCCTACCAATCTAGAGTTATAGTAAAACCAGCAGTCTGAAATAGGAAAGCCAAGTGCTGTAAATCAAGAACCAAAACATCAATATGATTACTTGATTAGTCCAAAAAAACCACATCTATATAACTGAATAATACAAAAACGACAATACTGTTTCCAGCATATCCTCAAAGAATGACGGATCTATAACAGGACCTGTCTTGTATAAAGTATGGACATAAACTGGACTGAATGGCTGACCTATTGCTGTGGACGACTGAGATGCTGGACTGACGAGCCGCACGTAGTGGAATTTACTGCCGGGGACCTGGATCTGCTGTACATTACTTGCCCCCTGGATCTGCATCGGTCGAAACACCTGCTGGGCCGGAGCGATCTGGTGCGGGCCCTTTGTGGTCACCGACTGCGAGACCACGTTTGTCTTCTGGGCAACACAAGTGTAGTGAAGTTTAAATTAAGTTTCTTAGGAGTTCCACATGATATATATACTTCATGCACAGGCCATATAAACTTTGTATAATATACAAAATGCTATCAACATTTTTGTTATCTTTTGGTGAACTGAATATATATAATGACAATAGTTACATATAATTACACAAACAAAACATTCTATTGCATCCAGATGATAAACATTCTTTTAGTGAAGAACAATTAATATGAAATCTTAATCTTATAAATGTATTGCATCGGTCACTTTTCCATTAATTTGTGCATTGAAATCCCAATTACGTCAAACCATGGCAAAGATGATACCATTTGATTCTAGTCTTACATACTTAGCTTGTGAAGCACTCTAAGTTTTTAAGGGACTGCAAAATATGCATAAAGAGTGACAATTATAGACTAATTTTAATTTTTGTTTTGATAAAGTAAGGCCATAAAAAGTTAAGATTACAGTTTATGCGTGTTTTGGACAGTTTAGGGTTTTTATTTTGTTCGTGAATACTTTGCAAATGTACCGTATTCCAAGACGTAAAGTTTCAAGTCACAAATTGCATTATATTTTTTTAGAAAGTAGCCAGCCAGGTTTTTTCCCATTGTCCCTACCAAAGTTGTGTAGGCACTTTTGAAACTGAAATAACATCCGTCCTTTAGTCCTTAGACAATGGGCATGGCCCTGTTTGGATTGGGTGATTTTTTAATAAATGAATTGCATATATACTGATAAGCATGTTTAACTTTTAGATGGACTGGTTGATTATTCAAACCACAAGCCCAGATTAGCAGCAAAGACTAAAAAATATTTTGAACACCGAAAACATGGGGTAATTTTTACCACAGGATCAAAATATGGATCTGAGATTCTCACCCCATTTCCTTGCTTGATTATAAGCTTTGATGGAGACATTGTAATTGTGGCAGGTTTTGCAGCTGATGTAGTACTGGTAGTTTGTGTGTTAACCAAATCAGTGAACGTCCGAGACATGACCGAGCCTCCTGTCGACACAGTCATTAACCGCTGTGGAGATTTAGCTATAGACACAGGAATCATTGTGATCTTGGTGGGAGTCTTTGCGGGGGAGATAGGGACTTTATTTACAGGAACCATTCTGGTAGGAGAGCCAGGTAATGTAGCTAACTTAATGGGGGACATGATGCCCTGTGATGTGATCGTCACTGTCTTTGTAGGCGACTGTAAGTGAGGCTGTATCACATTGAGTCCACTCAGAGATTGCAGGGACACTGTCTGACCTTGCTGAACATGGGCCATTTGCACAGGAACAGCCTGGGGCTGACTAGTTGATGGGTTTTTAGTGATGATCACTTTAGTCACAATTGGGCTGTTGGATGCACCGGAGGAGGACAACTGCCTCTTGAGCCCCACTTTCTCATTATTAGCTGGCACCTCCACAATCGCAGTCTGCATCTGGTTTTCTTTGAATTTGGCACTGGCAGCATCCACCACAATTGTCTGTTTACTACTATCTGAACTATTCCCTGGCGCCTGCACCACGATCGTCCCTCCCGTACCACCGAGGGAGCTCAAGGCACTGCTGGCGGAAGCGCCTTTCAACACGATCGTCTGACCTCCCTGAATCCCTGAGGACAGGGAGCCAAGGAGGCTCGTAGCTTGTTGCACCAGCACAGTCTCCCCCGTTGACACAGAACTCACGTCACCTTCCACTTTCACTGTTTCCGTTGCAGGTACAAGCGGTGTGGAGTTGCTTCCAGAGTCCACGCTTCCCATCAATGATGTAGACAAGAGAGAAATACCGTCACTATTTACAACTGATAAGGTAGCTGTGTCGGCAAGGGCATGATCTTCCACACTTGTGATGATTATTCCATCTGTTTCATCATTTTTATTTATGCCTGAAAAAAAAAAGAACACAGATATTTTTATACTTTTGGACAATCTAAAAACAGTTTCTTCCATGACCCTGTACATGTTTATGTTACTTATTTTTATTGTAATGAATTAAATGACATTCTGTTTAAAAGAGGGGTTTTATTTGGGATTTTAAGTGGAAATGAAATTCAAGGAGATATTCCTGTTTATATATAAAAGTTTTTAACAGATGATCATAACAGAAACACAATACGGTTGAAACATATCATACGAGTGTGGACAGTGGAAATGCTATTATATTTATAACAAGACAGTATGTCCGAGTCATCAGTCTAATGATCAATGCGATTCTTTGAGGATATTCCATCAATATGTGTTTTATCATTTCAAGACAATGTCATAAGATATTTTTCAATACCATTTCTTCTCATTTCAATTATTGCACAGAAACAAAATAGCGGATAATCTGATAGAACGGTTTCTTCATACCCTTTGACTGACTAATTGAAAGTAAAATTAGCAAATGAAGTGATGAACTTTAAAAGCAACTTAATTCATATGGCATTAACACAAATAGCATTATGCACTCTGAAAGAAATCAGATGTCATTGATGTAATAATGCAAAATTGTTTTGGCAATTTTCTCTTCAGGTAAGATCTAAAGACAGGATCCGATTATCAGAGTAACTGGTACAGACAACTTCACAAGGCATTTTACAGTATTGACATCAACATTAAAATTGAACATAACTGATCATGAGGAGAAACAAATAGCTGAATTTACAAATGAAAATAAATTTAAATAAAATTAGGACTACAACACCTACAAAATCAATACAATCATTGAAAGTGAGACCCAGAAAACATCCCATGTTGTTGTCAAGATGATAAATAATTACACAAGGACACTGTGTTCTTCTAAATACATGCATAATGAAATAGTTAGACAGTAGAATTAAATTGGATCTGGGTTCTTATCCTAATTAAAACTTGGAGAATGCTTGTACACGTAAACATTGCTTGAAACACGCGCCATTTGGTCATGGAAATTCAGGGAAATTTAAATCGCCGGTTTGTTTTGGAACTGCGATAACCATGACATCAGGTCAACAAAATAATTTGGGACCAACATCAACAATGTCTTGCACAACTAATCCTCGAATATTATGAAATTAAGGGAAACTATTTGCATAATTCAGTACCTTACAATCTCGATATCGCACTGCTGTGCCATATTTACCAAATAGGGTAGGATGACATTGGAGGACGCATAAGACGATAGACTGTATATTATATCTGAATCGCGTAATTAGCGAGTAAGTTTTCCATTAGGGACAACAATAGCCTTTTTATTGTGGTCCGGGGCTCAGAAACCACGTACCTGATCTCTGAGCAGGCATTCTGTATTTGTTCAAAATCACGCGCCCACCATTACCATCCCATAATATCGACACTCGGCATCATTTTCCGCGAAGTTTGCGTTACGGACAAAGAGAAACGTATATTTCCATTGGTCATTAATAATTTCCAATAATTTTGTTGGGTTAAATATCGTTAGCAAATTTAATCTGCATTACTGTTTAACAAAATATTAATTTGGAATTACTTTTAACTTCTAATCATTAAGGTAAAATGAAAATTGATTTTATAGTTTATTGCTGCGGCATTAGCATAAGTTACAAACATGGCCGCCCCAGTCAGGCAACAGCTAGCACAACTTGAAAATTTGTCTCATGCTGGCGGCTCTCATAAGGATGTCACTGAAAAGTAATTACAATAATGCTGATGCATTTTCATCTTGTGATCAACCATGTTTTATATATTCATCTGACAACGAATAACTAAGAAACTACAATCAGTTACAGTCGGCTAAACTGCACTGTAAAATTTAGTGAATTTACAGTAGACTGTACTCATGCTAAGTATGGTTTTCTGAGGGTATTTTCTGTGGAAACATTTCTGCATGTACACATAATCAAAACATGATCCAGTTGAAACATATTACTGAGTCATATAATGGTAACTTAAGATTTGACAGTTCGCCAAAAAAATAGCGCACAGTCATTAAAATGAATACAATGCGAGGCGCAGTCATTCATCGGTACCACAAGTGTGATAAGCTTTCTACAACATAACAAGACAATGTTGATAAGTCTAAAAATAAATTATTTGTTATTTTGTAGATAATCTATCGAAACATGTTATGTTAATACACAGTTGTAACATTACAGTGTTTTAATTATGTGAAACAAAATGGTAGAGAACAACCAAGTGGTTTGTAGACTAAGTGGTATCGTAAGCAATAGGGGGTAATGGACAGTGTATTCACCGGCTGTAATGAAATGATAACATATTTATAACAGTTAACAATTAAACCTATGAACAATCAACCATGACACTAATTGACAGCAAAGTGAAGAGAAGAATGACTTGCTGGTCTTCAAGTGAAAAAATAAAAATAGTGTAGTTCATTCTTTGACAATCTGTCTTGAAATTGCAATCTGAACGTGAAAATTGCCTCGTATAAGTAAAAGTAAAATATCCCAATTCGTGGCACTACCTCAAGTGCTTAGGATCTGAGTATAACAAAGTTCTGTTTGTTCTGAACCGGACACCAAAAACGCATGAATGGAGAACAGTTGCTAGAACATGGGTAGCAAGATGTTTTGATTGTCAAGTACTTTGTCAGCAGCTTACCTTCATCTACCACGGCATCAGCTAATCTTTCAATCGTTGCTGATAAATCATACTTACCAAATTTATTTATTTCAATAAAAAAAGAAAGGAACACAAACAATTATCTTCCCCTTATTGAGTTTCTTTATTGAAATTTTGTATCCAAGATGATTGCCAGAACATGCAATCAAATTATTTTGTCAATTTATATTCAGCTATGTGAAATGTTGCCTTACATTAATGATGTTTCCCATGTCACCAACATCTGCGAACCCGCTTATGAAAACACCTACATCTGTTTGTTATTATTCTTTGCACAATTCTTAAATTAATTCATTATAAACTTTCAGCGAAAGCGCCTAATGCAAACAGAACCAAACATGACATTCTTATAGCCTTAAAAAAAAACATCACTTAGTTTCATCATTTGTAAAAAAATTCTTGTCATCCTATATCCAGAATAGCTGCTTTTTTTTATCGATTGAAGCTCAAAAACATGGGTACTTTTACTTCGTTATTTTTTGCATTTGAAACTAACATTTTTTATCCCATAATGCAGTGCACAACCAGGGTATTGATCCCTCAACATGTTTTGGGCATCATCATATCCATCTATGGATAAATTGCTGTTTCTGTGAAGAAAAGAAGCTCAAAACTGTATATGTAATCTCAATTAAGATGTCACACTGAGTGGTTTTCTTTTCAGATACAAAGCTATTTTAGAGAATGTTTTGAAAACTGGTGGCTCTGACCTGATTCCGTCTCTCCAGGCTTTTGTGGAAGCATGTAAGTGAACACTTCCTTGATAAGTTAAAAATACTTCTCATCTTTAAGGAAGAAATTATATGCATCTGTTCAAGATATTGCATTCATATTATCAGGAGATAGAAAGAAATTGTGAAGAATATATAATGTATAAAGGATGAATAAGATAAGATTCATTATATCCTATAGATATAGATCTTATTTATCAAAATATATGTTGTTGTTTCAGTGGTGAATGAAAATGTCAGTCTAGTGATATCGCGTCAGATACTGTCTGACTTCACGTCTCAGTTGTCCAAACTGCCGGATGTGACGGCCAAACAGGTGGCTCACTACACGCTGGAGAAGATCCATACCAGAGTCATCTCTTTTGAAGAACAGGTGAGAATCTAGCAGCTTGATTGTGAAAGGTCTCTAGTTGATACAAACAGCTCAACTTTATGACTGTTAACAGCTTGTGATTTAACATCTGATGAAGGAGTGAGCAAATACTTCGAAGTGTCGTTTATTTTCACCTTAAAGAAGTTGTTATCCAGAAAATACCATTAACAAGCATGATGATTAGGTAATATTGATGATGCTTGATAACAGTGTAAAGATCTGAAATGTTGATCGTCTATAAACATCTGTCTTGAATCTGTATGTAGATGACAAGTTGCTGACTCTCCAATGAGGAAGATATTTATGTGAGTTTGTGACGAAGATGAGCTGATGTGTTTCAGGTGGCAGCTATAAGACAGCACCTAGCGGACATCTACGAGCGTGAACAATGCTGGAGAGATGCAGCCAATGTCCTCGTCGGGATTCCTCTCGAAACAGGACAGAAGTAGGAACTCTTTGTATCTAATAGCTTAAAGAGCCATCAAGGATGTTGATGAACATACAGGAAAATTGCCAAAAATCTATCTCCGTGAAATATATACACTTAATTTTTCCCAAATTTGTTCGACCCAAAATAAGCCGAGAAATTGCACTAATTAGTGAAGGTGTTTTCCAGTCTAAATATAGATCCAGTCTATTATTTTCAAGCGCAAAGCATCGTGGTCTAGCTCACACACTGTAAACAAAGACACGAAAGAATAACAAAATTTATGAGCAATGAAAGAAATTGAAATATATAATTTTTGGCGGTTATTTATTTACAATTTCATTTAATTATGTATTTGTAACAGAAATTGGAATAATTGTTTTACTCAACTAGGTATTTTGCTTGAATTTTATGATAAATGAGAGTAAACGTTTGTCATAATTTGCTGGTCTTATCTCAATAAGAAGTACATTAAACAGGCCATAATTTGTATATTCTCAGGACATTTAGAAACATTGTTTATAAAGCAATCGTCACATTCAGTAATGTGAGACAAGGGTAACTTGCAAGAGAAGCACGTGCAGCACATGGGTTGTTATGGCGACTTGCGCTAGAGACGAGTCTTCACGCTTCGGAAGCGTTCGCTGTTGTGTAGTACGTTATACGCAATAATGGGGATTCTGTTTATATGACGTCAGATACCCTTGGCGCACTACTTGAAGGGTTACTTCTCTTTGAAACCAAATTTCATTACATTGTCGTGATATGAAAATTATTTATCACATGGCATGTTGTACATAAAAGATTTCTCTGGCGACTGACGTTATAAGTTTATTTTCTATAAACAATTTTTTATTTGAAACACTAGCATCCTTGATGGCTCTTTAACAAATCAGAATGGGTGTAGACAGTGTGACTTACATTTGTGTCATTATTTCAAGATCAGTTGAGTGTAATCTAGAGATTCTCTCTTCCTGTCAAGAGTTCAACACTCTCACAGAGACATTAATACACTGGCCAGATAAGATCCTAGTTACAAACTTTGTTGGTTCATATACCACTATGTACATTTCTTTAACCGAATACTACAATTGTAAACATAGGCTTACTTATTGGCACCCTCGTCTCGCCCCTCAACACAAGAACTAATGATAATAGTTAAACTGTTCACCTCCGCAGACAGTACAGCACAGACTACAAGCTGGAGACCTACCTGAAGATCGCTCGTCTCTACCTGGAGGATGATGACCCAGTACAAGCTGAGGCTTACATCAACCGTGCTTCTCTCCTGCAGGCCGAGACGAAGAACGAACAGCTTCAGATTCACTACAAGGTATGTTGTAGCAATATCTCACAGATTAACTAAAGGTACGTTGTAGCAATATCTCACAGATTAACTAAAGGTACGTTGTAGCAATATCTCACAGATTAACTAAAGGTACGTTGTAGCAATATCTCACAGATTAACTACAAGGTATGTTGTAGCAATGTCTTGCAGATTCACTACAGGTACGTTTTAGCAATACCTCAGAGATTAACTAGAGGTATGTTGTAGCAATGTATTGCAGATAAACTACAAAGTAGATTGGAGCAATATCCTGTCCATGTGCAGAATAACTAAGTGTGATGTTTCTGTTATCTCCTGCTTCCACACAAGGTAATTCAGTACCTTCAGATGCCCTTTATGTTCAGTTACTCCAGTAGCAGGAAGTGTTTAAATACAGTTCAATTGTATGCATTCGAGGGGCGTTCAATAAGTGTTGCAACTTCAATATAAAACCAACTCGCGTAGTCAATTTTTAGCTCATCAGGCCTGAAAGGCCCGATGGGCTTATGGCATGGGATGGCGTCCGTCCGTCCGTAAACTTTTCACTTTTTCGACTTCTTCTCCAGAACAAATAACTCTAGAGAGCTGAAATTTTATGTACAGACTCCTTGGCCAATGGGGATTCTAAATTGTAGATTTGGTGACCCTGTGACCCCAAATAAGGGCCCCAGGGGTCATAACCTTAAAAGCTATTTTCATCTTCTTCTCCAGAACCAATGACTCCAGAGAGCTGAAATTATATGTACAGACTCCTTGGCCAATGGGGATTCTAAATTGTAGATTTGGTGACCATGTGACCCCAAATAAGGGCCACAGGGGTCATAAGCTATAAAGCTATTTTCATCTTCTTCTCCAGAACCAATGACTCCAGAGAGCTGAAATTATATGTACAGACTCCTTGGCCAATGGGGATTCTAAATTGTAGATTTGGTGACCATGTGACCCCAAATAAGGGCCTCACAGGCCATTACCTAAAATCCTGTTTTCATCTTTTTCTCCGGAACAAAAAGACCTAGAAGGCTGTAATATTGTATGCAAACTCTTTAGCCAATGGGGATTCTAACTTGTAAATTTGGTGACCCTGAGACCCCAAATATGGGCCACAGCCTAAAAAACCTGTCGAAATTGAATTTTGAACTGATATTTTATGTGCACTTCTTTCACTTTATTTGAAATGTATGTCGACTTGAAAGAACAATCTACATTGTGGACATGTTTGTCAAATTGATGTAATCAATGTGAAATGAGAACTGTTGAATAGCCTATGAAATGAAAATTATGACAAGTCATAAAGGACTAAATTGAAGAGGAGTTAAGAATTCTTTTATTTTACATGAGATATGTGAACTGCATATGACTGGTGATGAAATGATAAGATAAGATTATTTTCATCTTTTTCTCCAGAACGAAAAGACCTAGAAGGTTGTCATGTTGTGTAAAGAGTCTTTAGCTAATGGAGATTCTAAATTATAGATTTGGTGACCCTGTGACCCCAAATAAGGGCCTCATAGGCCATTACCTAAAATCTTGTTTTCATCTTTTTCTCCAGAACAAAAAGATCTAGAAGGCTGTAATATTGTATGCAAGCTCTTTAGCCAATGGGGATTCAAACTTGTAAATTTGGTGACCCTGTGACCCCAAATATGGGCCACAGCCTAAAAAAAACCTTTGAAAATGAATTTTGAACTGATATTTTATGACACTTCAGCCACTTTATTTGAAATGTATGTCGACTTTAGATAACAATCTACATTGTGGACATGTTTGTCAAATTGATGTAATCAATGTGAAATGAGAACTATTGAATAGCCTATGAACTGAAAATTGTGACAAGGCATAAAGGACTAAATTGAAGAGGAGTTAAGAATTCTTTTATTTTACATGAGATATGTGAACTGCATATGACTGGTGATGAAATGATAAGATAAGATTATTTTCATCTTCTCCAGAACGAAAAGACCTAGAAGGTTGTCATGTTGTGTAATGAGTCTTTAGCCAATGAAGATTCTAAATTGTAGATTTGGTGACCCTATGGCCCCAAATAAGGGCCTCACAGGCCATTGCCTAAAATCCTGTTTTCATCTTTTTCTCCGGAACAAAAAGATCTAGAAGGCTGTAATATTGTATGCAAACTCTTTAGCCAATGGGGATTCAAACTTGTAAATTTGGTGACCCTGTGACCCCAAATATGGGCCACAGCCTAAAAAAATCTTTGAAAATGAATTTTGAACTGATATTTTATGACACTTCAGCCACTTTATTTGAAATGTATGTTGACTTTAGATAACAATCTACATTGTGGACATGTTTGTCAAATTGATGTAATCAATGTGAAATGAGAACTTTTGAATAGCCTATGAACTGAAAATTGTGACAAGGCATAAAGGACTAAATTGAAGAGGAGTTAAGAATTCTTTTATTTTACATGAGATATGTGAACTGCATATGACTGGTGATGAAATGATAAGATAAGATTATTTTCATCTTCTCCAGAACGAAAAGACCTAGAAGGTTGTCATGTTGTGTAATGAGTCTTTAGCCAATGAAGATTCTAAATTGTAGATTTGGTGACCCTATGGCCCCAAATAAGGGCCTCACAGGCCATTGCCTAAAATCCTGTTTTCATCTTTTTCTCCGGAACAAAAAGATCTAGAAGGCTGTAATATTGTATGCAAACTCTTTAGCCAATGGGGATTCAAACTTGTAAATTTGGTGACCCTGTGACCCCAAATATGGGCCACAGCCTAAAAAAATCTTTGAAAATGAATTTTGAACTGATATTTTATGACACTTCAGCCACTTTATTTGAAATGTATGTTGACTTTAGATAACAATCTACATTGTGGACATGTTTGTCAAATTGATGTAATCAATGTGAAATGAGAACTTTTGAATAGCCTATGAACTGAAAATTGTGACAAGGCATAAAGGACTAAATTGAAGAGGAGTTAAGAATTCTTTTATTTTACATGAGATATGTGAACTGCATATGACTGGTGATGAAATGATAAGATAAGATTATTTTCATCTTCTCCAGAACGAAAAGACCTAGAAGGTTGTCATGTTGTGTAAAGAGTCTTTAGCCAATGGAGATTCTAAATTATAGATTTGGTGACCCAGTGGCCCCAAATAAGAGCCCCGTAGGCCATTACCTAAAATCCTGTTTTCATCCAGAACAAACTAGAAGGAATATTTTGTTCAGAATGTTTAGATGTTTGGATGACAAGGCTTAGAACCGAGATTGTTTAGCGAAGGTGATTCAAAATTGTACTATGTACCATGAGATTCATCACATTGCCTGTTCTCTTTAAGCCTTATACAGTTAGATCAGTGCTGCCAGTGTTTAGTGCAAGCAAGAGTCTATTACATAATTTGGCGGTAAAACACAAAAAACACAGCTGGCTTGTAACCAGAGCCAAGGGGTCAGAATATTGCATAATCTCCTGTGTGTTGACCTTGCTGAGTGCTCTCTCTCAATTTCAAGACTAAGATTTGTCAGGGTTAGGGATTGTGCATTATATTGAGACAACATATTTCTGTCTTCATCATCAAACAAAATAAACTCTGATGAGCTACAGAGCCCATGGCTCTATTTTTTACTTTTATTTTTCAATATAGTTACCCTTCACCTCAATACACTTATTCCATTTCTCTTTAAGACTTTTGATGCCGCTTTTGTAGAAGTCTTCCGTTTGCCCCCCTAACCACGCCTCTGTGGCAGCTTTGACGTCTTCGTCATCCCGGAAGTCTGGAGCGTTGTCATGCAAAATCAGAACACCACGTGTCAACATTCCACGGCGTTTCTGTCGAATTGTCTTTCGCAATTCTTGCATTAGGTTGGCATAATATTGACCATTCATTGTAGTTTTGGTTGGCAAGTAATCAATTAATAATATGCCTTTTGCATCCCAAAAGATTGTCGCCATAACCTTGCCAGCTGATGGTTGAGTGCGAAACTTCAGGGGAGGCGGTGAACTCGGGTGCTTCCATTGCTTGGATTCCAGTTTAGTTTCCGGGTCCCAGTGGTGGATCCAGGTTTCGTCACCTGTCACCAGACGAGACAAAAACCTGGCTTCATCCGCATTAAACCGATCCAGGAGCTCCATGCAACTTTCGGTTATTTTCTGGCGATCTTGTGCTGTGAGGTTTCTGGGTACCCATCTTGCAGATACCTTGGACATACCAAGATGGTCATGAATTATTTTTTCAACACTTCCAACTGATATCTGGAATTCCAAAGACAGTTCAGAAACTTTAACACGGCGGTCAGCTAAAATTCGTCTTTCGATAGCGGCAATAACTTCCGGTCGGGTGACTTCAGATGGCCTGCCTGACCGTGGGTCATCGTCTAAGGACTCCCTGCCCCGCTTGAACTGAAGAGACCAGCGACAAACTGTTGAAAAGTTAGGAGCATCCTTACCCATCACATTACACATACGATTATGTATTTCTGTAGCTTTGCATCCCTCTTTAGTAAGGAACTTGATCACAGCGCGTAGTTCATGTTTGAGAGAATCCATGATTATGGAGACCCCTAGGTCAGCGCAGCTATTATATCTAAATAATTGTTATGTCTAGAAATTGTTTTGACATGTGTCAATGTTATGTTTTGACTAAAGTAACACCTGCTATAAGCTGACACTGTTTATGTAAACAACAATGCCCCGCTTGCAACACTTATTGAACGCCCCTCGTAAGTCCTGTATGATGTATAAACTGCTGTCCTTTGTTCAGTCAAGAGTATATCTCCCCAGTTGTACTCCAGTATCCCCAAGGTCGATACACACGTCAACCTTATCCTTGGATGTATGTTTCGTTAGTTAGGCCGTCATATTAATGAAATACTCTTTAATACAGTGTTAAACATCGAACTCCTTATCTCATCTCAATCTTAAAGCATTATTCCAATGAGATTCCTGAGAGGCACAAGTGTATGGATGTATAAATAACAACTTTATTTGTCTTACACTATGCCAATGATGGGTGAATATAATTAGTCTTAATTAATATAATTATCCCCCGCCGCGTGTTTAGCGCGAAGCGGGGGATATAGTATTCGGCTGCGTCCGTCCGTCCGTCCGTCCGTACGAAATGGAATAACTCAAATACTATTCACTTGATTCTTTTCATATTTTGCATATGGGTTCATCATGGGAAGAGTAATGTTCTTACATAGGTTTGTGACCTTGACCTTCATTTCAAGGTCACAACAAGACTTTGTTATTTTACCCTTGTCAGCAGGATATCTCATTAACCATTCTCTGGATTCTCTTCATACTTTACACATAGCTTCTCCAAGGAAAGACGACAGGCTGATTAGATTTTGGTGACCTTGACATTATTTTCAAGGTCACAGTGCAACTTTGAATTTTTCGACATGTTAATGTACATGTAAAGCTTGTCAGCGGGATATCTCAAGAACCATTCACTGGAATTCCATCATTTCTTACACAAAGCACCTTCTAGGGAAGACGACGGGCTGATTAGATTTTGGTGACCTTGACATTATCTTCAAGGTCACAGCGGAACTTTGAATTTTTCGACATGTTAATGTACATGTAAAGCTTGTCAGCGGGATATCTCAAGAACCATTCACCGGAATTCCATCATTTCTTACACAAAGCACCTTCTAGGGAAGACGACGGGCTGATTAGATTTTGGTGACCTTGACATTATTTTCAAGGTCACAGTGGAACTTTGAATTTTTCGACATGTTAATGTACATGTAAAGCTTGTCAGCGGGATATCTCAAGAACCATTCACCGGAATTCCATCATTTCTTACACAAAGCACCTTCTAGGGAAGACGACGGGCTGATTAGATTTTGGTGACCTTGACATTATTTTCAAGGTCACAGTGGAACTTTGAATTTTTCGACATGTTAATGTACATGTAAAGCTTGTCAGCGGGATATCTCAAGAACCATTCACCAGAATTTCATCATATCTTACATAAAGCAAAAGGACTGATTAGATTATGGTGACCTTGACATTATTCTCAAGGTCACAGTGGAATTTTAAATTTTTCGACATGTTAATGTACATGTCAAGGTTGTCTGCGGGATATCTCAAGAACCATTCACCGGAATTCCATCATATCTTACATAATGCACCTCCTAGGAAAGACAAAGGGCTGATTAGATTAGATGACCTTGACATTTTTGTCATGGTCACAGTGGAGCTTTGACTTTTTCGACATGTTTGACAGTTGATTTTGCTGATCTTGACATTATTTTTAAATTTTGAAGTATTAATTTTCGGCGGGGGATCATGTCACCTTAGTGACAACTACTTGTTATTAGATAGAAATACTTTTGGATATATGTGTTGACATTTAGAACTTTGTATCATGTAATCTAATCAAGCAAAAACTGATCTGCAATCCATTGCCTCTTTCCAGGCTTGCTATGCAAGAGTTCTAGATTTCCGACGCAAGTTTATTGAGGCAGCCCAGCGCTACAACGAACTCTCCTACAAGACAATCGTAGCAGAACAGGAAAGACTGACCGCTCTGAAGAACGCTCTCATCTGTACCATCCTTGCATCTGCAGGTAGCCGGAACTTTGTAAACAAATCAACGTTTCCGAAGTATGCTTAGAGGGGAACACAAAGAACCTCATTTTAGTAACAAGAGTAACAGATATACAGTCAGTTTACACTCATTGTAGATTAAAAACAAGATTAACAAATATAGTCAGTTTACAGTCATTGTAGATTAAAAACAAGATTAACAAATATACAGTCGGTTTACAGTCATTGTAGATTAAAAACAAGATTAACAAATATACAGTCAGTTTACAGTCATTGTAGATTAAAAACAAGATTAGCAGATATACAGTCAGTTTACAGTCATTGTAGATTAAAAACAAGATTAGCAGATATACAGTCAGTTTACAGTCATTGTAGATTAAAAACAAGATTAACAGATATACAGTCAGTTTACAGTCATTGTAGATTAAAAACAAGATTAGCAGATATACAGTCGGTTTACACTCATTGTAGATTAAAAACAAGATTAACAGATATACAGTCAGTTTACAGTCATTGTAGATTAAAAACAAGATTAACAGATATACAGTCGGTTTACACTCATTGTAGATTTATATTGAATGTTCTCATCTATTCGGTACTCTCCTCAACAGTTTAAGGAATTGTAATGAAAGTTTCAAAATAATATTTGTTCGTACAATTCTCAGTGTTTGGGTTTCTAATCTGGCAACAACAAAGAGAACTCGAGTAAGGCAACTGATAAGTAAACTTTCTTTTTGTCATAAACCAAAACATTTATTTGAAAATGTTGTGAAGTAAGGAAAGTTGATATCATTTTTTTTTTAAATGTTTTGCTAGAATATGCATGAAACCCTGAAATATGTGTTTCCCCGTCCAGGTCAGCAGAGGTCAAGGATGTTGGCTACTCTCTTCAAGGACGAGCGCTGTCAACAGTTGCCAGCTTTCAACATTCTCGAGAAGATGTAAGTATCATTTTCATGCATAGCTCTCAAATGCATGAAATATTTTAATCTATTTTCAGTTAACAATTACCCTGTCAGAAATATTAAGACTTTGGCTGCTGAATTAACACCAAAACATTCTGAATAAACAATTTATAGGAACAATAAGGAATACTGAAATGTCAAGTACTGTTATATTTTACAATTTATTTCTGAAAATGAGTACATGTGCTGTGCTGCAGGTACCTGGACCGAATCATCCGCAGTATCGACCTGCAGGACTTCCAAGCCCTACTGCAGCCCCACCAGAAGGCCATCACATCCGACGGTCAGTACACTTGTCCTCGTCATATCAAGTACGTTACCCTCTCCCGCTAGGCGGGAAATATTCAGAGAAGAATCAATGTCCAAGACAAGATTACCTTCTTAGTGATCCGTCAAGCAGACAGAGGTAGCCAAAAGGAGTCAATATAATTTTGGGAAAACGTTTTACTTCAGTAAGCTAACAAAGTCATTTGTTAGTTCTTGGTTTCTGATGGATTAGTTATGAAACTTTTTAACTTTCATTTGGTCATTAGATGAAAATCATGATCTTGATTAGAAACAAGCAGCATTGTATATACCTGTATCTCTGGTATAAGACCACACTCGAGCCTTAGACCATCCCCACTTTTCAGGGGTTGTACTGGTTGGGGTTATTCTCAGGTTATAGCCCACCCCCAACTTTGCCAGATGTTCCATGGTCATACATTACATAAATCTATAATATGATTTCAAGTGAAGTGTCAAAAACCTAAAAAAAAACTATACTGACTGTCTGACACTCTCCATATGAATTTTCATCTGAGTTGGGGTCTCTCCTGTCTAAAAGCCCACCCCCATGTTTTCAAGATGCTTGTTTGCCTGGCCCCCTGGTCTATGCCCGAGAGACTACGGTACCAATATCCTGGGGGAAAATAGTTTGGGATATTTGTAAGTTTTGAAATATGAATAATGGTATATTTATTAATTAATATCCCTAATTTATTTGTCCAGAATATTGGGAAATTGATCTTCAGATCTTGAGATATTTCTGTGTATTGTGTGTTAGCTGTTTTTCAGCACCTGTTTAGTACTATTTCAAATGAAAGCAGAACAATCACTGAAATCTTGCTCAGTGTAGACTACATATTGCATATAAATTCGACCCATGCTGATATTTCCTATGTTCTCAGGTTCAACAATCTTGGACCGTGCAGTGATCGAGCACAACCTTCTCTCTGCCAGCAAACTCTACAACAACATCTCATTTGAGGAGCTCGGCTCTCTGCTTGAGATTCCACCTCAGAAGGTTAGTTAGACGAGTTCATCTGATGAGACAATCAGTCAGTAAAATTCTGTCTAACAGAGTTACCCCTATACCTTACGATGCAGTAATTGAAGAGATGGTTACACTATACTAGAGGAAGTGTACGCTGTTCCATAGGTTAACACTTTACCAGAGGTGGTGCATGTGCTATCAAAGAAGGTGTACACTTTAACAGAGATTGGGAGCAGGATAACGCATCAAAAGGTCAAAAGGTCTGGGGTTCGAATCCTGCCAGGGGCACGGCAACTTTGTTTGCTGCAGAGAACTGTTCTACATGCAGTAAGGTTTGGATACAATGCTACACTGAATTTCAGTGCGTTACCACCCATGGTACGCTAGTTCCAGCCGATGCTTGCAGGTTTCACTGCAATGCATAGCCACCATAGAGTTTCGGGCTTTCTCCGGGCAATAATACTATCAGCCGTGATAATAGTTAAATACTCTTGAAAGCAGCTTTAAACCCAAACTCACCTCACATTAACAGAGATTGTATATGCTTGTTCAGAGGTGTATGCTTGTTTAGAGGTGTATGCTTGTTCAGAGGTGTATGCTTGTTCAGAGGTGTATGCTTGTTCAGAGGTGTATGCTTGTTCAGAGGTGTATGCTTGTTCAGAGGTGTATGCTTGTTCAGAGGTGTATGCTTGTTCAGAGGTGTATGCTTGTTCAGAGGTGTATGCTTGTTCAGAGGTGTATGCTTGTTCAGAGGTGTATGCTTGTTTAGAGGTGTACACTTTACTAGAGACGTTGTACAAGTTATTGGGGTTTAAACTATACAAGAGATTGTGTACTCTTTTAAAAAGAAGGTATGTGCTTTACCAGAGAAGATAGAAGAATCAGATAGCAACAGAGAACATATTTAAAATTGTAATCGTATTTTATCTTTCTTCAGGCTGAGAAGATTGCTTCCCAGATGATCACCGAGGGCCGAATGAACGGAAACATTGACCAGATCGACTCCATTGTACACTTTGAAGGTGAGGAGCCTGATGCGTTGTACAGCATTTGTCTTCTCCCTTTGTCTGCTAGAAATAACTTCACTTATTTAGCCAGTAGATGTGATTTATGCTTTCTGAGGTAGCACATTTAGTGAACAACTTCATATGTTCTGACTTCATACTTCTTCTGAATTGCTTACGTATATTGTATTTGACCCCAAGATGTCAAAGCGTGATTGTGAGTCGTGCACATGATGCTGACAGGACTAAATCTGTCAAAACGATATATCCAAGAGTCTAACACAAGCAGTATCTCCTGTTGAACACAGTTTATGTTAAGGTTCCTATTTCTCATTAAAGACTGAATGAAATGAATCTTGCTTGAGATAATTGTCTTAAAAATTATGTATGTGTATTTATTGATTCTTTTTCAAATGTTACTAATAAAATGTTTGGTGATAATGTTCCAGCTCGAGAGACGCTCCCGACATGGGACAGACAGATCCAGAGTTTGTGTTTCCAGGTGAATAGTATCATCGAGAAGATATCGCACACCGCGCCCGAGTGGATGGTCAAAACTATGGAGGGCTCGTAGATAATTCTACCACTGTGATACGGATATCAAACATTCACAGAACCATTAAAATCAACTTACTTATCATCTTTACATTGCAAATCAGTGCGTTGCAAACAGTCTTTGGTTCTGTGAGTTTGAAGATCTTTCAGGCATCAAGTTACTGTAAGACATTGACAGCAACAACAGACAACTGAGTGTATCCTCGACATGTTTCAATCCGCTTTATGCAACCTCTCAAATATCTTCATGTTCATATCATCTGCTTGATATGAGATCCAATGTAAAATCTAGAAAACGTTCTTGCAACTGGCACCACTCATAGACATAAGTGTTAATCCAAAATACCTTACACAATATAACCTTACCACTAAGGCTACCTTAATGAGTTGGGGGCGGGATAGCGCAGTGGTTAGCGCGTTCGGCTTCGGATCAAGAGGTCCGGGGTTCGAATCCCGCCACAGGCACGGCAACTTTGTCTGCAGTAGAGAACTGTTCTACATGCAGTAAGGTTTGGGTGCAATGCTACACTGAATTTCAGCATAGTACCACCCATGGTTCGCTAGTTCCAGCCGGTGCTCGCAGGTTTCACCATAATACATAGCCACATGGAGATGCAGGCTTTCTCCCTGCCATAATACTAGAAGCCGCGATATAAGTGAAATACTCTTGAAAGCGGCGGTAAACCCCAACTCACCTCACCTCACCTTAATGAGTTAAAGTTTCCTGAGAGTACTGTGTAATGTGACCCTCTTTTTAGCTTCTTCCATATCCGCTGTGGGTCAAATCTCACACAGTGGCATCATTTATGTGGCAGTAAGTAATATACAGTATCATGCCTCATAGCTATTTCAAAGATCAAATACAGGAAAATGACAAGCACCTGTCCTATATTCCTTGGATGAGTTGAGAGGACAGTAACATTACCGTTTGTATAAAGAGAGGAATGTGTCCGCGGATTACGAGGCCGGAGACTAGTGCTGAGTGCTGTAAGTGCTTGAGGAGCGAACATGAAGAGTAATGGAGACTTTATTTATTACCAGCAGTGGTCGGACCTTCACTCACTGCAGACCAGGAGTTAGGAAATACAAAAACGTGCTTTGATTGTCAAACGTTTGTGAGAGAGATGTATGCCAAATAAATGCTTTATTCTTCAGATAGTCCTGTGTTATGTGTCTTTACCTCAAGCTTAAAAGATTTATGGTATGGGTCACCATCTTTCTGTAAACATTTCACCATTTTCAACTTATGGTACCCTCACCACAGACATACACAAACATGAACATGGCAGACACTTGTACTGAAACCTTTAATTGACTTCTTTTCATAAACTGATTCACATTATTCTCTTCCCTTCAGATTTCCAATTGTAACCTATTCTGTTAGTTCGTTGAAGTATCTTGATTGACGTAGCCGATATAAAAAGAGATTTAATTGGATACGATATGTAGTACTCTTCGCCACTAGGTTATTTGCTACAAATGAGAAATATGGAACAGAGGTTACGATCGAAAATCTGAATGAAGAATGAATTCACATAGGAAGCTAACCACAGAATATTATCTTTGTTACATGGAGTCAAAAGTTCATTCATTTAGTCACACCTTCTTTTAACTTCTCTCCAAAATTGAGTAAAACTTTTTTAGAATTTTTAAATTGTAACGATCCAAAGTTCATGTGTCTAGCACAAATAATGAAATAGTCGCACCCAGTCCTGCCCAACCAGTAACTCTGCACAGAGCCAACCACGTAATTTTGGGTGTGTGGTTTACTTTGTATTTGTGGGGAATGGTGGTAAGGTCTTTCTGAATTATTTTTCTACATGTTAGCAGAACACAATTAAAATAAGTAAATTTCTTCAAATTTTGAACCATTTTGTATCATTTGGCACCACATATTGTACATGAATGCAGAATATAAAATAATTAAATGCGAATATTAATATGTTAAGCTCATCAGGCCTGAAAGGCCCGATGGGCTTATGGCATGGCATGGGGTCCGTCCGTAAACTTTTCGCTTTTTTTACTTCTTCTCCAGAACTACTGGGTCTAGGGAGCTGAAATTTTGTATACAGACTCCTTGGGCAATAGGGAGTCTAAATTGTAGATTTGGTGACCCTGTGGCCCCAAATAAGGGTCTCACAGGCCATGACCTAAAATTTTATTTTCATCTTCTTCTCCAGAACGAAAAGACCTAGAAGGCTGTCATGTTGTGTAAAGAGTCTTTAGCCAATGGAGATTCTTAATTGTAGATTTGGTGACCCTGTGACCCCAAATAAGGGACTCACAGGTCATTACCTAAACTCCTGTTTTCATTTTTTTCTCCGGAACAAAAAGACCTGGAAGGCTGTAATATTGTGTCCAAACTCTTTAACCAATGGGGATTCTAACTTGTAAATTTGGTGACCCTGTGACCCCAAATATGGGCCACAGCCTAAAAAACCTTTGACATTGAATTTTGAAATGATATTTTATGGCACTTCAATCACTATTTAGTTTATCCTTAATAAAATACCTGAGGTATCTTTTAGATTTGTGCGTTTGAGAAATGCAGAATTGAGAAAAAAAGCAACTTCGCAGTAAATAAAGTAAATTTGCAGTTAATCTTATTCAGTAGGAATGTGAAATATATGTCGAAGATCAAGTCTCATTATGGACATGTTTGCTAAATTGATGTAATCAATGAGAACTATTGAATAGCTTTTGAGCTGAATATTGTGGATATTATAAAAAAAGGCCCTCACAGGTCAAAACATAAAAATCTATTTTCATCTTCTTCTCCAGAACAAACTAGAAGGAATATTGTGTTCAGAATGTTTAGATGTTTGGATGAAAAGGCTTAGAACTGTTAAAATTGTGCAGAGATTATTTAGCCAAGGTGATTCGAAATTTTACTATATACCATGAGATTCATCACATTGCCTGTTCTCTCTAAGCCTTATACAGTTAGATCAGTGCTGCCAGTGTTTTGTGCAAGGCAGAGGCTATTACATAATTTGGCTGTAAAAGCACAGCTGGCTTGTAACCAGAGCCAAGGGGTCAGCATATTGCATAATCTCCTGTGTTTGACCTTGCAGAGTGCTCTCTCTCACTTTCAAGAATAACATTTGTCAGGGCTAGGGACTGTGCATTATATTGAGACAATATAGCTCTGTCTTTATCAAACAATATAAATCCTGATGAGCTACAGAGCCCATGGCTCTATTTTTATTTCATAAAAGAAACTGAAATCCATGTAAGCATTGGAAGTTCAGCCAGAGACGCATCATAATCATTATTACACCTATTGACTTAGCAACATTATTATTCGGGAGGGATACAGATAAGAATATTTCTTCCCAAATTTGTCAAAATCATGAGAAAAATTCCATAAAACAAGTACAAAATACATATTTGCCTAAATAGTAAAATAAAATAATTTTTAATATTATTGTATTTGTTTGCATTAGTGGTACTTATGTCACAAATGACTATTAACATTGCTTCTAAATTTCTGTTTGAATCAATAATGAAAAAGAATAACTGTATATTAGTACAGTAGATTTTGGTATAATAATAAAAAAAAGTTCTTTCTACATCATAATGATAATTTTAACGTCTAATGGTTAGCACCAATGCTACTCAATAGTTGTTCATTTAGTGCATTATTACCCTGAAGGAATTTATTCTTTCACATGTATCGAATATGCAAAGTAAATAGGAACAAAAACATATTACAGTTTGAACTTATTTCCTTATTTACTTCAAGATAACAACAATAAATAACATAAGACCGTGTTGCGCAGTTTAACAAAAACAACTTATGCAAAGACGTCACGAAAGGGTTTTGCCAAAAATAGGAAAGTCATTCAAAGACATTCCGATTGCAGCAGGTGCGTGCAAGAGTTGCCTCCCTTGCACTGGAAAGATGGAGGCAGCCCTTCAAGGGTGAAACTGACGTCGGGATAAATTTCGTATTATGTAATAATATATATGTCTTTGTCTAAAGTCCAGGAATTTCTTGGCAGGTGAGAGGAATGACATTGCAATCAAAACTTCTAAATATACTGCAAATCAAGTTCGAACATGCAGCGTCGAATTATTTTTAGTCAAGTCATTCTCAACATTTGTTCAGGCGGTTAGAGACCTACATTCATAAGTACAATAGCTGGTATGAAGCAACACGTGAAGCTTATCGAGGTGCAGATTTACTAGATAAACCACTGACAAGTCATAGTCATAGTCATAGTCTCACCCTGGCTGTCACGTGATCAATGGCTCCGGTTTGTAGGCAGAACATTTAGTATACTACTCTCGTCTTCAGCTAGTATAGTCTTTAATTCTCCACTTATTTGTTACTAGGCATTTAATTAAATAAGTTTATTTAGATTTTAATGAAAAGCAATACGTTGATTTTATAATATTTATAAATGTGCAGTGATGCATTGTTATATACACCAAGTACTTCCACATGGTATGATTGATTTTGCAAGATTAAAAGCTTTTAAACATTTAGGGGATACATTGTAAGGCCCTATAGATTTATTTTCTCAGGAAAAGTGTACTAAAGTTACAATGGATATTTTAAAACATTATTTTAATGAAATTAATGATAATCAGACTGGATTAAATTCTTGAATATAGTTTAATTTTGCTTTAGAATTATCCCTGAATTTTTTCTCTTTCAAAGCCAACCCAATAGTAAATTAATCCCATTCCGGTCTGTTAGTTTCTTGTACTTGTTATAGGTGATAAGCTTGCATGACGAATAAATACGGATTCTACGTTGCTATTGCAAGCGTTGTTGCAGTGGTAGCGATCTACGGGTTAGTATTTCTGAAGATAGACATTTTCTTTATAATATTTCACAGGTAGCTATAGATTTTTTCCATGTTTATAAAGTTAATATTAAGCAAGCTGTTATTTTCTTTGCTCCTTGATAAATTATTTTGCTTCGTCCTGCTCCTCGGAAATAATTGTTACGTTTAACACATAGTTCTATCCAAGCATCCATCAGATTTCCTTTTAAGACTGTTTTATTGTAATTCAGTTATTTCTTCCTGCTGCTCTCAAGTACTGTCCCGGGTTGATGAATATGTGCAATCTAAATGGCCAAGGAATCGGTTTCACTGAACATATAACATGCTGTTTAACCTATCTTAAAGATAAATAAACCAACATGACAAGAGAGATATATGTTTTACTTGTGTTGAATATTGTCATCTTAAGTACATTGAATCTTACGAAAGCAGAAAGTTGATGTGACATATTGTTAAAAAAGCTGCTTTACTTTTCTACTCCAGCCTGCCCCCAATGGGCGTGTCTCGAGTGTTGCTAGGCGTTGCTGGGGTAGCGGCGGGGGCGGCTATCCTCTGCAACCTCCCCAGCAACCCCTTTGTGGCGTCTCCCACCAAGGCAACTCTCCCCTACCTGTCGGGGATCACACTGAAAACTATAGAAGAAAAACCTCGTCAGTTCCAGGTGAGCTTGTTAACCCTCTGCCTGCCAGGATGGTTCCAGGTGGCTCTATGTCCTATACGGATCCATAATTACCTAATCAAAGGAATTAATAGCAGTTGTTCAGCCCAAATGTAATGAATTAGTTTAAGAAAAATAAAACATGAAACGTATACTTTTCCCACAATTGAACAGGAAGATTTTCTGGATAACAACTTCTTTAATGTGAAAATACACGACGTTTCGGAGTACATACTCACTCCTTCATCAGGTGGAATGCTACTAAAAGATTGTATAAATTTTTTTAAAGAAATATATTATATTGACAGAAATTCCACACAAGTATTTTTGTTCATCCTCTATTATTGTAGGCTTCCGAACTATGGCAGCAAGGAGGCGCAGTAATAATGGCTGTCCGGCGACCTGGATGACCTTTGTGCAGAGAGGTCAGTGTCATGTATTCTGAATTAAATTTCAAGCAAACAACATTTCATTTCAACTTATGATAAATGTAATAAGAGTAATAAGAGAACTTATAAAGCGCCTCATCCACATCACCAAGGGACATGCTCTAAGCGCATATGTAGTCAAGTTCTTCTTGTTCAATAAATTAAATCCATGAAGTAAGTTTTGGATGTAGAAAATATTATCAGAACTATCATGTTTATATCTATTGGATCTAATGTCCAGTTGACCTTTGATTGACTGTGATGACAAATTTCCAAAGATGTTGTTTTTGCTCATGTTTTACACCAAGAATACAATTTGTACCACTAAGTTTAAAGTTTACACCAAGAATACAATTTGTACCACTAAGTTTAAAGTTTACACCAAGAATACAATTTGTACCACTAAGTTTAAAGTTTACACCAAGAATACAATTTCCCTAAATGTTAGGTTTGGTTTGTCACGGCACTCCGGTAATTAACTGTGGTTGGCTTCACACCGAGGTTCCTCAAGTTACATTTTCCCATATATCCTCTGTTCCTGCTTGTTCGGTTTAAAAGAAGGAAACTTTGTATTCTATGTTTAGAGAGACAGTTATTCTCTTCGTAATGTCTTCCCGTATTGTTACAATGTACCTTGCATATTGGTGTAACAAATAGAGGATTCAGATTGGCTGCAGTTTATATTTGTCCTGCTATCAGTGAGGTTGTATCAGCGTGGGTGGTGACTTTTCTTGTATACTGTGAGTAGATAGAAGCACATTCACTCTTGTGATGCACACATCTCTCATAACTGGGAATTTGATAAACCAGAAATATGGGTGTAACGTAACAGAAGTTCTGTGGGAAGATATGACTTTAATTTCTTCTGGTAGAGACTGGTCAACTTCCCAAAGCAAGGCATAGCTCTTGCCAGTCTCCATTACTGTTAGAGTTATGCCCTGCAGTGGGAAGTTGGTAGACTTACTGAGACATTATCATACATTTTTCCAACATTGAGTGTTCAGTTGTAGCTGTGATGATAAGACTACTTTATCTACTTGTTTTCTGCTGCTGCCCGCCAGGAGGCCCAAGGGCTGTCCTCTCTGCGCCCGGAGCTTGACGCCCGAGGAGTGGCTCTGCATGCTGTAGTGCATGAGCCCCAGGGAGTGAAGGGCTTCCAGCCGTTCTTCAAGGGAGACGTGTTCCTCGATGAAGAGGTACGTGTTTAGTTTGATGCTATATTACCACCCTGCTCCAATGTTTATGGTATTTGGAGAAAGGGTGGGGGGTTGAGATGGGAATGAAGAATTATAAATCCTGTATCCGCTTCTCGTTAAGACACATAATTTGAATTTGGTTTCTCAGTTTCTTCAGAATGATCGCTTGCTGACATGGACATTTGTTTCCTTTTAGTTACATTAAGTCAGAGAGCTGGTATATTTCATGATAAATGCATGAAAGAGAACACATGAAGTTGAAGCTGGTTGACTGTAGTAAGTAAAGTGTTGCTGTGTGTCTGAGATCCCATCTTTTATGTGTTGCTGAAATACAATTATCAAGCATTGTTACGTGATTGAAGCATTCATAAAATCACAGGTAAAAGGCTGTCAGCAATATTTCTGGTTAGCTGTTGTTGGATTATATATGAAAGAATCAGCGTTGTTTCTTAGCTTACACGTAGTGCTCTAAGCAATTTTAAAATCTAATATTACATCGTCTTATGACATTGAATAGCTAAATGAACTGTTATCAGCTTGAATGTTAAATTAAAACATCTCTCGTCTCTCCAGCGCAAGTTCTACGGGCCGACGGAGCGGCGGATGTTGTTCTCCGCGCTGCTGCGGGCGAAGGTGTGGATGAACATCATCTCCAACATGCAGAGAGGCGTGCAGGGCAACATGAAGGGGGAGGGGCGTATTCTCGGGGGTGAGCCAGCGGACTTTTCCTCTCTATATTCTATGTCATTCACTAGCTCTGGGACAGGTGATCCCGGTCGGGGAGTCAGAATTGATTCCAATTGTAAGAAATATTATGTCCTTCTCTATAAAACTCTTCAACAATGCTGGGTAAAAGTTTTGCTTCATAATTGTTCACTTTCTACAAAAGTTTTTCTTCGAATATTTCAAAACTCTTTTATCGAATTCCAAGGTATTCATTTCAATCAATAGAACTGCTGATGCTAGAAATCCATTGCTCATTTAAACCCACACACTCAGACACCAATGGCCAGCACAGACTGTACCAACTTATTGACTTGACTATCGAAACCTTAGTAACTTTCCATGGTCTCTCGCGAAATGTTTAGAGATAAGATAAAATATTTTAAAAGTTTTTGGATAAGATATGTCCAATTTACTTGTAAGGTGATGAAGAAATGGAGTCCCTGTTTGAATCGTAAACAAAGATAATGTATTGTTTCAGGAGTGTTTGTGGTTGGGCCAGGAGACCAGGGAGTACTGTTCGAGCATCGAGAGAAAGAGTTCGGAGATTACGCCAACCTGACAGAAGTGTTGGATGCAGTCAAACAGATCAAGCAGTAGATGTTTGCCGAGTTGTGTGTACTTAGTCAAAAACAGAATATGTGATGGTCCCTGTGGTCCGAGTGTTAATATTCCTTCCAACAAGAGTTTACTCAACTCAACAACGTCTTCATAGTTTTGCAATTAAAGGTACATCCATTGTGTTGTTGGGGTCAAATATACCAAACGTTATAAATGGTCTTATTTTATCGAGAAGTACCGACTGTTACCGAAAACTACCATTTTAATGATATTAGACTTAGTGTATTGACGATATGAAGGTAAAAGTATCAATTTCTGATCGAAAACCGGACAATGCACCGCGTGTGGCGCGCGCCAATGAGTCAAACGTAATTTTGGAATCTTTTTTAAACCAGACAGAATATCAAATTTGGGTTGATAATGTTCAATAGGTCATATAACTACTGTGCATGTAAACGAAACGTGTAGTTTCGGTTTCTGCACATGCATAATGATGTTGCTCGATTTTAATTGGAAACTAGTAATTATTATATTTTTGGCAATAGGGGATGAATATGCAAGTTGAATGAAATCATTTGAACTGATATCAGCACATATTTGTATGTTGGCATGTATTAAAGGCAAATAAAATTTTATGAAACCGAATGGATGTACCTTTAATTGTTTCACTCTCAGCATTTGGTCTTACTCTAACATGAGAAATATCGAAATGATTCAAATTCCTTCTCCTGTGTGATAATCCAGGTATATGACCCACTTCTAACAGAGGTAACAGTGGTGGAAATGACTGGAGTAACCTCTAGTGGGAGAGCGAGTTCCATTATCATCATCAAATGTTCATGACGTAAAGTCGCCTGTGTATTGGTTGTGAGCGCCATGTATGACGTCACAGGAGAAAAGTTAACTTCCTCTGACCGATGAAATGGTCCCAGCAACTTCTATACAGTGGACTGCTAGTCTTCCATTCTTGTAAATAAATCCAATTATCATGTACAAGTGTCTTTTGTTTTGTTTTTAGCTTATCAGGCCTGTAAAGGCCAGATGGGCTTATGACATGGGCCGCCGTCTGTAAACTTTTCACTCTTTCGACTTCTCCTCCAGAACCGCTTCACCCCAAAGCTTTAATTTGGTGGGTGGGTACCCATCAACTAGGGGGTCAAAGTAAAACCTTTAAACAACTTCTCCGAAAGTACTCGATATAGGAATGTGAAATTTTGTCATTAACATCTTTGTCGGATGGAGATACAAGTTTTAAAATTTGGTTGAGATAAATTATGAAATATGAACTTTGCAGGAGGTTCACCCTAAAAGCTTAAAACGACTTCTCATGAACCAGAAATAGAGAGATCCAGAAACCTGGGCAGTGTTTACCTTAAAGATGGAGATTATGATTTGTAAATTTCATTATTAAATTTGAATACTTTAATTTTGACAGGGGTTCATTTAAATGTATATTTTTATGTCTCCCCACCCGAAGGGTCGGGAGACATATTGGTTTTAGCTGAGTTCCCGTCGGCGTCGGCGTTCCCATTTCGTTTCCGGAGCAGATCTCTAAAACTATGTGACCAATCATCACCAAACTTGGTATACTGTCTCTCCATATCGTGTAGATGTGCCTTTTCGGGGTTAGAGATTTTTTTGAATTTGAATTTTTTTTTATTTCCATGGCAACGATTTGGACTTAGTCTTTCTCAAGGGTAGTGTTCGTTTCCGGAGCAGATCTCTAAAACTATGTGACCAATCATCACCAAACTTGGTATTCTGTCTCTCCACATCATGTAGATGTGCCTTTTGCGGGTTAGAGATTGTTAAAAAAAAAAAATTTTTTTATTTCCACCTCATCGATTTGGACTTAGTCTTTCTCAAGGGTAGTGTTTGTTTCCGGAGCAGATCTCTAAAACTATGTGACCAATCATCATCAAATTTGGTATGCTGCCTCTCCATACCATGCAGATGTGCCTTTTGGGGGTTGGAAATAATTTAAAATTTTAATTTTTTTTATTTCCATGCAACAATTTGAACTTAGTCTTTCTCAAGGGTAGTGTTCGTTTCCGGAGCAGATCTCTAAAACTATTTGACCAATAATCACCATATATTTTAAATTTTATTTTTTTCCGTTCCCATGGCAACAATTTGGACTTTGACTTTTAGAAGAATAATAGCAGAAATTCAATTGGGGGTAGGGGGAGACATCTGTTTTTACGAGTAAAAACACCTTCTAGTTCATCTCGGAAACATTCTACTTTTGAGGATATCATCCATGTTAAGTGAATATCAAAGAGTTCCGAATTTTAAGTCTTTTGGATGAAAAAAAGAAAGTTATAAGTGAAAACATTTTAATGGTTTACCATTTTATGCTGAAATTAATTCGGCCATAACATATAAGAAGTGTTTATATTTTAATGAAAGGTATTTTCGAGAGCTTTCTAACGCAACATTATATTTGTATCATAGAAATTAAGCAAGATAGAACTTTATTGTTTTTTTGCAATTTCACTTGGGCTGGTTTGAGGATCAGCTTTCTCTACAGCAGTGGAGAGAAGTGTAATAGGAGATCAGGTTTCTTCTGTGAAAGGCCAAGCTCAGTTAAACTACTCTGAGGTACTATAGACAACTGCATGTTTGTTAAGTATTTGAAGGATTAGTACAATGGTTAAGGACATTATTTCTTGCAGTTGATTAGAAAATGCTTTTAGACTGTCTAAGCTATTTCAATTTTAAATCAACTCTCTCGAATCCGAAATAAGTTTTGAAATATTTGAACTACTGGGGAAATGGTTTCTCTGAAACTATTACACCTACCGGTAGTTGAATTAATTTTGTCTGTGGCTTGTTCAGATACTTTTGTTAAGAGTTTGAAAGCAGATTACAAAATATTTTTTAGACAGAGTTAAGGCCCTTGAATACGTATTCAAACTTTTGAATAACTGCATGATTGTTTTAACGGGTCAAGTTTCTTTGAAAAAATATTCTATTTACATGAATGAAATTTGAGTGTTCACAGTTCAGTTGGATTCTCAAAACCAGTTCATCAATTCGATTTAGGTGAATCTGTTTTTAAATTTAACCTTGGTGAATAAAATTTTATCCTGTCAGACTTCAGTTGATCTCTTGATCAAGCTTGAAAGCCAGTCTGTATTTAACCAAATGCCAGTAACAGCTAGTGCTCGGGTGGCAGGAGCAGTATGTGAGGATCAGGATCCAGTAATCATCTAGTCTCAACAACATCACAGCTAATAGAAGCCATGTATCAGAGCTACTCCAGATTCAGAGCACTCCACTTTGTGTCTGGTAAACTAAGCCAGGACTATTATTCCACTGACAATCCTTGCACAGTGATATGGTTCTTGTCACATGTTTCTGGTCTCTCTTCACAGAAAACAGAAGGGCTGTTTTATTTAGAATTAATTTATAATTTATTCAAAAATGCACAATGCACATTTTTCATCATCTTTACAATCTAGACAAAAATATACCATTGGACAAATAAGACCTCACTCACTCGGTCATGAGCGGAAGGGTGAAATAATAAAAACTGTACAACAGTTGACATCTAAGTAGGAAAACCTGAGACATCTAACAAATAGACACTCGGGGTTGGCTACAGTTTGTTCACCAGGGAGGGAGCAATGTCCACATCAACACATGTCCCTGTCATGTGACGGCTTGGCTCGGCTCGTGAACTGCCGTCCGAACCATGTCAAGTGAAATGTACAGCGACTCAGAGGAAAGACTTTTGCTCTCTCTCTCACTCCGAGATGAGGTCCTTATGAAGACAGTCCATGTTTATTTATTGTCTCCTCACGTCTCACAGACTGACTGTTTGAACATAGCACTCACAATCTCTCAGTCAAAGAGATTTTTGATCAATTACTGCTCACTTGCAAATGTCACTATCATTGCGTGATGCATATGATCTATTCCACATGTATAAATAAGTCACCAATCCATCTGATCTGATCTCAATGAATGAATGCACGCACCTGAATGAAGAGTAACATGGGAACTGGATGGGATGATAGTATGAGCAACTCTGACATACACATACATATACATATATATATATACACAAAATGAGACGAGGTGAAATGAAAGTGTTAGGGTATGTGTGGGTTGGGTTATACCTACAGTACTACCGCCGCATGACTGGGTTGACATTGTTCATGTTGATGGATGGAGCGGTCATGTAGCCGTATGCGGCGGCAGCGGCAGCGTACATAGTTGGATTGTTGGACTGGGACTGCTGCATCTGTTGCTGGAAGGGTTGCTGGTGCATGTTCATCATCCCCATCTGCATGGGGGGCAACTGTGGCTGGTTCAGCTGGTTCAGGAAACTGTGGTTTGTGATGTAGCCCGGGTTGATCATAGGCTGGCGGTACCCATTGAACATGTTCATGTTGTAGCGCGGCAACATGCTCGAGCCGGGCTGAATTGTCACATTGGGGGTGAAGTTGACACTTGGGTTGACAGTCACATTGGGATTAGCACTTTGAGATCTGCGTGTGGGCTGGCGCTTACTCTGGTACTTGCCACACTGCTGCGACATGAGGGCAGCAGCAGACAGCTGGGGCTGCAGGCTTGGAATGGGCGGAGTGGTCATGTTTCGTATCATGGTAGGAGGTGGGGTCATGTTGTGTGGTGGTGGAGTGAGGTTCGGGGGTGGTGTCATGTTCTCATGCATCATGTCCATCATGTTTGCAGTCATCTGCTGCAGCTTGGTGAGACTGCAGCTGTTCTGATTCTGGTAGCTGCCTGTGTTCTGCTGGGACCCTGGCATGGCACATGGGGTGTTGTTGTGCATAAGTCTGTGTGTGGGGGTGTGGGAATGAGAGTGGGAGTGTGAGTTCTGCTGAAGCATGCTGGGACTGTAGCTAGAACCAGAGGAGCCATACACAGGCACAGAGCTAGTGGCAGGAGACGAGAGGTATGTCCCTGTGCTGGCTGGCATCTGCATTGGGTGATGATGCTGATGATGTTGCTGCTGCACAGTGTCCATGAAGCGAGTCACGCGACTCTGGTTATTGCAGTACGTCTGCTGGGGCTGTACACAGCAGTTCTGGGGCAACTGGGCACAACTCTGGACTTGCACCTGGGCACAGCTCTGCTGCTGTTGTTGCTGTTGTTGTTGTTGCTGCTGTGATGGTGGGGGAGGAGCTTGGGGCATTTGCTGCGGTTGAGGCATCTGTGGTTGAGGAGGCATCTGAGCCTGAGCACAGTCGGAATAGTTCGGGGTTGGTGCAGACTCCACAGAATTGTTTATTTCATTGCTACTTATTGACGTTGGGGACTCCAGTCCTAATTGTGTAACATCTATATCAACAGTGTTAAATCCAGTGTTGCCAAGGTTGGTCTGAGGTGGCATGGCGTTGATCTGCGTGTTTTGAGGAGAGAACACTGGTCCCACATTGCTGCAAGTTTGATTGGGGTGGTTGGGAGTGGGTGGTTGTACATTGTTCATACTCATGCTGTCCCTCTGAGCCATCTGCTCAGTGGCCATGGTGCCTGTAGTACTGTTATCAATCTGCTCAAAGTTGTTCCTCAGTTCCTGAGTGAGGGCATCCTGGCAGGTGTACGAGGCACTGAGAGAGTCCTGCACTGTCGTGTCGCTGCTCATGTCCTGGAAGTTTTCGTTGCTGGGGATGCTGGTGCTCTCTGGTGTGTGCTCGATGGATGAGCCAGTCGGCACTGTACCCATAGGTGTGCTTGGTGCAGGCGGTCCCACTGAGGCTGCTCTAACAGGAAGAGTAGCTTGAGGAGCAGGGGACCCTGAGGATGGTTTGCTTCCTGTCCCTGGTAGCACTGGCTCGTCTTGAGGTGGGGTGGGCGGCTGAGGCTCGGGAACATGCTCAATCTCCTGCACAGGTGCCATTTGTTCAGGCTCAGGTTCTGACTCTATGTTGGCAGTTGGACTTGGCATGGGCACATCGGGGGAGAGGGGTTGTGGAGTTTCTGGAGTTGGCACTTGTGGGGTGAGCGGGGCGGGCTGTCCTCCCTCACTGTTGGTATCAGACACCACTTCACTGGGCTCAATGGCTGGACTTGGCTCCGGAGGACCAGAGGACGCCTCACTTGGCAGTGTCTCTCTCTCCTGCTCCAAGCTAGCCGGTGACTCCAGCTTTGGAACATCTTTTGGTGAACTCACTGTCTCTTCTTTGTCACTATCAGCACTTTCTTCTTCATCATCATCATCATCATCGTCGTCATCATCATCGTCATCATCATCATCATCATCACTATTATCACTATTTTCAGCAACCACTTTGGTGTCAGATGAAGTTTTAACTTCATTTTCACATGAACTGACCACTTTCACGTCTTCCTTTTCACTCACAGATTGAACACAGTTTGAGGATTCGACTTCTTTGCTTTTCTCCTCATCTTCATCCTGACTTTCATCATCTTCATCCTCATCACTACTGTCACTATCAGATGATGATGATGACGACGATGATGAATCATCACTTTTGCTTTCTTTGTCATCATTTTCATCACAGTCACTTACATTATCACTTTTGTTTTGCCCCACAGATTCCACCCCGTTGACGAGTGCACCAGGTTTGACAGGTGACCCGACAGGAGCAGTGCTAGTGTCCATATCACAAGTTGAGTTTCGCCGGCTAGCATTCCCGTTGATGGTGACCTCTTTATCCTCCTCTTCCTCCTCCTCCTCCTTGTCACTGGCCTCCCCTTCACTCTCCTCTGTCTGTTCCTCCTCAGTACCCTCCTTGTCTCCCTCTCCTTCCCCCTCTCCCTCCTCCTCCTCTTCCTCCTTAGGGGTGGGGTCCTGGTGAGGGCTGTCCGGGCTTGCCTCCTCACAGTTCTTGGATTCAACCAACGTCCGGTGGCGCACCTGAAATATAACCAAAATTGAATTATAATATTCTGGTTATTGCGACAAGTAGTGATATCAATCAGAATTTAACTTGAATTTAGATTCAATTCTTTGGATGATGTAATCGATCATGAAGATATAACTATAGTCATAAAGATTACTATGAGAACTTCTAAAACAATTGGAATACAGCACAAATAGTTGCACATGATGATACTGAAGATGACAAAATAAGACGACAACTTTATTTTAAATCCTTCTTTTATCCATAGACAATTGATTCACTGTAAGGAACATGATGCTAGGTCTCAAGGATAAAGCAACTGAAGCACAGGAAAGGAAAGCTTTTCAAAGTACAACTCTTTTTTTCTAAGACAGCAAAGTATACTTAGAGGACTGTTTACTTGTAAGAACATGGAAGTGAAGACTACTAAGATTTGTATGATAACAAAAATAAGCAAGAAGAGAGATGGAAGCAGTAGTAGTGAATACTAAAAGCAAACACAAGTTCCCAGATGTCTCCCTCCCTCCACCTTCTCCAGCAGCTGAAAGGCGTTCACTACCTCCCACAACATGGACACAGCAAACAAGTAGGACAGATGAACAGACGGACGGACAGACAGACAACAACTACAACACAAAGTAAGCAGGGCAGATCAAATCTTTTCTATAATGTTAACCCACTTCTGATTACCAAGAAGAATAGCTTGTTAGCAGGGCAGGGAATGAAATAAGGTTGAGAAGTAGCCTGTCCCAGTCGAGAGCCGAGTTACAGTTATCAGTTATCACAGGAAACACAGAATATATTTGATAAAATATAGACCAACACCATTGTTGATTGTTCCCCCAAGCAGTTGTAAGACTGATATATGCTCCAAGAGGAGGCTGAGAGGCAGAAGAGTAGTGATACAAGAGAGACACTGAGGAGATGATGATGATGATGAAGGTTAAACGAGGTTAAGTTAGTTAAGGAGAGAGCGACTAGGTGAGTGGGCGTGGCATGTGGGGGAGGGAGGGAGGGGTTGATGTAAGTCACACCTGTCAATCAAGGCTCATGCAGGAGCACCCACCTTTGGTGGTCTCCCGGGCCGACCTCTCCGCACCACGGGCTCTTTCTTCACTGGTGAACCTCGCGGTACTCCCTTTGGCCACCCTCGCAACTTTTTGCGCCGCTTTGGGCCCTCGGAGTTCAGATGTCCATTCTTCCTTGGGGAGATCTCATTCGATACTGGGGACTCCTTCATTTCCCGCTTCAACACTTTGTTGTTGGTGGATTTAGAACAGTTCTTGCCCTCAGATTTTATTTCATTTTTGGGTACGCTCTTCAGCTTGTCTGAGGAGAAAGTAGAAATCCTTGTAACATAGGTGATGCACAATAGAGATCATTATAATTGTTAAAGTAGGGAGAATAAAGAAAGAAAACCCTTCCCAGATAAACTACACACTTTGTCAGCATTATTTACTATTTAGGAAAGTTAAAGTACCAAATAGCTTCAGTTCTATTCTTACCTTCGAGATAACTGCTACTGATTTCTGTCATCAGACTCTTGCGTGACCTCTTGGGCGCAGGCTCAGGTGTACTGAAACTGTTGAGTCGCTTCCGACCAGGCTTCTTACCAACCTTAACACGAGGAAACCAAATACACATCAACATACATCTACTCAAACAAAGCTTGCTAACCATTGGTAAACACTGCTTATACACTATCACGGAGTGCATCAGGAACGGCAAGAGACAGCGAAAGGAAATATTTTCAGAAGAATTACATAACACTCCTCAACTCCACTGGAGTACATAGAAGTCAGGAAATTATATCATTATGTTTGGTATTAAGTCATAATGCTCAACCTTACTTACTCCAGTAAAGAGGCAATTGTGTTTTCCTTTCAAGGAGTCATTTGTAAGTGAGAACGGCGACCTCTGTTCCTACCTTCTTTTTACTGTTGGAGTTGTTGAGATCCTGGATGGGCGTGGCCGCCTTCAGTTCCTCCAGCAGTTCCATCCTGTCCTTGGCGATACTGTTGACTACCTCGCTCATCTCCCGTAGCTGCAACACCGCCAACAAACCAGTATAACTCATTGTGAATAGTAACAACACATCGTCTACAGTTAGATCAAGATGCCGTCCCTCAAAGCAATCTTAGCAATATAAGTATAGTACCAAATCAAAGGTTAAATATAATTCAGTGTCAGTTAATCTCCAGGGACTCTGTTTACTTCAACATCAAACCAAACATACCTTAGTGCTCAGGGATTAAAATATGATTGCAAGATTGTCTGAATACATTAATGTTTCCTTGTCAGCCGAATACACCACTTTACATAACTTGCCTATTGTCTACTAACAACTTTTGGAGAAAACATATTACTTCCCATTCTTTATGGGCAATTGTAATTTTAGATTTTTATTTTTTTTTAGCTTTATGAAAGGATGTCTGATGTTTTATTATGTTATTATTAAAGATAAAATCTGGAAAGTCTTTCAGCTCAGACTGTTTCAAAGAATGCAAACACAAAAGGGAATACCAACTGCTTTGAGAGACGGCTCTTGATTTCTTTACATTCTCTCCTCCACAAGGAATTATTCGTTCAAAAATTATGTGTACTTTGTGATAAGAAATATTCAGTATTTGTAAAATTAAGAAAATAAATATTAAGTATTTGAAAAAGTGTGAAAAGCATATTTACATGATAAATCGATACAGAGTATGTATGACAACTATTTCATTTTGTTAAAATCTAAATATTTTAGATATTTAAAAATACTTACCCTACTTTTACTAGTGCATATTACCTATATGATCCGATGAAGGATTGAAAACGTGACTGAGACAGGATCCTAACGTAACTGTAGTGAAGTGTAGACAGACTGGCTCTAGGGCACGTCACTACCCGGAAGTGTAGTGCAATCCACATAGCTGCGTGCGCAGTGATATGAAAACCTCACATTTCCTAGAGTCAGTCCGAGCGAGGTCCTAGATGCGGGGAGGTAGTTGATCCAACGATGGGTGGGTATAAACCCTAAAAGTAGGGTAAGTATTTTTAAATATCTAAAATATTTAGATTTTAACAAATTTTTAATACTTACCCTACTTTTACTAGTGCATGTTGATTCGACAGTAGGACGGAGGGAAAGGACCAACAGCGAGGACCCCCAAAAGCACTAGTAATAGCAGGACGTGGCAACTGAGCGGAATCCTACAAACAGGAAACCCAAATCAGAAAATGAAACCACAAAAAAGGATTAAAGGAGAGATCTCGACGGTCCGAGAAATAGTCCTAAATCCATCAAGAATAACTCACCTACGACGAGGAGGGCACAGTGAGCTGCTGCGCCACTACGAGAGGTCCAAACGACTGGAGGCCTTGTACATCCTCCACGGAGACATCTCTCAGATAATGACTCGCAAACACCGTGTTAGATTTCCAAAAGCAACCCTTCATGATGTCAGGCACGGAACAGTTCCTGTGAAGTGCCATTGTTGAAGCTAGAGCTCGAATCTCATGCGGGTTGTTTGCGCAGGGGTGAGGAATTCCTGCTGCATCGTAAGCTGTCAGGATAGTTGCCCGAAGCCATAAGGCCAACGTGTTCCGGTTTACCTCTCCCTTAGTCATAGAAGAGAAAGGAATGAACAACCTCTTCCGCCCAGCCCTCTTGTCAGTAGACCGGGAGATGTATTCCTTCAGGGCACGGACTGGGCACAAAGAGAGTTCTTCAGACTCTGACTCATCCACAATCGAAGACAACGGCGGAATCACAAACGCTCTATCAGGTTGACCAGGCAGTTGGTTTTTCGCGACAAAATCCCACAGCAAACCTAGATGCACTGAGCCATGACGCCGTTGCTCGAACCGGACCCTCGTAACATCAATAGCGTGTAGTTCACTCACTCTGGCAGCTGTTGCCAAAGAAAGTAGGAACGCCGTCTTCCTGGAGAGGTTCTCAAAAGAGGCCTCCGACAGAGGTTCATATGGAGCTCCACGAAGGTTCTTCAGGACCAGGTTCAGATCCCAAGCTGGAGGGCGAAACTTGACTTTCTGGTCCTCCAGCTTAAAGGACTTCAGCATGGCTATCAGTTCCGGAGTTTTAGAAATCTTCCTGTCTGTTTTAACAGCGAGAACTGAATTGAGGGCCGAAAGATAGGTAGAAATCGTTCCACCCTTGAGGTGCCTCTTCGATCGAAGATGGAACAAAAAATCTGCCAGAAACTGTGGTGAAGCTGACAAAGGATCTTGCTTATGGGATCTGCAAAAATTCTCAAACGACAGCCACTTATCGTCATAAAGGGCTCTAGTTGAAGGCCGATGTGCTCCAGTAATAGCGCTGGCTACAGGCGCTGAGTACCCCTTATCCCTTAGAGTCTTCTGCAGATGGTCCAAACGCACAGATGAAATCGTTGCGGGTCTGGATGTAACTGCCGGCTGTGAGGATGCAGAAGGAGGTTTGGCCACGGGGGCAACGGGTTTGGTTCTCCTTCTGCTAAAAGACGAAGTTCTGGAAACCAAGTTCTGGCCGGCCAAAAGGGCGCGACCAAAAGCAGATTCATCATCTTGGTCTCCCTGATCTTGGCCAGAACCTTTGGCAACAGAATTGGAGGTGGAAACGCGAACGCGTCCAGACCGTCCCAAGACAGGGACAGAGCGTCCACTGCCCACGCCATCGGGTCTGGAAGGGGAGAGACATAAGTTGGCAACTGGTTGTTGAATCTTGTGGCGAACAAATCCATCAGAGGACGATGGTGTTGCTGACAAATCAGGGTGAAAGCTTCCGGGTTGAGCATCCACTCCGTTGGTGATGGCTTGTCCGGTCTGGACAGAGCGTCTGCCAATATGTTCCTGCAACCCGGGATATGACGAGCCCTGATCAAAACGTGGTTGGCGTCTGCCAACTCGAACAGTTGGAAAGTCTGCTTCAATAACTGGCGCGACCGAGTCGTCCCCTGGAAATTGATCAGGTAAACCACTGTCGAGTTGTCCGAGGCTATACGAACCCGAGAGCCTCTGAGGACTCCGATCCAATGCTCGATTGCTAAGATGACTGCCTGCAACTCGAGATTGTTGCTGTGCCAACTGACTTGATGTTGCGCCCACAACCCTGCTGCCGTCCGCTGACCCAGGTGGGCTCCCCACCCTTGATGTGAAGCGTCTACAAACAGTTCGTGATGATGACTGAACTCTGTCAAAGAGACTCCTTCGCAAACATTCGATGGGATCGTCCACCACCTGAGGTAACGGTGTAGATGCAGTGGAAGCCAAAGGCTTTCCCTGGGGTCGTCCTCTTGACAAAAAGGAATCAGAAACACTTGCAGAGGGCGCGCCATGAGACGACCTCTGAGAGTGAGGGCCTGAGCCGAAGTCAGAAGGCCTAGAAGGGACTGCCACTGACGAACCGACAAAGCCTGACGAAGACCCCGCAACGCTAAACGCTCTATCTTCTCCCACCTGTCTGGGGGTACTCGGAGAAGATCCATGTTGGTTAAGAACAGACCTCCTATAAACGTCAGCTGCTGGGATGGGACTAGTTGCGACTTCTCTGAATTGACAAGCCATCCCAACTGTCGCAGCAGGTCCAAGGTAAATAGGGTCTGTCTGTGTAAAACTGTTGAGTCCCCGTGGCTCATCAGGCAATCGTCTATATAGGGGTCGAACTCTATCCCCCGAAGATGGAGAAACCTGGCGATCGGAGACGTAATGCGAGTGAAAAGCCACGGGGCCGTAGAGATTCCAAACGGAAGAACCTTCCATTGATAATGTACCCCTTGGAAGAGGAATCTGAGGTACTTCCGATGATGCTTGAAAATTGGTACATGAAGGTAAGCGTCCTGAAGATCTAAACTGACCAGCCAATCGTTGGGTTGAAGCTTGGAACGCAGTAGATCCAGGGTAACCATTGTGAAATGCGGAGGCTCTGGCATATACAGATCGTTGAATAAAGCCATGTTGTGTATCATCCGCATCTTGTCTGAGTTCTTCTTCGGAACCAGGAAGATTGGGGAGTAGTATCCTGGGGAGAAGCTGGGGTCTGGGACCACCTCTATTGCTTTCTTCTCCAACAGTGTCTCGATGTTGGAAGACAACTGAACGATCTGAGTCGGCGAGTACACGCGTGACCGGGGCAGGGTGGTCAGAGGCGGAGGGTTGGAGATTGGCATTTTGTATCCAACCCTGAGGATTTCGGTGACAAAGGGATCTTCTAGGATTGTCCAGTTTGGCCAGAAGATCCCTAGTCTCCCGCCTACGGGAGTAGTTTGGTACGGGACGACTGGAGGCGGGAGAGACCAGTCGTGCATGTCCAACGCTTCAACGGCGTTTCTTGTAGGCTGGGGTCTTGGGAGTTTTTGGCTGATCGAAATCGGGGCGAGGTCTCTGAGGGATGTAGCCTCCCCTACCTGACTTGCCTCGTCCTCCACCACGAGCTCCACGTTGAGCGAGCCTGACGGAATTGCGTCTCCCCACATAGGTTTGGTTGGCCCTAGGGTTTCTGGGGACGAAGGCTGTTGACAGAGACTTGATGGCACGAAAAGTGAAGTCTGATTGTGCCAGCGAAGCATGTTCCTTGTACACCTCCGGTATCTTGTCCGCAAAGAGGGTAGGAGTGGAGAGAGGAGCTCTTATCAGTGATTTCTTGAATTCTTCTTCCCAGATGCAGGGGGCAAGAAGACCGTTCCTACGGATAAGAGTGGTTGAAGCCATAGCCGAGCGAACGTGGTCTACAACGACTGACACAGAGTTGGACACCCACCTAAACATTGTGGACTGGTGATCCATCCTCGATGGGTTCTCCTCCGTAAGGTCCTGCGTGAGGGCATCAGCGGCAGAGGCGATAGCTGAGAGAGGTTTCAACATCCGCTTCAACTCTCTATCCACAGACAACAACCTAACGTCTTGCACTTTATAAGAACCTTGTGGCGCATCTGACAGCCTAGAACAAGAGTCATCCTGAGGGGCACCATGGTCAAATACTTGCAGAGAGTGAACCTTGAAAGTAGCAGACGAATTCTTGGCTGGCCGAAACGTTGGGTTGAGCGACAGTTTCCTGAACTCGTCGTCCAAAGACTCAACTGCATCCGAGACCATCGGGTGTGGAGGGATAAGTAATTCAGGCTCATGCCAGACGGCTAAAGAGGCATCAGTATCCGGGCCTGGTGATGGAGACGTTACCAGCCTGTCAGCAATCCAGGAATACACTTCTCCTAAGGGCAGATGAGTACCCTGGGGTTCGCTAGGGTCCACAGACTTAGACGGAGATACCGGGTCATAGTAGCGGTCATCTGAGTACGTGGAGGCTGAACGACGAGGAGAAGCCTCCGACTCCAAAGTGTCTCTGATAGGAGATCTGTCACGGAAGAGCGAGTCACTGGTGTCCTGAGCAGGCAAGCGCTCTCTTGACAAGCGATCCTTAGAACGCTGGCGCTCCTTCTCCAGAAGCTGACGCTCTTCATCCCTGAGGCGCTGGTGCTCAGCCTCCTTGAGGCGCTGGCGCTCGTCCTCTCGGCACAGGCGCTCATCTTCCCGGCGCTGGCGCTCGTAGTTTTTCTGGCGCTGAGCTTCAATGTCCTTGAGGCGCTGGCGCTCATCTTCACGGCACAGGCGCTCGTCCTCGCGGCGCTGGCGCTCGTACCCTCTGTGGCGCAAAGCTTCAACCTCCTTGAGGCGTAGGCGCTCCTCATCTCGGTACCGCTCATCCCTGTGCTGGCGGTCAGAGTTCTTGTGGCGCTGGGAATCGATGTCCTTGAGGTGCTGACGCTCCTCCTCCCGGACGCGGCGGTCCTCCTCCAACCGTAAGTGTTGGCGCTCATCCTCGCGGCGCTGGCGCTCAAGCTCCTGGCGTTGAGCGTTCTCTGCACGTCGAGTGTCCTCCAGGCGCTTCTGTTCCAGACGACGCTCCTCCTGGCGTCTCCTGGTTTCCCTGAGCTCTGCTAAGCATCTTTCATCCTCCTGGCGCTCGAGGTCCTTTAGAGAAAGTTGATATCTCTCTTCTTCTTTCTCCACCTCGAGCTCCAAGCGCTGGCGCTCACCTAGGCGCTGCTGATCCTCTAGGCGCCGGCGCTCCTCAGAAGAGAGAGATTTCCTGTTGGAAGAGTCCGACAAGGGAGGGTCTGCCACCCCACTCCTGGGCCTCCTATCCGAGCGTGATACGTTCCCGATGGGCGGAGCACCAGGGTTGATCGCGTTCTCTAACTGTTCCATAGAAACACGCTGTGCCTTGGTCTTGGATGGAGCAGTATTCCCAGTAGGGGAAAGAGCATCATGAGGATGATCTCTTGCTGGAGACAACCCGTCAATGGGTTCAGAGATAACAAGAGTATCCTGGTCGAGGTCTGAAGTGGCCATCCTACAGCGTCGCTGGGTGAACCTCTTTCTCCTCGCCCTCAGGTAAGACTTGAATTCTGACGCAGAAAGATGACAACAGTGACCACACCGGGAGAGCCACTCACACGGTGTGTCCGCCAAACAGTCTGGGCAGAGGGGGTGCGGGTCCTTTGCCGACTTGGGGGATTTGCAATCAACGCAAAACACTCTCGGCATGCAAGAACGAGTTCACAATGACTAAACCACACGGTTTAGGTAGATAAATAGGTAGAAAAGAGAAAAATTCCCGTCTCAAATACACGTCCGTAATGCAGGTGCGATATAGGAAATGTGAGGTTTTCATATCACTGCGCACGCAGCTATGTGGATTGCACTACACTTCCGGGTAGTGACGTGCCCTAGAGCCAGTCTGTCTACACTTCACTACAGTTACGTTAGGATCCTGTCTCAGTCACGTTTTCAATCCTTCATCGGATCATATAGGTAATATGCACTAGTAAAAGTAGGGTAAGTATTAAAAATTTGTATATTACAATGTTATAAACATGAGATAAAAAACATTACATTTACATTGACTTATGCTCTACATTTAAACTAGAATTTGTGAAGAAAACCATGCATACTGAAGATAAAAATAAGCTTGTAATTGAGGGAGAGAAATGATGTACTACAGACTTGCGAAAACAAACATGATGATGAAAAACAAATATTTTAATAAAATGTGACAAAACATGTAAACAACTGGGAATGAAAGAAAGGGATTTAAATCGATCAACTGGGTAAGCGAGTTGAAAAGGAGGCTGTGCTGAACTAAATACCATAAAACACAGAAATGAAAGGTTGGTCAGTTACACCTCCGGTTGCTCTATACACTCATAGCTATTACACTTCCAGCTGACTGTGCACTTAACAGTGCAAATGCAGACTCTGATTTGGTCAATCTCAACTTAATGCTTAATCAGAAATTTAATTCAGTAATGACATTTAGGTTTACTGTTCAAATTAACTAAACTTTAAAACCACCTTTCTTGAATATATTAGTGAATAATATTACATGTACAGACATACATAAATAAGAACGATGGCATTATAACAAAAGCAGTTATTGCAAAGCTAGCATTATTTTCATCTACAGCAGAATTTGGGACAAATGTTATTGCATTCAGCACATGATTACCAGCATAAGATCTATTGAAGACCTTCAACTAATAATACACGAGTAGCTTTGATGTTTTTAATAAATATGTGTAATGTACATAACATATCCAATCATACAAGACATCTAGCTTCCATGTTTTCAATAAAATTTCCAATGATACTGAAAACTACATGTTTTAATGACGCTAAACATACCCCTCTATATACAGGTTCAACAAGGGTTTTACGACTGATCAACAAATCAATGATTTGCTGGCCGAGCGAGTGAGCGAGCGCATGATGGACTGACGCTGGGCAGGAATGCACAAGTAGACAAGTAAAGCCCAGACAGAGAAGCTGCGGATGGATGACTGGATGACTGGTAGGAAGGCAGGAGCTAGGTGGCGGCTAGGTGAACGACTACAGTAAAGTAAAGTAACGCACGCAACAAGATCCCATGAATGAATACACGATGGATTGATGAGCTACGAGTGAAATCAGTGAGTCTCCACAGCACAAGCATGCCACCATACAACAACCCGAGTATGTTACCCACCCTAAAGTATCGCGAGGTTGTAGGAGCTCCGAATGGCAGACGGAACCTTGGACCCACCTCTTTCTCAGCCCGTTTCTCTTCTTCAAGTAATGTTTGATTAGAGATTAGCGGGGTCCAGCGGAGACACTCGGCGTCAAGCTCGATGCGCTGGTGTAGTCGAGTCTTCAACTTCTCCATGTACTCCTCGATCTTCTTCCGGTTCACAGATATCACAATTCTGCACAAACCACATGCAACGGTCAGATAAACTTCTCCGAAAATTGTTTTAGATCACCACAATTTCTTACAATCACACAATTTCAATTGCTATTTGTTGTTATATCTCTTAAAAATAGTCCATGGAATATGAAATTCAGAATACTTATAAATCCACTAACAGCAAAATTAGAATTGACACTTAGTTGTAGCTTCAGTCGAGAGAGTGATGGTTGTGCACAATAACTTACTTTCCGTCTATTTTGACCATGTAGCTGAGTTGCTGCAGGGTGCCGGCCACGTCGTGGGGACACATGCCAGTTGTCCGACTGATCGCTGCAAACAGAAAATAAATACTTCTTTGCAACATTTATTAGAACATCTGTCCATTCTACTTTCAACTTTTGAAAACCAATGAAATAACAGCTATTAGTTCATAAATGTTAAATTAATCACAGATTCATTCTCTGGTGTTAAAAATTGTTCTACAACTGATGCTGACGTTACTTTTGAAGTAATATTGATAAACGCCAACATGTTGATACACATTAACAAAACCCTTATTTAACAACTTTAAAGGTTACTATGAGTACACAAGCAAGTCCTTTGCAGTAAGAATGGAAGATTAAAGCAATGCAAACCTTTGATGGTGATCTTAGCATCGGAGACCTTATGCATGTACTCGATAATGATGGAGCGCCAGTAAGCCATGTAGCTGACCTTGCCCAGGTCAGAGAGAGGCTTCTCCGGGGAGCCAGGCTGGCCCTCTATCCGAGACAACAGGTAACCTGCACAGACAGAGAGTCAGTCATAAACATACCTGCTCTGTGCTCACATTCATGACATACAAATATGTGATACCAATTGGTATTTTCATTTGGGTTACATTTTCGATACATTTGATCAACACACTGTCAAAATGGCATTCGATTATTACAGGTCACTATTACATATTCTTGAAATGGAAGCCAGTTGAAAACAGTTCCAGGACAAAACCCTCACGTATTCTCCAATAGAATCATAACAAACTCTCTAGAAAAAGGAGAAGGGTGAAAGACTTACTGAACTCGATGAGGAATCTACCGTAGCCCTTGCGTTGATGCTGAGGCATGGTCATGATGCACGACACGTTGTACTTCTGCTGACAGTGCTTCTCCTGGATAGACAGACACACAGACAGACAGGGAGTAAGTAAGTTGTGGGGCAGTCACACATTGTACAATACTTGTTCCATAGTGGAGTGAAACTCAAGATTAGAGAGACCACAAAATTAAAATACTCAGCACGCCTGTTGTCCACTGCAACTTTACCATCTATGCATTGTTAACTTTATATGTCACACTTTATCATGAACAGACAATGCAGGTCTGACAGATTTCCATCATTGTGTACAGCTTGAGAAATTGTTATTTACATGACATTACAATACCATAATAAAATAAAATACAGTAGATTTGTAAGTACCAAACTCTATTCACTTATTACCTGGTCATAGAACTACCAGTTTAAATAAAATGAGTTCACAATATGACTAGAGGAAGTTTGTTTTACTATTTGACATCTTGTTCAAACGACATAGATCAAAAGGAAGTAATTAAGTACCTTAGAGAAATAGCCAACAAGATGACAGCCACTGTCGTCATTGTGCGTGAGTACGTAGAAGAGGAATGGTTCGACATCGTAGTAGAGCGTCTTGTGGTCCAGGAAGAGTTTGGCCAGCAAGCAGAGATTCTGACAGTAGATCTTGCTGACGTTGCCGTCCACCTCGAACACAGAGACCTCCCCTTTGCGGTAGATCTCGTTAGCCGGAGGGTGGTGCAGTCCACACTTTGTCTACAAGAAGGTATTTCTTATTATTTAGTTTTCTCTCACCAACAGGACAGAGTGCACAAGTAATTTAATTCTTTGATGATTTTATTTGTCGGGCATGTACAGAGAGAAAAATGTTACCCAAATGATGGTAAAAAGAAGCTATACACAAATCGAACTTTACTTGAAGTTATGATAAATGCATGCTTTGAGAGAAAATGATTACTGAAGACTGAATGCAAGAACTTACCATGTGCCTTTTGAGAATGCTTCGGCTTTTCATGTACTTCAAACAGAATTCACAAATATACAACTTTGGTAACCTGCAAGAATGAAAACATACATTTAGTAGTCATTAATACACCATAGAAACAGAAATGCACAGTTCACCAGAATATTACTTCTATTTAGTTATTCATTTTCGAAAACAATGATGAATTTTTCATAACTATCAAATGTGACAAACTAAATGGCTTACAGATTATCAATAATTCTAACCAGATGCAATGAATTGCAAAATCAAAACAGGAAATGTCACATAATATTAAAAGAGGCAACTCACAATGTCAATCAAGAAGATCTATGAAATGTGTATTCACCTGGCGTATTCTTGAGGGTAGGGGGACGAATACCATGTTTGAATCTCGTACTTGCCGAACTCTATACATGGCGGGAAGCGGTGCTGTGGCTCAGACGGTGGGTCAGAGTTTGATCCCTGTAAAGAACCCAAGTTACACTGTAGACTGGAACCAGTCTTGATGGGGGAGGGAGGGAGGAAGGGAGGGGGGGTATGGGTCCCACCAGCTCACCGACTGGTCAACTAAAGTGGAGGGGAAGGAGGGGAAGGAGGGGAAAGGGGGACACATATCAACTACCGGTAACACATGCATAGACTAGTGACAGAGGCACCTCAAGCCAAGCAAGGCTTATATATGTATATATATATATACATATAAACTGCAACTAGCAGCAGAGGCCAAAGGGTGAAAAGATGAGCCAAAAATCAAAGCCAAAACCAAACTGGATTTAGTAAACTACAAAATGTCAGGACAAACCAAAGCGGTAAGGGCACAAACAGCTTTAATGTACAAATTGATGCATTAGATTCAATCCTGGATGGCAGTGTGTTAGGACATTTTAATGCAAGATGTTTTGTTATAATCAAGTTAAATAACATTTCACTGTCTTTGCCAAATATTTTAGTTTATTCACACAAACAGTTTATCATATGTTAAAAGCAGATTAAGCAGGGTTGAATCCGAAATGTTCAAACATTAACTTACACTTTAAAGTTAGTTTTTATAAGCCTGCATTCCACATCAGTTAAATCTTTATTAGGATAGTTCATTACAAATTACCAAATCATTTCTATATAAAAACACAGGATAGTGGATAAAAATTAAATGTGACAATTTACGACAAGGGAAAAAGCATTAATAGTGACTATAGTAGATAAATGCATGATGCAAATGATAATGTGGATGAGGAATAAATGGAATGATGAAGTTAAAATGAAGAAAAGAAGGAAGCAGAGCTGTGCTTGCTGCGTGTTACGACAGAGACCTTGTGACCATAGCTGCTGGGCCAACTCACTTGTCCTAGGGACTGTTGGGCTCGCTCCTGGGCCTGCTTGAAGAGGTCGATGTCCCCCTCGGTTACCGCGTGGGGTATCGGGGCAGGCACCCCATCCTCCTTGTCTGCAACACAACAACATTTACATGTAACAAAGCTATGGCAACCTGCAGAGTAAGGATGCGGTATGGATCAGTGCTCTACGGTCCGAGGGCTTGCTTCCATCCCTCCTTCCTTCACCAACCCAGGTACGTACAAGTCGGTCAAGGAAATCATTCTAAAATGTCTCCAAGCAAACTTGACCAGGGCATATCTTACTGAAACAGGAAGGAGGTTTTTCTTGGATTTGCATAAATAGATCCCCTTTGAATCCTGTTGAAAATAGATATCCAGAAATCGGTTTGAGATCATTTCTACCCTCTTCCTAAAACAAAGTAGAATAAATTGCATCATATTTTAAAAGTTTGGATATCAATTAACAAACGTTTTGGACCATAAACACTGATACATACCTCAGTTCTGCACAACTAGAAATATGTTTATGAAGATGATACTTTTCGTTTTTTTTAAATTATCAGTGGAAATACTGCATGTTTAAACTCAAACCTGAAATAAATGACATTCACAAATGAAGCAGGTTACATCGCAGATCGACGAACCAACTAGCTGTATCATCATACATGAATCTGCGTACATGTTCTATATTGTAGAAAGGCACAACACTGCTTCACAAGGCTGTGAACAAACATAATTCAACTGGCTTAATATAGTCATCAAAAGCGATATAGAAGCTGAATCAAGTAAGTTAGGAATTGATAATAATTAATAATTCAACTAATCACGGAGAGACTTTCAGTGTAATGATGTTTATAATTGTGTGTATTCTCAAGAGTAATTGAGGTATCTATAGCCTTTACAGGATTAAAATCTAGACAGCAAAGAACAATACAATGCAAACATCAGCTAAAAGAATGTGAGCAGCAAAATGAAATGAATATACCACATTACATAATATTCTGAAAATGATTACAAGCTTTCATGAGTGATGAAACAGTTACAGGTGAAGTGAGAGACATTATAACAAGAGTTATCAGGTGAACGATCGGGTTGGTAGGTGGGTGGTTAATTTATGAAACAATGGGTTTACACAATTAATCATGCACAGGTTAGAGGCAAACCAAACACAAACAGACCAAACAGCAGGTCTCATTGTAAGGATCAAAACTCAGTCATCAACCCCATGGAACAGTTGCTATTTAACACACTTTACAAACTGACATGATTGCTAAAAGTACACTGAGAATTTTCATGGTAGCAAGTGATCTGAAAAAAGGCATGATATATGTTCAATAGGGTTGTTGACAAAAAAGTAATAATTTCAAACAAAATCTAAGGCAACCACAACCAAATCAATCTTTTCCCATTCCATGGCATGTCTACACGACTACATACAAAACAAACAAGCTGAAATGGCTCTACTGTAAACCATGACTTATGACTTCTAGTCTAGTCTAGACTAGCGGAATGTGTGTCAGTATCTAGCGGGTGTCGCAAGGAGAGAAAGGAGAGCAAGTTGTGGTGGTGAGTATGTGAGCGAGCTGAGTGAGTGAGTGAATGAGTAGGTAGGTAAGACGGTAGGTAAGACGGTAGGTAGATAGTAAGGTATCTAGGTAGGTAGTAGAGGCAACTGGAGTGAGTGAGAGCCATGCACATGTTCAGTACTGAGGGACCCATTGTATTTATCCCATCAGTTTGGTAGCAAATCGGCACGACGTGTGAGAGGTAACGGTGCAACAAACATCTTCTCTCTTGCTCCCTCCACAAGAATAGCAGCTCCCAAAGACAGAATGATTGATGGTCAATGCATTCATTCATTCACAATGACGTTTGTATGTATGTACACAAAATGTTTTTTTCTTTAACTTGAATATATTTCTGCCCCCTTTTCATTTCATGAATGCACAGTTCTTTCTCACTAGCTACTCTGCCTGCCTTATAAAGACAATGCCACATCGCGTGAGTGCCTGCCTGCCTGCCTGCCTGTTTGTTTGTTTGTAAGTATCATCAATCATCTTACCCTTTTTCTGTCCACGACCGCGCCCCCGGCCCCTGCCAATGGAGGGTGCAACATCGGCCGGCGACGTCGAGCCGAGCCCTGGTCCTCCTCGTCCCCCCTTGTGCTTGGTCGGGGACGCTGTCGCTAGGAATCCTAGAGCACTCCAGTCAGGTTTAGGTAATCCCCTCCCGCGCCCCCTGATGGGAGGCAGGATAACAGGGCTCTCTATGCCGGTAAACTCAAATGGGTTATCTGGGTTCTCAACCTCAACCTCCATGAATGGGTCCTGCTGAATTGGTGTACTAGTCTGTATTGACAACAACTTTTGCATGTGATGCATGCCCCTGGATGGTGTGTTAAATACAAAGCTACGTTTCCTATCCCCCTGTGCGGTAAACAGGTGTGACAGCCCATCAAAAAGGCCCTTAAGCTGCCCACTACCTGGCTTAGTCCGGTGGTTATATGTGTTTCTTTTTTTCACTTGTAATAGTTTTGACTTTTTTAACAATTTTTTCGCAGCCTGCCGCGATTTGCTCGGTCGGCCTGGTTTTGGCTTGGACACTAGAGCTGCCAAGTCAGCTTCTAAAGAACTAAGTGAGACTCGAGATTTTCTCTTGTTAGACGGAGTAAAGAAGCGTGATAGGCCATCTATTAAGCCCTTAGGTTTGTTGACAGCCATGAAAGGTTGTAAGATGCTCAAGTCCTCATCAGTGTCTGACTCACATGAGGAGGAGGAGGAAGAGGAGGAGGAGCAACTACGATTGCCATTTTCTGCTCCTACTGCTGCTGATGCTGATGGTGTTGCTGATGGTGTTGTTGCTGCTGCCGTTGCTGCTGCTGCTGCTGTTGCCCCTGACCGAGAGTTTTCTTTATCCTCACGACTCACCACCCGCTTGTGTTTCGGATGGACGTTATTACCGGACGGTGTAACCACCGTGGCGGACGTCGAGTCATCATCAGATTTGTTCTTCGGTCGGCGGCCTCGAGGGAAAGCCTTCCCATTTGTTATTGATGCATATTGCCTGCAACCAAATGTAAGATTTTAATAAACATATTAAGTTCTTGATTCTACAGAATCATCAAACAACATTGCATCTGAATTAGGCTTAACTAATACGAACAGATATTAGATGTGCATTGATGTGCAGAGAACAAAAGTGAGAAAAATATTAATACTATTTGGTTGCCTCGACAAATCAACAAATATTTTTCAAATGACTGGTTTCAACTAGTTTCAACAGAAGTGAGAGACTGTCGGAGGGAGGGAGATAGGGAGACCAGGGTGCAACACATTGATTGCTACATGACATAGGAATGTATGGACCTATACGGTCACACGGAGCGGAACCCAATAGTACGGTTCCTTCGGGGTAATAATTGTGTAGCGCCGTGAGCATGCATTGTGCATGGATATGTGTGCATTATAAATATACTATAATTATAACATACCTTCTAGCAGCATTGAGGACTGCCTTGGCCTTCTCTAGTTTTGCTGCCTTCTCCTTGGCTCGGAGTCGGGCTGTGTATCGAGCTGCCATCTCCAGGAAGCGCTTGCCTTTCTTGTTGCCCCGGTCAGGGTCACACAGGTTACAGTTCCATACACCTGGGCCAGCAACAACAACACAGTTTGCATTATCATATTGCATTCACTTGTAAATCTTTTACAAGAAATATCGTAGCTCCACATGCCTGTGAATAACACACCTTGCAATATAATATTGCTTGCATGGAAAAAGAGTCTAATTGTGATAAAATTCAAATAGAATAATTGAACATAAAGTTGCTGGTCAACTGAAACTTGCTCTTTTGAGACAGGGTTATTTTCGAAACAAGATTACTTCCCAACCAGAAATAGTTTTCAGTTCACTTCTTTGAAAAAATATTCATATTCATTATAATGAGACATTTTGAAATCCTTAAGAAAACAATTTTTACAGTCACTCAGTACTGTCACCATAACCGTTTCCTTACATTGACCGTTTCTACTATACCACTTGTTCTGGTTTCTGATATAAAAGTGACTTGAAAATCTGTGATTAGTTAGCAGAGCTGTGTCCCTTACCTTTGGGTGCTTTGTTCAGCGGCGGATCACAGCATGTCATATGGTATCCCCTATCACAGGCATCACAGAAGAGCATGTTGTCCTGAAAGAACAACAAACATGTCACTCATCAACCTGTCCGACAATGCAACAATGACACAAAGACACATGCACTCATACATTTCCTATTGTAATATGCAACACCAAGTTCAATGTCTTCCCTAAACCCTAGATATACCTAGTATCATGCCAGACATCAAATAATCATACTTGTTTCATCGCAATTACTGACCTCTTTTCCAGACTTCCCACAAAATGAGCATCGTTTGCAGTCGATACATTGCCACCGCAATGACCTCACTTTCATGGCCAACTCCGGGGAGAACTTCAGACATGTTGGATGTCCTGCAAGAAATGAATAAATTCCTTAATTTCCCAATAAGCAGAGAAATATCAAGGGAATAGTCAATAGATCTACATTAATGAAGTCTGAAGTTTATCTCACACAAAAAAATAAATAAAATTAAAATCACATTACAAAATAAAGCAACAATTTAGTTCATGCAGTTTACATTTCGTTCAACAACGTCAAGTACACAATTCACTGTCGTCATAACCATTTCTCATCACAAACTATCACAAGAAGCTATCAATTGCAGCTCAGCATAACAGAAACCTTCACACATTTGAAGCAAGCAATATCTTACTCAGCATTTACTGTCCTGACTTGCTACTTTTTATGAAGCAAAGTAAGCATCCCAGTCACTGGTTAGACTGGCAGCTAATTAGCGAACACTTCCAGTGAGCAACTCAGTTTCTATCTATCAGGTCTATGAAGTAGCTGTGATGTTTCCCAGGGCTTCAACAATCGAGGACTGCTCAGTCACTGATACGACATACAGCTATGAAATACCTACAACCTAGCTAGCTGGGAAACTCTAGCTTACATCACATAACTTTGCATATCTGAGCTGCCCTTTTGGCAGTACGACCTAGAAAACATAAACAATCACTTGATACATAAATAACAACTACCGATGACGTGCAGGTGAAACAGTGCATGTAGATGACAGGTTCTGGCAAATAACAACCAACTGTGCGAAAGAATGCACAAGTGACAAGAATGCCATTAATGAATGTGGGAGGAAAGTAGGAGCAAAATAAAATCAAACGACAGAAACAAAAACTCTCATTAATGCACCTTCCAGGAGCACAACAGTGATTTTTGCTTCAAACAACAGCAACATCATACATTGTTGGAGATGAAGAATGACAGATGATTATCAGTTCAGCTCAAGTAAACATATTAATCATTAACGGACGTGTGTGTTGAGTAACTAACAGAACATCAAGTCTCTTCCAACAACTGTGACATTGAGAACAACAGTAACAAGTGGGTGTGGTGTGTGTGTGTGTGTCTGTATGTCCGTTATGTTAGCAATGTGACGGACAAATAACATCATTAAATTTCATGTTAGAGAAGTGTCTCTTGGTTCTTATTACCTTCATGAATGGGTTTTTGTAGAGTAGCCTGATTTCCTCGGTTGAGCTACTGAGAGCAGCGTTTTCATCCCTCGTTTGACGTACATCACCAATCTTCTATTGATTGAAGGCAGTGAGGGAGGGACAAGAGCGTGTCAAGCTATGTCCTCTCCATACCTCCCTCACTAAACACTTAGATACATTCAATCATCCATGAATACTGGACGTAGGGCCGAGTAACACACTTCTCTACTCAGTGACCGACAGACCGACGGGCAAGACATGACGTCAGATTCTATCAAGTTAACTACCAACATACCTACTACTGCGTCAATGCCTTCTTTTACATGTCTTTTCAACATGTACAAATTATATCTGTAGACATTACCAAAGTAAAATGTCCCTTGCTCAAAACAACAACAGGCTCTAATAAAAACAAATGATCAAACATGAATGGGATAAAGGGGTCAATACAAAAGTACCATCTTCATAAACCTCATTTCTACTAATCAGAAACATGAGTGCAACATACAGATATAATGAACGAGTTGCAAACTAACTAACTAGTGCATGAGAGAGGAATTCACTCACTTACAGGTCACATTAGATCTGACCTGACCCGACCCCTGACATCAAATGACCTCGCTGTATAGAAGTTAGGGAAGTAATAGATGTGTTTCTTACCACTACTGCCACAAGTTGCACATGAGATGAGGTCCTCACTGCGCCCGTCACGGTTCTTCTCTGCAGGACCCAGACAGAAGCTACACAGCGGCAACGGCTTAGCAAGCTTCTGTAATACATAAGAAAATATCATCAAAATTCAGTTACATACCAACAATTGGACAGTTTTGTTCGTTGATAACAGCGACAAGGTTCATTTTGGCAAATTCAGAACAGATGGGACCGTTTGACATTAACTTCCCATCCCCCCCCCCCCTAACTGTCCATTAGTTTTGTTCACCATTTATATTAGGTTTTGTTCTGTATGTACGTAACAAATAGAGATCAAGGCATAAAATATAAATTTTTAAAAATGAAATATTTGAGTGAATTTTTTTTAATTAATTTTGTATACTGCTTATGTAATAGTATGATCATGATTTAGATGGTAAAATTGAGAAAAATAAATGATTTCCCTTAATGCAACATACATCACACACATTGCAGTCGTTTTTTTTTCCTTTTGACATTTCTAAATCAAGTCAATAATGAAAAGACTTCAACTTAAGTCTCCTTTTCCCCTTGAAGGAAGTAAACATAAAAACCTTAAAGCTTGACTAAATAAAGACAGCTCTTGTGTCAAGCCAACAGGGGTGAGTGCGATTAAGTTAAACCATAGGTTGCATTTACGTAAGATTGATAATGCTTGTACACTAACAGCAAGCAGTCAGCAGATAAAAGTTACGACATGGGTCACAGATCCAGTAGCTGACTGCCTTCAAAGCCAGTGGGCCAGTGTGTGTGAATGTATTGATTGATTAAGCAGCCATCAAGAAAGGGCATCACATGATCAATCAGCCCAAGAGAAACACCACACAAACAGATTGAGCTAGCTGACTTGCTGCTACCGCCTCCCTCCCTCCCTCTGATACTGCACCAGCTAAGTGCCGCTTGCCAGCCGGGCTGCCTGTCCTTCCTTCCGTCATCCCAATCAATACGAGAGCTACTGGCAGGCAACATTATCCAGGCACCCCGCTCTCTGGAGGATTGTTCCTTCATTCCATCACCCCCACAATCAACTCCTAATTCAATAGCACAAGCCAAGAACAGCACAAATTGTGGGCTCAGATACCAGTCGTTTCAGTGTTATGGATGTGTTCCGACTAGGGAAATATCTTTTTTATTCCATGTTTAACGCTGTACTGCCTAATATCACGTGTTATGCAATAAAACGGAAGAGCCAGCCAGACAGACTAGAAACATACTCAAGGGGCTATCATTTTGAGGTCACAGCACAGCTGGATAGACTGATCTGTTATTGCTATGCACAAACTTGTCAAGCACAAGATTGACACCGCCAGCAGCCACGCTTCCAGTGTAAACAAAGCCATGTGACTCAGTCAAAACTCAGCAGAAATCTTCTGTTACTGTTTGTACATGCTGGGACAAGTTGTCACACAATGTTTTTGTAGAAACTTGTACTTTGGATATTTACTGAAGCTTCCTACATAATAATTTCGACAAGAATAATGTTGCAATGCAAACTGTTCAATTTTGTGCATAAACATTAAAGCTTTAAAAACATAAACAGAAGATATCTTCTTTGTATTCTAATGATCATGATACAGCAAATAAGTATAAATTTTTCAAGTACAAGAATTGCTTAACAATACCCACCTTATGTCGCTCGAAGGGCAAGATGATATCATCGAAGTGCTTCTCATCATCGATACTGCTATGAAAGCTGTTACTACTGTTAGATCCAGCAGAATCAGATTCACTCACAGGAGCAGTCCCAAGTTTGATAAATCGTCCATCTTGCTCTAGTAGTCCTTTTTGAATTCCAGATTTTAAGGATAATTTTAACTGCTGTGCAAGGTCCACACCATTGCTAATCTCAAGATTGTAACTTCTCCGAACAAATTTTTCCACACTTTTTAAAGTAGAACCACCAACTTCACCCAGTTCTCGAACACTCCTGACAATAATTTTTGTAAGATCATCCTTCTTTGCTATTTTCAAATTTCTTGACTGAAGTTGAACAATTCGACTTGGATCCTTGTAAGATATCAAACCTTTATTGTAAGTTTTCAGAATAATCCCCTCATTAACAGCTTGTTCGAGTTGTTCTTCAATGGATTCCTTGCTGACCTTGTGGTTCTGTCGAACAGCATTAGAAATCCTTTCCAAGCTTGGACGCTGTTTTTGTTGTTTTACTTTGTGGATTGCTTCAATCAACCATTTTGCATAGGTCGGATTTGTCAAACCCGTGTCCCCCTCTTTCACCATGATGGGGGCACAAATTGTCACACTCAGTTGACCAAGGTTGCTTTGTCACAGCTGTCCGTCATGGCTACCTCAGGTAACGGCTACATCTCACAAGTGTTGCAGAAAAATAAATAGTTTGACAGGCGTGACAATCGTTCCGATATTTTATATATATTATGCAAAAACCAGAAAAATTAAAAATATTGTCTAATAAGACAACAATATATTAAAATCCTTGTTCACAAGGGAGAACCCTTCAGCCAAAGGTATTCATGTCCGTTTCGGAAAATCACAAAATCGCCTTTTCCGTGCCTTGTATGTCATCTGAAAAACAAATTAAAAATTGTTTAGAACATTTTCAGCAAATATCAGGTTTAAACAAAACCCCCAAAATTAAATCCGACCTACTGACACGGTATCTTGGCTCGCCACACCGCGCGTAGACAAAGGAAAATGATGAACAAAGACGCGATGAATTTCCTACCTGACACTCAAATAGCTAACACGTTTCATATTTAGATACTTACTAATCTATCCAAAATAATTGTAACGTGTGAGTAATCTCTATTTTTTCTATGATCATTTTAACAGCAGTTTAAAATGGCGACGCGAGTTTCCCTCCGTCTTCAGCTTGATACAGACAAAATGGCGGTCGCGGCTTCTGCGTACTGACAAAAAAATCCACAAACCATTCGAATTGAAGCACATATGCCATCGCTTAAGCGTGAAAATTATCGTTGCATACAGATATAAGCTTTAGGGAGTTAAGGAAAAGATCTCATGCTTCCTTGTGGAAATATCGGACAATAACACACAAATGTTTTCGGGATTTCAAACACTTCAAAACATACGGAAAGAAAGAAGTAAATTTAGAGCTTACTTACCATTTTTCAGCGCCATTAATATTACATATGGCTTCTATGGCATTTTGTTGTTCATAATCAATCCAATTGACTGCATGTATCACCCTGGTATCATCAGGAAAATTGTTAAAATTCACAAGCCTTCAAGTCCACCATTTCACTTGTAATCCGTACAAGTAAATATGGCCGCCGTCTCATAACAGACGCTAGCCAATTCTTTGGGAGAATTTAGATGTCGATCAAATAGTCCACAGCTTTCTTGGATTTTTTCGACTGTAATCGGAATTATCAACGTCCGAATACAATTATTACATCATCTTCAGTAGTCTTCCTATGTGCACAGAATATTTAAAAGATGAAAATATTGTTTGTTAGATCAATCAAATTGATAATAAGCATTTCAGCTGACACAGTTTCTCCCTGCCGTTAGGCTTGTTGAAACAATTTGTCCCGTTCTATGGGAAGACGCGCTTTGATTGGCTGATGTTGATAAGTGATATGCTTCGACTCAGTGAGGGCACTAAATTGTGTATAAAACGAAAACACATCCACCTAAATAAGTTTGGATACTGTTATCGGGCCTTGTTCGCTTGACTTGTAAGAGAGTATAATCTAAACGCCCGAAGGTTTATATAATATGGCAGCGGGATACGCGCGTGTTTTCATTCTCGCTTGTAAATGATCTTCAGAAGATTAATTTAAGCAGACACCCCGTTACAATGAAATGACTCATAATGTACGATCACCACTCAAAGCGATATGAAAAAAAGTTTCAAATATGATTAATAAATTATATAAAAAGCTGCACAATTCTTTGTTTATTGATGTTTTAGAAGATAAAATGTACGCATACTTTGAAGTTAGCGTTAGATTAAAGCATGTTAATGCATTTTAAATTTATATAAATTCATTTAAAGTTTATGTCTTCAATAACGGATGATGTCAATTTTAAACCACCTCTGTTATGATATTTCATGGTCTCATTTTGTTTTGTTTTTAAACTCTGAAAAATTTGAAATGACTTATTTTTTAAAGGAAGATACGTATTTTTTTCATCTTCCATAGAATGCTGTCGAAAAATAAATAAAATGCCTCAATATTCATTAAAATTAATTGATGTCAACTATTTTTTGCTTCTCTCTTTTGTACGAATGTTGAGAGCGTGTGGAATACAACAACCCGTTTAACAAGACTGATTTATTAACCCTTTTAACACCAGTGTGTAAACAATGGACCATGAAACGATTTTCAGTCAAAAACTTGCTATTTGAATTAAATTTGTTTAGATTAAACCAAAACATGTTATGCTTATGTATAGAGTTTAAATATGATTATAATGTACAAATACAGTAGTAAAACAAAATAATTATAATAACATATAACAAACAATCCCATCTTAATTTGTATGTTATTTTGCTGATGGCGTGCATTCCCATTTCCCTAAAGTTCATTTTCAATAATTAATAAAATGGTCATATTTTAAGAATAAATACTTTTTCAAAGTATGTGTTAAACTTCAGATAGTTATTCGAATAATATAAAAATCGTTTGTGTTCCTATGTGTGCAACATATGTCTTCCTTCCCGACAATTTCTGTTTCTTTTTATTTTATTTTATTATAAAATTATCGATGTAACTGATCAGTTAATATCTATCGTATTCCTATAGAATATTCCTATATAATCATTGGCTGGGAAACGTTTTGGACAGGTTAGAACTCCCAATTTTTTTAATTTTTTTTGTTATCTAAATGTCTTGACATGTAGAAAATGTAGGTTATATTTGATTAATATAACTGACTTTTCTTTTCTTATCTATACCTCTTCTAAGACCACAACTGTCACGGTATGAACGAATGAACGCTACAACACAAACTCCGATAAAGATAGTCATAGTATTCCTGAAGATCGACTACATCAGGTGCACTATGTAGTGACTAGCTCCATTCTAGGAATACACTAGGCGTTATTGGTCATAACTTTGTCAATCTGGTAATATCGAACCTTTTCTTCCCACATGTTCCACACCTACCTGTGTAGTTTGATAAACCTCGTATTGACTGTCACACGATGTAGCTCGATTACTTTCCTTGCACCAGGACGATGCTTAATTTCGAGTACTTTTCGTTTCATAAACTAATCTCGTTTATCTTTAATTAAACTTAATTACGATTGATAACTAATAACCTTTCTTAGATAACTTTCTAATCAGTTGAAAAACGGATTTAAAGTAAGTATCTTTATATTTCTAAAAGGCACAATGGAGTTATTCTCCATGACTACTTAAAATATAACCATCATAACAAGATACAGTCATTGACTCAACTTATGAAGCACCAAGATCATAGCGCGGAGGAAGGGCGCTTCTACACTAACCTTTAGTCCCTGGATTTCATAATTACACTGCCTTCAGCCCTGTGGTTTTATTTCGTTAATCTAGACTTGCTGAATAAGGATCTAGTCTGCATTAAATTGTTTACAGTCACGAGGCAGGACTTGGGTGCATCATTTTAAAAAGACAACTATTTCTTAAACTAAACCACGTTAGTGTACAACACGCACCTCCCTCATTATCGGAAGCACGTTATTCAACACAGTTGCAGTCCCTCTTGAATTACATGGCGTGGTTCAACCAATTAGCTACAACTAAATTTATCATAACACGACATGACCAATCTGCTAATGTTTTATTTTTATGTAGATGAGTTTTAAACGATTCTTTTATTGAAGAATTCCAGTAAATTCATACCTTAATGAGTCAAGTGAGAGGCACCGTCTGTCAGTGATGCTAATTTACTAGTGTAGGCCTACAAAGCGAACAATGTCTGGGACCCGTTTGCAGAGATGAGATAAAACTGTTTTCACATAGGCTATGACTAAACGTCAGAGAAGAAATAAAGAGCAATGTTAATTTTCCTTGGACATATAAGATATATCAACCCCGGCTGATTCGCTATAGGCGGCAGCTGGGTCGATGCGATATGAAGAATATTACATCATAAATCCTAATTACATGTATGCCATCCTGGAGATCAAAGAAACTCTTCATTCCCAGAAAACCGGGGAAACATAACCCTTGCAAGATATTGGCATGCATAATCGCTCAGTGAGAGGCAGATACCTCCACATAACTAGCTGCCAATTCTTCGCTGCAGAGAGTTCTTTTAGAAGAACGCCCAAGGCGGCGAAAGAGCGTCGCTCCAATTGCCCCATATCAAGGGTTGCGCGCTGCACTGCTGAGAGCTCACAGATCGATGGTCGCGGAGCCAGTGAGATGTGGCTTACAGAACATTGCTAATATTGATTTCATAACCGTCTTTTCCTGGCAGGTGCTTAACAACACCCCAACCATCGCGCCATGCACAGGACTTGGGACTTCTTATACACCGCCAATAATGTGATTACTCCCCCTAGCGGCAGAGAGGTGTATCTTTCGGCTCAATCAGGAAATTGCGAGTTAAATCTGGAAATTATAGCTAATCAACATAACAGTTCTTCATTGTTGCGCCTCAAATAAATATACAGAACCCAATTCCATTCGATTCTAAGGATTGTCCCTCAGACATATGATACATGTTTCACCAAATATTGTCAATTTCCGCGTCTTACTATCTAATGTCATTACAATCCTTTAGCCAGAAGTTTGATACTTAACACACAAAACACCGAGTTCTTCCAAAGTCGACAAGTCCTTCCAACTGATGTAAATCACGGGAAGCCGCTGGGTACGCCACGGTCCGATTTACATTGGAGCATATAGCTGTATTAATTGATTCTTGCGGATAAAAAGCAACATATTTATTCTAACCGTATGTTGTGCGATGCTCATTTCTAAACTCATGCTTTTTTTACTACTCTGCGTCGCAATCACCGATCTGTAAAGCTACAAGAACGACCGATCCAGGCTGAGGAGGGGGTGGTGGAAGGTGTTAGGCACCGTTGCGTTTGGTAAAATAAATAGTTTTGATATGCTTAGTTGGTAATTCACTGTAAGTGGACATCCAAAATCAACAGCTTGCCGTGATCGCCGTTTCAGCTAATCGACTTTCATTCATTAATCCAGATCACTGCATGCATATGGTGAACTGGAGTTTCTAATCTTGGGTTGATCTTACGACGACCATGCATGAATAGTTCTACATATACTTCCATTACTTTCATCACGGTTCTTCAGTCGTTCATTCACTCGTTTCCATAGTGGATTTGCCGTTTCATGGTTGCATGGTTTAATATTATGAGATATATTTGTTTTTAAGTGAGTTTCTCTTTGACACCAACATGTGTGTATAGGAGGACGTATACTTATAAACAAATTATTGTACCCTGTTATCGTACCCTGTTATTGTACCCTGTTATTGTACCCTGTTATTGTACCCTGTTATTGTACCCTGTTATCGTACCCTGTTATTGTACCCTGTTATTGTACCCTGTTATTGTACCCTGTTATCGTACCCTGTTATCGTACCCTGTTATTGTACCCTGTTATTGTACCCTGTTATTGTACCCTGTTATTGTACCCTGTTATCGTACCCTGTTATTGTACCCTGTTATTGTACCCTGTTATTGTACCCTGTTATCGTACCCTGTTATCGTACCCTGTTATTGTACCCTGTTATCGTACCCTGTTATTGTACCCTGTTATTGTACCCTGTTATCATACCCTGTTATTGTACCCTGTTATTGTACCCTGTTATCGTACCCTGTTATCGTACCCTGTTATTGTACCCTGTTATCGTACCCTGTTATTGTACTCTGTTATCGTACCCTGTTATCGTACCCTGTTATCGTACCCTGTTATCGTACCCTGTTATTGTACCCTGTTATCGTACCCTGTTATCGTACCCTGTTATTGTACCCTGTTATTGTACCCTGTTATTGTACCCTGTTATCGTACCCTGTTATCGTTCCCTGTTATCGTACCCTGTTATTGTACCCTGTTATTGTACCCTGTTATTGTACCCTGTTATTGTACCCTGTTATGGTACCCTGTTATTGTACCCTGTTATTGTACCCTGTTATCGTACCCTGTTATCGTACCCTGTTATTGTACCCTGTTATTGTACCCTGTTATTGTACCCTGTTATTGTACCCTGTTATCGTACCCTGTTATCGTACCCTGTTATTGTACCCTGTTATCGTACCCTGTTATTGTACCCTGTTATTGTACCCTGTTATTGTACCCTGTTATTGTACCCTGTTATCGTACCCTGTTATCGTACCCTGTTATTGTACCCTGTTATTGTACCCTGTTATTGTCCCCTGTTATTGTACCCTGTTATGGTACCCTGTTATTGTACCCTCTTATGGTACCCTGTTATTGTACCCTGTTATTGTACCCTGTTATCGTACCCTGTTATTGTACCCTGTTATTGTACCCTGTTATTGTACCCTGTTATTGTACCCTGTTATCGTACCCTGTAATTGTACCCTGTTATCGTACCCTGTTATCGTACCCTGTTATTGTACCCTGTTATTGTACCCTGTTATCGTACCCTGTTATTGTACCCTGTTATCGTACCCTGTTATTGTACCCTGTTATCGTACCCTGTTATTGTACCCTGTTATCGTACCCGTTGTACAAGATGCACAAACATCGTTGAAGGTCATTGTAAAAACTCGTACAGTTAACAATAGGCTACCCTTTTGATGTAAAGAATATGGTTACCACAGTAAATAATTGTTTTCTCACAAATGAAACATAAAGAGTTATCACAGTAAGTAATCGCAACATTCTACACTCTACGGTGTCCCTGCAGTGTTTGTAAATACCTTTATACTGTTAACCGACTAATAAATATATTAGAATTGTATATAAACAGAACATGGTATGAGCACAGGGTGAGTGTGAAGACAAGGGGGAAACAGTCCTGATTCTGGGATTCAACAAATATGACTGGTTGCGATTGAATAGACGAACATGTCCAATTAGTGTAATATTGTTAGTTGTAATGGTAAATACATCATCATGGCCATGTCTCTAGTTTTTCTTGTCCTTCAGTTGTAGCTCTCTGAAACTTATCTGTTGTCATCTGGTATATCTTCTGGATAACCCGAGGCAATGCGGGGACATTTGGCGGCGCCAGGCCTGATTTGGGGATTTAACAAATATGAATAGTTTCGATACTATAGCAATAATTCTATTGTATAGAAGAACATGTCTAATGAATGTAATATTGTTAGTTAATGGTAAATATGTTAAAGGCAACATCATGGACACGTCTCTTTGTTTTTCTTGTACTTTAGTTGTAGCTCTCTGAAGCTTGTATCTGTTGTCAGTTGGTATATGTTCTGGATAACCCGAGGCAATGCGAGTTGATCACTGGCTGTAGAGGTTAGGGAATACCTATGAACAAATGTGTAGACAGTGGGTTTTTTTTAAATACGCGTCCTCTGTATAGAACCCCCTGGAACCTCTGCAGCAAGGGACTATGTGTGGCCATCACGTGCAACACTTACATCACATTTCAAGGTAAGGAGTTCTGGAAACATAAGGGAACATCTGTGTTACTAACACCAAGCGCTTCTCCAGATGAAGACGTTGGGATCTGTATCAGCTGCGCCCATCGTGAATCACACCCAGACGAGATGTCGCTGCTCTGCTCTTCTCATTAACTTCTGCTGCTAAACTGCGGCAGATGACTTGCTGCAAAACAGCCCTATCAAATCCACATAGCCCCCGGGAGTTATTAAATGGAAGAAACTGAAACAGCGAGTTGACTGCCTCCATGAATCACACACAAGTTGAATCGATGAGCAGGCGGTTGTATGAAGTGCTGAATTAACAACTTTTCTATCGCCCGGATAATGATATTCCACTAAATCAATAAGAGTGCTAGTTATCTCCCCTGCTTAGAGACCGTGTATGTCTGAGGACAGAGAGCGTCATGTTGGACAAGATCTGGTTCCGGAAGCTCCCAAGACGCGCAATGCAGCGGCCGACACGGAAGATAAAGCTTGCACTGAGTGGGCTCTAGCTGCAGTCAGATGGGACTCCTTCCCGCAATCAATCTGTCTTTATCCGTCTGTTCAGATTCTCCAGATAGAGTTGCGCTCCGAGTTTTACAGGCATTTTTTTCTCTGTTTAGCCTAATCGCCGTCGGGTTTAACTCGCTTGGTTGTTTAGCTTCTCGTACTGACGGGACGGGTTCTGTTACACATCTAGAGCCATGTGGATGTATGTGTGCATGTGATATGAGGAGAAGTTAGGTATTTCCTTAACCGCGGGGGGGGGTCGGGTCGAACCTCCTAAACTTCTCTCTGGATCCACCAAGGTGGATAGATGGTAAACCTTGTTGACAAAGTGTACTTTGCGACGTCAAAGGTCATCTGGATAGCTAAGAATACGACGGTTAGCTAGCTCTCCATAACGTACCCCGTGTTGAAGAGAGCAGGCACCGTGTTGACAGCACTGAGATCTATTTATGTTGTTATCACATGTCCTGTCACCCTATCTCGAGTGGAGAGTGGAGATAAGGGTTTATGTATTTGCAAGAATGTAACACGCAACCTTACGCCCAGACTGAGAAGTAGGCCTATTTATTCGTAAAATATCACTATGTTATTAACTATTTAAAAGGAGCCTATGAGAAATGCGAACTTCCTTTTCAATATATTAAAATAATATATACATAACATTTTTTATTAATTATGTTTTTTTTGCTTTAAAGTACAAAATGTCACTTAAATCTGTTTGTTATATTTATCAAGTGAACTACATTGTATGTATGTCTCTGTATTCTGTAAATGATATGTTCTTTGGGCCCGAGGCGTTAAAATTCGTGGATTTACATATTTCAGACTACATGAAAGGGAAAAGCAACGTTATTCAGGTCACGTGACCAGGTTCCCGCGGTAATCAAATGTGGATCCTCGGCAAAATGAATAAATATATACATAACTAATGACCATCCATGCCTAATCTCATACGTTAAGCCGGCTTCCCCTTCAATTCTGAACCTAAACTGACATGAAAGTTAACATTGCTTTCCCCTTCATACTGCACGAAATCTTCAAAAGATAATGGCGCTTCAAATAGTGACATAACGTCTCATCACTATCTAGATTAGATATTTAGATATTATCCTTCTGTGAACACATGGGAACATGTTGCTTTGAGGGAAAACGTTTTTAATTACCAAACCATACTGCATTGAAACGCTATTTACTGTTTCTCAAAGACTTCGAAACGTCATCCTATACCGAACATAACTACTTATAGTTGGTATATGTTAATATTTATATCAAACCAAACCACGTCAAAACTTTATGTTTATAAACAAAAGGAATCGAAACATGGTGTAGTACAACATAACAATACTTTGAAATGAATTTGACATTTAGAACTTTGGGTTGCCTGAATCACGATGCTTACAAGTGATGGAACATGATGCTTTTTGATGAACCCAATATTTGAAACGAAGTTTTAAAACCCCAAAATGCTTTGAAATATTTTCAATATGAATGAAAGAGCAGACGGGGTAGTTTCAATACACAGAATGTTTGCTAAATAGATTGACCACCAGAATCGTGCAAACCATTGTCTTCAGTGAAATACAATGCCTTATATGAAGAACACCCATAATTCTAGATTTTTAAAAAGTATACAATATTATAAGTATGTCTTGCGTATTTTGTCAATAACAAAATTTATTCAATGTAAGACAATAAAGAAGTTGTTAACAAATCCAGAAACGCCGTGTTATGCCTTCACTAAAATGCTCAACTTCCGAACGCAAGGCATAACTCTTGCCAGTCTGCATTACTGGCTGATTTAACCCTTGCGGTATTTCCCTAGCTTTCTTGTGTCGAGGCAGTGAATCGCTGCACGGGAAATGCATAGCGGGCCTGGATTTCTAAACACAGATTTCTTAAGGAAATACTGCAAGGCCTAAATCAGCCAGTAATGGAGACTGGCAAGAGTTATGCCTTGCATTGGGAAGTTGTAAAATGCTATGCACAATACCGTATATACCGAGTATGAAGAATACCGGTAAGTATATATATATATCTAAGAAGTAGGCTATACAATATTGGAATTACGTTTTGTTAATAAACAATTTCATTAAATGTATGGCAATAAAGAAATAAGCCATCTACAAACCCGGAAACGTCGTGTAATACAATAAAAACGCTGTCAGTCGTATCCCAAGGTTGACCTTGAATTGTCACTGTTCGCCGACATGATCCCTAAAGAGTTCACTTGAAAAGTCATCTAACTTTATTATAAGACAAAGGGGGTTATATGAAAGGTATTTGTAGTCTTTATCTCGTCACTTTATTGTGTGAATGATTGATGTGTGTTGACAGGGAGTGGTGATATATCACAATGTACTCGTGTAAAGTCATCAGGTTTATTCTCATAACTTCACAGCAGCTTGAGGAGTATATGGGGTTCAACCATCGACCGGATCATCATTCGTTCCGTGCTCAGCCATTCTAATAGTGATTTCTGTATAAAAGTGAGAAATAAAAACAATACATAGTGCTATTTGTCCAATGTATTAGTTTATTTCTAATTATACTGGGTGGTTAACTTTACTTGGTAAGAGTTTACGGGGGAAGAGGGAAATATAAAATAGTTTATACAGAGACGCCATCTTACCCTTGTATATACTATAACTATAGGAACTCGATATCACACCGTTGTACGTGAACACGTTATATACAACGTGTAATATATAGTTAGATTAAGGTGTAGGTATATGTTTTCACCAAACCTTCACCTATGTTTTGGGTGTGAAATCGAGTTCCGGTGACGGGGAGAGTGGAAATGAAGGACATACAGTATCGTATTGAAACTCCAGATCCAGTAAACTTCTGGTTCAGACATTAAGAATTGACTTCGAAATTCGTGTAGCGGATTTACGCCAAGTTTGCACAGCGTTTTTTAAGTTTAAACCTCCATGAACTTTATACATTTTTAAGTCAATTCTTATAAATAAATATACACGGAACTGACGTCTTCAAAAGTTTACATTGCTCAATTATACAAATGTGCAACAATTAGAGCTGTACTAGTTATGCGCATGAAGACACAAGATGTCAAATCAAAACGACAAAACGTTATTAGCCCAGCCTACAACGCGTTCGTCAACCAATGAAAGTCCACACCGCAACAAGCCATGAACGTCACGTCATGGGGGCGCGGCTAAATGTGATGTGACGTCACGAAATTAAGTTTATGCAGGTATGAACTGAATCTCTGTGACAGTGTTCAGCGAATCAGGTCCACGCAAAGCAATTGCTATTTATTTATTGGAATTTTAAAGAATCAAACACATAAACTGTTTTTTTTTCAAGTTTCATATAAATTGACTTTGAAACGCAACGCTCCGACTCGAATGTATTGTGCACTATTCATATACGTGGTACACGTATATATACAGCGACTCTCTAATGATATGTGTAGAGTACCTGGTGTATACAGTATATGTAGCAGAATAAGCGAATAATCATTGTTTCGGTATTAAAATCTTGGAACCAATTTATGTGTATGGTGTGTTCACTTCTTTCCGCTGTTTCTCCCGACGTACATCTATTTGCTGCCATCTTCGTCACTACACTACCACGTCACTACACTACCACGTCGTCACTACACTACACTACCACGGCGTCACTACACTACCACGACGTCACTACACTACCACAGCGTCACTACACTACCACGACGTCACTACACTACCACGGCGTCACTACACTGCCACGACGTCACCACACTACCACAGCGTCACTACACTACTACGTCACTACACTACCACGACGTGTATTTTGCACTATTCATGTACGTGGTACACGTATATATACAGCGACTCTCTAATGATATGTGTAGAGTACCTGGTGTATACAGTATATGTAGCAGAATAAGCGAATAATCATTGTTTCGGTATTAAAATCTTGGAACCAATTTATGTGTATGGTTTGTTCACTTCTTTCCGCTGTTTCTCCCGACGTACATCTATTTGCTGCCATCTTCCCCCATGTTGAGATGCTTCATAACGAAGTATTTTCCGAAATGTCGCCATTTTTAAATAAAGAAGTCCATAAATATCCTTGTCTTCTCTGTATATATAATGTATGGTGTTTATGCTCTCATGCTCAATAAGGTAAACATCTCAGGTATTAGACTCTTGAGCTGGGTATGTTTCGGTTTGTCTGGCGCAATTAACCTTTAGGTGAATTCACCTGACAAACGAAGCTGACAAGAGAAGTAACCCATCACGCGTCTCCATGTCAACAGCTCGAGGGATCAACACGCACCTGACATTAACCCTGCAGAAGCCACACAACGTCTCCTGAATAGTGAACTCTTACTGAATATGTACAAAAAGAAGATTTATTTAAACGTCTCCATTGTATACACTATGCATTTAGAAAATTACAATAAGAAGCATTAAAAACAACGTTTACATGTGTAGCAGTGTTCAGTAATAAGAGTGTGAGGATCATCCTGATGCGCTGCGTTACTAACTACACTACCACGTTACTACACTACCACAACGTCACTACACTACACTACACTACCACGACGTCACTACACTACACTACCACGACGTCACTACACTACAACGACGCCTCTACACTACACTACCACGACGTCACTACACTACCACGACGTCACTACACTACCACGTCACTACACTACACTACCACGACGTCACTACACTACCACGACGTCACTACACTACCACGACGTCACTACACTACCACGACGTCACTACACTACCACGACGTCACTACACTACACTACACTACCTTGACGTATCTACACTACCACGACGTCACTACACTACAACGACGTCACTACTATACACTACCACGACGTCACTACACTACCACGACGTCACTACACTACCACAGCGTCACTACACTACCACGACGTCACTACACTACCACGACGTCACTACACTACCACGTCACTACACTACCACGTCGTCACTACACTACACTACCACGGCGTCACTACACTACCACGACGTCACTACACTACAACAGCGTCACTACACTACCACGACGTCACTACACTACCACGGCGTCACTACACTACCACGACCTCACCACACTACCACGTCACTACACTACCACGTCGTCACTACACTACACTACCACGGCGTCACTACACTACCACAGCGTCACTACACTACACTACACTACCACGACGTCACTACACTACCACGACGTCACTACACTACCACGAAGTCACTACACTACCACGACGTCACTACACTACCACAGCGTCACTACACTACCACGACGTCACTACACTACCACGACGTCACTACACTACCACGACGTCACTTCACTACCACGACGTCACTACACTACACTACACTACCACGACGTCACTACACTACCACGACGTCACTACACTACCACGACGTCACTACACTACACTACACTACCACGACGTCACTACACTACCACTGCGTCACCCACTACCACGACGTCACTTCACTACCACAGCGTCACTACACTACCACGACGTCACTACACTACCACGACGTCACTACACTACCACAGCGTCACTACACTACCACAGCGTCACTACACTACCACGACGTCACTACACTACCACGACGTCACTACACTACCACGTCACTACACTACCACGTCGTCACTACACTACACTACCACGGCGTCACTACACTACCACGACGTCACTACACTACAACAGCGTCACTACACTACCACGACGTCACTACACTACCACGGCGTCACTACACTACCACGGCGTCACTACACTACACTACCACGACGTCACTACACTACCACAGCGTCACTACACTACCACGACGTCACTACACTACCACGACGTCACTACACTACCACGTCACTACACTACCACGTCGTCACTACACTACACTACCACGGCGTCACTACACTACCACAGCGTCACTACACTACCACGACGTCACTACACTACCACGGCGTCACTACACTACTACGTCACTACACTACCACGACGTCACTACACTACACTACCACGACGTCACTACACTACCACGACGTCACTACACTACCACGTCACTACACTACACTACACTACCACGACGTCACTACACTACCACGACGTCACTACACTACCACGACGTCACTACACTACCACGACGTCACTACACTACACTACCACGACGTCACTACACTACCACGACGTCACTACACTACCACGACGTCACTACACTACACTACACTACCACGACGTCACTACACTACCACGACGTCACTACACTACCACGAAGTCACTACACTACCACGACGTCACTACACTACCACAGCGTCACTACACTACCACGACGTCACTACACTACCACGTCACTACACTACACTACACTACCACGACGTCACTACACTACCACGACGTCACTACACTACCACGACGTCACTACACTACCACGACGTCACTACACTTCACTACCACGACGTCACTACACTACCACGACGTCACTACACTACACTACCACGACGTCACTACACTACACTACACTACCACGACGTCACTACACTACCACTGCGTCACCCACTACCACGACGTCACTTCACTACCACAGCGTCACTACACTACCACGACGTCACTACACTACCACAACGTTACTACACTACCACGTCACTACACTACCACGTCGTCACTACACTACACTACCACGGCGTCACTACACTACCACGACGTCACTACACTACCACAGCGTCACTACACTACCACGACGTCACTACACTACCACGGCGTCACTACACTACCACGACGTCACCACACTACCACAGCGTCACTACACTACTACGTCACTACACTACCACGACGTCACTACACTACACTACCACGACGTCACTACACTACCACGACGTCACTACACTACCACGACGTCACTACACTACCACGACGTCACTACACTACCACAGCGTCACTACACTGCCACGACAACACTACACTACACTACACTACCACGACGTCACTACACTACACCACACTACACTACCACGACGTCACTACACTACACTACCACGACGTCACTACACTACCACGACGTCACTACACTACACTACCACGACGTCACTACACTACCACGACGTCACTACACTACCACGACGTCACTACACTACCACGACGTCACTACACTACACTACCACGACGTCACTACACTACCACGACGTCACTACACTACCACAGCGTCACTACACTACCACGACGTCACTACACTACACTACACTACACTACCACGACGTCACTACACTACACTACACTACCACGACGTCACTACACTACCACGACGTCACTACACTACACTACAACGACGTCACTACACTAAACTAAAACGACGTCATCACACTACACTACAACGACGTCCATACACTACAATGACGTCACTACACTACACTAAAACTACGTATCTACACTACAACGACGTCACTATACTACACTACAATGACGTCACTACACTACAGCGACGTCACTACACTACAACGCCGTCACTACACTGCACTACAACGACGTCACTACACTACAACGACGTCACTACACTACACTATACCGACGTCACTACACTACAACGACGTCACTACACTACACTATAACCGACGTCACTACACTACAACGACGTCACTACACTACAACGACGTCACTACACTATAACGACGTCACTACACTACAACGACGTCACTACACTACAACGAAGTCACTACACTACAACGACGTCACTGCAACTGGTATGTTCATCTTGAAAATGTGTTTGCTTGACAATGATTGCATGTTTCCAATGGAGAAGTCATACATCCCATAACTAGGACTTGGTGTTTGGAGGAAAGTCTGACTGCAGCTAGCGATCACACGTTCTGTATAAAGTCAACTTCTTTATTGCAATACATGTTGTACGTTTTGGTGTAGAAATGAGTTTATGCTTGTCATTTTTAATCGGATCATTATCAAACTTGTAATATATTTTATATCTAAAATTATGTATTTTTCCTTGACACAAGTTGTTTTATAACCGTGTCACGTTACTTCCTCTCCAATAAAACCTTAACTCTACTAATATACATGAAGTTCCTTCTCCTTAATAGACTCGCTCTTATCTTACGTCCCTTATTCGGCTACAGAGACTTGCAAAGTAAAAACTAACCTGTACGAACCAATGTTTGGTTAAGTGAAATAGCTGGATGATTATTCTCGTGAAATGATCTAATTAGGAGATAAACCTACTGTGTTTTTAACTTTTTGTGAGTCTAACGTAGATTCAATACCGATTTTATCATACGGAGCTGAACGCGTTGTATCAGTTCTTCAATCCTTTACGTGTATAAATTACCCCTGAAATAAGAATCTGTTTAAGAGCTATGGGGACCAGAGTATTTTGTTGAAACGGGATTCAAGAGGATATTCTCGTGTGTCCATTTGAAACATATCGTTTACGAGGTCATTTTGATAAATGCACAAAGGAGAACATCTAACACCCACCCACTCACACACCACAACCTTCATCTTCACCTCCAACTCTCATCTAGTTGTGTACCTGTCCGCTAGGTGGCGCTCAGTCCTACCTGGCAGGTGTCAGACGGGGGTGGTGGAGCGTGAAGAGAGTCAAACTCAGGACGTTCTTTGTTTCGGCTCATCTGACACACACCGACCCTGGCAATGTTTAAACAGTCGGACACGCTCCAGTGAACTCCGAACCTCTGCTAGACTGACACTTGGTCTTTGGAAACCTTATTTATCTATTTATTAATTCATAGGAATTTAAAAAAATATTTTGGAAAATAACCTACCCAAACCTAGACTTGCTTTTCATTGGGATATCATGTCGCCTTGGGGTGAAGTAAAGGTGAAATATTGAAAGGACAGACTGTGAGTCAGACAGAAATGCTGGGAACAAATGTCCCACAATACAGAGATAATTTCGGTTGTGGACAAAGGAGAGTGAACTTTATTGTGGCTAACATTTTCAGTTTGAATCGCTTTTATGAGAAACACGGTTGTTGAGATATTTCTGTTAAAGTAGTTTGAACCAAACCGATTGGTGTGTAAAAGATATGATCGAAGACGATTAATTAATAGAGTTCTCAAACTGAAAAATCATTAATCTTTCTTTTCAATTTCGACGTCTTTTGGATTTTGTCTTTAACAGTAAGAAACCTTCAAATTTCATTCACTGTCATCAAACTTTACCAAAAGACCATTCTCTCCACACAGAGGTCACCCAAGATATTTCTTCCCAAGTAATCGCTGCTCAATTTCAATCAACTACAGGTGTCCAATCAACGGTGTTGCTCTGCTCCAGTAACCTTCGGGAAGACATGTCATTCTCCATCTGTATTATACACATATCTCTTATACAAGAGAGGTAGTCACTTGTAACAAAATTGTAAAACGATATTTGATTGGGTGAACATAACTAGGTTAAACGGTGTTGCACATTTCACCGCGCTAGATGAGTTTGTAAGAAATCGTCGAATCTGTCGTATTAGACCAGAGGTTACGTGGGAAGGTATGGCACGAGTGATATGTGTGGGGAGGGAATGGTAGAAGACTGTGTTGGGAGGGAATGGTAGAAGACTGATTTCCAGGCATTATATAAACTATATAATTTTCAAAAATAAGCTTTGTGGATCTAGAAATACAAATGTTAATTTTGATCTTAACTACGGTTTAAGAATTTGTCAAATTATCCATTCCCGCCTCAGGCTCCGTTGTAGTGATTTGAATGCGGATAAGTTTAATAGACATATTGCGGACAGCCCAGAGTGCTCATGTGGTCACCCAATTGAAAACGCTGTACATTACTTTTTTACATGCCACAAATATACAGATTTAAGACAGAATTCATTCTTCTATTTGAAAGGATTTAGTATTGATACAGTACTTACGGGATGTACATCGCTCTCAAACGACGATCTTAATAAATTATTTAAGTCTATTCATAAATTTTTCATAAAATCTAATCGACTTGACATCTCTTAAGCACTTGAATATGTAATGACTGCCACGTAAACAACATGATATTCATGCATAACCAACATATGTGAAGCTAAGTTGTGAATCTTATATGTGTTACTAACTACTATAAGCTTTATATTTCTATATGTGTAACTATCGGAGCGGCCTTTATATAAGCTCTTCGGAGCTTGTTGGCCAATCCATTCATGTATACATTTCATGAATAAAATATGTTTAAATCATATAAACTATAAATAACACAAATAACATCGCTTAATATGTTTAAATTGATTAAGTTTGCTTTTCACTACAATATGTATCCAAAAGGTTTGTAGATGTAATGTTTTCAGCCATTGGTCTGTGCAATTTTGACATTTCTCACATCTGTACTGAGAGTACTATTAGCTCACACTCACTTCAGTCTGTAGCATCTGATTATATACTGTGTAGGAGTTGACCCTCTCTATCTATCTACTAGGCATATACAAGACTGTGAGGCCCGTTCTCACGGTACGATTTGTTGTTACAACTTTCATCAACCTGTAGTAGTGATAATGATATGGAAACGTATAAACTTCATGAATCGACACGACTCGGGTGTTCTATTACTTAAGCCACACTTCGCTACGGGGTTGCATTTTTTTAATTGACAAAACAAAACCAAATTATCTGGAAATTCCTGTTGTCAATATTGTAATGCAAACTCTCTCTCTCAAATGTCTTTTGGATATGTTTACACCAGAAGTATAAAAGAGAGATAAATTTAACCCGGCAGTTATTCGATATTGTTTTCATGTTTTGCGCCTTGAGCATGCTTTTCGAGCGTGGATATGTGCGCTTTATTAATATGCACTATTATTATTCAAAGCAAGCAATTAAATATGTTTCTTGAATTCGCATTGAAGGAAGAAGATACCAATGATAGGCCACAAATGCTTAAAAAATATAGAGATGTCATTAACTCTTTCAAAATATTTTAAATGTAAACTAACTGTCAGTCCACAATCTCCTGGGGATGTGATCAGAATTAAAACTTTACTCTCAAAAAACTTTGTTTTACACATTACATATTCTATATTCATTTGCAACATGAAGTCGTACTTGTCGAGATGTTATTGGTTATAACAGTAATTTACAGTATCCCTTCTCTATCGTGAGAGTCTTCGAAATCCATCAGCTGAAAGTTAGTGTAATGTTGTCTTCGCATGACTTCCGATATATGAGGGAGCTATGTTCAGTAATGCATGCGTTACCAGTTTTGTGAACGGTCGAAAGTATAACTTTCAAATATCTTCAGAATGAAATAACATGTTTTCAAATGTCATTTACAGTTATATATTTAAGTGCATGTATATTTACATCAAAACTGTAACATTTTGCATACTTTACAAGTTTTATTGTTTCTTCTTATTTACAACGCTCGTCGAGTCCGTCAGTTGATGTGTTCGTAATGTCTTCATTGCGTGTTTCCAGTACATATATATGAGTGATATATAGCGCGTTCAGTGCATGTGTTAACAGTTCGTGCGATAATGGCACGTACGTGATGTGATGCACATACGATTTGTTGAAATTGATTCTTTACAAGTTTAAATCTGTACACAATGAATGTTGAAGAATGAAGTACCATATCTGACACGACATAAGAATCCACACAAACATCGCCTTTACAGAACAAAGAAGTTAGATATTCATAAAAATAGTTTTCATTCTTCATGACCCACAGTTCTAGAATCAATCAACGACGTCACAGCAATTGTTCTACAACAAATCACATAACTAAGATTTATTATATACCCATGTAAACTTAAGATAGTAATACAGGGGTGCAATACGGTTTCCGTGGACAATTTCCGTACTCGAAGCTGTCATGGAAGCGGAGGAACAACTCGTTCTTCGAACTCGTTGTTCCTCCGCTTCCATGACATCTTCTCGTTCAATACAAACGATCCAAATGCACAAGTATGATGTTCTATATATATATGCAGCTGCGAGCTAGGTAATTACAATGAAATATCACCGCGAGTAATCTGGAGTCGTCCTTTTGATCGTTTGAGTTTTATCATTACAGTTTTGGTTCTCTATTTGAAAAGATATTAGAGACACGGTTAAATATTCACACCGATGAAAATAAAACATAGTCATATCTTATTTGTGAACATGGGAAATACTCCCACGCTCCATTGACAAAACTAAGGATTGTATATAGAGCCTTGACAAAACCTAAAGTTTCACCGCTGAACTTAAACATTGTTTTACAGTTTAAAATGTATTGGTGAAAATCGAACAAAGAAAGTACTACACCCACGTAAGACACAAAAGCCTGTTAAAACACTTAAAGGATGGATGAAATGACATATGGTCACAATCGGATTCATTAAAATGGGATGACAATTTGACAATTGCTCGATTTTAAATTTCTGAAATCGGTCCATAAATTACTTATATACGGCTTTTTAAAAAACCGTCTTATTTAGCCCCGGCGACCAGAATGAAAGTCTGCGGGGGTGTGGCCCCTGAAGGGATGACTTCTGTGACGTATCAGGAGTAATCTGATTTTCGGCGACAGTCATAATTCAACGTAATTTCGCAACATTTTGGTTGTTAATTTCACAAAGAAATCTTCAATAAACCAACTTAAATTTCCCATATATCGAATGTTTAGATATCCATCTAGGTAATTCCGCAGATGACAATTACATAATTATTACATAAACATGTCTTTTTGGCGATGTAATACACCTCATAAATTCATTTAGCGGCAGTGATAATCATCATTTATTAATAAACGAGAGGCGGCGGAGTAGCTGTCTAGCCGGCCCAGTCTGTCGCTTATCACAGTCACGCCTCAGTGAGCGTTTACAAAATGAATCGCCCTACTAAATTGCGCTAGTGTTAAAATGGGTGAATTAAAATCGTTTTCATTATCAATTGCAAGTGTATATTGTCTCGATTTTATGCTCAATTGATTCCGATGTACAATATACGTAGAGGTAATCATCTATCATTCTTGAGAAAAATTCATTTCATCAGATCTTTAAGCAAGACACCAATTATCAATAACTAAGAAGTTTAGATGACTGATCTGGCGGTGTCTGTGAAACAGAGCTATATAGGGGGCGGCAATAAAAACATGGACACCAGACAATTTAACGACGGTTAATAAAATCAAACAAGCGTCTGTCAGACCCCAGATAAGCACCGACACCATCCATTATACAAGCGAGGTTAGGCGTGAAAGAGCTTCAGTGAGTGGACCTGTTGTTCTATCCGCGGAGGCTGTTTACAGCTATTGGTGACAATACTGATGATGCACTGACAGAACTCCTTAACCCAAATAATGGCGTGTTAACTCACTCAGCAAACACACGCAACATCAATCTCTAACAACCTCGTGTACAGGAGCAGATAAGTGGAATTACAAAAACCTATATCCGGTACATAGCGGCAACAATCAACACACACAGCAGAGAAGGGACCGCTTAAAGGCACGGTTCTGTCGGAATATCAGTCATTTTACGTCTGTCCGGGAAATGAGTAGAAACCCTATACTTTTAAATCTTTTTAAATAGTAAAACATAGGCCCTTGGATGGATAGACTATCCATATACACACCTTGTTTATCATTGGGCTGATCAACATCTCGTCTTGTTTTGCCAATAGAAAAGTGCAAAGCGTTCCACACTCGTGGTGCCGATGAATGGATGATGAATCACTTCTCATTGATTTTATTTTTTAATTGATGTGCGTTATTCTTTTCTTATTAGCCTCACTAACATGTTTCAACTGAATTGAGTTATAATCATGTATTATTACACGTGAATAAACAATTATGTTCCCTCGAGTTTCATTTCCACAATAATATTCCGATAGAACCGCCCCTTTAACATTATCTAAAAACCGTCTGTCGAATCACCAAGCAGGGACACTCGCCATTAGTCTATACACACTATATAATACCACGGGACATCAGTCTCTAGCTATACCACGGGGCAGGAGACTTGCTAAGTGATGTTAACTTTCTGTCAGACCGACTGAAGACCTCAAGTCACAGGGGACCTGGTACTGTTTGGTCGAGCCGCCCTCTCCTCACCTCCACTGTACACGAGTCAGTCTCTCAATCAAGGGCAAACACTCATAATAGAATCCCTGCAGTTGAGTTGTGATGCAATGTGATGATGTGGAGTTTAAGGTATAGCCTGGATATTAACGCTACTTTCACTTCAACCGATAGTACCCCTGCAGTTTAAGTTGTGGTGTAATGTGATGATGTGGAGTTAAGGGTATAGCCTGGGTATTAACGCTACTTTCACTTCAACCGATATTACCCTTGCAGTTTAAGTTGTGGTGTAATGTGATGATGTGGAGTTAAGGGTTTAGCCTGGATATTACCGCTACTTTCACTTCAACCGATAGAATCCCTGAAGATAGAAAGCCCACACTGCCATTGTTGCGGTGAAACCTGCGAGCGTTGGTTGGAACTAGTCAACCATGGTTGGTAAAATGCTGGCTTATACAAAGAAGCAATGTTTTCAATCGAGCACTTGTTTATAGCAGTGTGCAGGATTCGAGCCACAGATTACGATACGCGAAACCCACTGATCATTCCCCCGATATAAGTGAAATACTCGCTAACCCCCCACCCATCACAGAGCCTAACTACAAGTGTTTGAGGGCGACCATCCACTCTGCAGTTCATTGACGACCTCCTGATAAAACTGTTCTTAAACAGACCACCATTGACATGAAGAGCGTTCCAGATTCTCTAGAACTTCCACTTATGGCTCCAAAAAGCATGATTTACATTCAGTTTACGGCACCGGTGACGTCCAGGACGGCTCGATAACTACATCAGCCGCAACTACTTTCTCACCGCTATCTTTATACGACAGCATCTGCCGCTAAACTGGTTCCGGCACCTTGTGCGCGCAATGGCATCACGGTACGAGATCCACTTACACTTACAGCCAAGGCTATCAGAAATATCATTAACTGGAGATCGGGATAGGCATTGGTGTAATACCTCCGTCGTTAAAGAGCTATTTCCAGATTTAATCACAGACCCAGAAAACAGATTCTGGCTTTAATTAGGCCCTTCCCTGCCATATATAGTGGCATCAAGCACACGCCGGTAGAGGATATTGTAGCTGAAATTTAGCTATAATGACAAGCGTTTAGACCGCTCCTCCAGGCGCCTGGGCAAGGTTTCCGTAATTGTTCACCATTGACTGTTCTCTAGGGGAGTATCACGGGACTACAAGGTATTGATGCAGTATGGTGGATGCACCAGCTCTGTGTAGAACTGTACTGAAGATGCTTCCAACCGTAGTATTAGATGGTAAACATGAAACCTAACATGGAATTTAGCTTCAATTACAAGCGTTTAGATCGTCACTCGAGACGTCTGAAGAAGAGGTTTGCGTAATTGCACCCCATTGAAGACTTTATAGAGCTTCGGGGCAGTGTCACACTATTATTCTAACTAAAAGACTGCATGTTAGACTCTTTTTTTAAATAATAGATCACATACTACATGGAAACAGTAGGTTCCGGCAAGTCATTTCCTCTCCTGGCTCTCATACAAAGACACGTGCATGTATAAGAAACGTTGTAACGTTTCTCACTTGAAACACTGCATGTCTGTGCCGTTTATACATACACGTTTTAGAATATGTACTGTCAAATGTTAACGAAACCTCGATGGAAATGAACGAAAGCTACTATGAACTACTGTTTCTAAAGACCTTGAACATATATATATCAGATCATAACTGCTAACACTAAGAGCGAATATTTCAACGCTAACTGCATGGTTGTCGTCAATGCATTTGAAGATTTTGAACACGAATAAGACGGACAGAATGTTTGGTTATGAATTACATGGCAACTTTGATAGCGGCCGAATTCTCTCTTATTGTCAGCGGTAAACTCAATGAAGCAACACTATTGGCACGATGTGTTGGTAACAAGATGGCGAAAAAATGTCATTAAAATGATTGATTTGAAACTAGTGATTCTCCAAAGACACCGCTTAAGAAAAAACCTTCCTCAAGCGCTGAATAATTGAAGAGTTCACGTTTTCCGGATTGAGAGTGTTAAAGAGATTCGATCCCTTACACTTCAATAATTAAGTTTCGTCCCTTTTACACCAGTGTCTCTCTGCGCCAAAAGCGGGGAATAATACCTGAAGCCGAATGGTCTCAATATCCGCAAATAACTGTCTTGAGGAGGAGCGGCGTCTTCATTACATATCGATCCAGAGTTATCTGCCTTGAAGCCTTTCTCGCGCTTCCATATATAACAGTCGGTCTTGAGCGCACATTGTTTTAGATTTATTTGTAGCTAATTGCATCTTTATTGGCTCATCGGCTAAGAGTTATCTGTTCTTGAATTCATTGTCTTCATTACTCAACGATTAAGAGGTTTCTACCTTTGGATTATGTCTTCACATCTCAACGATTTAGAGGTTTCTTTGAATTGTTAATTTATTATTCAACGACTAAGCGGTTTATGTCCTTGTATTGTGTCATCATTACTCGATGTTTAAGAGTTATCGGTTCTTGAATTACGTCATCATTACTCAACGGGTAAGAGTTATCTACCCTTGATTACATCATCATTACGCTATGAAGAAGAGTGATCTGTTTGCCCCTGCATTGGATCACTCAATAATCAAGGAAGTATCTGTCTCTTCGATGCAGAGTTATCCGCCCCTGAGTGCTAGTTGGACGAGTGACAAGTCTCGTTCTGTGAATGCCCTCTGTCAGTGCTCTATTGATTCAACTTAACGTCTCCTTGTGAAGAAGACGAGGTATCAACTCACAAACTACCCTTTGACGTCATGATCACGTTACTTGATGTGCTTTTATCGATTAGTGTCGCCTGGTAGCTAAGTCGCCCCCGTGAGGTGTTTAAAGATTCCCCAATGAGGGAGAGGAATCGTAGCTGGGATTGTATATCATCAGATATATCAGAATCCCATTTAGTGTGTTGACTGAATAATGACATTTCCCTTCTGACTTCACAGGATATTAATTGTAGAGTTGCCGACGAGTGATGCGTTATGTTCTTGTTATTGTAGTCCAGCATATAACTATAATTTCGCAAAGTGCTACATATATAGTCTCGATGAAGGCCTTGGCCGTATACGAGATTATATTAGATGAACTATTGTTATTGCTGTCTGTAAACGTTGTTTAAAAACATAGTGTTCTTGAGGTGTTGATTCATTATTGTGTTACTGTTATCAAATATCCAACGTTTGATCCAAAAGATCCATAGTACGGAGTTGGCGTCATTAGGGTTAATCGGTAATCGATATAGTTTGTGTTTATCCTCATAATGTGCGTTGTGTGATATCACAGTTAATTAAGTGTTTAACGTTAAATGAATTTAAGGTGGAATCCGGGCCAACCGATTGCTAGTTTTGAAGTTGAAGTGGAGATTCCCTTTTAAAAACACGCCGGCTAACCATCGCCTTGCTCTTAATCACAATTATATGCGACCCTCTTGAATATATTCTTACAATTACCAGAGTCCATAAACTAAATACTTATTTTATGGTCTCTGCAATTACAATCTTAATAAATAAATCCATTTAGTTTATGGTATCTGCTTCATATTATCCCATGTGGCACGTGATGAATATGAAAGTCTGGACATGACCTATGTTTGTCTATTGTTCCTTCTTTGGGACGTCTAAGAACGCCATTGTTGCTTCAAGATGTCGCAATGTCTATTGAAGATGAATCGCCAAAACCCCCCGTGTTGAAGATGAGTTTATTACCTACTAGAGCGACCACCCTCTTTAAATATCTTCTTTCCATGTCCCTTTATATTTACTCCAGGCCTTGTTACGAGCTCACGTCACCGGTACTACCCATTAAAGAATTAGCACTGACTATACATGTAAGAGATCAACAGAGAGAAACTGCTCCCGGAAACATGTATATGTAACTACCCAGGGTGCCACTGCAACAGATGTCGGGTTACGTACAGTAACATTCATTCGGCAACACGTGGCTTCATCGTTACTTCCTCATCAGCTGTTTTCTGTGGGAGGGGACAGTGTGTTACCACGTTACCATGCTTTCTATTGACATGGTTCATTTACTGCTGTGATCCCTTTGTACGAAATTTTAATATAAATTAGTTTATTTATACCAGGGTATTATTCGTGCAAACTAGATTTGGTTCTCACGATTCTAGCGGATCTGGGTATCCGTAATTATACTTCTCAATGGTTAACGATGACATTTTACATTTTGATACTAAGAACCCTTATGGTTTAAACATGTTTTATTAATAAAGAATCTGATTCGGTAAACTGTTGCTTATATTAATACCTCACCAGTACATACAATAACAAACACACAAGAATCGGACATAAAAATGACAAACTAAACCATAATCATAGAATCATGTGTACATGATTGTTATTAAGAATAATCTTTGCAGTTCCATTTCATTAGTGATATAAACACGTTGATCTAAGATACTTTATCAAAGCGTTTAGTCTGAATGGTGTATTGATGGAGGGATGCGATTATCTCTACCTTGGGGTGCTCCATGTAACATAGTTTGGAGGTTGCGGCCATTTACGTAGGAAAATTTATTATTTCTAAAGACAGTAAATAAACGGAAGTTTGTGAGTGGGAATGGAGCCGAAGAACACCTCGAAAAGCCGCTCTGAGCGCTTAAATAAGTAATTGTATATCAAGTTTACCTGTGTATATGTAACATATGGGGTTGGGATTAAGAGAGCACGACCCTGTGTTCAAATGGGTGTCGAGTTTGAATTTTCGGGACATTGAACTTTGACGATACAAAATTGTTTCGATTTGAGTCGAGAGAAAGACGCTGACAACCTTTGCTCACGTCGTTCGCACATAGGGAAAACTGGTCGTTCATCTCTGTTGCGCAACATATTTGCGCTAAACTTCACCTGTGTTTAGTTATTCTAGTCTTTGTTATCTTGTTTGAAGAGTTCATTATTTTCTTAAGTGATCAGGATGCCAGTGTGAAGTGCACTCCTCAATAAATTTGTTTTGATAGTGGTGTAGGCAATATGGGGTGTAGGCGAGACGAGGACAGGTCTGTATATAGTGTGCTCTCAAATATAACAATGTTATATTGTTCACTATCGTAATGGTTTGTATTTCTGGAGAAAACGGGTTGACCGTCTTGTGACACTGCTTAGAATATGCGGTGATGCTTGCAGATCCATAGACGTATTGTCTTATTTCTGTAAAATCAGAAGCGAAGATTGAGACAATGTTTAAAGATATTTTATTTTTATTGTCGAAATTAACGATCCCTCCCCATTTCGAGTTTTTAATCACAATAAAGACTCGTATTAAGCCAAAATATAGTTCATTATAATCTGGATTGAACTGTTTCTTTTCGGAAAGTTAAAGTTTAAACACTTTAGAATCCGATAACGTAATGAACGAAATGACCCACCATATTGCGAGAAAAAACTCTCTCCAACAACGGCAATATACTTATAGCGTATCTTATGGGGGCTAAAAGCTTTGTATATATACAACCACGTTATTCTGAACCTTTCGATATCTATATGCATATACGATGTATATAAACATCATAAATAGTAAGCACAGAGGACGATAACACGGATCTTAAAATACAGCTTATCCTATTATATAAACATACACACACTCGTTTTATAGATCATCTAACGTATGATATAAACATACACACACTCGTTTTATAGATCATCTAACGTATGATATATACATATACACCCTCGTTTTATAGATCATCTAACGTATGATATAAACATACACACACTCGTTTTATAGATCATCTAACGTATGATATAAACATACACACACTCGTTTTATAGATCATCTAACGTATGATATAAACATACACACACTCGTTTTATAGATCATCTAACGTATGATATAAACATACACACACTCGTCTTATAGATCATCTAACGTATGATATAAACATACACACACTCGTCTTATAGATCATCTAACGTATGATAAAAACATACACACACTCTTTTAATAGATCATCTAACGTATGATATAAACATACACACACTCGTTTTATAGATCATCTAACGTATGATATAAACATACACACACTCGTTTTATAGATCATCTAACGTATGATATAAACATACACACACTCGTTTTATAGATCATCTAACGTATGATATAAACATACACACACTCGTTTTATAGATCATCTAACGTATGATAATACAGAAATTCGTTTTATTGACCTGCTTAGCATATGATATGATAATACAGAAACTCGTTTTATTGACCTGCTTACCGTATGATATGATAATACAGAAACTCGTTTTATAGACAAGCTTACCATACACTGAAAAAATCGCGTTTAGCAATTAAACACCACTGTTACATGTTTAATGCTCCACATGTTTAGGATAGTGCTTAATGGCTAAACACAAGAATGATATTACATCTGTTATTTAAACATGAATAGCCTTTAAACACTTTCCTAAACATGTTTGAGAATTTCCCCAATGGGTCGGATTACATCGGTCAGTTTGGGCGGGAGAGTTAATTTAGAACAGCTGTGTATCCCTGTGGCCGCCATATTTCGCCAGCATCCTCTTGTCTATTTACACGTTGTTGATGCACACGTTTCTGGTCATTCGAAGTGTACATGACGCCAAACATTGATGCTACTGCGAATATATGTCTCTATGTTCCCTGAACGACACAATTATGGTTCCAACCAAGACTTTGTAAGGTAGGTTCATTTGAGATTTCACAACGTCGTTCGATTGCTTTCTATGTTGTTTTCATTTTTCAAAAGAGTTTGTAATGAGTCATTTAACGTACGTATATTATATGCTTAGCACCAACAGTAACATATATATTTTAGTAATATTTGTTATTTATATAAATGACATATATGAGAGTTGTGATAATGTTTATAGATCTAAAATAAAGTAATATCCATAAACCACATGGTACTATCGAATTCCAGTGTAGTGAGGTTTGATTAGTATAACTGGTTGTGTTGAATTACTTGAATTAAGATGTGTAATAAGGGTATAGATGTTTAACAATTGTATTTGCTAAAATAAGTTCTGAAAGAAGCATATGACAATATGTTCATTAAATACTTGGTTGATGCTCATATAGCTCATTTAGGACCAGACCAGTATATTTGGATGTATGTATGTTATGCAGTTGGAGAAGGAATTTTCCTGATGACATTCTGCCTTGACAAGAAAGATGCTGTGGTGAAGAAATAGAAGAAACTGTTAGCATTAACTAAGCTGTGGTGAGTAAATATTGAACCAAATTCCTTTATATTTAAAAACTATCACAAATACACAACTATTGTATAAATATATTTTGGTAACAAAAATTCTTGTATCTGCCATTTTATTTTTGACTCTTTTAATACTTATTTTTGCCCTTTTTGTAGGAAACCATAACTGACAGGATCAGTGATTACAAAACGTTGAAGTCCCACTAAAATAATGACAGTTTTTACTGATTGATCTCTTGATCTGATGTCAGTTAATTTTTCACAACAACCTTTTGTATATACCCAATTGAGTTATTCTATAACATGTTACACTTTATTTCATTTGTTAAAGTGTTTTCAGGAGACTGGATATGTTCATCTAATGTGTTATTTTTGTCATGTTGCATTTCGATGGTAAACTAAAAATGTCTTCATTCATGTTGCAGGTGAAGGATGCCAAAGGAGATATAATAAAGCTTACAAAAGACCATCCTGGATCTCAGCTACCTTTCCAAATCTTTTGACTTATACAGATATCTTTTAAGGGGAGTAAACTACAAAAGCTTTGTAAATATATATACCGGTAACCATAACAAGTTTACTCCAGAACAAAAGGGATTGAGCATTACCGTTTTTTTAAAAAAAGAATTCTTATGTTGAGAAAATATTATGTTGAAAACACCCAAACTTATTTTAAAGGATTTATTTAGTTATTAATTCATGTGCAGAAACTCATTAATGTTAAACAGTAGGTAATAAGGATTAGAATGTTGCTAAATTGCCTTGATTCTAAAACCACTTTTAAAATATTTGTGTCTGAAAATTTAACTGCCAAATGAACATACATATATTATCTGTAGATACCTTCTTATCCATGTATATTATGAGAATAATGATTGTCTTATAAATTTAATATTTGGTGAAATCGATGAGTGTATTGGTGTATATGGTTATTTTATCAATAATTTTCAATAAACCTTTTCGGGAAATTCCTGATTTTGAGTCATTATTTTCTAAAAAAAAAAAGGGTGATGCAGACCAAACTTATTTCTTGTATCATACACCTATATATTATATGCTGTTATATAATTTTTAGTAAGCGCCATTAATTTTTTGGCGATGACGGTGTGTAAGATTGAATTACAAGATATAACATTGGACTTCATTGATTTAAATATTTTGTATAGTTGCAATGCTTTTATTTTCAGGCGTGCTGGAGAGGGTGGTTTTGTTTTGGTTGAAAAACTAAACATAATACTAAGCGCGTATCTTGTCCTGTTTTTTTACGCGTTTATACCCCTAACCACGTTTAGATACCTAAATGTGTTTAGGAATGTGTTTAGTTACTAAGCACATTAATAAACGTGTTTATTTAGCTAAACGTGATTAAACGCGTAAAAAAACAGGACAAGATACGCGCTTAGTAATATGTTTATATGCTAAACACCATTTTTACAGTGTATGATAATACAGAATCTCGTTTTATAGACAAGCTTACCGAATGATAATACAGAAACTCGTTTTATAGACAAGCTTACCGTATGATATGATAATACAGAAACAAGTTTTATAGACAAGCTTACCGTATGATATGATAATACAGAAACTCGTTTTATAGACAAGCTTACCGTATGATAAGAAATACAGAAACTCGTTGTATAGACAAGCTTACCATATGATATGATAATACAGAAACTCGTTTATAAACAAGCTTACCGAATGATAATACAGAAACTCGTTTTATAGACAAGCTTACCGTATGATATGATAATACAGAAACAAGTTTTATAGACAAGCTTACCGTATGATATGATAATACAGAAACTCGTTTTATAGACAAGCTTACCGTATGATAAGAAATACAGAAACTCGTTGTATAGACAAGCTTACCATATGATATGATAATACAGAAACTCGTTTATAAACAAGCTTACCGAATGATAATACAGAAACTCGTTTTATAGACAAGCTTACCGTATGATATGATAATACAGAAACAAGTTGTATAGACAAGCTTACCGTATGATAAGATAATACAGAAACTCGTTTTATAGACAAGCTTACCGTATGATACTACAGAAACCTCACTATAGACCATTTTACATATAAAATGATGATTAAAAAACTACGATTTGTGGATGTACAAACGACGGTTAATTCTCCTTGACAGCCCATGACAGGTTGAGCTATTCACAAGAAGTCACAGCGGACATCTTGGATCAGTATAAAATCTGACTCGGATAAAACTCGGATTTCTCGGATATGACTCGGATTTCTCGAATATGACTTCTCAAGCCTCGAATAGTGCACTACATATACAGGCGTGTCTCTAATCCTGCCCCATGCAGTGTGAAACAATTAGAGCCTTTGATACAGTCTATGTCCTTATTTAGCAAGTCTAGATCAACTGAATATGGAGCTGAAAACTTAAAGAAATAAACTCAAATGCATGAAGGGAGAGTAATTATGAAGTTTCAAAGACTACATGTTATTCTAGCGTGTCCCGTGGAGCCCGGGTTGTAACTACACACGGAGTGCGGTGTTTGTAGATAACCTAGTGTTATCTCTAGCACTGACCAGTCCAGCTCGCACCTGACAGGCTGCTATCTGACCACCCACTCGGTCGACCAGTGGTCATCGCGCTATTTAGTCCAGTCTGACTCACATCCTGTCTCTTATATTAAATATCTATGGACAAGGAAGAGATGGAAAGCAAGTCTAGATAGTAGATTTGGTTGAAAGAATTCCAATTTCTCTGATTTGATAAGTTTATGTAATGAAACAGACATCTTCATATTAAATAAACTAATTGAAACGCTTACCTTTTTCAAGTATGTATAACCGCGGCCACGTGAATGGACCGTATTGAAGAAACATGCAAAAGTTGACAATACAATGACTTTTACTCAATTGATGAAAAACGAAACTTAATAAACACGTATGTCTATTCTCTGGGAATGTTACGATTGGTGACTCCCTGTACGTTCTATACCGAAACGCCGCCATTATGACAATAAAGAAGTTGGTCATCCATAAACCCTTGTCTCCTCTATATAACTAACTTCTAAAATGCACCTCAATGGTATCAATGGACGACAAGTGTAGATTGGGCCATACAAAGCAAGTGAAACGCAGTGGTGTTGTGGTTGTTGGTAGTTAGCCTCTCAAGCCCAAGGACCGGGTTCGAATCTACGACACCAACAAATTTGTGACCTGGTTCCCATTCTCTGTCCCTTGTCAAGACACTTCATTCACATTTCACTCAGTCCACCCAGCTGTTTAAATGGGTACCTGGACATGAGTAGTGTGGACCAATAGCAAAAGCGGAATCGAGAGTGACATTCCATCAGGGAAATGCTAAGTATACTGTAACGCAAATGAGCAACGTTTGCTGTGGATATCAGATGTTAAACGTGTAATCATCATCAACAAATCAATTACATCGTTTAGGTTGCATGCGTATTGTCCTCAGGTGAAGATGTATATTACATCGACCACTTAAACCTGATTTTTGTTTTGTTATATTTCTTTAGAGATGTGTGTTTTTGCATATTTAACATTTCATTATTATTGGGGTTTTTTTTTTTTTTATATCCCAGCGTGATATCCATATACACAAAATGTAGGTTGGTAGCGTCCATCTGTGAGTAGCCGATACTGACCACTAGGTGGCACCCATTAGGGGGAGAGGTCAGTCCAGCAAACAATACATTCCGGCCTCACTCGGTAACAAAGTCCACTTGGAATAGCAAATGGGACTTAAAATATGCTGAGTTCTTTGTTCGTGAACTCAGATGTTCGAGGCACGGTGTGAAAAAGACCGTTTATTTCCTCGAAACTGTACAGTGTGCTTAACATGAAACAACATTTGAAAGAAATATTCTGAGATCCATGTTTGTAATATATTGGATTTCTTGATAATATTTTCGTGAAATCTAGGAAATATTCCAAAAATATAATCGTTTCAATGAGGTCAGTAGTTAATCTTAACAAGTTCAAAGACTAAGTTTTAGCGTTACATGCACTGTGTTTTGGTTGTTTCGTCTGATATTAGCTGCTAAATAACGGGAGTGCTGCCACCCACGTGCCAATTACTTAACCGATTCTGAGTAACATCTTGTTTACAAACTACATCCAAACAAGTTAGAATCTATAAACATCACATTTTATCCTCCGGTGTAGGTAACGTATCACTGACACGATGATACGCAGTGCGCCAATCCTTGTTTCATCTAGGGTTGTAACCGGTCGATAGGATATATCACTACAGTCTAAATATCTTGTGTTACATGTAACTTTGGTATTACAAGACCTGGCGACAATGTTTACAAAACGTGGGAATATAATAACGACAACACCACCATCCTTATCTTTAAAATGCATTTTGATTCTTCGACGTCAATATATAGTCACATTAAGGATTACAGTTCTATGACTTCTGTCGAGATAAACAGTGTTGAGTTAAAGGAGTGGACTCATCCTACATCACTGTAGCGTTTCTGTAGGAGGGTCGACGTGAATATAGCTTTTCCTGGAATATTAAGTCAAAAGGATCACGTTCATAATTATCATCTCCATTAACTAAATATACATACTATCATCTCCATTAACTAAATATACATACTATCATCTCCATTAACTAAATATACATACTATCATCTCCATTAACTAAATGTTCATAATTATCATCTCCATTTACTTAATGATCATAATTATCGTATCATCTACATAAACTAAATGTTCATAATTATCATCTACATAAACTAAATGTTCATAATTATCGTATCATCTACATAAACTAAATGTTCATAATTATCATCTACATAAACTAAATGGTCATAATTATCGTATCATCTACATAAACTAAATGTTCATAATTATCATCTCCATTTAATTAATTTTCACTATTATCATGTTCATAACTAAATTTTCATAATTATCATCTACATAAACTAAATGTTCATAATTATCATATTCATAACTAAATGTTCATAATTATCATATTCATAAACTATTTATTCATGAGATCGAACAAACAAAGACAGGAACATAATTCACTGAGGGTGTTATTCATATCATGTTCATAGACTATATAAATATCAATAATATTTTTCTTTATTCTCATGAGACGAACAATTAAGAGCCAGAAAACAGGATCGAGTTGATTAATAAATTCAATTCCTGATGCTATTTATACGAATGACAACAGACCTTTAATAAACGAGTTCTATGTATTATCATTTTGAGCAGAACAATAAGTTGAATGTGATTAACAAAATGAATTTGTATGTAATTTAAAAACGTGATGTAGATATAGACCCATTTAAAGTTGAGTAAGGCTTTTCTTACGAGATAACAGGTTAATTGATCTGATCAGGATAGTGTAGAAATACCCGCAAATAGACGCAATTTCTAGAAGAAGAGCCACAAAAGCGATAACAAAAATACATTTTTATTAGGTGACAAGGTGGCTGACGTCAACAAATTGCTCAACAAAGTTCTCTTTATGAACACGACCCCGGTCTAATCAGGATCAGCTAAGCTACAGAGGTCATGACCCCGACCTGCCCAAATCTGAGATATACCCCAGCCAGGCAGTGAGTAAACAAACAGAGAGACAGGCCATATGATATTGATGTAGAATATCAGTCTTATTGGGTCCGGGAACTTAGCACTCAATTACAGCTGGCAGTGTGGGGAGGGAGGGGGTGTCGGTCTCGCCGTGTGGTATATACCATACACTATAGGCACTCGAGGAATTTGATATCTCACAGTGTGGTATATTGGGTATACACGATTAATCTCGCCGTTCGGTACACAAGACATGGTTACTATGGTATATAAGAAATATACACCTGCCTGCCCCTCTTGATAACTTCAATATAACATGGCTTGGTTTATATTCGCCATGTGGAAGGCGACACCAGTGTGACTGAGTTACTGAGTGACTACCTATGTACACTGCACTAGAGTAAATAGGAAGATTCCTCTTGATCTACTTCCGTCTTCAGGTTATACTTGTACATTGTTATAAGATAAACAGCGTGATTGTGTCTCAAAGTATTTCTATATTATAGCCTCGTTCAATATAGCCCTGAACTATTGGCTGGTTCTAAACAAGATTAACGTAAAGTCTCCGAAAGAACATTTCCAAAGTTGAACAATAAAGTATTTTTAAAAACTTTCCTCTATGTGTTATTTATTTGAAGACCTACTGTTGATCTACCATATCGTGACTGATGTGTATATGTCAGCGACAAAAGTAAAAATCCGACAATAGCGTTAATGCCCAGGCAACAGCATTATTGCAGAGAGTTGGCAGGCTTTAGTGCTATTGCCTGAAAAATAAAGTATATAAAGTAAAGTATAACTTTCTTGTATTGCTATAGCTGTGGTTTCTGTTTAATATAAGACTGTGGTAGAGAGACATGTCCCATTCCAGCGCTGTATCACTTCAATTCCCCTTGTATCCATCTTATAGAGCAAATCTAGACTCTAAATACTTCATTGCAAGCATGACTAGTAAAACGATGTTTTTCAATCATTTTAAAAAATTGACAGGCTAAATTTAGTAATAGCCAAATGTTATCTGAATGTTCAAACATTGCAGACGTTTGTAAAAAACGGTATTTATTTATATTCATATTTCAGGAAGTAAACCCCTTGAAAGAAACACCTGTTCGAATAACGTTTTTCTTGTTCTGGTATGTGTATCTTGCTACAGAAACCGTGACGTATTTCGTTCCAACCAAATTTCAGAACGTTTGGAAAATTTTTTTAAAAAAAACATTTTGTTTAAACGTTTCATGAAATGATTCTGAAACGTTTTGTCTTCGTTTGTAAACTGCATGGCGTCATGGGGGTTAAAGGGGTGAAAGCTCAACACAGAATCTTGCATAAAACAAGTAGTGTCATGTCTTCATTAAACATCATCTATGAATTATTTCTCAACTATCAGCTGTTCAAAACAAAGTTGGCGTGACCTCTTATACATAAGACCTGGCATATACATTAATTAGTAATTATGTTAGTTGATGAAAACGAGACCATGTCCGCCCAGTAGAAAGATCAAAGTAATAATTAATCAATGCAGTTTGTATAGCATCATTTGTGAAACAATTGTTCATAGTTGAATAATTATATGAGATGAGTGTTCACGTTTCAATGATGATGATGACGTCATGATTCTTCAACAGAAGGATTCGCCCTTTGCCGAGACACTGTGGTGGAGTTTAAAGTTTCATCTCGACCACAATGATTGTTTTTTCACAGAACATCAGGAGGGAACAAATGCAAAGATAACTCTTTATGAATTTCGTTACAGTGCCAGCATTCTTGTCGATTGATTATCTCATTCTCATCAATGCAAATCGATGTGGTCAACGGCTGATGGATATTGTTAATGAAAAGACTGAATATATTGATACGCCCCGATTCAATGGGACAAATTCAATATTTCGCCTGAATCATATCCGCGTAAAATGAAGATGAAACAAAATTCAACCGTTAATTCTGTTCTGTTATCTTCTTTCATCACGCCTACGACCAAAATTCGTTTCAGGTTGGTTTGAAACTTTGCCTGCATTTCCGGTACATGCGCGCGCAATCGATGCGTTAAATGATATTGAGAAATGTTACCGGAGTAGAAAACGATCTACCATATACAGTCAAGCCGCGATAATCCGTACATTAAAACATCTATAATATCTCTAACAGTGAAAAGAATGTGGACACACGCCATGACGTGCCTCAGTGGTAACTCGCGTATTTTCGACATTAACAGTTTTAACTATTGATCGATTACATTTGATTGACTTAAAATGCCATCATATTTGCATAGAGGCACCAGATGTATTCATTTCTTCTTCGGTGACGTCTAAAGAACCGATGGAATTTCAAATTTATTTCATATTAAAAGGTTTAATTGAAGTGAAATAGATGTCTTTGACTCATTAGAATAGATGGTTATATGTGATCGTAAACCGAAATGTGCATGTCGATCATTTGTTCTTCATTAAACTCTTCTTCAAAACTCGCGTTCATCTAAGAGGGACAGATGTAAAATAAGGGTACGATCATTGAGCTTTGATTTTCAAAAACATTTCAAACAATGAAAATCTTGCAAATATTCATGAACCCGCAGTACCTGCAAACTGGATCTTTTATACAATGAATGTATTTTTGGACTTTTGATTAACATGTTGACAACTCTATTGTTGTGTATAATCATAAACCTGTACATGTAAACATCTGATGGAAAATAAAAGATTTAAACATATTACAAAAATGAATGAGGTCTTCTATTTTATTGAGCATATTTTACTAATACATACATTCGCAAAAAAAAATAGAAATATGTAAATGAAATCAAACAAACTGAGAAACGAAAATCCAGTCTGATTAAAATCGACCTTGTTCCGAGGAATAAAATTTGCAAAATTTTGCATCTGCCGGGATACGAACAGGTTCTGTAGATTCCTCGCCACAAGGTCTGAGAACACCCCGTATAGGCGTGTGTTCAGAACCAGTTTAGCGCAGCCAAAACCCAGTCAAATAGCTGACCAATCACATCATAGTATTTAAACGGTTGCGGTTTTGAAAGCAATCGGAACAGACAAAAGGATAGCTGTTTGGAGTTATCTGCCCCTAGTTTCTCGCACCGAAAGCATTTGTTGGGCATCTTTTGATTGGCTAGCTGAATTGCGCCCGAACACGCTAGTGTACGGGGTGCTTTCAGACGGTTTGGCGTGGAAACCCACGAACGAGTTCGTATCCCGGTAGATGCACTATTTTGCATTTTTTATTCCACGGAAAACCGTCGATTTTAATCAGACTGAACGAAAATCAAAATGTCTGCATCCGCCTATATGCATCTGACCGGCTAACAATACAAAAAACATTGATTGAATGGAACAGAACAGAACAGAACAAGAAAACACGAGAGATATAAGAAGGAGAGAAAAGATCTGGTGACGTGGAAGAAATGGGGTACCGTATACTTTTCATATGGGAGGCGTCTCAGTGTGGATGGGACGTACGTCATTAGAATGTGGCCTTGTTACGTCATTTCCATTACATCCTACACACTTCCAGGAATATCTCAAACACGACGAAACGAACATGTGCTTAACTGTTTATGACTGTTTATGACGTGCATGTATCAGTAAAGCTGTAGATAGGATTAATATCAATTCCGCCTGTCTGTCAATACTAAAGCGCTAGTCTGTCATCCAGACCCCTTAATTGTTTAAGCGCCTAGGCAAGTCTACAACAAAGCACGTGTAGGTCTACTTTCAGAGGAATTGTGAAGAATAAAGGAACACTAATGTCCCAATCGTATCATATGATTAAGTTTAGTAAAATAAGTTGTCTTCACAATATCGTTTTTTTTAATAACTCATTTATCAGTTGTATGATGTTCTTGTAGCAGTTTAGCTTTTATCGATAATATTACCTTTGATGATAAACAATTCCAAGAAAATCATTATTATAAAAGAACAAGAACATGTGATACGCCCCTCAGTGTTTCTCATCTCAGGTATGTCTTACCTCAGGTTCAACATCAGTGGTAATATCGCAGATTATTATATAACTAGCAGTGAAATATGTGATTTTATGAGGAAAATATAATCCATATTTGCACATAAGCAGTAGAAACCTCGGGTTCAACATCAGTGGTAATATCGCAGATAATGCAACTTCCGCCTTGTCGATCCAGCCAATCAGCGCTCGTGCATGTGTTGAGACGGAAAGAACGAAAAACAAACATACACAGGGGTGTATATAACACTTCTCTAGACACGTGCAGGTGGTGAATATCTCGTGTATCACATGTTGAGTGATTGATTTGACTTAACAATGCTTAACAAACATAGGATAACCGTATAATACCACCCGAAGTGAGAGAGAAAGAGAGAGTGAGATGCCAGTACGCCTCATGTGAAGACGGGGCGTAACCCCCAATTAATTTTGTAAGAAACCCAACTAATTAGATTATTAATTTGTATAATTCTTCTTCCCAGACCAGAGATCGAAGATATACGTTGATGGAATATGTTCAATCAATAATTTACGGATACACATGCTGATAATTGCTTAATAGATAATATTGATTTATGAGTTTCAATGTCACTTGGCGAAATGTCTATGAAGGCAGAACTAATGTTTCTATAAGGTAGAGCTATTCTTCATTGTAAAATGTACAACAATTCAACCGCTATATAGTGTCAGACAATTACATCTCTATCGCACATTCACACGGAGCTGTATAGGCCGCTATACAACAAGCACAAGAGGCTATCTTCTATTGACAAGATCTTCCCCTCAGGCTTGTTTTATCAGGCGGCCGGGCACCTGACAACGTAAGCTAATATATTCATATTCTATTGATCTTTGCCGCCCTGCTCGCCTCGCATTAATCAAAATTAACTGTGGCCCTCTGTGTGCCGATCTCGCTTGTAGGCCCTCACATTCCGACAACTTCAAGGAGCGCACTCGGCAAACTCCGTAAGTGGTATGGGATATCGAAGCTACGGGGCATTAGCTGTTCATAATGCGCTGAATGTGTTTAGCGGTAGCAGGTCCGTCCCACCATTTAGATCTTCATTGAGCTGGTTGTCTGCTCGAGGCGAGGGTAAGACGGATTGTGGCTGGGGTCGTTTAGACGATGATTCCCCACAATTACACAGCGGTTACTCGCTAGAGGTCGCTCCAACGGTGGGAAGGAAGGCGGAATCTGTAGAGAGGCTTCCAGCATAGATATTGTATACGGGTCTTGGAGGAGGGGACGGAACCATGGTATAAAGGTTTACTTCCAACCTCGATTTCCAATAATCAAAGCAATAACGTGATAATACCATAATCTGCGGACGGAATCATTCAGTGTAGAACTGGTGCCGAGGCTGACTGTGTCAATGTTCAGTAATTAATTGCTGAGGATATTACTTTTACCTATAGAAATATTATGCTCTTTGCCACCGTTTTGTTATCTCTGCTTGATGAGAACAGAAGTGAACATTTCTTCATTTTAGTCCTTTCAACTTCTAAAATACCTTTCAAAGGATCCATTAATTAATGCGAGCCTTAGATAATCAATTCGACATTCTTCTCTTGTTGAGCCACCTCCAAGAAACCATTTTAGTTTAAGCGGTTTCATTGAAGGCACTGTACCATTTTGGTCAATCTATTTAGATTGCATTTTGGTGAGATTGATCTGTTGTTAATAAAGTAGCCGTATCGCAGGCAGTTTATACAGTTGGTCCCGACCTACCTTTGGTGCTGATGACCTAATGGTAAATACATGTAATATAAAGTTAGGGACAGTTTTAAGTGTTAAATCTTAATCATTTAAACATAAATTGATTCCCAATTTGACCAGGTGCCAATTACGTGAGAACGATGTTTCCCTGATGTTTTGGTGATTATCAGACCTCGAACCTCAAACTACTGATCAGAAGTATCGAATGATCGAGGCCGCGACCTCACATCCAGAAGTGGTTGAAAGTGGGTTGATAGTGCTTGGAAGTGGTTGACGGCAATACACTACAGTCTAGTCTCTAACTCAAGATTTACATCCTCTAGAGCGGCTGTATTTAACAATCGTCGACCTCTTCACACGATTTACAACAGTTTCCGTCCCGCCGAGGCTCGACTTGTCTGGTCGGCGGAACAACCTTGCCACTTGCTGTGGAGAGCCATCAACCCGACACGCCATCAGCTAGTTTCAGTTCTCGCCTCGCCTGACATCACTATTCTGAATTCCATTTAATTTAATCGAACGGTTTAAAACTAAGTGGTCGGTAAACGAGCCGATAAATCGATGCCATTGTGTTATTTACTGTACACGCGCCAAATGGATAAGCAGGAAACAGACGTGGCTATTTGATGGAAGCAGACGACAATTGGTAGGACACGCAGACGATTAGCACGTGCAATGAGCGGGTCTGTTTTCATGGCGACAACCATCATTGACCAGGCTAAGTGGATCGGCATATCGGTCAATAATTGCATTGTCTCTACACGAAACATGGCAACAACTCTATTCTGATTGAACTCACAGGACGGGGAGCTGAGGAGATGTATCGTCTGCTGGTATTGTTCCTGCTCAGATCAACGTTCAGGGCATTATATCCACTATTTGTCAGAGCTCGGTGCCATGCTTCCAAATGGTCAAATCGTGCCTGCTTTTCGTTCGGCCATTAATCAGTGCCTTTGTTGAATCGGGTCCTCGGAAATGGAGATTTCATTGGCACCGATCTCTGAGCAACTGCTGTCAGTGAATTAAGGATATGCTTCCATTATCCGCGGCTCGGAGTTGTTTGTCGTGGAGATTGGAGAACTATTCCATCCCCTTGTGCCTGGTTAGATGTAATTGATTAGGTGTGTACTTAATGCATCCCTGTCAGAGAGCAAATTGACAGACTAACAATGACAGATCGTGGAGGTATCGCTCTGTGCCGAACTGTGATTGGAAGTGATCCACTCAGTGGGGAATAGCTGGGCTCTCTGATTTAAACACAAGTAAAAGGAATCTATGGGTAGACAATGTTAAGAAGATATATTTTATAGAGTTAAGATAAGATGGATATAGTAACATAGTGGTAGATATAGTAACAAAGTAGTAGATATAGTAACAAAGTAGTAGATATAGTTACAAAGAAGTAGATATAGTAACAAAGTAGTAGATATAGTAACAAAGAAGTAGATATAGTAACAAAGAAGTAGATATAGTAACAAAGAAGTAGATATAGTAACAAAGTAGTAGATATAGTAACAAAGTAGTAGATATAGTAACAAAGTAGTAGATATAGTAACAAAGAAGTAGATATAGTAACAAAGAAGTAGATATTGTAACAAAGTAGTAGATATAGTAACAAAGTAGTAGATATAGTAACAAAGTAGTAGATATAGTAACAAAGAAGTAGATATAGTAACAAAGAAGTAGATATTGTAACAAAGTAGTAGATATAGTAACAAAGTAGTAGATATAGTAACAAAGTAGTAGATATAGTAACAAAGAAGTAGATATAGTAACAAAGAAGTAGATGTAGTAACAAAGTAGTAGATAGAGTAACAAAGAAGTAGATGTAGCAACAAAGAAGTAGATGTAGTAACAAAGAAGTAGATATTGTAACAAAGAAGTCGATATAGTAACAAAGTAGTAGATATAGTAACAAAGAAGTAGATGTAGCAACAAAGTAGTAGATATAGTAATAAAGAAGTAGATATAGTAACAAAGTAGTAGATATAGTAACAAAGAAGTAGATATAGTAACAAAGAAGTAGATGTAGTAACAAAGAAGTAGATATTGTAACAAAGTAGTAGATATAGTAACAAAGTAGTAGATATAGTAACAAAGTAGTAGATATAGTAACAAAGAAGTAGATATAGTAACAAAGAAGTAGATATTGTAACAAAGTAGTAGATATAGTAACAAAGTAGTAGATATAGTAACAAAGTAGTAGATATAGTAACAAAGAAGTAGATATAGTAACAAAGAAGTAGATATTGTAACAAAGTAGTAGATATAGTAACAAAGTAGTAGATATAGTAACAAAGTAGTAGATATAGTAACAAAGAAGTAGATATAGTAACAAAGAAGTAGATGTAGTAACAAAGAAGTAGATATAGTAACAAAGAAGTAGATATAGTAACAAAGTAGTAGATATAGTAACAAAGAAGTAGATATAGTAACAAAGAAGTAGATGTAGTAACAAAGAAGTAGATATTGTAACAAAGTAGTAGATATAGTAACAAAGTAGTAGATATAGTAACAAAGTAGTAGATATAGTAACAAAGAAGTAGATATAGTAACAAAGTAGTAGATATAGTAATAAAGAAGTAGATATAGTAACAAAGTAGTAGATAGAGTAACAAAGAAGTAGATGTAGCAACAAAGAAGTAGATGTAGTAACAAAGAAGTAGATATTGTAACAAAGAAGTCGATATAGTAACAAAGTAGTAATATAGTAACAAAGTAGTAGATATAGTAACAAAGAAGTAGATATAGTAACAAAGTAGTAGATATAGTAACAAAGCAGTAGATGTAGCAACAAAGTAGTAGATATAGTAATAAAGAAGTAGATATAGTAACAAAGTAGTAGATATAGTAACAAAGAAGTAGATATAGTAACAAAGAAGTAGATGTAGTAACAAAGAAGTAGATATTGTAACAAAGTAGTAGATATAGTCACAAAGTAGTAGATATAGTAACAAAGTAGTAGATATAGTAACAAAGAAGTAGATATAGTAACAAAGAAGTAGATATTGTAACAAAGTAGTAGATATAGTAACAAAGAAGTAGATATGGTAACAATATAGATATAGTAACAAAGTAGATATAGTAACAAAGAAGAAGATATAGTAACAAAGTAGTAAAAATAGTAACAAAGAAGTAGATGTAGCAACAAAGTAGTAGATAATGTAACAAAGAAGTAGATATAGTAACAAAGTAGTAGATATGGTAACAAAGTAGTAGATACAGTAACAAAGAAGTAGATATGGTAACAATATAGATATAGTAACAAAGTAAATATAGTAACAAAGAAGAAGATAAAGTAACGAAATAGTATATATTGAAACATAGTAGTTTATATAGAACCATATGGTCTGAGGGAACGAAATTCGAGGGGACATACCTTTTTACACCAATGGTGCTTGCTGCCGATCACCCGGAATCCATTCCAGGAAGATATTGTTATTGTCATCCTTAATGAATAACTATATAAATAAAATAAATAACTTCTATTAAAGTGAACCAAACAAAATGTTATCTTACACCTTATTTTAACTCTGATAGTGTGTAAAAAAACCAATTTGGTTATTTGAATGTGACTTTTATTGTCATCTATGAACCATCGTATTTTCCGATTAAATTTCGTTAGTGTGGTAGATAAATGCTATGAACTGTTATTAAGATACATCTATCTTTAGAATAACGGAAATTAATAACATCGCTAGTCAGCTTTGTATCTGTATTTGTCACCATGGCAACAACAGAATGTCGGGGGCGGACAGTGATCCATGCAGGAACCGTATGCTAAACAAAGCGGAAGGAAATTTAATTAAGGAAAATTATTAAACATAGGACTCTAAATAAGCACACACAACAAACCTAAATAGCCAAAAACGACTTTTAGACGCTAGAAAATATTGTTTTTGATAGAATTATAAATCTTTTGACAATCAGATTCAACAAGATAGAAGTTGGTGGTAACAACAAGGTCAATGGAGAGATCTTATACAACGACATTGGTTTATCCTCAGCGCAAGAAATATTTTATTTCTCAGCGCAAGTAATATTTTTAACTCAATGTGGATGGAATTCAGTTATTGATTAAATATGAACGCAGCTATAAACATTCTCGTTTGGTTCTATGGTTCTATAAAGTTTGATGTGTAATGGAAATATTTGATTGTCGAGTCAATCTTCAACATCTGGCTGTGTAATTAAGGCTGCAGAATGTGGTATATAGGCGTGATGCATGACCAGGTTCATATATACTAAGCGTTTTTGCACTTGTATACATATTTGAGTTTCACCAAGCAACCATTGTATTTGCAAATGAATGAATAATTGTCCCTTAATAATAAGGCCTATTTTTCACTCGTTTCACATAACACTAAACAAAAGATTTTTAAACAAATACACACGTTGTTCAAATTGACGTTTGTTCTCTATCAAAATACGCCCAATAACCAACAAAGGACATGAATTTTAATTTAAATTGTTTCATATCGCTTGATAATACGTAAATATGTAAAACACATGCCGTTCACGATTTAATGATTATTTCTACTCTTTCACTGAACAATTTACACTAGAGCTTTGTTTGCTGTGTTCATCCAGCGTGTAATTATTAACGACAGGTTGTAAACGCACAAGAGGAGAGCGTTTGATACACAACAACTATTGTCAGTCGTCAAACCATGAAACTCATCCACCAACGCCGTCGTGAGCTCATCAATATTGACGGCCGACATTATTACCTGCCGTTACTGCTACCCTGGCGGGAGTTTGTAACACTAACCGGAACTAGCAGACGGATCCCGTAGAGATGGACACAGATCGTGGACACAGACCGTGGCTTACTTCATTGGTTCATAGTGCGGCTATCACTGTACTGTTATGTGTAATTAATGGTTCCGTCTCAATAACGATGAATGTCGTCCAGTTGATAGTGTTGTGCTTCTGTTGTAACACGTTGGATCTTTCTTCTGCAACGCGTTACAAAGTCATGTCTGTAAACGATATATTTTTAAGATTAAAGATAAGATTAACAATAAGTTCGGACTACATGTCGCGTATCCTCTTGAAGCAGATCACACCCGGGGTAGTTGCTGAACTGTCACTATGAACCGGATCAGCCCAAACGTACCTCGACCTCAGGGAGTCAGTCTGGTCTGGGAAACAACTTGGCTAGTTTCATGAGTGTCATTCCTTCCCACAGAGGGTAGCCTAGCCTACTCTTCCAACATTATCTTGAGGGAAAGTTTCATCTTGGCAACCTCTTTGGCGTTGTAATGTTATGTAGGCCTTTGTCTGACCAAATACTTTATAATTCTGACCAATGTTTCAACCTGGCGTTCTTCTGTACGTTACATCTCTGAAACCATGGACTTGCATTACATGGATAAACATCTGCGCGGCAGTCCGTCACGTTACTCAACATGTTCAACATTCTACAAAACACGAAACGTGTATTGACTTCATTGAAGCAAACAAGTTGGCAAGTTCATTGCCCAAAAGACTAGTTACGCATACATTTCTTCTAAGGTGAGCTCGGAAGACAGGCACACGATGATTTTTAACGCGATTGTCTAAGTTACCAATAACATCAGTGATACAGTGAAGGGCATTTAGAAGTGGAATATATAAGGAAACACGATATTCTTGATCAAAACGTCTTTATTGTGAAAATAACGACGTTTCGGAGTAGGCATATGCTCCGAAACATCATGTATGTTCATAATAAAGAAGTTGTTATCCAGAAAATATTGGTTTCCATACTAAAATATAAAAATATTCAGTTGACGTATGTAGAAACAAACTCTGGGATTCAAGAGCGCCTTGAGACATTTACACCCAATACCAAAAGAAACTTTGCAAGTTTTGGACATCGTGCACTAAAACTGAAAAGTAATGGCGTATTGTCATCAGTCAAATATTTTTTTCAGAAGTTTTTAAATTTTTTACAAAAAATGAAATTTAAAAAAAATTAAAAAATTAAACTTTTAATTTTGACAAGACACACATGTTAAGCGACTAACGCACCACTGAAACAGTTTCTGATGTTAGAAGTCCGTTGATATTACCCATTAGCAAAGACCACCGAGTACGAGACCACCACCGAATCACAGACGAATTGATCAAACACATTTTGATACCCCTCGTTTGTTGATGCGTCCAAACTTTTTATTTAAATAAACTTTTGAAATGAATATTTTCATACATCGAATGTAAAATTGAATAATTATTACAATACTTAAAAACGCTGATCAGTAACGAAGATCGTGTATATAATCATTTGTTGAGCTCTGCGTTGTTGACCCGTGGCGCAGTGGTTACCGTGCTGGCCTCTCACGCCAAGGTTCTAATCCCGACACCAAACCCTTGCAATCTGGGTGTGAGGTGAAGACGTGATGACGTGAAGACGTGATGACGTGAGACCTTACCGAAACCCACTTAGAGACAGTCGATATGTTTGAACTAATCGTTTCGTTATGGATATTGATATTGTCACACGTCGCTAGTTTTCCGTCTGTATCACGTTCATTCTGCATCTCTGCACGAAACCATGTTTGTAAGTGATAGTTAGTGTACACAATAGAGAAGAATAATAGGTTGAAGCCGGCGCGTCAAATGCAATTGATCATGCAAGGGAGTTATATCGGTTTTGTTGACAATGCTATTAAATGCAATGCTATTAATTAACATGATATACCAAGATGTTTCCTCAACTCGGTCGATTGTCTAAAAGGTTTTCATTCAAACTAAACTCGACACATGACATACAATTAGAGTAACACGGAGGATATTCTAAAGCTATTGTGTGTGACAATTTCTCATCAGTAAATGTGATTGTTTGACGTAGAGGTAACGCTTTCAACAATCATCTGCCGCGTGTCAGTTGCCACAACTTTAACAAAATTAGGTACTTGATTAACAATGTTTAGTTGCTTGGAATAATCACACTTTGGCTTAGTCCAACTGAGATCTGCGTGAAAATTACAGAATTTGTTCAAGTATGAGCTCAATCGAAACATAGACTGGAGAATAAGATCGGTAAATGATGACGGTGTTGGGTGGAATTTGTTTCAAAGTTTCACCACAACGTGACCATTGTGATTGGTACATGCACGTAGATGATGACAGCACATCATCCTATTGAAAAGGGGAGTTGATGACTCGTTGGCTGTTTTAATATCATATACAGAGACGGATCGGGGGATTGGGGGGGGGAACTGCAGGAAGAATGCAACCGTATAGGACTGCAGCAAGAATGCAACCGTATAAGACTGCAGCAAGAATGCAACCGTATAGGACTGCAGCAAGAATGCAACCGTATAGGACTGCAGCAAGAATGCAACCGTATAAGACTGCAGCAAGAATGCAACCGTATAAGACTGCAGCAAGAATGCAACCGTATAGGACTGCAGCAAGAATGCAACCGTATAAGACTGCAGCAACAATGCAACCGTATAAGACTGCAGCAACAATGCAACCGTATAGGACTGCAGCAAGAATGCAACCGTATAAGACTGCAGCAAGAATGCAACCGTACAGGACTGCAGAAACAATGCAACCGTATAGGACTGCAGCAAGAATGCAACCGTATAAGACTGCAGCAAGAATGCAACCGTATAAGACTGCAGCAAGAATGCAACCGTATAGGACTGCAGCAAGAATGCAACCGTATATGACTGCAGCAAGAATGCAACCGTATAGGACTGCAGCAAGAATGCAACCGTATAAGACTGCAGCAAGAATGCAACCGTATAGGACTGCAGCAAGAATGCAACCGTATAAGACTGCAGCAAGAATGCAACCGTATAGGACTGCAGCAAGAATGCAACCGTACAGGACTGCAGCAACAATGCAACCGTATAGGACTGCAGCAAGAATGCAACCGTATAAGACTGCAGCAACAATGCAACCGTATAGGACTGCAGCAACAATGCAACCGTATAAGACTGCAGCAAGAATGCAACCGTAAGTGAGAGTTAAAGACAATTTCGAAAGCAGCTGAGTAACATTGTATTTTCTATTTTGAGTTTCCGCTTAAATCCGCCCTCAACACGGAAAGCATTAATAATTCAAAGGGAACATTCCAGACGACATTGATTACAACACAGGGTCACGTCAGATCGTCGTCACCAGGAGCTCAGCTTGATACTAATTAACTGTTATTAATTAGCATCCGGTATTCTCTTAGAACAGGATACGCACGATTGGTCTTCCTACGGTTTTCGCTTTCCAGACAGTGTTCCAAATTATTACCGATATCTTATAGTTTGAACACGTCATCCAAATTTTATCGCACTCCTATTTTACAGTAATCGAATTGGACATCACATGTATTGGCTGGTTGTGTAGATGAAGATGAGGAGACGACTCGACGGATTGAAGGAGCCGCCGATACAAATACCCGGATGGAGCAGAATACTCAACATTCTCTTCCCACAGAAACTGAAGGGACCTTGTGGGAAGAGAATGGATACTCAGGTGCGCTTCTACGTCATGCGCAGTTCGAGTCTCTTTCAAGCGATTTGTCGACCGTTTAAGAGGACATTTGACTTTCTGTGACTATATGAAGGCCAAGCAATCAAAATAAGTTAGTACCAAACATTTAATTGAATTCATTAAAATTATAATTTCGCAAACAAATGTCAGAGAATAGATGAGATAAAATGTTTTTATCACATGCTGGCTTGAATTTATTGAAGCTCATTATGTGAAAATTTGCCGATTTCACTACTTGATAGGAAAAAGTTATTGGTCTTCACCATTGAGTGCATATAGCCCTATGGCACTCTATGAAGTCCATTATTTTACACCTCATAGCCAATATGGGCTTATTAACTTTTGGAGTAAGATGTACATGTTAAACTCCATATAATAAATACAGCCCCCATTTCGCACCACTGTATGAGAGAAAACTATGCACTTGCATTCTGCTCTTGCCCACAGGAGTCAATATTGTGGAAAAAATGTCAATCATGTATTAATTCTTGTGTGTTCTGATGCACCAAGTCCTGGACTTCGAAACTGGCTATGGGCTGGATCGTCAACTTCATGTGCTTTCTAGTCAATTCAATATTTAATAAAATTGTGATATGTAGGCAATAAATACGTTTTTTTCAGTCTCGATGTGGACTAAAGGTCGTCACGCGGAACTGGTGAAACAGTTCTGGTTCTGGATCTGGAATACTGTATCACGTCTTCAAACGCTCAATGTAACTCTTCTTTTGCCATTCTGGCGTCAAGGGAGTTAATACAACATCTTTGCTGGGTAAAACAGTTTTAAGCCAAATAAGTATTTCATGAGTTTGGGCGTTTATATGTACAATTACTGATTTTAATATCATTGTAAAAAGAAATAACCTCGAACGTTTAGAAAGTTTATGAATTGCTTAATTGTTAGCTCATCTGGCCTGAAAGGCCCGATGGGCTTATGACATGGCGTGGTGTCCGGCGTCCGGCGTCGCATTTTCGTCTTCTTCTCCAGAACCACTCGGTCTAGGGATCTTGGTCAATGGGATATCTAAATTTTAAAATTGGTCACAACCTTAAAAACCTATTTTCATCATCTTCTCCAGTTCCAAAAAGTCTAGAACTGAAAAGATGTGTGCAGACTCCTTGGCCATTGATGATTCTAAATTGTAGATTTTGTGATCCTGCGACCCCAAATATAGGTCACAGAAGTCATGACCTGAAAAGCTATTTCCATCATGAGATTGTATGTGCTCTTCAAAGGGAGGCAATTTAAAGGAAACAACAGTAATGAATTGAATCTAAAAAGTTTGTCTTTATTTGTAGTGGATTTTATCTCTGGCCCCAAAGATAGGTCAGATCTATTTCATCGTCTCCATTTAAAGTGCTTCCTTTTTGTTGTACCTCTCACTTAGAAGTTGACATTTTGAATTAGTTAATTAATGTATATAAAGCCCGGTGAGCTACAGAGCCAGTGGCTCTCTTTTTATGGTTTCATTTAACACAAAAACTTTCCACTTTTTTAGTGACATGTTATTGCTCTTTAACTGTAACATTCAGTGTATTGAATAAAGATTTACAACTGTTTTCCACATCAACGCATATCTTTCTCAGTTCTGTAGCGTATTATAAACATTCCGAGTGACAACATTAACTGCTCATAAAGCCAATCCACGATGTAGGTATAATGTAGATATTTACAATCTTCCCAGGAAGGGATTCTATGGGATTTATCTGCGTGTTTGTGACTACCACTCAACTCGCTTCCTTTGTCCGGTACGAGTTGACTAAGCCTTTCACGTGTTGCGGTCGAGACGGGTTCGACCTTTGTGGTTGAGCTGTCTCAAGCGGCGGTCAGATGACGCCGCATGGGATACCGTGTTCACTCGTGTAAATCTTGGTCTCCAAAATATTACATTGATTATGAATGATTAACATAATTATTAATTACGGGACAGTAAGTCAGTTAAGTAAGTCTATCAAAAGAGTATCATTAGTATTTTTTTTTAAATCAGCTTGAAAATAGGTTAGGTTTGATTTATAAACAATTAATAATTTTGAAAGTTTGGTAGCATGAGAAATATTCTTCCCGAGTCGACGTTAGCGGCGCTCGTTAATGAGGGATTTCTTGAGAAGATTCAGGTATTGAACTGGATTTGTTCTTTTATAAAGACACACGACGACACGGTATTTTCTGTGGAAAGCCACTGGGAACCATGCATGTTCATTCAAGAGAATATAGTGTCCGTTTGTTAATCTATAAAGCTTGGTTTACAGTTCTTTGAAACTTTATGACCAGAGCGTTATGTTTATCTACAGTGGTAGCAGAATTCACATTCGATACCGCCTGACCCCTCGGTATTCGTTTCTACAGAAAGTACCCGGGCGTGAACTCTCTTTAAAATAATCAGTTAAAGGAAATGATTATTTATATTAGGTTATGTGGGTGTCTTGTTATGTGGGTGTCTTGTTATGTGGGTGTCTTGTTATATTCAGACAGCTAGACTTCCTAGAATAATGAAAAACAACTACACTGACACAAGTCTCTTAAAACCAATGAACGTGTTCCATTCAAAGTAAAGGGTTATTTTGTTGAATATTGATAGGGTGCTTGGGGTCAAGTGAAGGTCAAACGATCCGAGACAGGACGTACGTTTTACCGATTCCCCTTTCAGAAAACAACCTTTAAAGCTTAACTATGATTCTTAACATTATTCTCAAAGGAAAAAGGGTTCGTTGCATAAAACAACCTTTAAACTAAGGTTAACTTTATTTATTCTGAAAGTATCACCATGTTTTAATTATTGAAGAGGACTTTGAGAAATGTGATTTTCTGTAAACAGAGGCTCCTTTCAATATATGTTTCAGAGTCTTAGTTTTAGACTAGGTTAACTTGGCGCCATTGTTAGCATAATACACATTGTACTAAGACTACCATAAGTAACGTTTTTTTTTATTTATTTAAGAGTCAAAATCCACTATGCAGACATGCAGAAGTTAACAGTATCACAGATATGTTAAACATATATCCATGTATTGATATAACATGACATTATACTGGGGACCGACACCGGTCAACCTCATTCAAGTTACCAGAGCAGCTACGGTAACGACCAGAGGTGGGTGACGCGGTTGGACGCGACGCCGAGTGTCATACCTGTGTAGCTTTGTTGTACCTGGCACAGCTGGTCGTCTCGCTTCACTGAACTCGCAGGAAAACACAGGTAAATAGACAAACAAAAACAGGTAATACAAGCAGAGGAAGTGGAAACGTTTTCGTATGTTTTTGAAGAAGGAAATAATTTTGTTCATTTTTTCCTCACAATAATATTTCTAATTAGATAATGCGTTAATAATCCATATTAACATAATTCCCACTGAAATTATGTCTTTCCTTCACTTGTAGATTTTGTATGCATTTAAGCCTTGTCAAATATTTGTCGATTTTGTGGAGAGAGCTTTCTATAACATTTATAACCTGTGCTTAATCCGTTTCTTAAATGAATAAAATATGTTTCTACCAGTCATTTGAACTAGCAGAGAAAACACAAGAAGGAAAAGCATTTGACTTCATGAAGAAGGGAGAAGGAAAATACTATCGCCATCAGACCGTGTAACATTTCCTTCTTCATCGTTATTGAACTGTTGGACTCAAGAAGTTACATTGCAATTCATGTAGCGATACATTTCTGTCAGGTATTATCCGGATTCGTTTATTTCGTGTACTTTCTACCTTGGACTACAAAATGATAAATTGAGACTCTACTTTCGGTTTTTGATAGATATCATCAATCTCACACCAATTTTAAAGTCATTTCTTCCAACGTAACGTGAGTGAGGATAGGTTTCACATGCTGTATACAACTCGTCATCCCTGATCACTTCTATATTTCAACGATTTGAAATGGGGTAGAAACGCTGTATTTAACAACTTCTTTACTGTGAACGGACGCGACGTTTCAAAGCAAATGCAAACTTCTCCATCACAACCAAGCGGACACATTCACCTGATCCAGAAGTACATGTATTGCTTTTCTTACAAACGCGACGTTTCGGTAGGTAGACTCCTATAGTTTAATACTGTGTAGAACGTCGAGGCTGTGAAGTACAGCGAACTACTGATTGAAGACTGGTGCAAGTCTAGTATCCAATCAACACATCAACAAGTCGTCCCAACTGTCAGTCACCAATCAACATCTACAGGTTGCTAATAGCGGACCCGCGGGACGACTGTTGTATGCGGAGTACATCACCACTCTCTCTGCGTGGTATTCACACCACTTCGTTGTCAGGGTGATCGCGTAACCTAGCAACCGATAATGGGCCACCTACAGACTAAGAGGTATACACACTTGGGAGATAAGCGTGCTATCTGGGCCTAGTGATGTCTGTCTACATGTTTGTGTTCGGTTGAGTTAGTCGCCTGCAGACAAGAACACTTCATTCACACAGACAGGTTGATTCACCGGAGGTGTTGCATCATCGGGGTAAACATGTTTATACTACGGAAACTTTCGTGGGAAACAAACTTAGGACATGAAATGGAATATTTTGACGACGAGAGCACGGGATGGTCTAGCCAGTACACTACTGTGTCGGGGTTTATATATTTACACTTTGTATAGCATGTTTAGTAATTTGAAGAGAAACGTGATAATATTTCCAGGAAGAGGCAAACTTGTTTCATGCACGGATTGACCGAGATATACTTGGAATCTATCTATTAGCTATCTGAAATTAACATGGTGGCGATTTTCTTCGTGAATACAGTTAAAGAACATATCAGTAACTTCTCTCCATATATGGAAATCAGATGTTAAAAGATGATAACGTGATCGAGTGACCGATTAAAATCGGTTACAGAGTTAAAAAAAAGTATTAATGTTTTATTTTTTCCATCTTCTGTGATTTGGGTATCTTCTGTGGATCTCAGAATGAATGTTGAATGTTAGAACTGCCGTTTCAATAGTTTCACGTGCGTTTTCTATGCCATCGAATATTCTTTCAAAATAAGGGCGACTTCATAAACCAAATCAAATGATCAAATGTAGTTGTTCATTAAGAACCCACCTACAACCTTACTTTACATGGGTTACATCAGAACATGAATATTTTCTGGATAACAACTTCAACAATAACAACAATTGTTATCCAGATAATTCACATTAAAGACGTTGTTATCCAGCAAATCTTCCAATTCTTGTATGTCAACATTATAATGACTTAAAAAACAATACATCCCGAATCATTACCTTTTAAAATATCCTTCAACTGCCTTTGTTTCCATTTTGTCTTCCAAAATGAAAATGTTATACGCAGCTTAGCGCTCTTTGTAAAACATGCTGTCACCCTCAGAAGCAATCTATGATCAGGATTGTAATTTGTTGTAATGTACATGTATGTATCATATATATCATCCTGTTATACTTGTATATAGGCCGGAGGCCAATCTTTGACTTGACTTGACTTGTATGCCACTTCAGATGCCCTTCAAAGAATTGATGGTTATTTCTATCGTATTTTCTCACATAACTTCCTAAGTGATGTCGGAAGATGGTGACTTAGGCAACCTCTGTGCGAGAAAACGATTCTTGAAGCAAGCAATGAACTATCAGTCTTGCTAGAGAGACGTTACATGTACAACAAACAGGAGGAGTGCAAGTCTACCGGTGCTGTACGCCTGTTGTATATCCCTGTCTGTATCTATGTCAATGCTTATATTAATTGCACGAGACGTAGCGCGCACCTGTCGGGAACATCTATCTTGTAGAACCTGCCGCTCCGACTTGTACCTAGATATACCTCTACAGACATACATCTTTTCTTTAACAGACAGACAGACATGTGTACTGTAGACAGGAAACTTCGCTCCGGGCAGTGTATAGACTTGCTCTTTGTCTCCGAGAGTATATCAGACGACAGAAACCCATATCTGAACGTAGACGCAGTCCAACACAGTAAACAGTTTTCCTTATGATCCAAACCATTACTATTTGATCGTGTACATTCACGCATCTGTTATATTCCTCTGACCGTCAGTAATATTTACGGATTCACAGTCGCAAAGTTGTTTTATTTTCTCATTAACCTTAGCTGAAGACCAGCATCTATGAAAAAGTACTATTTCTTCATCAATGACCTATTTTTTCAGATTTTGATTTGTGAGTTGAATAAATTACCAAATTTTGAAAACAATTTGCATCTCCTTTTAGACATTTATTTGAAATCATCTTATCATATTAGAGACCACGAGAAGACTAAGAGCGCAGGAGATGAGAGGAAACAGAACCACTGCACGAGCTGAATGTACCAAGGGACATAACTCTTTCCAACATCAACTTAAGTGTTGAACCAACCAAGAGTTATCATAGACTTGTCAATAAACCCGAGTGGCTTTATTAGATAAAAAACAACAGAACAAAATGTGGCTGTAGTTTCAAATATATTCCATCATATTGATAATAAAAACGTTTTGAAACACAACCTGACAAAACTGACTCCATATGTAAAACTGAAAAATGCATAGAGTTTAGAGTGTGTTCTTTCTCACTCAATGTGCAGATATACAAAAATCTTGACGTTGAATTTGCCTGAACACTCTACAAACGATGATTCAGACTAAAGATTCGTTAGTGTGGTTTTGATTCCCTTCGATGTCAGTGTTAACTGCAGAAGGTCATCTATCTAATATGGAGGATTTTCAAGTTAGTTGCTTCACAGTGAGATAACTGTTCTTACTGTTATTGTTGTTCTTGAAACTCCAACTCCCTCAGGTCAAAAGTTATATATACACCCCAGTCGGGAGACAATTTCCAAGAGACGAGAACATCTCTTCATCATCTGCTCCCATGTATGTTGAGTTCATAATTTTCTAATCATTACAAAAGTGACTGATTATGTTTGCCCCATCCCTCAAGTTATTACTCTAGAACTCTTTAAAATAACACTGTTTTATTTGAAGTCTGGTGCGCCTGGCAACGTACAACCCATCTGTTGGATGATGAGCTGGCCGGCCCAATGCGCACAACGTAGACACTCCTCGATCGGTTTCCCCAACACCAGCTGGGAGAGGAACCCTAGAGAACAGAACAAAGTTTACATTATCTGTCAGTTCTGCATTCGGGGTTGTGGCAATATCCTCCTCACATCTGTTGACTAACGATAAGTATATATATCAAGGAATCCCGACAGTTATTGACTAAGGCAAAAAATGTTGAATGTTTCTCAGGCACATTTTTCTTAAGAGTGACACGAACAGTGGCAGATCCAGACATTTGAAAGGGGTTCACAAATTTTTAAAAGGGGGGTTAGAACCCCTTGAATGCCGAACAACCCTGAAGAAGGAACAATCTGTCTTGGAAGAACAGAGAGTGGTTTCATAATTAAATCTCACGTTAAAATTCTTCATTTTGTTTTACTTCCATATTCATAAACCTATTTTCAGTACTTCTCACCTCCCACAAAAGCGTCGCCTGCTCCGTTGGTGTCGACGATTTTGTCTGCTGACACCTTTGTAGCTGGATATTTCGTCACAACGCCATCTACAACAAAACTGATAACGTCAGAGACTGGTATAATTTCAGAAGCTCTTCCTCATGCTGTGAGAACAAGATTGTCACTGTACTGCGTGGGGTGTGTTCCACTATCTGGTCAGTCTAAGACATTGATAGCATGACTCAGTGAGTGGGATGGAACCTTTGAAACCTAGTCCAGTAAGAGTTATCTCCCCTTAATCTTTAAAAATTGTCTCCCCTTTTTATTGGTTGTGGGACACTCGATTTGTTCAAAACTGGCTGTCAGTTGGTGTTTAACTCATTACCGGCTAGATGACTTACTGCAGGAATCAAATACATCAGGCAAAACACAAGAACACCAAAGCTGCTCAACTGAAACCAGCTCATTCAACTAACAGGCGATGCCTAAACTTTGTTCAGCGGCTCCAAAACAAGCGTCTCAGCTGGTGAACATTTGAGCAAACAGATGAATAACAAATCAAGTGAACCCTATGTCTCAGATTTCGTGAACATCAAGATTAGACCTTTGATAAGTTTGCATTAAAACTTCTAATAAAAGCGCTAAAAGTTTATAACCATGACTAAATATTTGTTGCAAAAATGTACTTAGGGCTATCATTTTATTTACAGATTAACCACATTGCCTGCATTTGAAACAAAGAGAATGAACTTACTGTAGACAACAATTGCGGGCAGGTCCCCCTCAGTGATGATAACTGTCCGTGATTTTCCTTTGTTTTCTTTGGGAAGGTTTGCAATCCTCAGAGCGATTTCCTCGTGGTCAGTTGTCTGTGGAACGATTATGGTAGTTGGTTTGATCAGCATGAATTATGAGAAGAACAGTTATTTCTTTGATTCAAAGACGAGATGAAAGAAAAGGAAATTTAATATTTGACTCACTTTGACAGGTATTTCAAGCAGTGTTGGGGTTTTGTATTAAAATTAAAGATAATGAACCATGATTACGTGATTACTTATTGCATTATCTAAAACATATAAGATTTACTTACATCAAACTCTTGTTGCTTTGCAAAGGCTTCAACTTCCTACAAGAAAGCATCGAACAACATTAAACTTTCATCCTTCATTATTACTTGTCCATATTGCTTTTATATATCTTTTCTTCAAGTCATGAAGACAATTAAGATTAGTTTGTTCTACTACATCTTCTTTAATTTATGTATTAAAAATAAGATTTATATAAATAAATTTAATCAATGAAATATGAATTTGCTACATACTCTCCAAGCTAAAATATTTTATTATCATGCACTTTTAAATTCTCTCCTATTCGACGCTCTTCAAATTGAACGGAAACTAAAGAAAATTCAACTCACATTTTCGTTGCCAAACAGGAAGTCCACGTAGGGCATAATCTCCATTAAGGGTTTATCAAAAAATTGACAGATAAATGGAGCAGATAAATTCATACAAAATGTTTTCTTTTGTTCAAAAGAATGACGAGCAATCCGCAGAATGGCGTTCGGACAAGCAGTGATGGGAAAACCCTGCAAGTGAGAAAAAAAAGAAAATTTATTATCAGTGATGTTTGTCAAATAAGTTGGATGTGAAATATTTACCACTGAAATTTGATTTCACTTTAAATGTCCATCCTGCCCGGTGTGACAGGGTGTTTCTATTGCTTTTTCTTTAACATGATCCCATTAGCACCTTGTTCTGCTATAAATCGGCAGCCAATAAAAAGACATTTAATCGGGCAATACCAAGATGAGAAAACCGATGAGTGATATGATAAATATGTAAACTAGAAATATGTGCATGTGATGCACTGTGATGTCCCTCCAACTTTCAATCCAGTTTCCAATTCAGTCCTCTTGACATTATTTTTCACTTATGATTTTGAGATAGAGGTCTGAAAAGGTTCCTTATCCCTATATGCACTAAGTTCAAACTGTTTCCATGGAAACCAGAAAAAATATAAAAATCAGAATAACCTAAGTAGCAAAAGGCAACACTCCAACACTAGGTCTAACCACACACCAAGTTTCATGAATAAATATTGCATAGATTTTGAGAAAGAGGCCGGAAAAGGTCACTACCCCCTCAAGCACTAAGTTCAAACTGTTTCCATGGAAACCAGAAAAAAGAAAAATCAGAATAACCTAAGTAGCAAAAGGCACCACTCCACCACTAGGTCTAACCACATACCAAGTTTCGTAAAGAAATACTTGATAGATTTTGAAATAGAGGCCGGAAAAGGTCCCTACCTCCAATATGCACTAAGTTCAAATTGTTTCCATGGAAACCAGAAAAAAATTCAGAATAACCAAAATAGCAAAAGGCACCACTCCACCAATAGGTTTAACCACATACCAAGTTTCGTAAATAAATACTTGATAGATTTTGAAATAGAGGCCGGAAAACGTCCCTACCCCCAATATGCACTAAGTTGAAATTGTTGCCATGGAAACCAGTAACAAAAAAAAATCAGATTAGCCAAAGTAGCAAAAGGCACCACTCTATCACTAGGTCTAAGCAAATACCAAGTTTGGTAAAAAAATATTGAACGATTTTGGGGAAAGAGGCCGGAAAAGGTCCCTACCCTCAATATGCACTAAGTTCAAATTGTTTCCATGGAAACCATAAAAAAAAAATTCAGAATCACCAAAATAGCAAAAGGCACCACTCCACCAGTAGGTCTAACCACATACCAAGTTTCGTGAAAAAATATTGAACGGTTTTTGAGATATGGCCCGGAAAAGAAAGCATTTGGGAATAACGGAATGACGGAATGACGGAATAACGGACGGAGGCGAAAACATTATGTCTCCCGAAAATCTTTTAATTATGAAATCAGGGCATTGAAGAAGCCCCGTGGATACAGATTCCCAGATGGAGCAGAAGGATTCCATCATTGCTCTTGACTTTCAGATTCCCAGGGGGAGCAGAAGGATTCCATCATTGCTCTTGACTTTCAGATTCCCAGATGGAGCAGAAGGATTCCATCATTGCTCTTGACTTTCAGAGTTCTTTGTGCTTTCTTCTGAGTGCATATTTTTGTTAAAAGTCCTACATACAATAACAGTTTATAGATTTTGAGCTGTAAACTTATCTCAAAACTGTGTAAACTTACTGCGCAGTAAAAGATTTCTGCCTTCTTCACAGCATTCCAGTTTTCGGGCTCGTCCAAATGAGTCTCGGTGAAACAGTTGGCAGCAGCGAGGTTAGCGACCAGTGATCTACAAACAATGTACACATCTCAGGATCTCAGAGAAAGCAGATATCAATATTGCGCTTTGAAACGGTCTGTTCTCTGTTTAGTAAAGATCAATTCACACTGTTACATAGTTACAGTATTTCTATATATCAGTATTACACTCTTTTAGAAACACATGATGATATTGGCAATTTAAATTTCAACCAGTGCAGTGCCAAAATGAGACAATCACTTACTTCTATTCCCGATAAAACTTGATTAGAAAACAGAAAACTTTTTGATTTGACTGTAGATAAATAAATTAATTAGCATTTCAGATTCAGAGAATGCCCAACTTTTCTGTTATGAAAACACACCTGTTCTTGTCGGTGCAGATGACGGCGCAGGTGCCGGTGGGCTGCTCGTCAGTGTACTGGAAGCGCATGTTGACACCGGCCTCGTTAGCCTTCTCCTTCAGGATGTCCGAGTACTTGTCCTTGCTCACACACCCGAAGAACGTCACCGCGTTCCTCACTCCCAGCAGCCACTGCAACATAATCATGTTTCATATATATGAAAACTATACAAATAAGATATATGTAGCTCAATCACTGTGGAACATCATGCATTATAAAATCATGCACATCAAGAATGTCACAGCATTCAGATGTGTTTGATGCAGAAATGAAGATATTTCAAAAAGGTCGCAAGACATTAAGTGTCTCCACCTCATTTGCAGTGCCAGATATTAATCTGTTATTAATCTGTGTTTTGACGGTTTCATCTAAATAAACACAGGGAATCTCTGATAGTAAACTGGATTTGGAACTGTTTAAACACATCACACTTTTGACCGAGGAATACCCATAAACTTAAGATGGATAATGATACAATGCAAGGGAGACAACTGTACCTGTGCAACACGCAGAGCATTGAGAGTTGCCCCCCCTGGCACGAAGTCAACATGATCCTTGAATGTTGTCACCATGTCCTCGTAGCTGGGAAAAAACAAATAAAACATTGATAAATAATAATTGATATATTCACAATATTGCATTTAAAACTACAATTAGGGAAGTGGATATATAAATGTCTCCTCAATATTTCATACATTTTGAAAATACATGTAGGAAATCATGTCATTGTATGGCGATAACTTACTTACAGGTTGTAACTTGTAATCCCTAAAAAACAAATTTAAAGTTTCCAAGTCTTACGTTTTTTTAGTCAAGCTCCACAGATTTCAGACTTACACAGTGTAGGATATGTGTTGCACTACATACGCTACTGTGATTTTACTGGAGTATAATTATCATAACTTCAGAATTATTAAATCATTAAGTCTAGAATGTCATGGAATATTTCGAAAAGAGAAGATAACTCCAGCTCACATTGGTTTGTGTTTATCCTCTGCCAAGATGGCGTTGTTCGCATCCAGCCCATATCTACAACATCACAGAACAAATATGAAGCAGAAGAAAAATACACAGATTAACGTGATATGAATAATAAAAGAAGACTTACTGAATAATAACTTCTTTATTCAATGATTATGTTAAGGAGAAAACATGACTCCGAGGTCTTCTGCTCTGAGAATAACCTGAAGGGAGCTTATTAACCGTCAACTATCAAAATTTACGAGTTATAGTTTCGGACGCTCAAAGGGCCTAATTCCTCCGCTTAGACCATTTTAAAAGCAGAAGACGAAGGAGGAATGTTTTCTTCCTATTTATAAACGTCAAATGTAAAAATTTACATTTTATAATTTTTGATTCCCAAATCGTGTTTTTATAAAGGGTATGTCGCCCTCGGTTGCGTTATATCGAGGCAAAGAAGGTATGACTATAAATTGAGTAATTCAACTCCACTCTTCATCTCGGTCTGCATAGCCGAGAGGTCTAAGGCGCCAGTTTAGAGAGCGAAGGGCGCCACGTTCGAATCCAGCTATTTCAACTTTGAAATTTTTAACTTTGTATAATTTTCGATAATAATTGCTGCTTGTTGGCTATTGCGTTGCAAATCTGAAAAATTATTCTAAGTGCATTTCCAGGTCTTACTTTCAAAAAAACCTTAGGTTCAGGTCTTACTTTCAAAAGTAAAACCTCATACCGGGTTATTCTCGGAAGTAAGACCTCATTAGAGGTTATTCCAAGAAAAGAAGATACCTACAAAACAACAGACAGAATCCGACCTAGGTTTATAATAAAAAATCACACATCTGACCTCATAATTAGCCCCTGTCCTAACCCAGTTATTTTCATCGAGTTATTTCTTAAAGACAGCAACTAGAAACAAGTTTGGCTACTTGATGATTCAGCAGTGATGGGTAGACCAAGCGTGGATGTTACTTACTTGTTGAGAAACTCCTCAACATCTAAGAATAAATATGAAGCAGAAGAAAAATACAGAAAAGCACATGGTATGAATAAGAAAAGAAACTTTACTGGATGGTAACTTCTTTATTCAAAGCTTATTCCAAACCACTCAAGCGAGCTCATATTTAGCACCTGTCCTAACCAAAATTTTTTCACGGAGTTATTATTTCTGATGAACACCAACTAGAAATTAGTCCTAACCCAGTTATTTTCATCGAGTTATTTCTTAAAGACAGCAACTAGAAACAGGTTTGGCTACTTGATGATTCAGCAGTGCAGGGTAGACCAAGCATAGATGTAACTTACTTGTTGAGAAACTCCTCAGTGCCGTTGACGGAGATATCAAGCAGAGGGTTGCCATAACCCAGGAGAACACCTTCACTGTAACATAGGTAAATATATATATATATATATATATATATATATATAAATATAGATATCAAGCAGAGGGTTGCCATAACCCAGGAGAACACCTTCACTGTAACATAGGTAAATATATATATATAAATATATATAACATCATCATCTTCAAGGTGTTCAATATCCCTGCTATCATGGTGTAAAGAGCCCAATTTTTTAATTTCGACTTCTTTCTTGAGTTATCTCCCCATGAAGTTGAAACTACCTTAATAGCTTGAAAGCGATGAAGATAAGCTCACAAAACTTTCACCAAAATGTGGGCAACAACATTCCACAACGATTAGGCCTATAGCAGTTTTTAGCCGTAATAATAGATGAACATTTTGTGAACTTCCGCGGTTTGAGAGTACATGTCTTTGAAAATCTTCATCTAAACAACTGCAATACATACAGCTGTGTGTGATAGCTCTTTTTAAAGCTAAATAAATTGTTTAGAAAGCTGTCCTCTCCGAATTTTGAATTTCATCCTTGAATTTTAATAATCTGTCCTTGATTTGAAGATGGTCACTTTAAAGGGGCAGTAGCACGTTTTTGTTGCTCAAATAACTTGATGAAATGTATTTGAAAAATATTGTCACCAATAGTAAAACACCCTTCTCTCTTCAGAAAATTCAGTTAAAAATGAGTGTACATGATTCGGTAAAGCCATGGGAATAGTTTTTGTAATTTGAAATAATAAAATGTGTTCACATTAAAATGGCCGCCATGCAATTTTTGCTTTATATGCAACAGCGTTATGACCAATACGTATAATTTGTTTGTGTTATAAGATGTTTTACCCTCTAAAGTAAATAAATATAAAATATAAATCACATAAACTATCATTATACATGGGAAATTTGCAAAAATAAAATTAGCAAATAAGTGAAATAACGTGCTACAGCCCCTTTAAAAACGGGCGTTTTTTGGGTCTTGTTCAAAGGGTCGTAAATCTGTATTTAATGAACTTATGTTAAAGTTACGGATTGTCATCTATTTCTAATACTTTGTTTAACAATTCGATAACATATCATTATCATTTAAAAGTTGATAGTTTGGGCACAATATGGTCACTTTTAACATTTTTTTGGTGATTTTGAGCATTTTCGAGGGGTATATTCTTTGGAGAATTTTTTTTATCATAAAACCACGGAGGATCGCAACATATTTAATAGATCATTTTGAAATGGTAACATCATTTATTAAGGACAATATTATTCAAGCATGTACCGGTACATCTGTCATAGTTTACATGTGACAAGTCATAGAAGATGGTCATTTTTCGAAAATCACCATTTTCATGAAAGTTCATTCAAAGGATCATAACTGCTTAACTTCTTACGCTAATGAAATTTTATTGACACCTGTGTATAACAACTTCAAGAATAACAACTCTTTATCTGAACCATTTCATCAAAATGTTGATAGTTAAGCTTTTAACATCGGGAACGTTCTCTAGGGGTCTAATTTATAATAAAAAAATACTATTTTTTTTATATATTCAGAAGAACATAATACATTAACTTACTATGTATGCAATATAAATGGGGATTGCATCTAGTGGAAATGAAAGCACAACATTTTCTATGTTACACCTAATGAAAATATTAACTAATTTGTCTTAATCATGACAAACATCATGTAGGGGGACAGGGTCCATTTATATGCGATTTTCCAGAGGGGTACTTTCGTTTGGAGAATTTTGGTTAAAAAACTACTGAAAACAGTAATTGTCTAGTTTTACTGTTAGTCTAGCAACAGGTCACCTGGACCTCATCGTCGCATAAACCTTAGACTGTGCATGCAACAGCTATTGACATGCAATTTTATTGGATCATTTCGATGTGCAAATATGCTAATGCATTGTACCAGTTAAATTAATTTAAAATGTATAAATGAAAAAGAGTTCAAATTAGTGCTTATTCAAAATTCCTAATTTATATTTCTGGCATTGAAACTAATTAGTTTGCAGAGCACATAATGCTTAAAATTATAAATGTATAACACTAAATTAAAAATTTCAATTTGTAATGGTTCAGTTGTACATTGCAGTTAATTAAATATGTTATATGCATGAAAATACTTGATGCTTACTCAAACTCACTTATGCTAAATAAAACTAGTGAAACGTTTTTAGGGTATCAATGCATCACTTTTATTTGTGTGCATTTTATTTTTCATTTTTATTGAAAATTATTTTAAATGTTTTTAAAAAATTTAAATACCTGTCTCAAAGTTAATTTGCTCCTTCATTTATTTTTAAAAATTTCTGCTCCATAAGCTATAATCTCAGTTGCATTTTCACAAAAATAGTCAAATAAAAGAATTGAATTGAAATCACTGGGACACATCGGCAGTGCGTGCTTGCATGATACATGTATAAAATTTCATGAAAATACATCTGAAGAATGGTTTGGAAATGAAAAGCGTGTCCAGATAGAGGTATATTTATATTGCTAAATCTTGTTGTGGTTCGAGATAATCAACTAACTTTTTATGATTGACAGATGTAAAGATTATATGAATTCCCTGACATGCTACAATTTTTATGTATGCTGGACATCATGTATATAGTAGGTCTTAAATGATATATATATATATTAAAAATATCATAAGTTAAAATTATAATATGATATACTAAACAAATGATATTGAAATCAAAACATATTCATATTATTTGAAGATGATCAGATGATCATCATGGTTGAACTTTATAAGAAAGGTTTACTGTGAGTTGCACGAGTCGGGATATATATTATATAATCACTCGATGACATACTTTCAGTTTCAACTTTATATTCACGGTCACCTAACTCAAATTTCACTGTTTCATAATAGGCCATGGGCCGAGGACTGTTTTTGTTCATTTGAGGTCCAAGTTTTTGGTGAAGGGGAAAACTTTACTTTATATTGTAGAAAATGGTAATTTTTCACAAAATATTCAATGTTTCACCAAAAACACTTGTTCATTAATTAATAAACAGTAATAGAAGGCCCTTGAGAAATATGCTATTTTCAACCAATCAGAGAGCAGCTAGGTCAGCCTGCCCGGTACAACAAAGATGGCCGCCCCCATTATAGATTGTGTGTCTGTCTGTTTGTGAGTCTTCAACTGATCAAATTGTGGCAATATCAGAAGTTTCCAGGGGCCATATATATGGGTATATTAAACAATGGCTACTTCTGGATGGAAAACAGAAAAATAATCATAATTTTGATTATTAACACTGTGATACTGCAGAATAATGTTCAGGGGAGAGGTTTTTGTGGTCAATTTTCGAGTTAGAAGAGCTACTAAAGTTATCTGAAGGTTGACATATGTTTGAAATCAACTGGGTTTGTGGAGAAATGTATAGTTGATTGGTACGTGCGTTTATTTGTGAATGTCACCGATTCTTAGCGTACATTTTGACCTGAAGTTGAATGGGCCGCTTCCTTAGATCGGCAGTATGGCTGACATTGTTCCTTTATTCTTTTTATTTGATATAGGGTGTAGGGTTTTTGTTTACCTTCATTTAACCTTTGTTTTACTTACAATATCGGGTTCCTGTTGAGAAAATGGATCATTTGCCCAAATTAATTGGTACACAAGTGAGAAGTTTTTTTAAATTTTAATTTTAAAACTGTCTTCATGGCTATAACTAACAGTTAATTTGGTATTTGAGTAGAAAACATTTTTGATGATGGCATGTAAAACACTTTATTGGTAGTCAATTTTGTGGCCATTAACATCAATCTGGTAACTTTTACTGACACCTATTATTATTTATCTTTGACAACAATAGACTGATGACATGTATATTATTGTTTTTTATGTATATTCTATGTATTTGAAATGAAATGGAATAAAAACTAAATAGACAAAAAAAGAAAGAAAGAAGAAGAAGAAAAAAAGTGTTCACACCTTTTGAAAAAACACACAGATAAAAACTTTTACCTTTAGCAATATCTGTAATATCTTCAAAAATGACAAACAATCCTGAGCAAACAATGTATTACGATTACATGATTATATTTTATATGCAAATACTAAGTTGAATTTTGTTGGGTGTTCATATTGACTCTATGCATATATCTACCTATCTACTGTACTGTCTATAAAACTGACGTGCAGATAAACTTTGCAAGCAATAGAAACAAAAGTATGGGTCCCTCACAAAATGGCTCCAGGTCTCACTTCTTTTCATGGAAACAAATACAAATTTGAAAGTTTTGAAACATAAAAGGCCCATAGTTTTAAAAAGGTATATTGACCTTTTGTGTTGGGAAATGAAAGAAACCTATACCTCAATAAAAGTTCAGTTCGTTTCCATGAAAACACAATACTTATTAAAAACAATTAACATGTCATAAGATACCACCTTTAATACTATTAAGTTTCAAAAAGATAACACAAACAGTTATGCTCCAGAAATGAACTAATTCACAAGGTGGATAACACAGTCATATTAGGTTAAAAAAGATAAAAGATAAACCTTTTTTGTAAATTTCTTATATGGAAACGAACCTGTCCCTGTGTCCAAATCCAAACCATTTCCATAGAAACTAAATTAATAATTTTAAAATCTTAAAATAAACAAGAGTCATCAGAAGATGACATATCCCACCGGTTCCACACAATTTGTAATACACATCTTTTACAGATACTTGTGTATCTACTACCGTACTTCAGTTAGTGGGTATTACAGAGTGTCAGGAATGTTAAGGGTGTTAGACTTCTGCTCCAGAAGCAGTCAAAATCAACAACAACCAACATCTCATGTTTCTATGGAAACTGAAGAAAACAAATTTTCCAAAAAAATCTGATAATATCAAGAGGCACCACTTCAGTCAATGGGTAATACACATGCAAAGTTTCAGGAAGATATGATGAACGGTTTTGAAGCTGTGCTCCGGAAACGAACCTGTCTCTGAACAAAGTCCAACTTCAACAAGTTTCTATGGAAACAAAAACAATTTTTTTTTTCAGAAATCTGAAAATATCAAAAGGCACCACTTCAGTTAGTGGGTAATACACATGCAAAGTTTCAGGAAGATATGATGAACGGTTTTGGAGCTGTGCTCCGGAAACGAACCTGTCTCTGAACAAAGTCCAACTTCAACATGTTTCTATGGAAACGAAAAAAAATAAAATTTTCAGAAATCTGAAAATATCAAAAGGCACCACTTCAGTTGGTGAGTAATACGAATGCAAAGTTTCAGAAAGATATCATGAATGGTTTTCGAGTTCTGCTCCGGAAACGAAATGATTACGGACGGACGGACGGACGGACAGACGGACGGGGCGATGACTATATCCCACGGTATTACATACCGGTGGGATAGAAAGGCATATGGATAATACACCTAAAGAGTTTCAGAAAAATAAAATTAACAGGTTTTTAGCTATGCTTTGAAAATGAACCTATCAGTCTTGGTAACACATTTGAGTCAAAATCAAAGTTATCATTGAAAAAATGATAATATCTTAAAGCAACTCTTCAGTATTTGGTTGGTTACTTTAAATCCCCTGGTTCCTACGGCAATGTTGAAGATACTACGGAACATAATATTGGATGATAAAAGGTGATAGTGAGATTTCCGTGTCCATTGGAACCTTGATCAAAAGTGGTCTGATTACAGAGAAGCTCAATAGTTTTTTTTCTCGAAGGGCAGTAACCGTACAAATATACGGTAGTATATATTAGAATTTAACATTGTTCTAAATGCTCATCAATTGAGAATCTTACCCATGTGTCTTCTGATATCAAATATATCAACAGGACTTGATTAAAGTTACAAATATCCCCAGCATGCCAATGAAACAAATTTCCTCCGGGATATCTTATCTTAATGAATGAACATATCTCAAACACAACACTGCCTTTTAGCTTCTTTGTCAGTGATCTCAGTGAAGTAGAATAGCATTGTGACGTCATCAGCATAATGGCATCATAACATAACATTACATCATCAACTTTGAGGTCATAACATTGTCAGCAGTGGCGGATCCCGGAATTTTGAGAGGGGGTGGGGGGTCAATACCCGCTCATGCATAAATAGGGAGATGAAAGTATGTTGTCAATTAATAGTTTGATGTCATTAGTTCAATCCATAATCATGACAGATGGTATAACACTATTTGGTTTGATGTTTGTGGGTAGTAAGAACTGTAGTTTGTAACCAGTATGTTTTAATTGATAAAGCAAATAATTATTTTTTTTTATATTTTTATGGTCAAGAAAAGACAGAATTTCTCTATTTATCTGTTTGAGAAAACGTTCTCAACAGTAACACTGCAGTTTGATCTCAGTTCTCAACATAGTGAAAATATCACACAGGGAATGACATCATGTCCACAATAATATGACGTAACGTCTGCTATCAACAACGTCAGCGTATGATATCACAAGAACTCCCTAAGTTTTTAACTTTTTAACTTTAAAACACCACATTTTTTTAAACACAGAAGCATATAATATATAGAATATTTTGTATTTACAGTGTAATGTCACTTATCTTATATATATTTTTCACTCGTATCTGCGCCACTTAAAAAATACTGGCACTCGATGAGAGATAAACTGCAACATCGTACTGAAAACACTGAAGAATCCTATATTTGTCTGGCAAACAAATAAGTTCTTTTGAATCAAATTCTCATAAGCAAAAAATTATGAGCATTCAAAGGATTCAAAGAAGTAAGTAAAGGGGAAAACATAATTGTTTTATAACCTTTTTTTAAATCAAAGATATTTTCATTCATATTTTTATTTTTAAAAAAAGCTCAAACCTTTAACTACTTCTACAGAAAATGGGTATCTTTAGCGAACAGACTTAACACACCTTTAATACAATTTTAATTTCTTATGTACAATTTTGTATCGCTGCATTATTGTAGTTGATGTTTGCATTTTTTTTTTACATATTTATGCCATTGGGAAAAAAGGGGGAAAAATAAAAAAATTATATTTACATTCTTCTACATTTTTGTAACATATCATTCGATAATGTGTTTTCGTACGTTTGTAATAAGAATCAGTTGTTACTTGATGGCAAATTCTATGAGAAATGTTAAAAATAATTAGAAATACCTGCAAGAGTTACCTCCCTTTGCTCAGAAAAAACTCTCACCCCTGTTATAAAAATTCATTTAGCTCTCTTGGAAATTTATGTAGTTTAAAAATTCCAACTTCTCATTGTTGTAATTACATCGGTTTCTTACACTATGAATTGAATTAAGGCTAAAATTTAATTTTCTTTTTAAAATCATAAACGAAATGGGACGGTTTGAGAAAAAAAAAAATTTTTCAGAACATTTTTTGCAGAAATTTCCCATTTTCTGAATAGGAAACCCAGTTGGATCACAATATTTAGATAGAACAACATATTCTCTTTCAGCAGATATGTGATATGTGGAAATATATTAAAAACTTTTGTCAAAAAATCAGTTTTTCCGTGGCTAAGAAGACCTTTTGCGAAACTGCTGATTCATCACTTCAACATGCCTTAATTTCATAATGAACAAGTATCCTAGGTGAAACATTGCATTTTTGGAAGCAGTAAACACTCAGGATTAAATAGATATATTGTTTCTGCCTTCACCAAAAACTTGGACCTAAAGTCACTTTAGAGACAAGCTACGGCTTTCGACCCATGGCCTATAACTGTCAAAAGCTGGCAACAACTATTTAAGTTCTTAATTTATGATAAAGTCGAATCAAAAGGTTGTCATAGTACGACTACAATGGCGTATACTACTTATAGTGTAATGCTAACATTGATGCCGTTTACCTCGCCATGTTTCAGATAGTAAGGCTGTACCGAATGGCGTTATGGCTTATATACCACTAGTGGATTGTACCTATTTCTACAATAGGGGTGACAGCTTACCCATATCAGGTCACTAAGCGTATAATTTAAAACACGATTCCACTTGTTGCATCGACACTCAACGATTATTTGTCCTTCAAAATAAGGAGAGATTTAAGTGACACTAGAAGGAAACTTCAAAGAAACTAAAATTATTCCCTGCAGGCGAAAATGGAACACCAAACAGAAGATGGGCGGAACCATTTAGAACAATCAGCCAATAGAACGTGACATGAGTTTGACATGACACCGGTAGACATTCACTGAATCTAAATATTCTCGCGCTTATTATCATTCACACATGATGACTCGTGTCACAGAATTAACGATTGAAACAGTTATACGGAAAAGGAAATAACTGTTTGGAATCTAGCATCATTAGACTAATATTATAAAGATATTGATAGGCCTATTTCAACAGTCCGAAAAGAGCGCTAACACGCTGCATTTATCCAATCAATGGAATCAGTCCCTAAACACACTAGTTCCGTTTCTTTTTAAGCTTCATTATATATCCAAATACGTATGTTATCACCATTACCGTTCATTTGTCTTCTGTTTCTTTAGATTAGGTGAATGGACGCTTTCCCCGTCACCTTCCTCGTTTATTTCGCGCTTGTTCTCCATGGCGGTAAAGGACGAAATAGATCCCTATGCAAATAGATCCTACTTGACTTTTTAAGAATCGCTCCAAATTTGGCCGTTGCTGCATAGTGTTGAACATTGCACAGGCTGGTTCATGTAAGAGATTGTGGTGGGACTTTTAAAATCTAAACTAGATAAGATTCAAACTGATACGTTACTAAATTGGCCACGAATTTTTCCTAAATTTCACACTCACCGGAAAGCTCATTCGCACATGCTCGGAATTCCGCGCAAATCGATTGCATTGTGCCCAATGTTAGTTCATTTTAATTTTCTTCATTATTTTTCAAGCAAGAATTTGCGGCTAAAGTAAACAAATTCGTTTGTATCTTCGACATAAAACATATCAACATATGTGTGTCATTTTATGTACCAGCAGTAATAATAATGTACTATTACAAAATGATTTTTTTTCTGCTTAGACTGGACCGTTAGGCCTACTTGTTAAAAGGTGCATCCATTGTGTTTCATAAAATTTGATATATGTTTAATACTTTCCAACACACCATATGTGCTCCTAACAGTACAAATAAATTCACTCAGCTTGCATATAATGTATCCCCAATCGCCAAATATATCATAATTACTTTACTTTCACATTAAAATCGAGTAACATCACTATGCATGTGTAGAAACCGTAACTGCACGTCCCATTTACATACAAAATAGTAATATGACCAATTCAACATTATCTATATCATTATAATTGGTCTGTTTGTCTGTAATAAATAAGATTCCAAAATTACGTTTGACTCATTGGCGCACGTCAATCGAGATGCATTGTCCGGTTTTCGATCAGAAATCACTACTTTTACCTTCATATCGTTAAAAGACTGAGTCGACTATCATTAAAATGGTAGTTTTCAATAACAGTTGATACTTCTCGATAAAGTAACACCATTTATAACATTTGGAATATGTGATTCCGCACAACACAATTGATGTAGCCTACTTTAACCAGAGACCATTTTGGTCTCTGCTTTAACTAACAGCGCGAACTTACATTAACTGTAATCTATGTCTGCGAATGAATGAATTTATTTCTTATTGGAGAAAGTGCGTCTCGAACCCGTCTCCACTAACACCTGTAGTACGTGAACTAGCGCTTTAGTCTACTGCACCAACGAGGCAGATGAAATCACACGGTATAAAAGCAATATATCACGGTTGTAAACAGGGATTTCAGGTTCCAAACAAGGATTTTATGAAGGACTATTTACCAAAGATCCTCATTATAACGCGATAACAAAGCCTGTTGATAATGTAGAGAAACCATTCTACCTCAAATGTGGTAAGGTTGTAGACAGGGGCGTAGCATCCATTATAAAAAAAAGCCCGGGCTTACACATGATTGTTTTGGTAAATTTTTGTGTTTGTTATTTTATGTCAAATGACAGACGAGAGACGAGAGGGTCAACGCCAAGTTCTTGGCAGTTTGTCACTGTACATTTGGGTGTATGGGCAGGTCTTATGCGCCTTTACAGATTTCATGACCTTAACTTTCAATGAAATGCGGAAGACTGTCCAGTCACTCCGAAAGTTTTTGTTGCCGTTAACTTTTCCAAATTCATTGAATTGAAGAGCTATAATGATTATTTATGTAATGTAGACCTGACGCAACACTAATCATATAAAACTTTTTGTTTATTTGGTGACCAATTCTTTAAAAAAATATACTACTTATATAATATATTTATGAAAAGAATTGAATTGTTACCAAATTACACTTAAGCTGATTATTAATAGTTTCAAATATGGTTGCATTAAAAGTATATGTGTGATCATTTCGAGTAAGAAACCTTCAAGTCTGTGCACCAGAGGCTATAATACACTTTGCTTATGTTAGAGGGATACTGAGATAAACCACGGTCAAGTGTTGTAGTCGTAGAGTTATCTCCCTTGAAATCCATACCGCGTGTTGACGTTTGACAGTGCGCTGAGTTTTGGACGGAGTCATGTAAACTTAAAAGACGCTCAATTATGATATGAATAAAAATGAAGAAATCCGGGTCAACAAGTTCACGGACGCTATTGGCTTTTTTTAAACCAGAAGCTCAAAGTACTTCAACTGGCGACGCTACAATTTCTCGTCAGAACGATGAGATACGAGCCAGTACAAGCGATGCCAATGCCAAACCGGAAATTAAATTATCAGAGAGGAAAATGTCAGGCCCACCGTATTTGGACATTTGGATGTTGAAGGAGAACAATCTGAATTTGGATGAAGTAAAAGGAAACCTTTTATCAAAGCAGTGGGAAAATCCTTCATCTTATGAATTTCCATCAAGGTATGAATACATTAATTCAAATAAAAAACAACATACAATTAAAGTGACACGATCAACGTCACTCATCGAGTTGCTTGTTGAAGTCAGAAATACCTAAAATTCATATGATTTATTTATTACCAATGGTGATCCTGATGGTGAAATATTGACAATTATAAGTTTAAAAGGGACATTTCTATTGGGGTAGTTTGGTAAAAACTAAACTGAAGGAAATATATAATTTCATTTTGGTGACCGAATGAGGTTGTTTGAATTTGAATGAGCACATACTGTGACATTGTGTAGGCCTTTTTGGGACGTGTCACTTGTTAAAGTCAGATACAGTTGAAGATCGGTATATTTTATGAACGCTTCCACGATTAAACAATGTTCATTCAAATGTTTGTATCCACAGATCCATCGGTGGAAAGCAGAGAAAACTGAATGCTGCATGGTTGAAGGAACATGCACTTGGATGCGGTACTCGGAGAGTAAAGATTGTGTGTACTGTGTCTATTGTTCACTCTTTGGTAGAAATGACCCAAAAGCTAAAACATTTGGTTACTACTCGCCTGTGACAGATTGGGCGAATCTTGGTCAACTGGTAAAGCGTCATACTCACTCTGATTCCACACATCATGGATATGTTCAGATGGGTACGAATTACACAGACATTATGTCCTCAAAGAAAGTTTCAGTAATCAGTTCAATGTCATCCTGTCACAAAGCTGAAGTTGAGAAGAACAAACACATTATGAGGAAAATAATAGAGGTGATTTTACTTTGCGCACATCAAAACATCCCAATGCGTGGACACGTCGATGAGAAAAAACAATTTCTTCTCTATCCTTTCTCTCGTGGCAAAAGATGATCCGATTCTTTCAGATCACCTTTCGTTTTCAAAGGTGAAATATACATCGCCAGAAATACAAAATGAAATCATCAACATTTGTGGGGAACAAGTTGAACAATTCATACTTGAAAAGTGTGCTGATGATTACTTTGCCCTGCTGGCTGATCAATGAAACCACAGATAAATCTACAAAAACACAATTAAGTGTTTGTCTCAGATTTGTAGATGAGACCGAAGGTGTAGCAAGTGCTACAGAATATTTTTTGGGTTTTGTTCATGCACCATCTATCAAAGGAAAAGATATTTGTGAACTCTTACTTGAGTTCATGAGGGAAAAGCACATCAACATTGATAAGATGAGGGCACAAGGATATGATGGAGCCAGTAACATGTCTGGCAGGATCAATGGCGTTCAAGCACTTATGAAGCAACATGCACCAAATGCAACATACGTACATTGCAAGGCCCACTGTTTGAACTTAGCAGTGGTTCACAGTTGTAAAGAACCCTGTGTACGTACAATGATGGCGGCAGTCCAGGAGATTGGGTTTGCCTTCCATTATTCGGCCAAACTAATGGATGCATTCCAACAAGAACTAGACAATTCTCCTAATGTAAAAGACGCCTTACAAAGGAAGACAAAGATTGTCAAGTTGTGCGAGACACGGTGGACCAGCAGAGCAGATGCTCTCACCACCTTCAAGACTGCCTTTCCCGTTGTTGTGCAGGCTCTCGAGCACCTACAGGAAAACAACGATGACAAGGCAGGACTACATCTCAATGCCATTTTGAGATATGACTTTATCATCGCATTAGTTGTGTGTGAGCACATTCTCAAAATAGTTGTTCACCTTTCATACTTCCTCCAGGAGAAGTCCTGTGACATGATCTCGGCTATGGAAGAGTGCCGTGTTGTCATGACTCAACTACGAGGCGAACGTGAGGATGAAACCGTCTGGAATAGCATGTTCGAGGAAGCTAACCAGATTGCCCATGAGTTTGACATAGAACCATCGATTCCCCGTCGCACTGGTCGTCAACAACACAGAGCCAATGTTCCTGCAGAAAACCCTTCTGATTACTGGCGCCGCTGCCTGTATTATGTGTTCCTTGATCACATGATGCAGGAACTAGAAGACCGGCTTCTGCAGGGCGAGCAACACTACACTGGCTTCCTGCTCATGCTCAGAAAAATCCAAAGCATTACAGATGCCCAAACGGAGATCATCTTCAGGACCTACCAGGCAGACGTAGAAGGGGATTTTGAAAACTTCAGCAATGAAGTGTCACGTTGGAGAACACGTTGGTCAATCCGAGACAAGCCTGATGAGCTCATTGATGTTCTCAACCAAACGGCAAAACGGCTCTACCCGTCCATCTGCAATATCCTGATCATTCTGCTTGTGCTACCTGTGTCCACGGCGACAGCTGAGCGGTCCTTCAGCGTCCTGAGACGCATAAAAACGTACTTACGTACCACCACTGGTCAGGAGAGGTTGTCTGCCCTTGCCTTGCTCAACGTTCACCGGGACATCCCTGTCAATATCGACAGCATTCTGGATGTCTTCTCCAGGCAGAAGAAGAGGAAATTGATGTTTATTTAAGCCACAAAAACTTCAGAACTGACAGGATGTATTAAAATTTCATTCAAAGTAATGCATCTTTGTTGATCTTTTACAAAATGACATGTCTTCAGATTCAGGGGTGATTTATCTTGTAAAATATTAATGTAGACCGGTCCGGTGCTTAAGGACAACATTCCACGAGTCTTGTATTTATTGTAAATTGGCAAACGTTTAATAGGATCAGCCAAGCGGTGAACACACTACATAATACAATCTCCATAAAACTTTTCAAATCGTGTTACTTTAATCAACCACACACAATTCACAACACAAATGCTGACGTTATACAAAATCTAAGAAAATATTTCACTTTGTAGATATACTTTATAGTATACTTCATAAGAGATCAGTCAATAAAATTAAGTTTTGAAAAGTTAGCAAACTCCCTGGTAAACGCTGAAAATCGAGTATTTAATGCATGGATTTTAAAAAATTTCATGGGGGGGGGGGGGGGGGGGGGCATGCCCCCAAACCCCCCTAGAAGTTTCGGGCGCTTTGCGCCCTCACATACTTCAGCAACAATTGCGGGCTTAGACATTATTTTAACCTTGCTACGCGTCTGGTAGACCCTTATAGTCAGGAAAAACCCTCGGATGCTTCGCATCTTCGGGTTTTCCCTTCCTATCAGGACCACATCCTCTAACTGTCGTCTAAAATCACGAGCATGTTTTATTGTCTCATAAAGCACGCTGTCGGTCCCATTGACCGCCTGTGTTTTATTGCCGTAGGTATCTTATATAAAGAAATATAAGATACCTACGGCAATAAATCACAGGCGGTCAATGGGACCGACAGCGTGCTTTATGAGACAATAAAACATGCTCGTGATTTTAGACGACAGTTAGAGCGTCGCTTAGTAAATGACGTCATATTTTACGTCACTTTGATTGTCCAATGCTAGAGAATGTGTTCTACGACGGGAGGCATTAATATTTTCAAAATATAGTTTATGCAAACAACATTATATCTCCGCGGTTTTTATAGAAAAGCGAGTAACTATTTAAGGGCATCTCATATAAGAAATAGAAGACTCGTTGTTGTGCTTTATCGTAGAATAAAACAGCAGAGAGCATAAAACACTCAGGGCTGCGCCCTTCGTGTTTTATGCTCCCTGCTATGTTTTATTCAACGATAAAGCACGCCAACTCGTCTTCTATTTCTTAAATAATCATACTTAAGGATAAACGCCAAAATAAAAAAAATAATCCTCTGGCTGGTTCAAGCAGTTCAGTTCCTCGAATGTCTGCAGTTAATTTAATTTATTCCATATCATATCACACCAGGGTATTGGATCCGCAATGTTTCTTCAATCCCCCGATTGACCCCTCAGCTCGGCAGCTATGCAATGTATGTGTTTGGTGGTAATTTAATTTCCTCAATCTATTGACCTCTTCTGGTAGGCTACTGAGTTTACCAGTGACGTCATCTAGTCGAACACTTGACTCTGAATGAAGTAATTATTCTGAAGATATCACCATTTCTTTTAAATATTGAAAATGAGACTCAGCCGTTTCTCATGGTCTCATTATCAATATATATAAGATACCAACGGCAATAAAACACAGGCGGTCAATGGGACAGACAGCGTGCTTTATGAGACAATAAAACATGCTCGTGATTTTAGACGTCAGTTTGAGCGTCGCGTAGCAAATGACGTCACATGTTACGTCACTTTGATTGTTCAATGCTAGTGAACGTGTTCTACGACGGGAGGCATTAATATTTTCAAAAACATCATATATACAAACAACATAATATCTGCACAGCTTTTACATACAAGCGAGTGACTGTTTAATGGCATCTCATATAAGAAATAGAAGACTCGTTGTTGTGTTTTATCGTAGAATAAAACATAGCACAGAGCATAAAACACTCAGGGCTGCGCCCTTCGTGTTTTATGCTCCCTGCTATGTTTTATTCAACGATAAAGCACGCCAACTCGTCTTCTATTTCTTAATTAATCCATGGTGATGACGTCACTCTATTGTGTTAACAGTGGATTATTTTTAAGAATCTACTGGTCATTGACTAATCCAGTCAGGAGGGGTGTCAGGTTTTGACATTTTCGTAATGGCTCACAAAGTAATTTGTTCATGAATGATGTATTTTGTCTTAGTGTATCTGATTAGAATCTTAAAATATCTGATTATTTTTGTAATGTCTGACCCGGGAATCGAACATGTAACCCTTCGTCTGTTACGCAGCGCCCTAACCTATTCGACTACCAGGCCTGCTGGTAATCATTTGATTGTTTGTCAGTAAGATCCCTGCATTCTAAACAAGACTGGTAAAGTGTGAAACGCATGGGGATCGTGCTGAAACACATGAAATGCAGGAGTTCGGCTGTCAGTCAAATCGCTTTGCGTGGAAGATTTGCGCCATGCACGTGCGTGGAAGAATCCATTTCAGAAGGGTCGAAGCTACGTGTACCATATCCGATGAATGGGCACCGAAATTTGCAAAATAATATTTTTTTAGGTTACATAATAATTGAAATGTATTGTCTTTAATGCAAGATAATCACATATGTATGTTTCGTGACGTCATACATGGATTAAGATGGAGAATGCATTCGGAGCTGTGGATTCGTTAAAAATAATCAACACGCCCCTTCGGGGCTCGTTGATTATTTTTAACGAATCCACGGCTCCTCATGCATTCTCCATTACTGAATAAAATGGTGATATTATATTAATAAATACTTTTTTAGAGTCGGAGTGTAAGACTACCAGTTATTGTGGACCTTACTGTAGTGTGTTTACCTTGTGTGTCTGTTGTAACCGGACCCCGGCAGACATACTCATTTCTCCTTTTTTACTCTGATTTAGGGATTTTTAGTCTGCAATAATTAAACCTTTTAATAGTGTTCAAATTCGGTCGTGTTTTCGATTTACTGATTTTCAAATGAGAATAAAAATCAAAACAATATGTTTTATCAATATGGACTGTATTTATATTGTAAAAAGGTGAGCTCTTAGCTGAATGAATAAGGATATACATTATGTTTTGACGTTGCCAGAATGACCGCTGTGTTTTCATATATAAAGGTAGCTATTCCACGGAGACGTTTAACAGAATTGTTAGTCTCTTAATTTGACTTTCACGCCAATTTAAGAAATCTTGGAACAGACATTTACATATTTACGTATTTACTTATTTACGTATTTACTTAACTCTCTAAAGAAAATGATTTGAGCTGTGCGTGCGTCCGTCTGAAATAAGGGGACAGCTTTCCCCAGAATACGTTTAGATAGGATAGCCAAATTTGGTGTGTGGCTTGTGCCTTGATGGTATCATTACCTTGAAGTTCGGAAAAGAGAATAGTACCGTTATTTTTTCTTGAGATTTGCCCTTGGTAAATGTTTCGGGACAATGTTCATGGTATCTCCAAAGGTGATAGCTTTCCTCAGAAACTGTCAAGAGATAGGATAACAATATTGTTGTGAGACTCGAGGAAATAAACACTTCTAATGTGAAAGCATTGTCTTATGTATACATCGGTTTCTTAAGAATCAGGATCTTTAAGTGAAGGTTGTGAACTTCACTTAACCAATATGGCGGGCGATGTTGACGACCATGTCTTCTTCAAGTTCTTCTGTGAGCTGCGGATAAATCTTCTTATGGGTATTGGAGATATCTTTATAAAATATACAAAGATTGAATGCCCAGGGGCATCCCCATAAACATTCTGAACTTTGGGTTTGCTAAAAGTTCTAGAGCGTAATTGAACAAAGGCAAGGCGCCAAACCGTGCCATCAGCCCATTTATTTCATGAATGAAATTAATCTCAATGAAACTGTCCTCCTTTTATGCAATCTGTATTACATAACTAATATTTACTCTTTCTTCTCCCAATTTTAACCGGCCAAGGGCGGGTAATTTGAGTACAGATTTCTCTGATGGAGTTCCCCAGGGGTGATATAGTGGAGAGTAACGTGGTATATATAAAACCATGGGTAACCGAGGATGTTTGGTGAATTTGAATGGTTTAATATGATGCATTTCGCAAACAACCATTAAAAGTGCCACTTGTCAGAAATCAAAAATAATAAATTATTGTTTACTTCATAGTATTAACAATTTGTTGAACATTTCATACTGATTTGTTAATACTTCCCTATCCTCTTCTGCGTCTCAACAGTTTGGTGTTTTAATACTTGATCATGAATTGTGTGGCTGACAAGGTCCTCTTCTGTCGGTGGTAGTAGCTTCAATACGTTATCTTTCAGCCACCCCAAAGTTCTTTGTTTTATGTTCACTGTTTAACAGCATTTTTCTTGTCAGGCTATGGCAAGTCATGAGAAGTCTCAACAGAAAGGTGAATCTTTAGTTTCTGTCGGGACTATCTGTCAGTTAGTCTGGAATGGATGGTTTGGATGAGGAGGTATTCCCTTCTGCTTTTGTGCTTTAATACTTCATCATTCAGACACCCATAACAAGTTCACTGTTTCAACAGTATCTTGATGCCAGACTTGAACTCGCTCCAAGAGGGGAATTGAAGGACAAGAAAGAGAGAAAGTTCTGTACAGTTTATTCACACTGATATAAGTGCACAATATCAAATCACAGAAGTTTCTGAATGTTAATCTTCAGATATGCCATTCAAACAGAACATGCTTTAATATGGTTGCTTCATGCTGAAGAAAGGGAGATAACTGCACTGGTGGAAGGATAAGGTTTAATAAATTCTATCTATCTATACTCTTTATATGAAAACTTCATAACAATAGGAGTTATTCTAAGATTGTCAGTATATAGAATTTGTTAAAATGCTATGTCTGAGTTGATGAATATCCAACCAGCCAATCAGATTCCAGGTCATCTCAGTGTTCACCCTTTCAACTGTTCCCACTTCAGCTCCTTTACTTCCTATCATGTTTATGGGACAAGTCTCAGTGACCATCGAGTAATGTTCTCAGAATGATCTCAACCTTATGTTTATAGGAGTCTGAGTAGGAGCCAGTCTGCAATGAAATTAAGCCTGTCCTACAACCAGTAACCTGGAAAACTATTGATAAGGGATTTCTACTTGTAGAAGTGATATTCACTGCTGTAAAGCTGGAACGTCGTGAGGTGAGAGTTGAAAGGGTTAACACAGAATCTGACCCGCTGCCCCACGGTTCTATCACACGAACACCACAACGCAACATTCACACACTTCTCGGGTTACAAGAATACAGTCTCTCGAGTTACAAGAATACACAGGGGATTCAACGTAACTAACATGTGATCGCTTCTCCCAAAATAAACGGTAGGAAACTGCTCACGTGCCTCTGTCAACCAATGAAAATCGGACTGATTCAGTCTATAATGGGCTCCATGCTAACACGTACAAGATGGCCGTTCCTTGCATGTTATGTTGGGAGAAGCAGACATCTGATCTATAACTTTATTAGATTGTAAGAAATTCAGAGGCAAAATAAGTAGAATACAGGATAAAACAGGATAAAACACTTCAAAATGTGTACTAGCTAGTACTTCAACTTTGGTTAAATTTGTGAAAATAAATCGTAAATAAAATATAGTCAAATTTATTCTAAATCATTTATAGAAGTTCAATCGGTGCATAATAACTTTTCAATACTAATAAGAGTGAAAATCATTTTTTAAAATAATATTTTTCTTAAAACATCACAGCAAATCTTGGATGACATAATACCTTTTGACATCGATGATAAAAAGAATACTTTAAAAGATGTTTAATTCAGATGGCAACTGAGATTGTGCCTGATACTGGAAATGAGACAAAAAAGAGACAAAAATGATAGATAGATAGATAGATAGATGAAGAGTAAACAGCGGAGGACGAGGCTACGCCGCTTCAACTCTTCTGTGTTCACACCTGATACATCTCAACAAGGGATCCATACTCGTGGTAAGAAAATAAAACATTGCATATGCTACTGTCGATAACAAGTTTACAACCATCATCAACAAATCTTTCACCTTAAGGTCACCTAATTTCGACTACAAAATTATTATTTCAAGAATAAAAGTTATCTGTAAAATTGTTTAGTACAAACAGCAAGCTTTGCTAATGAAATAGCCTAATTCACAACCACCGTCTCTCTCTGCGGCTAGGAAACGTCACATGATCTTTATCATTCCAACACAAATATATACACTTAATTGATTATCTCCATGAACTTCTCCTCTCCTCTCTTCTCCTCCATGATATCACAATAAGAACTCTGAAAGACTCCTTCAACTAACCACAAAACAACAATGTTGTTCTATCGTCAATCTTCTTTCAAAGTTGGTTATGCTTTCATAAACATATCTCATGCAAATATTTCTGAGAAAGTCAACAAAATATAAAATTCATGACAATCCATAATAAAAAACAAACTGCATACCCAAACATTATAAGAAATTCTAAAAAAATAATTTCCTAGATTCAACAGACATGCATCATGGTTTTCAAACATCAACGGTTCAAAAACAGAAGCTCATAACCTGATACAGAGTATTTCGGCTATAGCTCAAACACAGATGAAACGTTAACAAGATGTTGGAACAGAGAGCCGTCGTACACAAGCCTGGACACATTGACACATTTCACCAGTCTGGACACATTCCGGTAGAGGCAGCTAGGGCTCCCTTCCAAGGCTAACCTGACTCCAATTCTTTAACAACACACTAAGGTTACCTTAGCAACTCACAATCACCTAAGCGGCCAGGGTTCAAAATTAGCACTAGTCGGGTAGCCCATGGCTAGTGAACGTTGCTGGCTAGTAAAATGTTTTGATTGGTAGTCAGTCCAAAAGGTGAGATAGAATTGAAAGATGAAGTGTTCCTGTATGCATTTGACTTTCTGAAAAGACTTTGAACTAATTTCTTAGGAAATCAACTAGCCCAAATGGCTAGTCCTTTGAGGATAATTTTGATGACCCCTGAGTGGCTAACGATCACCTCAGTGATTTGTAGACAGAGCGTGATGCGCAACAACCTGGTTAAACTCCCAGCACTATAAGATTCATTCAGCTTGAGTATTACACGAGAAAGTCTTGAATATCATCCCAATCTAGAGTTATGAAGCTCGGTAGGTTTAAAACATCATTTAGTGTGCTCAGTACAATTGTGAAGCTAAAGAGATTAAATTTTTAAACTGATATTATGCAATGATTGGCATAAAAACCCATAATTTACACTTTAGTTTCAAAGTTGTATTATGAAGCCTCCAAAGAAGAACTGCCCCGAGATATGAATCAAGCCCTAATGAAGCACCACCCTAGCTGGCTATTGTTGCCTGAAGCACTGATAAAGCACTGGTGCTTATTGTATAACTGATATATCACACCCCTCTCAGCCAGCAGGTTGCAGCTCAAACCAATTTCACTCATGTGAAACAAACAGTAATCCTGTCACGCGACATAGTGACATTCAAAATACCCAAACCATAATGTTCATCTTGAACCAAGGCAAAACAATACTAGGAATAACAAGTATATAATGCAACATCCAATATGCCTGTTTGATAAAATACGTAATTAAAATTAGCTGCATCCTGTATTTGAACGTTGAAGCTCACTCTCGGAGCACTTGGACCACTACAACTCAATAGTTCAGATTTTTGGTAGTTTTGGAGCACTGACAACTGGATTCGTCTGTTCGAGAAGCTTGCGACCCTCCGTCTTATAATCGAACGTACACTCGTGTGATTCTGCATACCGGTGGCTTGCACAGAAGTTGTTCCCGCATCTGAAATAAAAGGAATAAGTTTTGAATTGACTTACTTTATAAGATGTCTCCTTAGAACATTACAGTAATTTTAGAGTTGAGAAGTCCTGTATGACGTAACCTGTATAAACTGATTATTTGTAATGGAAACAACAAACAAAAACAATAGAAAAAAATTATCTTGAAAAAACATAAATTCATTCCAAAAAAAAATAATTTTTTTTACCGACTTTCCATAAACCATCAAATTCGAAATCATGATGTCGGCACATTTAATACCAGACTTTGAAAAAGAACTGAGAATTCATAAACGCATAAACCAAGAGAGAAGAGATGGGAGTGACAAGTTATTCAGTAACCATTTGCTGTGAGCCCATACCTGCACTGGTAGCTGGTCGCCAGTCCAGTTTTCTTCGCACACACGTAGCATCGTTTAGACGCCTTCTTCTTGGCCTTGACGGGCGGCAAACGATGTGTGGGAGACAGAAGCCGACCATCACGACTTGCAGACAACCTCTGTAGATGCCCGGACTGAAAGGGAGAGGATTCAACACTGTTATACAAGACGCTGTGTCTAATTCTTACTGTGGTATTGAATGTTAGCTAGGTGAGACAGTTTCCTATTCATCTATACAAGTACTTCTAGCAATCTAATTTTTTGTGTGCTTTTTGAAAACAAAATTCTGAGAAAAATGTGTTTGGAGCATGTTTATATGAAACATTTAGACGTCAAATCCCCTTTACAACACCAGGGGTCAAAAAATTTGTAAAATCTTTACTTGCCCAAGGGCAAGTGTAAACTGTGTTGTTACTTGCCCTGATTGTTTTCATACTTGCCCACTTTTTCATCGAAATAAAACAAAAACAAAATAACAATGTGTGTGTGTCTGTTTTTAGTCTTAATTGACTAGACATTCCAAATAAGCACCCGAACTCATAATTAAACAGTCTAATTCACTGTTTACCCTACTCCTCTGTAGGCAGCTTTAAAAGTCATTATAACTCCCTGCTGTTGAGTGGGGGAGTCATGCATATGGTTTTTGGGGGTCATTCAGTTTTATTTGTCACAGTGATTACAAATCAACATTGTGTGAGTATGACAATATCAAAAACAGCTAATGCAGCAGTGTTTGCCCTAGGCACATACATTTAAGAGTCATCATGACTCCTTGCTGTTAAGATAGGGAGTCATGAATGTGTTTTTGGGAGTCATTTTGCTTTATCAATCAAGGGTTAGAAATCAACATTGTGTGAATATTTAACAATGACAATAAAAGCAAGTAAAGTATTTTAATCTGCCCAAAACATTTAGAAGTTTGTTTGCAAATTGCTATTTTATTAATGAGTTCACTTTTGATTGACAAATGTGATTAAGTTTTATGTTTATTTAGATTTAGGGATTCCCTTGAAGTTTCATATTTCTATCAATAAAAGTTAAATTTGAGATACAATATTATTATAAATTAATGAATCATTTGCTTGGGGAACAATGATGAATACAGGTTTTCACAAAACAGGGCATGCATGGCACTTAAAACAAATTAGTTAAAGTCATGATATCATTTACACTCATCTTATGATTTGTAATCAGTAAGATTGATGTGAGAAAAGACGGAATTTTAATTACAACATTTTTTGGGAAATGTTTTACCTTGTTCAAGCTTGTCACAAAACATATATAAAAATATACTAATCGATAAATGAGTGATGATTTATGTTCACACTTATCAATTTATTCACTTACCATACTTATGGCATACATTTATCAAGAATGATGTTACATCTCATCATATTATCTTCATCAAAGATTTCATTTTTCGTAAATGAAAAGGCAGCAATCACTGCCATGCGAGTCTATAAATAGATACCACTTTGACTGTCAACACAGTAATGCTACACTATGGATTGAGCTTGTATTGAATTTTCTGATTGGCTAAGAAAAGGGAAGTCCCAAAGTTGACCAATGATAAGGCTTATAACATCTGGATGTTTGCTGGGGAGACTTGAAACAGTCACTTGACTAATCATAAGGTTTATAACTTCTGGATGTTTGCTGGGGAGACTTGAAACAGTTACTTTGACCTAGTTCCTTGTAGTCTGGTCTATTTTTGAACAGGGATGACCAGGATATATTGCCGTTCATTTTCCTTTTGGTAAGAGTCAAATTACTTGTCAAAGGATTACTGTTAGAATGTACTGTTGGAATATTATGACAGATATTAGCTTTTACTTACAAATATATTTCAGGCATAAAAATATGAATTTATAATTAAATTGTTTCAAAGTTAAGTGACTTATTAATCCCTACAAAAAATGGTCTTTGCTTATTGGTTTTTGGTACCTCAACACACTACGAGTTTCTCTGTTAAATATTGTAAGCAATGTGTTGAAATGACAAATAGAAACAAAAATCACATGTTGAATAACAATTATCAGTTATGGAAGTATTTTGGAGGGTGTTCTAAATTTCTTCTTGATGTAAGTTTTTGATATGACTTTTGATTGTTTACTTGCCACCGGGCAAGTTGAAGTGCACATTTTACTAGCCCGACATCGATTTCTTACTTGCCCCGGGAGTCGGGCAATCATATTTTTTGACCCCTGAACACTGTATAGCATCTCATATAATGAGGCAGAGAAAAGTCTCGAAATACTGAAATTTTACAATACAGCAGAGAGTTCATGATATATCATGGAGATAGAGTTTCTTGCTTCATTTGATAATTGAAACATGATTTATCATGTGGCGATAACAATTTGTTGTTTTATATGGAGTGAGTAAGTGAGTGAGTTAATGGTTAGTGCCCCTTGGGCAATCCTTTATTTGGAAAAAGGACACAAATTGAAACATAATATTATTATGTGAGTTGTGACCTACTCACCATGAGCCTGCCCTCCGGTGTGGTTACCCGTCCATCTTGGAAGCCAGTAGCGCCCCCTATTGAATAATTACTGAGTCTCGACTTGCTAGCACTAGACACAAAGTTTCCAATATGCGAGGACCCAATCTTCTCTATTGATGCCTGCCTGAGAATGCCCGACACAGTTCTTGCTTCACTGGTAGACAAACTCTCCAGAGCAAACTCTTTCCTCCTCGACTCCAAGCCAGCGTACCGACTTGAAGTTGTAGGTCGTAACACCGAGTCTCGCAACCCTAAAGAAAAGTCTCTTTTGCTCGAAGACGAGGAACGTTTGAAAGGATCTGAGGAATGGTCAGAAGTCACCTTGACCTTGTCCTTAGAGTTTGCTGCAGGTCGGAACGACTCCTTGAAGCTTTCAAAAGTAAAGTCTTTTTTCCTCCCGGCAGAGGAGGTGGAGGGAAGATATCGTGTTGAGTCCGTCATACTACTGAGTCTATACAAGTCCCGCTTGAGAACTGAAGCAGCCAGGGAGGCAGACGTGTCTGGATCAGAGTCATCCGACTTACTATCTGCTCCTAATGGCTCCTCCGCCGCTGCCGCTGCTGCTCCTGCTGCACTACTGTCCTTCAAGATGTGAAGAGGCTGGCCAAGTTTGTCCATGGAGCTTGTCCGAGTCTTGCCAGCAGAGGATGTCTCTACAGCCTTGTCCACCGTTGTTAAGACGGATGAGACAGAGGGAGCAGCACACGCCCCGGATACAGCAGCAGCAGCAGCACACGCTGATGGAGCAGACGCCAACAGTCCTGAGTCTACCTCCACCTCGACTGCAGTGTCAGAATCACAGGCCGCCTGAGTGGAGGGGAAGGTGCAACCTACAGATGGCAGCACCGTGTTCTTGTTCAGTTTGTTGCTGTAGGGGCGGCTGGCGCTGGGCAGCTGACGGAGACGTAGTCGACTGCTGGAGCGGCCGGAGTGGGTGGAGTGCGAGGAGTGGCCGGAGGAGGGAGGCTGGGGCTGGAGAGGCTTCTGGAACAAACAGCAGTAGATGTGAGGTGAGCAGGAGACTCAGTTTACAACACATAAGTAAGAGCAGTATGAGATTAATTTTACCATCCATAAAATATCTGTCACTGTGATCTACTTTTATACAGATGTGGAAATGAACATTGTTTTGCATAATTGGAGACAATACTTTTCCAGTCAAGCATGAAGTAGTTTTATTTGAAAAGCATGTTTGAAATATGCTAGGAAAGGCAAAGTCCGGCAACTGAAATCAAGCCACTTTAGATACTGATCTAGTACTGATCATACTGTAAGAGAACCAAGTTCACGTAATGTTGTCGAACCTTCTTTGTGAGCGTCATCTTCTCCATGTTGAGACGGAGCTGGTTGACCTTGGCCTTCATCTTGTCGTTCTCCTCGACCTTCTCCTTGGTCGGGTTGTCCTCTTCGTCATCATCCTCCCCATTCAGGTTGTACACCGACGCACTGCGGAAAACATACTCACATTATGTACCACAGAGATAATATACATACACATACACTTGTACACCGACGCACTGCAGAAAACATACTCACATTACGTAACACAGAGATAATACATGGAGTACAAACTGGTATATGTTGTCATTGTTCAACGCATTGCAAGAGAGGTACTCACATGACAAATGATAGAGCACAGAATATACTGAAGCTACCTGGTAAGAAAACTTTTAATCAACATACTCAGCAAGTTGATAACACTTTCCATGCATGGCATGAACACTGCATGTGGCAAGCCCTGAGAAACTTATGTTTCGTCACGCCTTACCACTGCCACCAACTTCTACAATGCAGTGTATCTTTGAAGAGTTACCTCCCTTCCTCTAACCAACTACAGAAACTACTATATATCTCATGAGGCAAAGAGTTTTCTCCCTTCACTAAAAGAATCGGCTAATGCATTTAACTCAGGGCAGTTTGCAGCTCTGAATCGCTTGTAAGTGATAAAGATTATCATGGTTCAACTAACAGTTCAAAAACATATTCTGAAATATATAATATTATAACACAAATTTCTCACAAGACCTTGAAATAGACAATATATGTTTATAAGCTCCACTACCCACCTGAGCGACTCTGAGAGTGGAGTGAGGGTGCCGTCACCACGGTCCACCACCCGGAAGAAGTTTAGTTGATCACCCTCGCGGAACACCAGCAGGGTCACGTGACGGTTGCCAGGCAACTTGTCAAGGATCTCTTCCCGATTGGCTTCCATGTATTCCGCCATCTCCCGCAGAGCAGAATCCTCGACAGGGACTGGAGCAGAGAAGAAGGTTAATATATGGATTGTAAGAGTACAGAGAGAGTGGATTAAAGGAGACATTTGAAATATGTTATGTATGCTTTAGAGATATGTGTTGTTAAGAGACTTTAACCTTTAGACGAAATGGTTTAGTGAAGCTTACCGGTATATGAAAAGAAATCCATAAGAAATAGATAAACTGTTATTCTGTTAGGCAGTGGTATAAAATGCATTCAAATATTCACTCATTACTGTGTATTTTTAAAGCAATCCTCTTTCAGACACAATAGCTTTTGAAAGTCCACCTATCAGTAAGACCTGTTTTGAGGTTTTACTTTTGATTTCTATAAGATTATCACATTATGCTCCAGTGGTGCAAGGCAGTTCCAACAGATTAACCTAATCATCCACCCTAATCAGAATGAGAACGAGACGAGTCAAGCAAGGAGATAGTCTCACCCCTCCTGGTGTTGATGGGTCCACCTCGCATGGCGAGGACGAGTTTGAGGGTGGCTCCGTTGTGGATGCTGTAGTCATGGAGACAGTAGTCATCCTCCAGCTCGGTGGACTGCCAGATCAGGTGCTGGTGTGAGATCGGGATACCTGCAACACAGGGAACATACACTCAGATACCGTCTTCACTTTCTAGTTTTCTTTCAGTTGCTTGATTGGTCAACTCCAAACCCGGTTCAGATCAGATGCTGATATGACAGTGCCATTGTGTTGGCTTAAATATATTTTCCTTCCACCTAGGTTTAACTCTGATCTGTTGAAGCAGTACGGGAATTAATATTATACAATAAATGGAAAATTAAAGGAATTTGTTTCAAATGAGGCAAGTCATTGACTTTCATTGGGTGAGACAAGAAAAAAATTCAGCAAGTGACATCAAACCCCTTAAATTGAGTTAGTCTTGTGTGCTCTTTGATTGTGTGAATACCACAGTTAGGTTATCAAACCCCTTAAATTGAGTTAGTCTTACATGCTCTTTGATTGTGTGAATACCACAGTTAGGTTATCAAACCCCTTAAATTGAGTTAGTCTTGCATGCTCTTTGATTGTGTGAATACCACAGTTAGGTTATCAAACCCCTTAAATTGAGTTAGTCTTGTATGCTCTTTGATTGTGTGAATACCACAGTTAGGTTATCAAACCCCTTAAATTGAGTTAGTCTTGCATGCTCTTTGATTGTGTGAATACCACAGTTAGGTTATCAAACCCCTTAAATTGAGTTAGTCTTGTATGCTCTTTGATTGTGTGAATACCACAGTTAGGTTATCAAACCCCTTAAATTGAGTTAGTCTTGCATGCTCTTTGATTGTGTGAATACCACAGTTATGTTATGCAAAACACTTCCTCCTGATTAAACTGCCTGTGAATTCAAGCAACAGACATCCAGATTGTCCACAAAGCCAATTATTTACAGATAACGCTGTGAAGAACTTATACCTTATGATTACAGACTGCTATCATTTACCACCTTCAAACTCATGCAGAAAGCGTATTTCTCTTATGAAGATAGCGTATTTCTCTAATGCAAATATAGTATTTCCCTAATGCAGATAGCATATTTCCCTAATGCAGAAAGCGTATTTCCCTTATGAAGATAGTGTATTTCTCTAATTTAAATATAGTATTTCCCTAATGCAGATACCGTATTTCCCTAATGCAGATACCATATTTCCCTAATGGAGATACCATATTTCCCTAATGCATATACTGTATTTCCCTAATGCAGATACCATATTTCCCTAATGCAGATACCATATTTCCCTAATGCAGATACCATATTTCCTTAATGCAGATACCATTTTTCCCTAATGCATATACCGTATTTCCCTAATGCAGATACCATATTTCCCTAATGCATATACCGTATTTCCCTAATGCAGATACCATATTTCCCTAATGCATATACCGTATTTCCCTAATGCAGATACCATATTTCCCTAATGCAGATACCGTATTTCCCTAATGCATATACCGTATTTCCCTAATGCAGATACCATATTTCCCTAATGCATATACCGTATTTCCCTAATGCAGATACCATATTTCCCTAATGCAGATACCATATTTCCCTAATGCATATACCGTATTTTCCTAATGCAGATACCATATTTCCCTAATGCAGATACCGTATTTCCTTAATGCAGATACCATATTTCCCTAATGCAGATACCATATTTCCCTAATGCATATACCGTATTTCCCTAATGCAGATACCATATTTCCCTAATGCATATACCGTATTTCCCTAATGCAGATACCATATTTCCCTAATGCAGATACCGTATTTCCCTAATGCATATACCGTATTTCCCTATTGCAGATACCGTATTTCCCTTTTGCAGATACCGTATTTCCATAATGCAGATATATTACGAGTAATACATTAAGCATGTCTATTGACATCCTCGATAATCCAGCGCTATTGTTTCGATAAATCTACACACAAGCGCTGGAAAACAGTAAGGGTATTTATTCCTAACCTAGTCACCTCCCTTCGCAATGACTCAGCGAAACGCTTGCTTTCTAACAACCAAAGAGATCACTTGAAATCAAGGGCGAAATAACAAGCACTCTCGTGTCAGGATCTTGGCTTGGTAGCACAGGGATTTTAATCATTTACCTCCACCCGTTTTGATGGACATGAATACACCCTTCTTCTCGTACAGACTTCTTAAAACTTCCGTTTGAGTTTGTCAGGTGTTCTACGCTGAATTTTTTACAAACTTTATCGTAATCGAGTGAGTCGGCCGCCGCCATGTTTGTTTCTATAAACAACGGTAGTGATGCGTTTTGATTGGTCGAGTTGTTTACGCAGATAGTGTCTGCGTTTCGTTTCTGATTGGATAACATGGACCCAAGAGGAGGTAACTAGGTTAGGGATAAATACCCTTACTGTTTTCCAGCGCTTGTGTGTAGTTTTATCGGAACAATAGCGCTGGATTATCGAGGATGGTCTATTGAGAGCCTCTGGTCATCTTTTTAACATTTTACAATTCTCCAAATCAGGAAACCAAACACAAATGATAGAGTATTAAATATTAGGCAGATAATGAGTACTTTCATAGATCTCCTTGTACGTCAGCATGTGTACAACTACACCCTCTCACGGTCCGAGGAGCAAAGACACTTCCAGATTGGAATACTTCTCAACTTTTCAACAGCCCATGAAATGACTCCCTGACGGTCTCCTTTTTTCAAGATTGTAAACAAATAAAATTGACTCTTTTCTGTTCTAGTTGGTTTCGACAGAGGACAAAAGACGGAATGAGTTTGTCTAGGCCTGAATTGAGACACTGATGGGTCAAAAGGTCCCATATTTTCAAGATTGTAAATGAATAGAATTAACTATTTTTGTTTTAAATACACATACCCCTAATTTGATTCTACTTCGTTAAAATGCTCCCCCCTCCCCCTATTTCATAACTAAAACCTCTATTGATAGGACAGTCTTATATAAACCAAATATAAGGAATAAATCAGCTTTCTCTCCTTAATCTTGAAGTTGAATTCACATTCCAAAGGGGGTAAAACAAATCTAAAATCAAACAAATAGATTTTAATCAATACATTCAACAAGGTTTTTGTAAATGAAGCCTTATCCTTTGCAAACATCGACCACTGCTCATCCGATAAAATTCAGATATCCGTCTTATTTGAGAGTTATATCATAATATAGGTACTTATCGGTTGTATAAACGTCCACAAGACTCTCGAATATTGTGAGGGACTGGGCAAGGAGGTTGAAGTGCCAGGAGGCAAACACTAGACGGACTAACTTGGAGGGGCTCACAGAACTTGCTGCCGGGAGGGACTGAACGCTTGTGCAAATATTTATCAAATCACCTGTGCACAAACCTCTGATTAAACTTGTAGGTATTGGGTCCAAATATGTAGGTATTGGGACCAAACTTGTAGGTTTTGGGACTGAGTATGAGACCCATATCTACTGATCATAAGTAATTCAACTTTACTGTTTCAGGGATAGAAATTAGCACCAGCCCGCCAGCCCATGCCTAGTGAAAAAGAACCTGGGCTAGTAGAGTGTAAAAACTGGTAGTCCGAAAGACTAGTTAAAATTTGAGGTGAATTGATCATGGAGATGTATTTGGCTAGCTGGAATAAGTCTGGACAAGTACTTTTAGAAATGCTACTGGATCGAAAAGGTTAATTTTGACCCCTGTCTGTCCCTCTTTGAAAATTCTAGTCAATACTAGTAGATGGGAATATAATAATGTTGAAGTGAAATGAGTTAATTATTTGAAGGAGTTTTCTGAATTAGCAATAAAGCAAATCATTCATTACTCATCTGTTTTCTACATCTCCTGTCTGTTTGTTACTGGGCTAGAAGAATGTTGGCTGGGCTAGTAAGATCTGAAAGCTACTAGCCCAAAAGGCTAGTGGCCATTTCAGGTTAGTTTCTACCCCTGCTGTTTACAGTGGCTGAAGATTTTACTTCTGAAAATATCAATATAAATTTTAACGCCCAATATCCATTGTGAGGCACAGCTCACTGGTGATACATTATTACCCTGAAGGAATTGTACTTTCGGTGCCGCTACTAGTGTCGTAGTGTCTGTTCTTCCTGTGTTCAGGTACCCATGTGTGCAGCTGGGTGAACTGAGTGCAATGTGGATGGAGTGCCACAACACTGACAACACAACACAACTCAGAATGAGACCCAGGTCACATACTTCAGTGTCTCCTCTGGGATTCGAACCAAGTTCTCTGGCGTGAGAGGGCAGAGCAGAAACCACTACAGGAAAGTGTTCCATAGAATCATAGAATCCATGAAATTATCTGCACATCAAGTCAGAAACAAAAGGTTTATAAATTTGATATTCTGTGGTTGTACATAGATATCTTCTTATCAAATCTAAATATTTTATATGGTTTATACTAAAACTGCACTAAAAATGTAATGCTTGTCATGAAATGAGTGTCTTTTTCTCAAAAGGGAAAATGAATATGATAACAAAAACATGAAGAGAAGACAAATTGCTTGGTTTGCAGAGTTTGTAGATAAGAGAAGTAAGACTCCAGCAACAATCTGACCTATGTGCTTCACTCAAGTGCACTCTCTCTCTGTCTCTGTCAAGTATTTGTCTGTCAGCATGAGATATAAGCTCATAACGCCACCTGGACGCTCGATATACTCCAGTTTAATCTGGATACAAACTGGTCAAAACCTCTCCTCTATCAGTCAGGCACAACAGATCGCAGGCATGCACCAGATACCGATCTATATATATAACACATATCTAAGTAAACACCTATAAACGTTTGTGTACTCAACACACACACCTTCCTATACGCTATGAATTATCAAGGCTTTGAAGGACATTTAGAAGTGGAATACATAAGAAAAGGAATATTTTCTGGGTAACAACTCTTTATTATAATTACAATTTTGAATGCCCATTGACCAAGGAGTCTTCACAAAACTTTACAGCTCTCTTGACCTTTTGGAACTGGAGAAGATGATGAAAATACGGTTTTAAGGATGTGACCCCTGTGTCCCCATTTGGGGTCATGTGGTCACGAAATCTACAATTTAGTATCCCCATTGGCCAAGGAGTCTGCACACAACTTTTCAGCTCTCTAGACCTTTTGGAACTGGAGAAGATGATGAAAATAGGTTTTTAAGGATGTGACCCCTGTGACCCCATTTGGGGTCATGGGAATCACGAAATCTACAATTTAGAATCCCCATTGGCCAAGGAGTCTGCACACAACTTTTCAGCTCTCTAGGCCTTTTATATATAAATAACTGGAGAAGAAGATGGAAACAGGTTGTTAAGGATGTGATCCCTGTGACCCCATTTGGGGTCATGGGGTCACGAAATCTACAATTTAGAATCCCCATTGGCCAAGGAGTCTGCACACAACTTTTCAGCTCTCTTGATCTTTTAGAACTGGAGAAGAAGATGAAAATAGGTTTTAAAGGATGTTACCCCTGTGACCCCATTTGGGGTCATGGGGTCACGAAATGTACAATTTAGAATCCCCATTGGCAAAGGAGTCTGCACATAAAATTTCAGCTCTTCGGAGTTATTGGTTCTGGAGAAGAAATCGAAAAAGCGAAAAGTTTATGGATGGATGGACGGACGGACGCCGGACATCATGCCATGCCATAAGCCAATCAGGCCAGATGAGCTAAAAATATATGCATACTCCTTCATCACTGTATGTTCACAATAAAGAAGTTGTTACCCAGAACATCATGCTTTTCTACATTTGTTTCACATTCAAACATTATCATTATGACTTCAAAATGTCAACAAACATAACATGACATAGTACCGCTGTATGTATGTATGTATCAGGTTAATGTTGATTACAGGTAAGCCAGGAACAATCCAGGAGCAATGGCTATCATTCACACCAGCTTTGATTCACAGAAATAAATACGGACTCTCTTCACGTTGGATACTATGACGGATACGCTACAGAAACCATGTCAGTGAGACAGATCTATCCATGATGGCTAGTCATTCATCATTAGTTCCTTTCATAGAACAAATACCTGTCAGATATTGTGTTCGTGAAACCAATTCAGCTATGGTGGCTGATCATCCATGCGACGAAGGCTGAGGTCTGGTTACAAAATATAATCTTAGTGGTGACTTACGCCAGTGTGGAAATACAAATAAATCAGCTGTGGGAGTGAGTGAGTTATTGGCCGCTTGGTAGTATTACAGCCATTTGCGGCGATCAGCTGTGGGAAAATCTATTGATTTATGCATCAAAATGATACCACAAAAATGCATATATCAATGTATGAACTGTACATGTAATTGTACCAATCATCTATCTATATAGATCGACTATGAATAGAATAATCCCACATATCACTATCTATAGATATAGATGAGCTATGTATTACTGGGTGTAATCCAACCAATCATCAGTCTACAAATTAGAGGTGACTTCCATGTTAGTCCAATGGAACTGATCCCTTATAATAAAGTCAATAGTCTTTGGACCATACGACTTCAGCTGGCATGTACAGGCCACACATGCAAATTACATGTGATAATTTCTTTATAATCACATATCTCTCATCTACTTATTTCACCTCATCCAGCGAATTCAAATTCATTTCAGTACTACTCAAGTTGTGGTGATTTGGCGACACGCAGATTACCTGTGATAATTTCTTATTAATCACTCTTGTCTCATCAATCTCTTCTCTAGTTTACCTCATCCAGCTGTGAAGCTACATCAAGTTCATTTCAGTACTACTCAAGTTGTGGTGATATGGCGACTCTTTTAAGAATGTTTGAATGATATCGCAGCAGCAAATATTGTTGCAGGGAATAAGCCCATAAAGCTACAAAGTTAGAAATCTGGACCTCTTGATTTGAAATTGATTGTGCTAACAACTACACTATCAAACCCCAGCATTACTCATTGAAAAGATGTTTTGTGCTTGCTATACTTATTGTAACGACTTTGTAACATTTGTAACGACTCTTTCTGATAAGTTCACAGGCACCTGTTGGTTGATGACTTACTCGAGCTGTACTCATGCAGTATTGAATATTCCTACCCAGAAAGCAGGTTATGGATATGTTGTAGATGTGAATAGATAGGCTCTGGGTGACTGGTTCTGTACAGGGCAGGAGAATAATTCATCTATATTGATAGACCACTTAACCGTGATTCCCACAGGAGAACCGCTCTCGTATCCGGACTGATAGAGATTGTTGTGAGCGATCCGAGTCACCTATGTACCAGGTGTTTATTAAAGTGTTATTCGAAGTATTGGACTCACAGATAAAATGTTGTTGCGCTATGGTAATCCATCTTTATGCCGAATTCAACAACAAAATTTGCATATTCTTGTGCTCTCCATTACTCTTGATCAGTGCTAGCTGTTTGCAAATCCTCACTCACCGTGTGACCTATTCATGTACTTTACCCCTCTAGGATTGAGTTTCCCCACAATTGTTAACAAGGTTTCTTTGGTATGCATAACTAGTATCAGTATAGTATAGTAGAGAGTAAGTAAGCATCCCCTTGGTACTCCCTACAATTCACTTGAATAAGGACTAAGTATATACTCAGACACATTGTGTATGTTCACAATAAAGTTGTTATCCAGAAAATCTTGTGTTTATTATGTATTTCACATTTAAACGCCCTCCAAAGACTTGAAGCTTGCTGTTGACTGGACATGGATTTCTAGAATATGTAAATACCCACGTATGAGGCGATCAAAGGACCATATATAGAATACACTGGACACTGCAATGACTGGTACATTGTAGTACCACTGCAGGAAGAAAGTCTGCTATAAAAACTATTGAATTGAGGTGAAGCCTACAGTACAGGCCATATTTGGACCACAGACCTTTAGATCCAAATCTGGACACACCAATCACTGTGCTAACTATCGTTGAGAGCAGCAATCCAGCATGTCATACTGCTCAGTTCAAGGAGAGGTAAATAGTCAGTGATAGTACAACACATGTCATACTGCTCAGTTTGAGGAGAGGTAAATAGTCAGTAAAAGTACAACACATGTCATACTGCTCAGTTTGAGGAGAGGTAAATAGTCAGTAAAAGTACAACACATGTCATACTGCTCAGTTTGAGGAGAGGTAAATAGTCAGTAAAAGTACAACACATGTCATACTGCTCAGTTTGAGGAGAGGTAAATAGTCAGTAAAAGTACAACACATGTCATACTGCTCAGTTTGAGGAGAGGTAAATTAAAATAGTCAGTGATAGTACAACACATGTCATACTGCTCAGTTTGAGGAGAGGTAAATAGTCAGTGATAGTACAACACATGTCATACTGCTCAGTTTGAGGAGAGGTAAATAGTCAGTAAAAGTACAACACATGTCATACTGCTCAGTTTGAGGAGAGGTAAATAGTCAGTAAAAGTACAACACATGTCATACTGCTCAGTTTGAGGAGAGGTAAATTAAAATAGTCAGTGATAGTACAACACATGTCATACTGCTCAGTTTGAGGAGAGGTAAATAGTCAGTGATAGTACAACACATGTCATACTGCTCAGTTTGAGGAGAGGTAAATAGTCAGTAAAAGTACAACACATGTCATACTGCTCAGTTTGAGGAGAGGTAAATTAAAATAGTCAGTGATAGTACAACACATGTCATACTGCTCAGTTTGAGGAGAGGTAAATAGTCAGTGATAGTACAACACATGTCATACTGCTCAGTTTGAGGAGAGGTAAATAGTCAGTGATAGTACAACACATGTCATACTGCTCAGTTTGAGGAGAGGTAAATAGTCAGTGATAGTACAACACATGTCATACTGCTCAGTTTGAGGAGAGGTAAATAGTCAGTAAAAGTACAACACATGTCATACTGCTCAGTTTGAGGAGAGGTAAATTAAAATAGTCAGTGATAGTACAACACATGTCATACTGCTCAGTTTGAGGAGAGGTAAATTAAAATAGTCAGTGATAGTACAACACATGTCATACTGCTCAGCTCAAGGAGAGGTAAATAGTCAGTGATAGTACAACACATGTCATACTGCTCAGTTCGAGGAGAGGTAAATTAAAATAGTCAGTAATAGTACAACACATGTCATACTGCTCAGTTCGAGGAGAGGTAAATTAAAATAGTCAGTAATAGTACAACACATGTCATACTGCTCAGCTCAAGGAGAGGTAAATAGTCAGTGATAGTACAACACATGTCATACTGCTCAGTTTGAGGAGAGGTAAATTAAAATAGTCAGTGATAGTACAACACATGTCATACTGCTCAGCTCAAGGAGAGGTAAATAGTCAGTGATAGTACAACACATGTCATACTGCTCAGTTCGAGGAGAGGTAAATTAAAATAGTCAGTAATAGTACAACACATGTCATACTGCTCAGTTCGAGGAGAGGTAAATTAAAATAGTCAGTAATAGTACAACAACATTGACCACGGCTCGATTGAGTGCATTGAGAATTGATTAAACCAACTCCATTATAAGCAGAATACCCAGTAAATGATAAATGTTCATGAGGAATACCTACAATCATCCTATCTTCCCTTATTGGAGGAGAGTCAGTTTTACCAAGCTATTGAGAGTTGTCAGAGGGAAATATGATCAAATCAATGCATGTCAAATAGTTCCCTCACATTATACAAAATGAAGACTTACTGTCCAATATATTACAATGAATACAAGACTTTACTGAAACGAACCAAAGTAGGTCATAGTCTGTCATCCAGACCTTTGAGCAAAATATTCAATTGACAACCCAGTCTAGAAAATTATAGCAAATCTAGATTACTCAGCTCTGGGGCATCTTTAGGGCTCCATTTTGTATAACTATTTGAATTGTTTGTAAAATATTTCTATGACTAAATGTTAGTCTAAACTAGGTCATTGCAGCGCGAGTTCCTTCAATGGCAGAGGTAAATTCTCTCACTGATCCAACCAAACTGCATGTACAGTACAGTACAGTACTGCAGATGAAGTAAATAAAAGGTTCTATTATATATATATATATATACAGATCATTATAGTAATGAAACAGACGAGGTAAAGTACCCCCACCCAGTCCACCCCACTGCAGCTGAGTTCCGTCAGCGGCCAAGGTAAATACATTCCTAATTGATAGCGTATTGATCGATTCCCCGATGCCGCCCCCCACAGAGCGACCAGGGTTGCAGTTGATAGAGACAGCTCTCTGTATAGCTCTACTTTATTGTATTGTCAGCTCAGAGTAGACAATATCACATGTTTAACGCTTTCACCTCTGAAATATGAAAACATGTATATCATGTAGGAGAATATTGCTCCCCTCGTGTCTGCAGGGACTAAAATATAGTCACTGAAAAAACATTGCCTACTGAAATTCTACTTCTTAATATTTTATATGAAGTAAAATAAGGAGTTCTGAACAATACTTACAGCTAAGGCAACTAGACCTGCCTACATTTTAGACTTACCGTATTCTCGTGGGTATGAGACCAGGGTCTTAGGCTCAAATGTGGTCTTATACCCGCGATAATACGTTAATAAGACTCAATTTATTTTTTTGGCTCTAGGGTTTGCCAATTATTTTCTCTTATTATCAAATACAGGCTGTCTGGATCCCAAAACTAATTTTTTTTGAATAAATACAAAACATATTAACTTTGACAGAAAGTTATGACACATTATGCAAGAAATCTAACACTTGAGCTGCTGGATTAACTAGCACTGAGCCATTCTGAGTGGGCAGTCTACCTGACTCCAAACTTGAATATTAATCTTAGTTTGAATATTGTGAGACCGAGAAGAAGAGAGTCAATCATTTCATACAGCCAAATAGTAACTTGAACTAAAAATCATTAAGCCTTACGCATGAAGCTTAATCATTTGAAAAGACATGTATATAATACCACAAAGTACAGAAGTAGGCCTACAAAGAAATGCAATGAGTCGGAGAGAAGAAAGAAGCCCGGCAAGAAGATTGTTGTAGTATCAACTCAAGGATCAGCAACTATCCTCCGTAATCCACCCGACCAGAGTAACTGACAACAACTCCACTATCAATGCAAGCTTGATGACCATACAAAACCCATTTGTTACAAGCCAAGTGACTGGTATACAAGACATATCTATATTTGTGAGCGAGCGAGGCGGTGAGTGAGATGGCAGGATGTCTGTGGAGGGTAGTCTACCCAGTCTATCCTACTGGTGGTCTCTCACTATCAACGTTAGAACAATCTCCCCCGGCCACAGATCCTGCTGTGCTTCTCCAACCTCTGACACTGGGTAAACACCGAGTCTACTAGATCTCAGCTGGATCCTGGCAACACAGCAGTAGGGGGGTACACAGGGACGAGCAACAGTGTAGAGCGGGATCTAGGGAGTGGGGCAGTAGGGGGGTACACAGGGACGGGCAACAGTGTAGGGCGGGATCTAGGGAGTGGGGCAGTAGGGGGGTACACAGGGACGGGCAACAGTGTAGGGCGGGATCTAGGGAGTGGGGCAGTAGGGGGGTACACAGGGACGAGCAACAGTGTAGGGCGGGATGTAGGGGGTGGGGCAGTAGGGGGGTACACAGGGACGGGCAACAGTGTAGGGCGGGATCTAGGGGGTGGGGCAGTAGGGGGGTACACAGGGACGGACAGCAGTGTAGGGCGGGATGTAGGGGGTGGGGCAGTAGGGGGGTACACAGGGACGGGCAACAGTGTAGGGTGGGTTCTAGGGGATGGGGCAGTAGGGGGTACACAGGGACGGGCAACAGTGTAGGGTGGGATCTAGGGGGTGGGGTAGTAGGGGTAGAGTGACGGTGGACGTACCTTGTTCCCCGTAGTACCTTCGGCAACCCCTTACTCCTAAACCACATTTACACATTTCAGGTCTAAACAGTAAAGCAGTTTCAAAAAAAGAGAAGTCGAAAATGTGAAAGTGAACAGGCTCAGGATGCGACACCCTGATTGGGTAAATCTAAGTGTGGTTGTTAGTAGATCTAAGTGTGGTTGTCAGTAGATCTAAGAGTGGTTGTCAGTAGATCTAAGTGTGGATGTCAGTAGATCTAAGCATGGTTGTCAGTAGATCTAAGCATGGTTGTCAGTAGATCTAAGCATGGTTGTCAGTAAATCTAAGTGTGACTGTCAGTAGATCTAAGTGTGGTTGTCAGTAGATCTAAGAGTGGTTGTCAGTAAAGCTAAGTGTGGTTGTCAGTAAAGCTAAGTGTGGTTGTCAATAAATCTAAGTGTTGCTGTCAGTAGATCTAAATGTGGTTGTCAGTAGATCTAAGTGTAGTTGTCAGTAGATCTAAGTGTGGTTGTCAGTAGATCTAAGTGTGGTTGTCAGTAAAGCTAAGTGTGGTTGTCAGTAAATCTAAGTGTGGTTGTCAGTAGATCTAAGTGTGGTTGTCAATAAATCTAAATGTGGTTGTCAATAAATCTAAGTGTGGCTGTCAGTAGATCTAAGTGTGGATGTCAGTAGATCTAAGCATGGTTGTCAGTAGATCTAAGCATGGTTGTCAGTAAATCTAAATGTGGTTGTCAGTAGATCTAAGTGTAGTTGTCAGTAGATCTAAGTGTGGTTGTCAGTAAATCTAAGTGTGGTTGTCAGTAAATCTAAGTGTGGTTGTCAGTATATCTAAGAGTGGTTGTCAGTAAATCTAAGTGTGGTTGTCAGTAAAGCTAAGTGTGGTTGTCAGTAGATCTAAGTGTGGTTGTCAATAAATCTAAGTGTCGTTGTCAATAAATCTAAGTGTGGCTGTCAGTAGATGTAAGTGTGGATGTCAGTAAATATAAGCATAGATGTCAGTAGATTTAAGTGTGGTTGTGAGTAAATGTAAGTGTGGATGTAAGTAGATGTTTCATTTGCAGTAGATTTAAGTGTGGTTGTTAGTAGATCTAAGAGTGGCTGCAAGTAGATTTAAGTGTGGTTGTTGGTAGATCTAAGAGTGGCTGCAAGTAGATTTAAGTGTGGTTGTTGGTAGATCTAAATGTGGCTCTTTGTAAATTATGTGTGATTTGTGAGGCTGTTCCTGGCTGGGTGCCAGTTTAAGAAGCTATACATACATCGACTTGTATGGAAGTAAACTACTGTCAACATGCAGACAAAGACGAAGGGCTGTGAGCTGTGATCATCTAGACTATCACCAACATAACCGGTAGTCTTGTATCTGTACTAACAATTCCCCTGATCACATACTACACAGCCTTTCTGACCAATATTCCAACTTGACCTTTGACCTGTCCCAACAGTGACACTGTGTCATGTGACACTAAACCTGATCCTGACACCTAACGATCCCTCAACTTCTTCCACTTATCGTTATAATCTCTCGTAATCATGGATTAGACATGGGAGCTTAATCTAGTGGGAATCTGAAATGAGCTTGTTACTATGTAGTTATGAATGTGTTCTTTATTGATAAGCCGTTGGCATGTTTCTGACTGAGCTGTGAAGTAATATCTATATGTTGACATGATAAGTATGTATAAATAATAGTCTTTTCAAAATTTTCACCTACTATGTTGTTTGCATGATTGTTAAGTTAGAACCGTTTAATTTTTACAATCGTCAAAACAGGGAAACTTACAAATGCAATTAGTTTTTTTTAATGCATGAAGAATATAATTTGTAACAAATATGTTTGAATCACCAAACAAAAGCTTAATGGCACCAAGTTGGTGAGAAATATTTCCATAAAAGACACTTCAGAATGTTCAGCAGGCACCATTTTATAATTTCACTTAATAGCTACCAGGTGATAACTTGTTTGTTTACCGTTTTGATAAACGTTTATTCCCTAATCACAAAACAATACCATCTATACATGTAACCGCCCACACCCCTACATACTTGCCACTCAAGAGTTATGACACAATACTTAAAAGCATCTTTACAGAATTTTGAATATTGCAAGAGTCTTACATCTTGACTGCAAGAAAGATGTTCTCTGAACAATGTTGTTGACAATGGACCTTCTTGTGGTTCAATGAAAATTTATCAAGACATTCTTGCAAGTTTTGGGGTGAAACTGTTCACTTGAACAAAACTAAACTCCTCCTTCAGAAACATATTGTCCGCTGCAGGTATGATGTTTTCAACACTGAATGTTTAAACGTTTGTGAACAATCCAAGATGTTTAGTATAATTGAACACAGGGGAAATCACCTATATAGCATGAGTTTCTTACTCTATCAAATATAGGTTCAACTGATGATCATCTCTGTATTTATATCAAACTATTGCAGGAAGCACATGACATCATGTCAATGTATGTGATGGACATAAACAAAAGTTGTAATCATCATACTACACATAGTGATAGTACACATTGATAACAAGTATCCCAATCTCATCGTGATATTGTTAGAACACCAGTACCCAGCTGATGGTCATATATATATATATATACGGTACATATAATTAATATAGCACGGTTGGACATTAGCACTAGTTTTATAGCACATAGTTAGTGAAAAACACTCTGGGCTACTGTACCGTTACTGCTAATAGTCCAAAAGGCTAGTTACTATTTCAAGATCACATGAATCTCTAAATATATTTGGCTAGCTGGAAAAGGGTCAGAGCTAGAAATGTACAGGCCATGTCCAAATGACTTATGCTCTGATAAGGTTAATTTGGACGTGAGTGTAATAAAGATATACATAGAATACTGCACGCACCACTAACCAATCAGCTGACAGTCCACTAACTAGGTTACCTGGGTCAGTGTTGTACTCATCTTGTTTACTATCTATTGCCTTGCTTGATTCAATATGTACAACATTAGGCCGGTCCGACAGTCCGGAACCTGGTAACTTGTTTCAATATCTACAACATTAGGCCGGTCCGACAGTCCGGAACCTGGTAACTTGTTTCAATATCTACAACATTAGGCCGGTCCGACAGTCCGGAACCTGGCAACTTGTGCTTTGGGCTAGAACCCTTTTGAGGTTCTTGTGAAATTTTGCCATTTAAATTGACAAAAAAAACACTTTCAACCAGACTACGTTTCAAACTCATATTTCATACACTGACAACGGGGACCTTATTTTCATTAAAAATTATTTTTATTATTGAAATATTTGAAATCATGAAAAGAAGGTAAAAGAGATCTTGATGGGATAACAAAATATAAAATGCTGCTACCTAATTGGGCCAAACCATCTGTTACCTGCTGATGCACTAATATAATTACTGACGTTTCTATTGTAACAAGATTGAAAAATATTGATTTCGATTCTTCCTTGAGAAATGATTTATAACTGATCACAAAGAATAAAGTGTAAAGAAGATATATTAATTTAAGATAACAACTTTTACCAAACCTCACATTATAATAGACAACACTTGACAGATTCATGGATCTCACACATTAGTTCCATCAATCTTTTAGTTGCCTTAGTTCAATGAAATACATTGATTTACTTTGTCAAAAATAATTACAAAATCAAGAATTTTCCAACATAAAGTTGATGAAAATTTGGAGTTTCATTCTTTGGTAAGATGAACAAAACTATAAACTAATATTTAAGCATTTAGCAGATGGGACGTAACATAAACAAGACAAAGAAAAGAGACCGATCCTTCAGTAATCTTGTTTACATTCTGTTGTCTTGCTTGCTCGTACATATCTACCTTGTGACCCATCTGTCTGTGGTTTTAGATACAACAGCTAGGACAAGAAAGCTTTCAAAACAAACCACTTTGACTATCATAATTCAAACATTAGTGGATACTACAGCTGGTTTACATGTCATATAATTGTTATCAATTGACAGAGCTGTTTTGTCTGAAAACTAAAACAGTGGTTGGCTTTTTAAAAGTGACTAAGTCTACACAGTTTTACTACTGATAACACTGAGACTGGTCCAATCCAACCTTGAAACTGTTTCGAAGAGATCCTTGAAACAATGAAAGTATTCACTTCATTTGTATGAAAGGAATAAAGACTTCCACTAACTGTTCGCATGGACTTGATAATATCAAATAACTATTTAAGTCCTGGACACCTGTTTGCTTGGTTATGTACAACACTCAAGAATAATTTTAAAACCATTTATAATTAGAAAATTGCAGACCCAACACTTTGGCCATTTTAGTTTGATTTTATGCAAACCAAAATTATTATTGACAATGTTATCATGTTTGTTCGTGTTAGTGCAAATGTATATTGATAATGTGTATGGATACAGTGCTATTTATTTCTATGAGTTTTTGTAAGATTTATTCACTCCTTACTGCATTTTTTGAAGTGGTGAATGTATAAGTGTAAAAACAAAAACAATATATATTCAACATGATCCTCACCTTCCAACCTTTGAATCTTCGCTTTCACAGACATGATCGTCTCGAAAGGCGAAACACGAAGTTCAAAGGCTGTGCCAGTCAGCGTCTCGATGAATAACTCCATACTTGGTAGGTCCTCGTACGAGGCCTTTCAGTTTCCACGGAAATCCGCTAATTTTATAGTTCCTCGTCTTCTGTGACAGCCATTTCTGTCTTCTGTGTCCACCAAGACACCTCAGTTTCAGTACCAAAACAAACACGCTACACGGTCCCTCCCCGCTTAGGTTACAGCCATTTTGGTGCAAACTTCATCACTATGAGTTACGAATGTGCCTGTCTATAAGTTCCATTGATTGAATATATTATACAGAAGTAAACTCATATAAATCACACACTACCTACTATCCCTCCGAACAAAAACATGGAGGGACACAGGAATTCGAGGACATCAGCAGTGCCCGTATGTCGTAGTCACTGACAACAATTTGTCACGCGCAGTTTTCTGAACGAAACAGAAACGGAATATGATTTTCGGATTGTGCGCAAATTGCTCATGACATATGATCTATACTTTACTAATGATGCACATTTTGGATCCATATTTTCACATTAATGGACACGATATAAGTAAGAAAATACTTCAATAGCATAGTTTGTATCTTCCGGACTGTTTTCTGCACATAGATGAAGTAGATGGTTCTGTGATTTAACTCTTATAAAAGTATAACATAGGGCCCGTAACATACATCACCACCACGCCAAAGATTACATATCCATAAAACATTAAACATATTAAAAACAAAAAAATGCTTAATAATATGAAAAGAAAGATTATGAATAATGTTAAACATATTTATTGTGACCTACATCATTCCGTAGTAAATGCTGTCTCTTTCCTTGTCTTTGTAAGAGTATTTGTGATCATTGGGTTTCTCACAATGGCTTCTTTGCTTTGCATGTATGTATAATATATGCATCGCAATTTTGTATTTCTTACAATTCACCTGAAGATGGAGTAGGCATACATTCAGAAAAGTCGTATGTTCGCAATAATAAAGAAATTGTTATCCAGAAAATCTTGCTTTTCTCTTATGCTCTTCAAAAACTTCAGTTATGATATAAAATAAATTATAGAATTGAAAGTTAAAAAAAAATAAAGGCCAAAGAAAACTTTAAAAAATATATCAATGAAAGAAAACGAGGGTAATGTGTCGACTAAATAAGTATTATATCAATCCGTTTCCAGAAGTTAGTTTAAGTTTTGTAGTTACCCAGCCTGGCTTTGATTGTGACGTACTACGCATGGTGATGATGTTTTGCACAATTGTTTACAGTAGTCTTTTATTTTCGTTGTTTTACGGAAATCGGCAACATGACATTCTCGAGATACAATCAGAATGTGAAGTGAATAACACCAAGTTCATGATAATGTAAGAATAAACTTCATTTGATTGTGGAAATTGAGTAATGCAATCCCACCACTGTCAGCTGGTAAATAAAGGGAGGTAACTCCCATTATTTGTCCAAAACCTGGGGATTTCAATTTTCAGAACCTTGTCATGACATTGCTTATGACCTCTCGTCATTGACACATTGACAATATGGGAGATTATAAAACAAAGGTGAGGTCCAAATTTTCAAGATGTAAGACGACGTCATGCATTTTGTTTTCTGATGCAGCCTAGAGGCTAAGTACGATGATTTGTATTGGCTTAGCCTATTTAATGATTTTATATTGGAATAACACTGTTATTAACAGTAACTATTTTAACAATTTTTGTCCTGGGTTCAAATCCTACCTGGGGCTCAGGAACTTTGTCTGCGATAGAGAACTGTTCTACATGCAGTAAGGTTGAGGTTGCAATGCAACATTGAAATACAGCGCAGTACCCAGCCCTCATGTTTCACTAGAACAGCCGATGCTTGCAGGTTTCACAGCAATGCATAGCTGCAAATTGTTGTGAGCTTTATCCCTGCAATAATATAAGTGAAATATATATGCTTCAAATATATCAGCTGTGATATAAGTGAAATACCCTTGAAAGCAACATTAAACCTCACCTCTACTGAACCATTAAATGATATCAACTTATCCTATAGTTATATGTCAAAGTGGGGGAGGGGATCACATATTGTCAAGGGGGTGTGACGGTTCACTCAGGGGATCCTACCAAAATAATTTTAAAAAGGGGGGGGGGGGGGGGGGGGGGGGAGAGAGAGGCTGTTTGAAGAGTTATGAGAGGTCATGGCACAGAGACAATGGCCTAGAAACCCAGTTTCATCTCCAAAGAGTCTAAAAGTAAAAGTATGAATAGCTGTCATTTTGTGTACTGCAGGTTCCTTGGCAAATAGAGATTAATTTACCTTTGCAAGAATATAAACCTGTACTGGAAGTATATATTTTTGGTTGGTCTAAATTTGATTACCGGTAACCTTTTCACTGTGTGTACTTGAATATTCCAGACGGTCAAGTCACTAGTCATTCCCAGATTATCTTCTTTATTTAGATAATTACAGTAAATTGGCCACTGAGAATGGTTGTGTAAATTAATTACCGGTAAACAGATGAATGGCTGATCTTGGGTTACTGCATACCAGAAATGTAAAAGGATTCACCAGCTGAATGCATGGACGGATCATACAGGGGTTGTAGGGGTGAAATGTGATAATTTAAAAAATGACCATTGAAACTTTAGTCTAGACAATAGGGTGCACATAAATTCATTAAAAATTTATAGTTAGCGAGGCATTCTTGGGATTGACCAAATCTCATACAGCATATGCCGTTCTCACTGTACAAACCCCCTCCCACTGAGACCCGAGTCCTGGGAATGTGTATCCCTCTTTCTCAGAAAGCTGTATCCGCCCCTGGATGCCTGGTCCTGGGGTACATACCAGTAAAGTCTGTCACCTCTGATAATGTTTGAGTTATTCAAATGTTTCCCAGAAACAGAGTTATGTGTGGACTCTTTCCGGGTGAAATACATGAAGTAAGTACACTTATTGCTGTAAATCTGCATAGAAAACTGACAGTAACTCTTTCATTTTGTGTCAGACTGTCATTGCCTAAATTATCAACTTCCGGTTGCGCATGGAAAGAGGCAGGTCACGCTGAAGACGCGCTCCGCCGCTCGCAGGATAATCGTAAGCCATCCAGCAAAATGATTGTATGAAAACCCCTACATGTATTAACGAAGAATAGAAAATACTATAAAGAACATTTACAGAAGATTATTTCGAATTTATATACATAAAATTACAGCAGACGCTAGAAGTTGAAAAATGGCAACACGGGCGAACGCGGCAAGTATGGAAGAAATAGTTAAAGCTGCGGAGAAAAGACTGCGCGAAGTCATCTTAGAGATGAAAGGTGAATTAATAAACTCTATCGACGGTATCAAGAAAGAAGTTAGCGAGTTAAAAACTAAAGTTGACGGTGTCGAGCACGATGTCGCTGTACAGCGTGACGAAACGGCAAAACTTCGCACAGAACTAACAGCCGCAAAAGAAGCCTACAAAAATCTAGAGCGTCAGACTATCTTGAAAGAGATACATGACAGAAAAGTCAATCTCCTTTTCTACGGCCTTCCCGAAACTCGGTACGAACGTGTCCAGCTCACGCTGAGAAACTTTTTAATTGACGAACTGTGTATGAAAGAAAGTTCAGTGGATAACATTATCTTCAAAACTGTGCACCGACTCCCAACAAGCGAGTACCAGAGAAAAAACAAACCGACAGCCCCGCCTAGTATCATCGCGACGTTTGTGAGAATGTCGGACCGGGATGAAGTCTACAACGCTCGGAAAATACTCCGGGAACAGGAACAGGCCGGCAAGTACAGCATCCAGACGGACCTACCAGGCATCTTGAAGAAAAGACGCGCGATACTCAGCAGGAAGGCAGCGGACATCCGAAAAAGCACGAAACTGTGGACGAGGGTGAGAGTCGTGGGAGATGACGTAGTGTTGGAGACGAGAGACCCGGCTTCCCGACCTGCACAGTGGAAGACATACGATTAAAACCGTGATTGAATACGTACCGCTGTTTCTCATTTTGACTTATACTGCAGACCTAACATTAACATACACTGCTTTTTAAATCAACTGATAAAAATGTTTCCCTGATATAATGTTATGTGTAGTACACTCCATATGTTTGTTAAAAACTGATTTGCACAATACCACTATCATAAACAACATGTGCAATGTTGAGCGCGTAATTCAACAATACGAAAACTGTATAATGTTTATATTATTGTGCTATAACACTGTTTGTTTTTTTACGACAACAAGTTTGTCACTACCCGGTGAGCACATACCGATTTTTTTCCATGACAAGCAGTCTTTATAAGTTTATTATAGAACATTATTTTCCACGTTTTTAACAAAATAAGACTTTTCTATAACATACGAACAGTGACAATACCAATAGCATTCCAGCCAGCACGGAAATCACGTGCATCTCATGACGTGTTTGTGTCGTGTTTCTCTGTTTGAACTTGCTGTGAATTGAAGTGACTGGTTTACTATCTCCGGATTATTACGGCTATATTGTGCTATTTCACAAGGACTTTCAATATTTGGATATATTGGGACACTCCAGTGAGTACTACTTTTTTTACAAACTGATAACATTAGTCGCCGGACAATGAACAACTCGTCACATTCAGGATGACAACGTTACACGAAACATTGTAATTTCTTTTCGTATGTAAACGTTCTTTATTTCATTTGTGTTTGACTGCCCTGCGGGTAGGCATTGGTTATTGGAACAAATGACGGAAGTCAATGTGTCCCCGTTTTACCTGTTTATATTTATGTTGATTATCACTTTATATTCACCTTCATTCCTTATGTTCTGTGACACACAAAAACTGGGTCAGCTTAGAGTTGATCAAATATCATCAAAGTTAGGCTATATGACTAACCCTTTATTTAAATTGACATGACACATAAACTTCATATATACTCTGCAAATTGTCAAGGGTTAAATAATGAAAAAAAGAGAATTGATGTTTTTGAAAATATGAAAAAGAGAAAAGGTAACATATACTGTATCCAGGATACACACTTTACAAAGAATATTGAACAGAAGATAAAATTGGAATGGAACTCTTCAGAAGTCCGTTTTAGTTCTTATACAAGTCAATCTAGAGGTGTAGCCATCCTATTTAGAGATAACTTTGAATTTGAAATTCTCAAAGAAATAAATGATAACGAGAATGGAAACTTTTTAATACTTAAGATAAAAACAGATAAAGAAATGTTAAGTATTACAAATGTCTATGGTCCAAATGTAGATACACCTGAATTTTATCAAGAAATCAAAACTAAAATACTAAGTCTAGAAACGGAAACAAATATCATATGCGGAGACTTTAATTTAGTTCAAGATCAGTCAAAAGATACATTTAACTACTTACATATAAATAACCCAAAATCAAAGGAAGCTGTACTTGATATGATAGATGAACTGGACCTATACGACCCATGGCGCGAATCTAATCTAGATACTAAAAGATACACGTGGAGAAAACCAAAACCATTGAAGCAAGCACGTTTAGATTTCTTTCTTGTAAGCAGAAACCTAGAAAAGTCGATTGTTACTTCCAAAATAGAACCTAGTTATAGATCTGATCATTCCATAATTTCTTTACAAATTCAGTTTACAACTCTTGAAAAAGGAAAGGGTTTCTGGAAATTCAACAACAGTCTGCTACACAATCCAGAATATGTGCACAAAATTAAAGATATTGTTAAAGAGACTGTTGAGCAATATCATTGTCGAGATCAGGACGGAGATAAAGTGTTAAAGATAAGTGAACAACTTTTTTTTGAAACACTACTGTGCAATATTCGAGGCCACACGATAAAATATTCAGCTCAAAAAAAGAAAGAAAGAATAAAATTAGAAGATGAAAATAACGAAAGACTTGAAAATTTGGAAGAAAGGCTAGACAGTTCTGAGAATGAAGAAACAAAATCAAAATTATTACAAGAAATAAACATTCTAAAAGAACAACAAACTGAACTAAATAGATATAAGACCGATGGAATAATGCTTAGGTCCAAGGCAAAATGGCATGAAAAAGGTGAAAAGCCGACAAAATTCTTTTTAAATCTAGAAAAGAAAAATTTCACAAACAAATCAATAACAAGTTTAGAGACCGATAACGGACAAATACATGAAACAAACGAAATCATTAGTTATACAAAAACTTACTTCCAAACGCTATATGAAAGTAAAAAGGTAAATGACGTTGACCTCGAAACCATTTTTAAAGATAATAAAATACCAAAGTTGTCTGACAACGAGGCTCTTACGCTTGAAGGAGAATTGCAATATAATGAAATTCTAACAGCTTTGAAAAATATGAAAAATGATAAAAGCCCCGGCCCTTCTGGTTTCACAGCTGAATTCTACAAATTCTTTTGGAACGATGTTAACAAATATCTAATTAACTCTCTGAATGCAGCATATAGGAACGGTGAACTTTCTATAAGCCAAAAACAGGGCCTTATTACATGCATCCCGAAAAAGGATAAATCAAAGCAGCAGTTGAAAAACTTTAGACCAATTTCATTATTAAACATATCATATAAACTAGCTTCAGCCGCTATATCAGCACGCATTAAGGATATACTACCCAAGATAATAAGTGAAGATCAAAAGGGATTTATGAAAGGTAGATATATTGGAGAATGTACGAGACTAGTAGATGATATTATGGATTATACAGAATTTACGAATATGCCTGGACTTTTGATACTGATAGACTTTGAGAAAGCTTTTGATTCTGTGGAATGGTCTTTCATAGAGAAGTGTTTTGACTTTTTCAATTTCGGACCATCTGTTAAACACTGGTTAAAAACATTCTACAATAACATTAATTCTAGTGTTCTTGTAAATGGATTCTCGTCAGAATTCTTTCGAATCACACGAGGTTGTAGACAAGGTGACCCTCTTTCGCCCTATATATTCCTTATAGTAGCCGAAATATTGGCCCTTATGTTAAGACAAAATAAGAAGATTAAAGGAATAACGATGGTAGATATTGAATACTTGCTTACACAGTTTGCCGATGACACTACTATAATTCTAGATGGTTCCGAAAATTCCTTCAGAGAAACATTAAAGGTACTCGAAACGTACGCATCATTCTCTGGACTCAAAATAAACATTGACAAAACTAAAATTATATGGATAGGATCAAAACAATATTCAAGTTTACAATTTTGCAGAGATTACAACCTAGACTGGACTCAAAAACCTTTCGTACTGCTAGGTATTCTATTTCAACACAACAAAGCAGAAATGGTAGAACGGAACTACAAAGATAAGCTTAAGTCAATTGAAAAAGAAATGAATTTATGGTCTTTGAGAGACCTTACGCCTTTGGGAAGAATAACTGTTCTTAAAAGTTTAATACTACCAAAACTTAACCACCTATTCACCTCACTTGCAAACCCAAAATTAGAAACAATAACAAATCTGCAAAGAAAATGTTTTTCGTTTATTTGGAAAGGTAAACCTGACAAAATAAAACGATGTCTAATTACTAAAACGTATCAAGACGGTGGTTTAAAAATGCCAGCTATACTTGAAACAATTAAATCACAAAAGATATCATGGATCAGAAGGCTATATGTACAAGACTCAAATTTAAAATACGTGTTGCATACAACACATCGAAAAAATATACTTACCCCTATTGAAATGGGATCAGCCTATCTTAGAACACAATATATCCCTGAACTCAATAGCCCATTTTGGAAAGATGTTTTTTACGCTTGGTCTGATTTACAAGAAAAACAGACATATGACAATGACCAACTTAGTCGCCAATATATTTGGGCAAATGATAATATAACAATAGGAAATAAACCTATAGTATATGGCCACTATCTCCAATCCAATATTAAATTCATAAATGACTTTGTTAAAGAAGATAATACACTTCTACAATACAAAGAATTCATAGAAAAATATGAAGTTGAAACAAACTTTCTCGAATATGCAGGGTTGATATCCTCACTAAAATCGTATTTCAAACGAAGTTCTATCATTATCCTTAAACAGAAAGAATTGCCATTCATTCCGCCCCACGTAGAAATTCTTTATAAAACAAAAAAAGGATGTAGCATTTTTTACACTCAACTTGTCGATGATAATTCAACCCAAAAAATGCATTACCAAATAAAATGGGAAAAAGAATTAAATATAGAAATCACACCACAAGTATGGAAAATTTACAATTCCATACCTTTCCAAGCAGCCTATAGTATCAGACATAGATGGTTTCAATATAGAGTACTTCATAGAATACTCACGACTAATAAAGACTTATATAGATATAAAATAATAGACTCTCCACTTTGTACTTTCTGTAATGTTGAAATAGAATCAATTCGTCACTTATTATATGATTGCAGAATTGTTAAAAGATTATGGCAAGACCTACTTGAATGGATCGAAAGTGAGACAGATACCTGTTTAACACAAAACCTAGAAACCTTTATTTTTGGATATAAAGAAAGAAGAAACAATGTATTGAATTTCATTTTCATGCTTACAAAGGAATACATTTACTCCCGAAAACTTGCAAATCTATTACCTTCCCTTGCTGGTCTGAAGCCGAAATTAAAATATAATTATCAATTGCATAAATCAAACGCTTACTCACACTGCAGATACGATTCTTTTGTTTCTTTCTGGTCGTCTTGTCATAAACTCTTTGTATAGATGAACTTACTTGTATATAGTATATACATGTGATTATGTTAACTTATTGTATTATTTTCTTGTGATGACACTGAATATGCTGTACCCAAGAAAAAGAAATAAAGTGATAAAAAAAAAAATTATCAGACTCTTGAGATTATAAACTGAAACATTTGCAAAATGTGTGTGGTATCATTTTCATAATAAACATTTGAAATGACTGTTGTATCAGAGTACTTCATTAACACAAATATATTAGATTCAACCACTAGGTGATTATGAACTTTTCTTGTTCATCCATAGAGGTAAGATTCCAGACATGTGAACTATTCTTGTAATAGATAAACTATAGAGTGACATCTGTATCAATGAAGAAGTTGACTATCCATAGCAGGTGCTCTCCATCATCACATCAGCTTCTAAGACATATGAAGGTTATTTACAATATTTTCCTCCTGCAGATTAACATTCTCTCCCTACAGATGTTACTCATGTCATTACATGATACAACACAACCTCTGTTGCATATGCATGGCAATCATTTTTGGTTAGAAATAGAAAACCTTGCCGATGTAAAAGTCATCATTTAGCATTGACAAAACTTTTGGTAAACGTTCCGCTATTTAAAGGGACATTGCTTCGAGGATAAATATGAAATCAATTGTATCTACCTATGCTGATTAATTTCAAATTTCAGACAATGTAAGTAATTAGTAATAAAAACAACTCCATGTAGACAGTGAAGCGAAGTGCAACTCCTTAGCAGTCACGTTAATAAGCATAGGTAGATAAAAGTGATCTCATTTTTATCCTCGACGCAGTGTCCCTTTAATGTGTGATCCTCAATCATTGCCGTTTGAATTTGTGAAATCAATAGACCATAAACATGCTGATAAATAAAAGACCAAATCCGAGACCAAAATAGTTTATTTCATTATTAATATCAGACATATTCGAGATATGCTAATTAGAAATACCCAAAAAAGGCCAAGACCTTTGAAGTAAATCCGGTCAATGTACACATATTCAATGTAAGATTTCAGATTTCATTGGATAAAAAGTAGAGAGAGCATCCACTGGGTTCAAGATTTGCCATTGGCGGTTTTGCTAAAACCAGAGATACTGCATTTGCTGCAGAGTAAATTGTTACGTGAGAATAACTGACTTGAGTTTGAGGAGAGATTGGCAGAATAAAGGTTAATACCCTGTAGACTTCCGATCAAACAACAACGTTATCAGCTGTCTTGAGTGTCCCAGTGTAACATCGAGTCAGTCTTTTTAAAAGAAAGCAATAAGTGTACAAAAAGTGAATCAAAGGATACCTTACTAAATCATCTTTCGGTAGATTCTGAAGTTTGTGGAGAGAACTTTGTAGAATAAGAGATTGAATAAAATTCACAAATAACGTCCGGGTCAACGACCTCAAATAATCCCCAATATTATCTCCCTAGATTATCTTTGCCGCAAATTGAAGTATTGTTTCTCTGTGTCAAGGGTCTAAGCAGATATAAAAGTATTGTCTGGTTAGTTCAGGGGCTCACTGTGATAATGTCTTAAGAAGAATAGGTATAGAGAAATCAAATTCATTCATGATAACAACTTTGACAATGTCGCAGTTATGAATACGCCTTAACGTGAGTGTGATAATTTTGGTTTAGTTGAGGCTTTTTCTTCTATGGACAGACAGCAATATGTTTAACATGACTTATTTCTAACATCTACCTACAACATGCTGCGTGACGTCAAGGTCACATGTATCCCCGGTAAATAAGACATTTTGTTTATTATTCAACTCTCATACATTGAATACACATTGCCTTGTGTAATAATTGATAGGTCTTCAACTCTGTATTCTGAGATTGTTGAAGTTCCATATTTTAGTGGGTATGTATTTCTTTGTCATTGTGAGTTTTTAAAGTAACTTAACAGTGCTTCACTGTCACAGATTCACAGTCACAGCTTCTTATGTCAGATTGTATTTTTTCCCGTGACACAAAATGAATTATTCATTTTATCTATACTCTGAATTCTTTAGGGGGTACCCCTGCACCCCCCTCTGGAGCCGCCACTGATGATGGAATGTTATTTGTAAAGCAGACATACCAAGTCATCAAATACAGTAAATGTTAAAAGTCTGAAATAAAATATTTTTCATTTCATCTGTAAATTAAACGACGGGTTAATATCAAGTAACTATTTTGTTATAAATAACGATAATAGGATTTGTAATATTTTGAGATTGTGAAAACAGAAAATATCAATCTTCCAGGAGTCCATATGAATGTTTCATCTCATGGGTATTATGAATTTTACAAAGACTTGATATCCTGCATGAACACTAGACCACATTCACCATCTAATATTATTGAAGACCAAAGGGCTGATTGGGTTTTTAAATTTTTTTGTGACCTTGATATTATTCTCACGGTCAAAGGGGAACATTGAAATTTCTGCATGTGAACTTGTCATCTTGATGTTTGAAAAACAGTTCATTGGATTCTCCTCATATCTTTCACTAATATTCTTCTAGGGAATAATAAGGGCCCAGTCGATTTTGGTGACTTTGACATTATTTCTCATTTTGATTTTAATTTGTGGCAGGGGATCAAGTCACCTTTTTGACAATTGCTTGTTGATTCTTAATCCTGATGAGCTACACAGATACTTGGCTCTAATATTACTGATCATTACTTTTGGTCATTATTCTATATTAGTTCTGTCATATCATGAAGATTGATTCTTGAACACTGGTAATGATTCGAGATCTTTTAAAGCTTCACTTCCTGTGTCAAAGGTCAAACTGCATGTTTATGGACTGTCCAGTTATGTCCAGTTATGTCAGTAGTCTAATCCACCAGATCACTCAGCTGTGGTCAGAACGTCAGTTCAGTTGGTCATATTGCCTCTGGAGGCTTCTCTTGATCCGGTCTACTAATCTAGAGATCAGGTGCTAAGTGATAATTTTATTTTTTTCTGAGATTAAAAGTCCACCTTATTATTGTCTGTTCATCAGTTATGAAGATGATCTGACAGCCATGTGTCTGAGCTTAGTTAATATGGGATTTGTTGCAGTCTAAAATTTGGAAATCATTTAGGTGAAGTAAAACTATTTTTCAATTCTATTTTACAGCTAGCTGTGGTGCACTAAAGTCTCAAGATGATGAAAGTGAGGTGAGAGCAAGTTTGCCATATTCTTTTACTCGCCACAGTTCTAACATTGTTTCACATACTGTACATCTTGCAAAAATGCTTATGTGAACTTTTTTTTTTACTTGTTTTATGGAATAAATAAAGTGTTTAATTCTTCTCTGGTCTTTTGAAAATCTTTCTGTATTTTATGTTATGTTTAAATACTTTCATTCATTCACTGGTTTGGCAATCATGTGTTGTTGCTGATGGTGAAAAGTGTTACTCAAGTAGTTTAGTTGCCCAACATAGAAAATTTGTCAAAGGTACCGGTTGTTGGTCGATTATATTTTTTAATTCCTGAAGAATTATGTTACAGGTGCTGTGACCTTTGACATAAAATAATGTTTCTTTCAATGTAAGTTACTGTATATATTACTGTGTATAAGACAACTTTTTTATACAAGAAAGAAGGGGGTCATCTTATACACAAGGGGTATGTTTCAGAAAAAGAAATTTTGAAGCTTGATTGACGAACTCCCGATGTTGAAACCGAAAACAGCAATACAGAAATATCGATGTCAACTCTTTGCTTACAAACAGGAAATAAAAATACTTTTATAATTATGTATTATTGTGGTTTTTATTACTACCGGTATATGGAGTTAGATAAGTACATAAAATATATTGGATAATTCATTTAAACATAACAAAAGTGGTACCAGCAGTCAAGCAAACAATCGATAAATTCAGTGATATTTAGACTTTTTTAGACTATTCAAGCTTTCAAACTTCAAACTTTTAATTTCTATTTTTGTTTTGATTATTCCCAGTACTTGATATATTGAATATAATAATAATAAAAAATCTCCTTATCTGTGTTATGTAAATAAAAAAGTGTAAACACTGAGGAACATTGATTTGTTATAGAAACGAGATATATTTGAATATTAATTGTTTTGTTTCAAGACAACAAAACTGTTACCAGGGGGCCTAATGGGAGATAACTCTGATGTGAAGAGAGAGGAAGAGGGAGATAACTCTGAACTGAAGAGCAGGCCTGCATACCACAGCACTATGAATAACCATAGCTCCCCTGATAAACCGTCCCATGCCCTGTCAGAGGGATCTGCCACAATGTACCGTGATGGCGACATAGAATACAGCGTACAGGAGGAAGCAAATCTAGAAGCAAAACCCAAAAAATGCCTGGCTCTAAGAGCTTGCTGTCATAGAACATGGAAGCCAGTGCGGACCAAGTACAACCCTCTGCCGGACTCTCCTGGGATATGTGACAGGTAGACTTGCCATGGTCTTCTAGTTCATTATCTTAACTTTGCCGCAACAATTCTCATTTGTTTGAGGTCCTTTTCAGTAGATATAGGTTTAACGGTTGGGATAAGACTTTTTTTAATAGGTCTAAATTATGGACTTTCAAACTCTATGCCTTTATTAAAATCAAGCTTGTTTATTAACTTTGTTACGCCTGTTTACCATATCTCTCAAATATCACTGATGTTTAAGTATATATACCCATAGCTACCTAGCTGCATAATCTGCCATCAGCAGGGAGAGGGTTAAGGGTTTGTTCCTGTCCCTGCAGGTTCAAGTTCTTCTTCCTGTGTCCGCCCCATGGCAAGGTTGGCGGGTTCTTCCTCCTCGTGCTCATGTTCGCTGTGTGGATGGCTGTCCTCATTTCCCTGACGGGGGCGGAGGCGTTGCCCGGGGGGAACCTGTTTGCCCTGATGGTTCTCTTCATCGCTTGCTGGCTGGGTGGGTACCTGGTCGGATTGGTGAAGAACGTCGTCCCCTTCCTGCCCCTGCCTCCTCTACTGGGTGAGATCTTGTCTTGTAGTCGTCAACTGTTAAACTTTTCGGGGATATATAAGTGGAGAAAGCTTTTTTTTTTGCCTGTCATATGTGAAACAGGATTAAGAATGGATACATAGAGTGTCAGATAAACTAGTTTTAAAAGACCTTTAAAACTATAATTTTGAGGAGCGAGGATTTCAAAAAATTACCAGGGCCGTGGTCAAGAGAGGTTTCAAAGTAATCGCTCAATTAGCGATTACTTTTAAACCTCTCTTGAACGCGATTGCTCAATGTAGCGCTACGTAGCAAGGCGAGCAAACTTCGAGGAATTTGTCGTTCAAGAGAGAGGGAGCGCTACTTGAGCGCTACATTGAGCGATCAATGAGCAATTTAAGCGCTTGCTGTTATGGAACGGAGCCCTGGTGTTAAGTGTTCTTTTGTAAATGTTGATTAACTGAAAATGAGAATTCTGGATTTAAGCAATATTTTTGTTTTTAAATTTGAACATATCACTAACAGAGCTAGAATTGTGCAATCTATTCAGGTATGCTGTTGGTTGGAGGGATACTGAGGAATGTAGACGCGATCGATATTGCTGAAGATATTCATCCCTCCTGGTCTGGTGGCGCCAGGTAAGGGAATCATCGTGATTAAATTAAAGATTTAAATTCTGTCCTGACTAACATTAAAGAAACGTAGCTTTAGGTATTATTAACCCTTTACATAGGACCCAGAATATCTCAGGACAGCCCATCTTTACCTAGGATTGGATTCCTGTGTCTGGGCCGCTCAGATTGGTTTGTCACTTATCAAATCTGCACTGAAAGTGTTAACCCTTACGTTGCGTATATATATTTTACCATTTTTAGCCCCTGTGGCGGAATTTACAGGCTCGCAGCTCGCAGCAGTAGTTTGAGCTTATTCACTAACGAGCTCTGCTGGCGGAATTTCCAGGCGGCGATTCCGGTACCGTTTTTACGAAATATACCGCATCTACATGGCGAATAAGGACTATATACGGGCGTTCAATACAAATTCAAGTAGCGACACCCGTACACAAATGGCTAATTCACACCCGAAACTTTGAATGAATTTTCTATGTTTTTTCGTTTTTATTCTATTACTTTCGAAAGATTGTCTTTAATTCGGGCCTCGTAACATCATAAATACGAAACGAAAAAAATTCCATTTATATACGGAATTGAAGACAAGATGTCTAGCTTCACAATGATATAAAAATTATTAGAATGCGACCTTTGGTTATGATTCTATAGCTATGTAAAGTTTGTCTTTATTTCCACCTATAAAATCGTCAATACTTACAACATGTATGCGGCATTGCAAACGGTCGTTCATCGCACTTTTCCAAGAAATCATAATCTCGAACCAGTTGACAAATAAGCACATGTCAACCCAAATATGGTTATGTTGTTTGACTTTTCAAATAAACGCTAACCTCGAACCATAACTGATGAAAATATGTTGATTAGTTTGTGTGCCGTTTGGTTTCACATGCCTCTCAGAAAGGTAAAATTGTATCTTTATTTCTGTGAATAAATCTGCGCATTTTATATAGAATAAAAGATTATTCTTTTCGGTTTATTGTGATATAAAAATTATGAAAATGCATTCAGTATTTTAGCCGTGATAAATGTTTTAGAAGTTGTGAAAATCGCCGATTGTTTCAAAATTTATGAAGTGTAAACATGACCTTTTTCACGGCGCTTGCTGTGTCTTTATTATTTTTTTGAGATTTTCTAATTTTATATGGGAATGTAGTCCATTGTTTCCCCTTTATTTTGCCGTATTTTTTTTTGAAAACAAACTATTCGCTCACATGATATGAAGTCCAGGAGTAAGGCGAGTTAGCGATGTTTTCCCCCGTCTCGCGAGATGCGAGGCAGATAGCAGTCTCGGGCGAGGCAAACCCGAGGCAATACAAACACGTGGGTGAAAATAGCCTCAAGCGAATTAATGCTTCGGGGGCTAAGCCCGACAAAATTGGCCTTTTGTAAAGCTAATTATCAATGCGTTACGGGTCAACAATGCACACGCAATTTGGTGTGAATTTTACTTGATATTTCGACCGGACATTCACACAGACTCGTTATCGTGGCTATCTGCGAGATGTATGTAAACAAGTTTTCATGTGGCGATATACGGACACACTTCGTCTCGCATTTCGCCTGGGGGGCAAATATAATTATTACTGACCCGGTAAATGCACTAAGTCCAACGTACGGGTCTCGCCAAGGGTTCTAACATTTTTCTCTATGAGCCTCCCGGATAATTCCGTCGCCCGCATGTTAAGGGTTAAGATGTAAGAGTATTTGAGGTGTTGATTGAAGCAACCTCTGTATTCGTGAAATTAAAGAAACATGAATTAAGGTATTATTAACTCTTTACCTAATGGACCCACATTATTTCAGGATACCCCATCTTTACTAATGGGGCCAATCCTATCTTGGCCGCTCGGATCGGTCACTTATTAAATCTGCACTTAGAGTGTTAAGACCCACTAGATGTAAGAAGATGTAAGAAGGTTCCCGGTGTTGATTGAACCCACTGTATTTGTGTCCCCAGGAACATGGCTCTAGGAATCATCCTGCTCCGTGCGGGGCTCGGTCTCGACCCTCAGGCTCTCCGTAAACTCTCCTTCGTCGTCTTTCGTCTCGCCTTCTCGCCGTGTCTGATGGAGACGCTGGCTGACGCTGTCGCCTCCCACTTCCTGCTGGGTCTACCCTGGGCCTGGGCCTTCATGCTCGGGTTTGTCACGTTTTGTGATATTTTCTGGTCTTCCTGACACCAGTCGGGTATTGAGATTTAGAGAGCTTATATCTGACCCCTGCAGGATTGTGATAGCTTATATCTGACTTCTGCAGGATTGTGATAGCTTATATCTGACCCCTGCAGGATTGTGATAGCTTATATCTGAACCCTGCAGGATTGGGATAGCTTATATCTGAACCCTGCAGGATTGTGATAGCTTATATCTGACCCCTGCAGGATTGTGATAGCTTATATCTGAACCCTGCAGGATTGGGATAGCTTATATCTGAACCCTGCAGGATTGGGATAGCTTATATCTGAACCCTGCAGGTTTGTGTTAGCTTATATCTGAACCCTGCAGGTTTGTGATAGTTTTTATATGACCCCTGCAGGTTTGTGATAGCTTATATCTGAACCCTGCAGGATTGGGATAGCTTATATCTGAACCCTGCAGGATTGGGATAGCTTATATCTGAACCCTGCAGGATTGGGATAGCTTATATCTGAACCCTGCAGGTTTGTGTTAGCTTATATCTGAACCCTGCAGGTTTGTGATAGTTTTTATATGACCCCTGCAGGTTTGTGATAGCTTATATATGACCCCTGCAGGTTTGTGATAGCTGCAGTGTCCCCCGCAGTGGTAGTCCCGTGCCTGCTGGGCCTCCAGGAACAAGGATACGGGGTGGATAAAGGGATCCCCACCCTCGTGATCGCAGCCGCCAGTATAGACGACGTTCTCGCCATCACTGGCTTCGGGGTCGTTCTCGGAATAGCCTTCTCTCAGGGTAGGTGTAGTGTTATATAGCATTTATGGCATATTTCTTCAGGAAGGTGGTTAACATTAGTTACAATGGATTGATTGATTTACATTGCTTCTGGCACCTGTATATCAAGGTAAAATGTCAAGGTACACAATGTATATCCCCAGGTAACCTGGTGTGGACGCTGCTGAAGGGACCAATCGAAGCGTTAGTGGGCGTGGCTCTGGGTGTCGTCATGGGGATCCTTCTTTGGTACTTCCCACAGAAATCTAGTGTAAGCAGGAATTTCCACTGAATCTAATATTCTACATAAAGTCTCACATTTGATAATAGTTCTTCTGAAAGAGGTTACTCCATGCAGGTTTTTCTATTGTAATCACTGTTACATATCAAGTAATTTCTTGGCTACAAGTAGGCAGTCCTGATTGGTCCATCAGATGTTAGTTGTACAGTCGGTTACATTGTTCCAAACTGAGCAATCCTTCATCTGTGCAATACTTATATATTATTTACAAGACAGAATTGGGTCGCAGATGTACAGCAATTGTTAATTGGACAAATATACATTACCAGTGTTGCAAATTATCGTCACCAGGGGATTATGGCAAATAGTGAAATATTGCCTCTATGTAAAATAGGTCACAATAGAAAATCTGAATCGGGTAACCTATGTGGGAAGAGAATGGGGTGAGAAACATTCATGAATCTATTGTTGATTTAATGTCTGGCAGGAGATACTGTATACTTCATCTTGTTCTGTCCCCAGCGAAACCTGGTATTGTTCCGGTCGGTGCTCCTGGTCGGGTTTGGGTTGATGAGCATCTTCCTGTCCCAGTACGTCGAGTGGGCGGGCGCCGGACCCCTCGGGTGTCTCACCCTCGCCTTCGTGGCCGCCCTGCGATGGAGGGGGGAGTATAACGATGGGGAGAAGGTATGTGGGGAGGGTCGTGGTATTATTACAAAGGGAGGTAACTCTCATATTTATTTAGCAAATCATAAATCTATGACCAAATAGGATAAGATCGAATTTTGGCAAAGTATGAGACTTTTGAAATGTTTCAACCGACTGGAAAATTACTACCACATAGTTGTGACAGCCAAATCCTAGCCCATCTCCTCCGGTGTAGTCCCTACCAAATCCTAGCCCTACTCCTCCGGTGAAGTCCCTACCTACTCCTAGCCCATCTCCTCCGGTGTAGTCCCTACCTACTCCTAGCCCATCTCCTCCGGTGTAGTCCTTACCTACTCCTCGCCCACCTCCTCCGGTGTAGTCCCTACCTACTCCTAGCCCACCTCCTCCGGTGTAGTCCCTACCTACTCCTAGCCCATCTCCTCCGGTGTAGTCCCTACCTACTCCTAGCCCACCTCCTCCGGTGTAGTCCCTACCTACTCCTAGCCCATCTCCTCCGGTGTAGTCCTTACCTACTCCTAGCCCACCTCCTCCGGTGTAGTCCCTACCTACTCCTAGCCCATCTCCTCCGGTGTAGTCCTTACCTACTCCTAGCCCACCTCCTCCGGTGTAGTCCCTACCGACTCCTAGCCCATCTCCTCCGGTGTAGTCCTTACCTACTCCTAGCCCACCTCCTCCGGTGTAGTCCCTACCTACTCCTAGCCCACCTCCTCCGTTGTAGTCGCTACCTACTCCTAGCCCATCTCCTCCGGTGTAGTCCCTACCGACTCCTAGCCCATCTCCTCCGGTGTAGTCCCTACCTACTCCTAGCCCATCTCCTCCGGTGTAGTCCCTACCTACTCCTAGCCCATCTCCTCCGGTGTAGTCCTTACCTACTCCTAGCCCATCTCCTCCGTTGTAGTCCCTACCTACTCCTAGCCCATCTCCTCCGGTGTAGTCCTTACCTACTCCTAGCCCACCTCCTCCGGTGTAGTCCCTACCTACTCCTAGCCCACCTCCTCCGTTGTAGTCGCTACCTACTCCTAGCCCATCTCCTCCGGTGTAGTCCCTACCGACTCCTAGCCCATCTCCGGTGTAGTCCCTACCTACTCCTAGCCCATCTCCTCCGGTGTAGTCCCTACCTACTCCTAGCCCATCTCCTCCGGTGTAGTCCCTACCTACTCCTAGCCCATCTCCTCCGGTGTAGTCCCTACCAAATCCTAGCCCATCTCCTCCGGTGTAGTCCCTACCTACTCCTAGCCCATCTCCTCCGGTGTAGTCCCTACCTACTCCTAGCCCATCTCCTCCGGTGTAGTCCCTACCTACTCCTAGCCCATCTCCTCCGGTGTAGTCCCTACCAAATCCTAGCCCATCTCTTCCGTTGTAGTCCCTACCTACTCCTAGCCCATCTCCTCCGGTGTAGTCCCTACCTACTCCTAGCCCATCTCCTCCGGTGTAGTCCTTACCTACTCCTAGCCCACCTCCTCCGGTGTAGTCCCTACCTACTCCTAGCCCACCTCCTCCGGTGTAGTCGCTACCTACTCCTAGCCCATCTCCTCCAGTGTAGTCCCTACCTACTCCTAGCCCATCTCCTCCGGTGTAGTCCCTACCTACTCCTAGCCCATCTCCTCCGGTGTAGTCCCTACCTACTCCTAGCCAATCTCCTCCGGTGTAGTCCCTACCAAATCCTAGCCCATCTCCTCCGGTGTAGTCCCTACCTACTCCTAGCCCATCTCCTCCGGTGTAGTCCCTACCTACTCCTAGCCCATCTCCTCCGGTGTAGTCCCTACCAAATCCTAGCCCATCTCCTCCGGTGTAGTCCCTACCTACTCCTAGCCCATCTCCTCCGGTGTAGTCCCTACCAAATCCTAGCCAATCTCCTCCGGTGTAGTCCCTACCTACTCCTAGCCCATCTCCTCCGGTGTAGTCCCTACCTACTCCTAGCCCATCTCCTCCGGTGTAGTCCCTACCAAATCCTAGCCCATCTCCTCCGGTGTAGTCCCTACCTACTCCTAGCCCATCTCCTCCGGTGTAGTCCCTACCTACTCCTAGCCCATCTCCTCCGGTGTAGTCCCTACCAAATCCTAGCCCATCTCCTCCGGTGTAGTCCCTACCAAATCCTAGCCCATCTCCTCCGGTGTAGTCCCTACCAAATCCTAGCCCATCTCCTCCGGTGTAGTCCCTACCTACTCCTAGCCCATCTCCTCCGGTGTAGTCCCTACCAAATCCTAGCCCATCTCCTCCGGTGTAGTCCCTACCTACTCCTAGCCCATCTCCTCCGGTGTAGTCCCTACCTACTCCTAGCCCATCTCCTCCGGTGTAGTCCCTACCTACTCCTAGCCCATCTCCTCCGGTGTAGTCCCTACCAAATCCTAGCCCATCTCCTCCGGTGTAGTCCCTACCTACTCCTAGCCCATCTCCTCCGGTGTAGTCCCTACCAAATCCTAGCCCATCTCCTCCGGTGTAGTCCCTACCTACTCCTAGCCCATCTCCTCCGGTGTAGTCCCTACCTACTCCTAGCCCATCTCCTCCGGTGTAGTCCCTACCAAATCCTAGCCCATCTCCTCCGGTGTAGTCCATACCAAATCCTAGCCCATCTCCTTCGGTGTAGTCCCTACCAAATCCTAGCCCATCTCCTCCAGTGTAGTCCCTACCTACTCCTAGCCCATCTCCTCCGGTGTAGTCCCTACCTACTCCTAGCCCACCTCCTCCGGTGTAGTCCCTACCAAATCCTGGCCCATCTCCTCCGGTGTAGTCCCTACCAAATCCTGGCCCATCTCCTCCGGTGTAGTCCCTACCTAATCCTAGCCCATCTCCTCCGGTGTAGTCCCTACCAAATCCTAGCCCATCTCCTCCGGTGTAGTCCCTACCTACTCCTATTATCAATTCAAACTTTTAACTAGGTTTGGTGTATCTCCCTGTAAAACTTCACTGATGTACAATGGTTCAAATGAATGTATTTGCTAGACTAGCATTCACTTGCTAATACCTTAGAGTAGACGTTGTACAGGTGATACAATCTTATTCCAGAACCCGATAGAGGACGTGGTTGGCGTGTTGTGGATGATCTTCCAGCCTCTTCTCTTCGGTCTCATCGGGGCGGAAGTGGAGCTCGCCAGCATCAACATCAACACCATCGGTCAGTCGACTCAACCCCTCCAGTGAAGTCCTTACTATATCATGAGTTGACTACATTTCTTTCTACTACTACTTTTTTCTCTTCTTTCTAAATTTTGGACATATCATTTTATCAGCCCTCAACTGACCAAGACTAGAAAGCTAATTATGGAAAGAGATATTTGTTACATTGATACTCCAAACCAAGATGATTATTCATGTTCTGCTGGTATTCTGTATGTTACCGACAGGTTTGGGGCTGGCGACGCTGGGAATCGGTCTGGCTATCCGGATGGTGGTTTCCTTTTTGAGTGTGTTCCGCACAAACCTCAACCTCAAGGAGCGACTCTTCATTCCCTTCGCCTGGCTGCCGAAAGCTACCGTCCAGGTCAGTTATCTGTGAAGATGCTTCACGTTGTCAGTTGTAATTTACGTCTTCACAGCACCACTGGAAGAGAGGTTTCCTGTTAAAAATTAAAATATTACCAATCTGACTGATTGTCTTATTTCTGCAGGCTGCTATTGGTGCTAAAGCTCTCGACATCGCCATTAGTCAAGAGAAACCAGAGCTTGTTGCTCTCGGCAAACAGGTCAGACTCAGTTACCTACCTTGGTCCTCAGTTATCTCCCTTCTATTCATCTCATCACACACTGTACAAAGACTTACTTGCTTGTAAAATTTCCTTTTAAGTTTGATTTGCTTGTAGCGACTCTGTTTTATTATTCTGTTTGCTTGAACTGATGTATTGATTGTTTCATTTGCTTGTGTTACGTTTGTTGTTTGTTATTATTCATATGCTTGTGTTACGTTTGTTGTTTGTTATCCCCCGCCACAACGAAGTTGGCGGGGGATATAGAAATGAGCTCCGTCCGTCCGTCTGTCCGTCTGTGCGTCCGGGCTTTTCCATTCCGGCCTCAAACTTCAAAACTATAAGACATATCTCAACGAAACTTGGTGTGTGGAACAATCATCATGTGTAGATGTGCCTTTTGGGGTTTTCAACTTCTTCGAGTTATTTTTTTTGACCGTTTCCATGGAAATGTAACTTAGAATTTCGTTTCCGGATCAAAACTCGAAAACTATAAGACATATCTCAACGAAACTTGGTGTGTGGAACAATCATCATGTGTAGATGTGCCTTTTGGGATTTTCAACTTCTTCGAGTTATTTTTTTTGACCGTTTCCATGGAAATGTAACTTAGAATTTCGTTTCCGGATCAGAACTCGAAAACTATAAGACATATCTCAACGAAACTTGGTGTGTGGAACAATCATCATGTGTAGATGTGCCTTTTGGGGTTTTCAACTTCTTCGAGTTATTTTTTTTGATCGTTTCCATGGAAATGTAACTTAGAATTTCGTTTCCGGATCAGAACTCGAAAACTATAAGACATATCGCAACGAAACTTGGTGTGTGGAACAATCATCATGTGTAGATGTGCCTTTTTGGGTTTTCAACTTATTCACAATTTTTTATTTGTTTAATTTTTACCATTTCCATGGATACATAACTTAATAATTTATTTCAGGAGCAGAACTCAAAAACTGCCATGGATGTAATTTTAGCTCATCTGGCCTGAAAGGCTCGAATGGCTCATGGCATGGCACGGTGTCCGGCCTCTGTCTGTCCATCCATCCGTCCGTCCGTCTGTAAACTTTTCGCATTTTGTCTTCTTCTCCAGAACCACTTGGTCTAAGGAGCTGAAATTTTGTGTGCAAACTCCTTGGTTCATAGTCACTGTTATTCAACAACTATTCTTCAATAAATTTTCCCAAAGGCGGGGGATATGGCCGACTCTGTCTGCTTGTTATTATTCATATGCTTGCGATGGTTTGGGAAGAATGCTGCACGGTGAGTGGGGAATGTGGTTTGACATGTGGGGAAATTGGCTTATGAAAGTCTCAGCATGTGAAAGGATTCTTTATCATGAGATCTGTATTTAAAGTAATGATTTGACAACAATGAAAAATGTGTTTAACCAAATGTTTGTGACATATTCTATGAAATTACATATAGCCAAAGAGTTACTCCACTCATTTCTGTTACATATAGGTAAAAAATAGAGTATTCTGATTGGTTGATAGTTGTTCAATCAGTGACGTTTCAAACTAACCATTCCGTCACTGTTGAAATGACTAAATTTGCTTCATTGTTCGATGCGCACACTTTGTTTACAAGACAGAAATCGGGTGCACATGATTGGACAAAAATAAGGACATTACCAGTATTACAACACCAGGGGATTATGCAAGAATATTGAAATATGCAAGAATAATGAAATATGGCCCATATGCAACAGAGGTTAGGAAGGAAGAACTGAGTGGAGTAACCTCTGTGGGAAGAGAATGCTGCGTGTCGACATTCCCTTTTTGTTAGCTCATCAGGCCTGAAAGGCCCTATGGGCTTATGGCATGGCAAATGGCGTCCGGCGTTCATCAATCCGTCCGTATACTTTTAACTTTTCGACTTCTTCTCCAGAACCGATGACTCAAGAGAGCTGAAATTTTATGTGCAGACTCCTTGGCCAATGGGGATTCTAAATGTTAGATTTGATGACCTTGCGACCCCATATAGGGTCACAGGGGTCACGACTTTGGGGATTCTAAATTGTAGATTTGGTGACCCTATGATCCCAATCTAGGTCACAAGGGCCATGACCTAAAAACCTATTTTCATCTTCTTCTCAAGTATGTAAAGCTTTAGAAAACTGTAATGTTGTGTAGAAACTTTTTGGTCACAAGTGAATCTTAATTGTAGATTGGTTAACCTGTGGGTCATAGGAGTTCCGATCTAAACACCTATTTTTTGCTTGTTAACAATGTATTACATGAGATAACTTGAGATATTCAACCTTAGATAATTAATCAATGAAGTCCTGATGAGCTACAGAGTCCATGGCTCTATTTTTTGTTTGTTTTTCGGCATGCTTTATTTCAGGCATGTGTTTTATTCATTATTTTAAACTGAACATTTCTACGTCCTTTTCTGCTCTTGGTGACCCTATAGTCGTTACATCTGTTTTTTTCATCTGTGCTAGAAAATGCATTATTTCAGGCATGTGTGCTTTATTCATTTATTTTCAACAGGATTGTTCTTCCTCTCTTTTCTGTTCTTGGTGATCCTGTAATCGTTACTCTTGGTGTATTGTATATGTGTGTTCCTCTACTCTATGATATGTAATTGTGTTAGTTACCTAACAATAGTTATTTCTTTGTCTTTCTCTGTGATTGGCTCTTTCAGGTTTTGCATTTCTCGTGTGTCAGTGTCGCTAACACCCTCTAACAAATTGATTACTAACCTCTAACTTAGGAATTTGTGTCAACGAGCATTTGACATACCGGTACACATTTTAAGCTCATCAGATTGATTTGGCCAGATGGACTTTCGGCATAAATCAAGTAAAAATCTGCTATAAATAGCCAGAAACTAATCAATGATAACATCTCCATAGTAACAATAGTTTTTTGTAAAACGTATTAAGATGATATAAACCTCTTTCTCACGAAACACGTAAAGATATTAACCTCATTCTCTGGTAACTATAGTCCTATCTAATTAAAGGAAAACCATATTATTAACATATCCATTTCCTTTTCTCTTCTTGGATGACCTGGATAACTTGACCTTGACCTCAATCGACCTGTGACATTGCTGCGGTGACCTCTTGGATCTGTTGGTTTGATATTTCAATAAATTGTTTGATGTTTTCATTTTCAATTAATGTTTTCTTCATTTGCATGGAATATTTACAACATGGAATCAACACGTTCACCTTACCTGACGTTCAAAATGGCACTTATTGCTTGTTTTATCTTCGCACATAATGTAAATTTGTTTAATTTCTTTTAATTTGCCTTACTCTCTTGCACCTAACAACTTACTCTCATGTATTTCTATGTACCGTTATTACTGTGATTGCCAATGAAAATATTTCTATTTGTTTCTCTTCATTCTTGATGATTGACTTCACCATTTCTTGATAACTCCTTCACTAATCATCCATCCTTTATATCCTGTCCTGTCCTTATCTTTGGAATAATTTGCTGATTTGTGAAATGACCTTGTCGTCTGCTGTTGGACTTGTGCTGTTGGATATTGGCCGTCTGCTGTTGCATATTGGCCGTCTGCTGTTGGATGTCTGCTGTTCAGGTGTTAACAATTGCCGTCCTCTCCATTATCGTGACGGCTCCGCTCGGTGCGGGTATTGTCTCCATCTTTGGTCCGCGTCTGCTCCACCAAACCAGCCGGCAACAGGAAGAGGACGTGGAGGCCGAAGTAGGCGAGGCGGAGGACGACCAGGATACAGAGAAGGTTCCCCTCAGAGGTCAGGCAGAGTCCGCCGAGAAGGTTTGATCAGCGGAGGAGGAGAGAAGAAAATTGTGACAGCTACAATGTGTGATTTGAAGGGGAGATAACTCTAGTCCACTTACATTGAAGAGGAGATGAGATTGTTTTGATTTCAGGGCACAAATAGGAGTTGGTCTGAAGAGAAGATTTCATTGCTCATGATGTCACATATCTTGGACACATTATCATAATTGTCAATGGTTGATTTCAAAAGGTGAATAGGAGATCGCCAACAATCGTTTTAAGACTTTAAAAGTGTGCGATTCTTTGAGAACGTTGAGTTCTGGTTAATCATTTGAGGTCATGCCTTTCTAAAGAAAATAGCTCCGAGCTTTGGTAGATGAAAGTTTGTCTCATGTCGTCTTTCAATAGAAGAAAAGAAGCAAGGAGGAAATTTAAGAACATTCACAAGTGTTTTGCATGGTCACAAATTTATGAAATCAACTCAAAAGCTGAAATGTTCTTGTTACAAATGTTAATGGTTATGGTTAGCCGAAAATATGTTTTGAGTCTAAAGTGAAGAATTTAAGTGATGTAGTAGTTTGATCAACAGGGAGAGGTGAGTCTCAGGGGAACTTTAAACAAACAAGAACCATTCCAATTTAGTCAAAGCTTGGTGATGTCTGTCGGTCGCTGTAGTTTGTCTCCAGAGCTTTGGTCAGATATCCTTTGGAAAAAGCAAAGAGAGCCTTGCTCAAATAACGGTAACTTTCCCGGATCATTATTGTACAAAGTTGAATGAATAATCTGTAGAAGGGGAGACAACCCCAAACATGATACTTCACTAGTATTTCCAGAGGTGGTCAGTATATTCCTGGGTGCTTGTTAATTAGCAGAATGGATTATTTCAAGTTAATTAGCAGAATGAAACATTTCAAGGTAATTAGCAGAATGAAACATTTCAAGAAAAGGAGACATGTTTATCATTTTATAACCAAGAAGAATTAGAAGAATGAAAGTGAAGCACGTGAGGCTATCGTTAATGGAAGATGTTGTGCCAAAGTAAAAATTAATCATTGATGAAATAAAAACTGGCTATTACCTCGAAACTGAATCACTCTCAACCATATGGGCGCACTCAGGATCTATTTTTGTAATGTTGCATCGTGTTACTTTTCACTTTCGAAAGTGAGATGCCTGCAGAACTCATATACTCGTAAGATTTGACAGCACATCAACATTTTTCTATAGGGCGTTACTCGACTTGCAAGATTTGACAGTTTATCAACATTATTCTATTGGGCATTACTTGTAAGATCTGACAGTATATCAACATTATTCTATAGGGCGTTACTCGACTCATCAGATCTGATATAATATCAACATAATTCTATAGGGCGTTACTCGACTCATCAGATCTGATATTATATCAACATAATTCTATAGGGCGTTACTCGACTCATCAGATCTGATATTATATCAACATTATTCTATAGGGCGTTACTCGACTCATCAGATCTGATATGATATCAACATAATTCTATAGGGCGTTACTCGACTCATCAGATCTGATATGATATCAACATTATTCTATAGGGCGTTACTCGACTCATCAGATCTGATATTATATCAACATTATTCTATAGGGCGTTACTCGACTCATCAGATCTGATATGATATCAACATAATTCTATAGGGCGTTACTCGACTCATCAGATCTGATATTATATCAACATAAATCTATAGGGCGTTACTCGACTCATCAGATCTGATATTATATCAACATTATTCTATAGGGCGTTACTCGACTCGTAAGATCTCACAGTATATCAACATTATTCTATAGGGCGTTACTCGACTCCTCAGATCTGATATTATATCAACATTATTTTACCCCCACTGCTTATTTAGCGTGAAGCCGTGGATATAGTACATATGTCCGTACATACGAAATGGAATATATAACTTCCACTGGATTCTTTTAATATTTTCGTATTTTGCATATTGGTTCTCCATAGTGAGAGTTATGTTCCAATAGTTTTGTGACCTTGACCTTCATTTCATGGAGCTTACCCGGTACTCATTTTCTGGTGATTTATTATCTTTTCCCAGCATTATTTGATGTTTTTTGATGACAATTACATGTAGTTGAAGGAGAGATGGGACGAAGAAATCTAACTCACTTACAGCATCACTTTTCACCAACAATCTATTGTTGAAAGCACTTAAATTTACTGCATAGCCATTTTACGACATGCCCGATGTCGTTACCGTCACCTTATTTCAATTATATACATATCGTCAGTAAGAGATGAATATAAATCCCCTTGTATAATAAACTGATTGTTGTTCTTCCATTAAGCACTCGTATATTGATAGTATATTCAATAATAATTACACGATATGCCATCAAAGTTACCCTTGTTTTTATCAAAACGACCCTGACGTTAGGTTTTTACATTTATGTAGGTAATTTAAAATATGACCCCCTATTATTATATTTGAATTCGTTTGTTTATTCAACTGCGCACATCATATAACAGTTTTTGCAATATTTAAAATATGTGTGTCAGTGAAAAATCCTGTTGAATATGCAAAAAACGATGATAAAAATGCCGTTTTTATTTTAATACTGCTTAATTTTGTTTTTATTTCTCTTAACAGTGTCATTAATTAACATATATGTTCATTTGATCGTTTTACAGACCTGTTTTGAAAATTCACATTTGATGGGAGTTATGGACCATGAATCTGTTATTTAGTAATTAGCTATAATGCTCCAAAAGGCTACAAGTTTCTTGGAACTATTACACTTTGTTGAAAGAAAATTGTTGTAATGTGAAAACTTCAGTTGGTACACTTCACCGAGTCAAAAGCCAGTTCCATGGCTATTGAGTCTGTATTTTAACAGCTTTGATACTCAAATGGACGGAGAGCGGAGCAATGATCACTTGTTCTCTTGTTAGCTCGATTATGGTTATATTGAGGTGGATGAGCTCCATGCCAAATGAACTTATCTTACTTTGTATTTAATTTTCTAAATCATTTACAGATATTGATGAATGATGTGAGAAGAGATTGATGAAATGCTTGTGCGATTCCATTTTTACTGATTTGTCAAGATCTAAAAATTCAATCTAATCTAAGGACAAACTTTACTCAGAGCTTTTGTCCAGATGTATTTTAACCAAGAACTTCTCCAAACTCAGTGAGAAAAGACTAGATATGTTGCAGGATTTTTAACTGGTGTTTGTAATAAATCATATTTCTTACTGTTTTTGTTTTGTGTTATTTTCATAGCATGTTGTAACACGTATTAACAAAATTATTTTAGACAGATGAAATCAGTAAGATAATACCATATTCCCACCTCCAAGAAATGCCAATGAGGTTATTAAGGAAATACAATTTTGTCAGGTTAATAATGTCAGCGCCTTTAGAAACTGCTGAGTGATAAGAGTGCTATAAACATATTATTATTATATTAAGAACTATTAAACAACTAGCCAAGTGGAGACCAATGTGATGGTAAGTGGGTCAGCTCGTGGGAGAGGAATGCTTCAGTCCAACCTTGTTAGTGCAAATATTTGTACCTTGGAAAAGATCTCCAATGAAACTTTTCTGTACATTTAGTAACAAATCAAGTTTTCAAACCTTCTGAATCTGTCACTGTCCCGAAAAGTTTCTCAACACTAACACTATTTTTCGAGTTGTCAATCTTTTACCAAAACTGGTTTCTATTATTGACAATATTTTCATCAGAGTTTTAGAGCTGTCAATCAAAAGTTTGACATGTTAAATGATGTCAACTCTTGTTCCTAACTGGCTGCAACGTTTTTGTCATCCCATGCATTAGGTTCCTTTAGCTAAAAGTTTGAAAACTTTCAGAAGTTAACCAACATGTGTTGTCAATTCATGTTTGCAATGTGAAAAGCTGTTAATTCAGTTTCCGAATTTCTTGGGGGGGCAGATGAAATGGTTAAGAATCTCTTTCTTGGAAACACTTACAGTCAATTACAACTGTATCAAAGGCAGAAAGAATCCTGGGGAGAAATAACATCCTGGGGACAAAACAATATGATTAACATTTTGTAGCAAATATGTTAATATTTTCTGATCTTGCTCGTTTGCAGGTGCTAACGATCGCAGTGCTGTCGATTCTGGTGACGGCACCGCTCGGCTCTGCTTTGGTGATGATCTTTGGTCCACGCTTCCTCAAGAAATCGCCAGTTGGGAAGAAAACCATTGACGTAGCAAGTTCAGAACACGATGCGATGGAAACGGGAGAACAAAATCAAGGGTTTATCAGTGATAAGAAAACTGAACAAACAGAGAATACAAACAATAGAGAAGATGAGGAAGAAATGAGGACAAGTGTGGAGGGAGAGAAGAAAGAGACTGATGGACAGAAACATGACAGGGAGGGTGGGGACGGGAACAATGGCCATGGGGACAAGGAAGACAATGAAGGTTTTACCAGATTGTGATTGTGAAGGGGTTCGAACATTGATGTTCACTTGTTGGGACTGCCGCTTCATGTTATTACTTTGTTGGAGTAAGAATTTTAACCACCAAATCTAATGTTAATATTCTAACAATCTTGCCACGGAGTACTGCGGCAAACTGAAACAACATGCCTTCACTCACCAAAGACAGACAATCAAAGTTCAAAGTCCTGTTGGGTCTCCTAAATATCCATACTGATTCATTTTGTACAGCTGAATTATATTTTTCATATTTTAAGAACTGTTGTCTATGTCAAAGAATTCCATATCTGTTCTCATTCAATCCCAATTAGGCTCACCAAATGCAAGGTGGATGACATCTGTACAATAGCATTTATTTTTTTCTCCAATGAATCTGAAGCTGAAGCCTGTATGGACGATTTGAAGGAGAGGCTGAACATTCCCTCAAGCCGAAACTTACACCAGTGTCTATGACTGGCCAATTTAGGCTTTTGTCACATTTTCTGTGGCAGATATTGCCGATGGGACTATCAATCCACGTGCAAAACGCTGACAAACTAGCACAGAAAAGTGACAGAATGCAGCAAGACTTAAGTTAGCTAGTTATACCCATATGTATCGATGCATGTCTCAACAAGCCTCTGAAATGTGTGTCAGGGTGAGATGTAAGTGTTCCTGGTAGCAGCTAAGGGGATGTCCCACTAGCTGAAGCCGGTAGAAACACTTTCATCTCACCCTGCCACAAATGTACATAACAGGGTATGACATTCGCTTTGCTTTTGTTGTGTCTTGTTTTTCATTATTATGAGTATCATGAAATCCACACATAATTTTGAAATGGTTATATTTTTATAACTATTATATTTTGTACAAGTTTCTATCGGAATACATTCCAATTTTACATTTATGCCAAAAGTTGAATATTAAACAATGTCAAATAATTTTGTTTAAAATCCATTTATTTATTATTTGATATTTTTGCAAAGGTTGCAGCTGGTGAGATGATCCCAGGACTAGATGTTCAAGTTTCAAAGGTTTAAGATTGTCCTAATCCAATGTTTAAGAACCATATTTCCTTGAATACAACCCCGAGGTTCTATTTCTTTCACAACCCCCTTACCCCTCAGACTGTATTCAACTCCCAGGTTGTATTCGAGGAAATATAGTATGTTATTTCTGACAATCTTAGCGGTCTGCTAGTGTATGACATCTCAATCCTATCGTTGAACAGGCTCAGGGTTGGATTTGTTTCAAAATATTCTGAAAGATTAGATTTGGCCACCTTCCATCACAAGTCATAACGCTCATTGAGTGTTGCTGCGTTTGTTAATCTTTCTGTGATAACTTAGTGGCCAACACAAACCAGCAAAGAAAATGAAATGCAGCTAAGTTAGCAATGAAGGAGACTAGCAAAACTTGGCAGGTGTGACCGCAAATCAACTGAAATTTGTTGGAAAACACTTTCGTTTGTTAAATAAATTGTTTCAAGCTGCTGAGGAGAATGCGTCCATTGACATTACACTCTTCTTGTTAGCAGGATATCTCAAGAAGCAGCTACTGAATATCTGACACACCGCTTCTCCCAAATAGAAGACTCAGGGTCCAGTTGATTTCTGTGCCATTATCTGTATGTTCAAGGTCACTAATTTTGAATTATTAGCTCATCAGGCCAGAGAGGATAAAAGTTTGTTCCGTTGGTCCTTATCACCTCGAAACCATTTTACATAGGAAGCTGAAATTTTCAGAATAACATCTCTTTGTTATATGAAGGATTTAACTTGTTCATTGTGTCTTGGTTCCCTGTCAAATATGGGCGTTGTAGGTTCCACCCTGAAATACTTCAAATATGGGCGTGGTAGGGTCCACCCTGAAATACTTCAACGACTTCTTCCTCAATAACCAGAAAGCTAAAATTCTTGGAATATAATATTTAAAGGATGGAGACTAAGATTTGTAAATTTCATTTCATTACCCTACTCCAAATTAAGGACATGGCAGGGGTTACTCATGGTTTTATATATGCTCTGTTACTCTCCACTATATCACCCATGGGAAATTTCATCAGAGAAATCTGTACTCAATTTACCCGCCCTTGGCCGGCCTGACGACTTCAGTAACCAAAGAAAATGGTCAATGGGATAAGACGGAAATGGTCAAGGGAGATAACCGGTGACGGATGGCTAACAAAATGACCGCGTGCTTTGCAACAAAGTGATATGAATTGTCATTGGTTCGCAGGTCCAAGCTTCGTAACAGTTTGATTGGCTCACGCCGGCCAAGGGCGGGTAATTTGAGTATATTGAATATTTTAGAGTTTCAACAACCACATTGAACATTTCAAGAGAATTATGCTGGGATCATGTTTCTCATTTCTTATAACAAACTGTGACCTCATTGTTTTCTCTTTGAAGTGATACTTTGCGAGGGGGGATCATGTTACCTTAGTGACAATTGCTTGTTTGTTCTTATGTTTTTATTCGGTGAAACCTGTGAGCGTTAACAGTGGTCTTGCGTCTTACCCCGGTCATTCTGTCCACAAGTTAATTCTTCCCATGGTGAACCATATTTCTAGCTAAATTCCTGTGAAAGTTTACAACACAGTTACTGTCCTTATTTCATTCAAATCAATAATCATCTTTCACCTCCGACTCACTGTCTTAAAACATCTGCGCATTATACAGGTGAGGTAGCTCACTTTGAACCAGCGTTGCTGATTGGTTGCAATGAAAGTTAGTTGTGCAATCAGGATTCTCTATTCCTAACAATCCACTTGCAACAGAGTGTTGAGTAACCTCTGTGAAGATTGGTTCCCTGTTGAGTAACCTCTGTGAAGATTGGTTCTCTGTTGAGTAACCTCTGTGAAGATTGGTTCTCTGTTGAGTAACCTCTGTGAAGATTGGTTCTCTGTTGAGTAACCTCTGTGAAGATTGGTTCTCTGTTGAGTAACCTCTGTGAAGATTGGTTCCCTGTTGAGTAACCTCTGAAGATTGGTTCTCTGTTGAGTAACCTCTGAAGATTGGTTCTCTGTTGAGTAACCTCTGTGAAGATTGGTTCTCTGTTGAGTAACCTCTGTGAAGATTGGTTCCCTGTTGAGTAACCTCTGTGAAGATTGGTTCTCTGTTGAGTAACCTCTGTGAAGATTGGTTCCCTGTTGAGTAACCTCTGTGAAGATTGGTTCTCTGTTGAGTAACCTCTGTGAAGATTGGTTCCCTGTTGAGTAACCTCTTTGAAGATTGGTTCTCTGTTGAGTAACCTCTGTGAAGATTGGTTCTCTGTTGAGTAACCTCTGTGAAGATTGGTTCTCTGTTGAGTAACCTCTGTGAAGATTGGTTCTCTGTTGAGTAACCTCTGTGAAGATTGGTTCCCTGTTGAGTAACCTCTGTGAAGATTGGTTCTCTGTTGAGTAACCTCTGTGAAGATTGGTTCCCTGTTGAGTAACCTCTTTGAAGATTGGTTCTCTGTTGAGTAACCTCTGAAGATTGGTTCCCTGTTGAGTAACCTCTGTGAAGATTGGTTCTCTGTTGAGTAACCTCTGTGAAGATTGGTTCTCTGTTGAGTAACCTCTGTGAAGATTGGTTCTCTGTTGAGTAACCTCTGTGAAGATTGGTTCCCTGTTGAGTAACCTCTGTGAAGATTGGTTCTCTGTTGAGTAACCTCTGTGAAGATTGGTTCTCTGTTGAGTAACCTCTGTGAAGATTGGTTCTCTGTTGAGTAACCTCTGTGAAGATTGGTTCTCTGTTGAGTAACCTCTGTGAAGATTGGTTCCCTGTTGAGTAACCTCTGTGAAGATTGGTTCCCTGTTGAGTAACCTCTGAAGATTGGTTCTCTGTTGAGTAACCTCTGAAGATTGGTTCTCTGTTGAGTAACCTCTGTGAAGATTGGTTCCCTGTTGAGTAACCTCTGTGAAGATTGGTTCTCTGTTGAGTAACCTCTGTGAAGATTGGTTCCCTGTTGAGTAACCTCTGTGAAGATTGGTTCTCTGTTGAGTAACCTCTGTGAAGATTGGTTCCCTGTTGAGTAACCTCTTTGAAGATTGGTTCTCTGTTGAGTAACCTCTGTGAAGATTGGTTCTCTGTTGAGTAACCTCTGTGAAGATTGGTTCTCTGTTGAGTAACCTCTGTGAAGATTGGTTCTCTGTTGAGTAACCTCTGTGAAGATTGGTTCTCTGTTGAGTAACCTCTGTGAAGATTGGTTCCCTGTTGTAGAACAGAGCTCTCCTGCAGATACAGTCGCCAGCTCCGCAAACCTCCGAACGTACCTACATGTCTGTTATGGTTTAAAGATATTTTTATGTGCAGTAAAATAAAAACAAACAACAAATATCCATTTCATTTTCATTATTAAAAAATAAAACTCCCTCTGTTGTCAAAACTCCAACATTTCATCAGCATCCCACAAGTAATTTGTCTGTGACCATCACAGAACAAACATGTTGTTCATATAGAGTAGAAATAGTTCCTTCATTCACTATACATGTCTCATGAAATATACAACACACAACAGATATACAACTCCAATATGAAAGGAACTATTAAGAATTGGTCCTAAAAGTTGTGATGAAAATATAAGTATGAATCTGCTCATGCACATTTGGTAAAATTTGGATTACGGTACCTCATTTCCTGAATACGGTTAACATTCAACATTCATTCTCAAAATATGGAAACTTCAGTCCAAGAAATGATGGATTTTCAGGACTTTTCTTCAGCTTGACATGAAACTGCATTTTCCAAATCATCCATGCTTGTAAGAAATTGTCATTTTAGTCACTACAAGATTTCTGTATTAAATCAATATTACAGGTTACTGACTTCATAAAATATTGCCTTGATGTTAAACATAACAACAAAATGTTTGTAAACACAATATTTAAAATGTACAGTATTAATTTACATAACATGGCTCAAATTACACATATAATAGCTTATTTTTCTAATTTTCAGTGGCAAAATACGGCATATATATATATATTGATTAAAATAAAACTGAATTTTCACAGAGTGAAATAACACTTTCAATTAAATGTCATCGTAACAATGATGATATAACTTTAACGTAAGGAGTGGATGCATTATTTGTTTAATGAACGTCATTTACGACCTATGCATAATTTTCTAAATCTAATAGATAATATAAAATATGCCATTTCTCACAGAATACTATGTTTATCTCATCTCGTGAAATTAATATTTCTACTAGACTGGATGAGATATGCGTGGTCTTCAGTGAGAAATGTCAAAGAACCTGTATGCATCAGACTGTTTGTGTGTTATCTCTTAACCTCCCCAGTGCTGTGGGCAAGTTGAGTTGCACAAAACTTGCAGGAACTAAGTTACATGTTGGACTGATCTGGTAGCACTGGTACATAGCAAATGAAATCTAGATTTTGAGTCACTTGCACCCAGAATATAGCAATCATTCATAACTAAGACTACAGATTGACAGGAAAGCTGTTCCACTGATAGCATGAAGGATAACAGCTGCATGTAGATGTGACAATCAAATTTAAGTCTATTATGCAAATATTTTTAAAAAAAAGTCAAAACAAAAACCTCTGGAGATCTTACCATGAAGTTTCTAGACATAAAATTCAAAAACTTTGCATTAACTGCAAATTAAGTCATAGGCTGTATTTCTTTTCAACATGCATATCTTGACCATCTGATAAATGCATTCTATGAGAAAATTAATTCGAGATATGGAATGTCAACCAGGATTTGCATACGGTAATTGAAAAGATATGCAAAATAAGAAATTTAATTAAAAATATGGCCAGACAAAATTAATATAAACTTGGTTTACAAATTTTTGGGGGCAAAATGTCTCAGTGTGGGTAAGCAAACTGGGACAGAATTTTTTCAGAAAATCAGAATTTTTTATTTATATTTTTAGTTCGGCAATAAGATCCGTCTTTACTTTTTATTGGAAGGGAGATTATGGCAACATGTTTATTTGGCAGGGATTCTGGGTAGCGTTTCTGTTCCCCAAATTGGTCAGAATTCCAACTCAATTATGTTTCTTTGCCTACATATGAAATTCAAAACTAGACTGTCCAGTAAATTATCCTTAAAAAAAAGTGCTTCTGACAAAAGATGACCATAATGTCTTATAAAGGCGCAATTAAACCTTTAGTAGATATGTATCTGTATTAGTATCATCACTTCATGTACTACATCGCTTATTTGTCTTGTGACATGTGAATTTAAATAACCAAATTTCATAAACTTGTCTGTAGTGACAACTTAAAATTGTTTTCAAATGGTATGAACATTAACAGAAACCCTATTGATCATGTTGACTTTGATCTTATGATGAAGTAAATAATTGTACAGCATACGTAAAAGGTCTTAGATTGAGATTCAAGAAAATATATATATTTGTACATGTTTGAGTATGACATTGTGAACCATCTGATTGTCCACCAAGCATAACATTCTCCATGTATATCATGCTTTTTTCTACCAAGTAGATCATTACGGGCCGTATCCACCGGTTGTCTCATGACATTGTGGTCCGTATCTACGGGACATGATATTACGGACCATATCCACTGCACATGATATCAAGAAGGTCTATTTAGACCGCATAATGAATCTATAGTCTGGATCATAAAATTATGACATAATGGACTTTATACCTTGGGTGATATGATAGACCGCTTTTATCGAGCATGAAATTATAGATCATTCCTAAGCACAGAGATTAGGGACCATTTCCACTTAGCATGACAATATTAATGACATCATTGGCTTAATCTGCTAGGAATTATGGAGTTCATCCACAACATTATTAAACTAACCATCATGTATAACATTAAAGGTGATTCTGTAACATGGATGTTATGGATTGATATACCAGGCATGATAATATAGACTGCATCCATGACATCACAGGTGGATACAATACATGAAACAAACATGACATTATGAACAGTTCTACTATACAAGTGAACATGATTTCCATACACGAGGCATTAAATAATCTGATATAGACAAAGGATGAAACTGCGGACCATGCAGTCCACCAATTGATATTAGAACTGAAACATAACACAGGATTTCTTCAACAACACAGCTGTACAAGCCAGTATACATCTGGACCAAGCAGATGACAAACATCAAAGGATTAGGGAGGATAGTAGATGGAGAGAGAAGATATGGTAACAGCTGTTGGTGATAATTACCAACAGATGACAACAAAATGTATGATTTCTTTACAAAGAGGACTGATTGACGGACAGGTGACTGAAAGACTTGGTAACTGTGCACCAATATTCTATAAATCTTATACTCGTCGAGCACTGACGTGATTCTAGCATACTAGAGGTGAGGTGAGGTGAGTTGGGGTTTAACGCCGCTTTCAAGAGTATTTCACTTACATCGCGGCTGCTAGTATTATGGCAGGGAGAAAGCCCGCAACACAATGTGGCTATGCATTGCGGTGAAACTGGCACTGGTGAAACTAGCGAACCATGGGTGGTACTACGCTGAAATTCAATGTAGCATTGTACCCAAACCTTACTGCATGTAGAACATTGCAGACAAAGTTGCCGTGCCCCTGGTGGGATTCGAACCCTGGACCTCTTGATCCGAAGCCGAATGCGCTAACCACTGCGCTATCCCGCCTCCTCTAGCATACTAGAAGGTTTCCATACTAGCATGTGAGTGGATCTAACATTGCTAGAAGGGCTACTATACTAGCATGTGAGTGGATCTAACATTGCTAGAAGGGCTACTATACTAGCATGTGAGTGGATCTAACATTGCTAGAAGGGCTACTATACTAGCATGTGAGTGGATCTAACATTGCTAGAAGGGCTACTATACTCTCATGTGAGTGGATCTAACATTGCTAGAAGGGCTAATATACTAGCATGTTCATTGACAGGAAACTCAAGACCGTTAAATCATCATTTCTATTGGACTCTACCTATAAGACCTTATATCGTTTGGGTTCAACATTCGCAGACAGGGCGTGGACGAAAGTGCTTAAATTATCAACGCAATGCCACTTATAGTTTCGATTTCCTGCCATCTCTCAGAACAGAACTTTATTACGCTCAGGCCGAGAGCCTCGGCATATGAGGTACAAACTGACAGTATAATACATGGTTATAGCCGATAAGTGATTAGCCGGAAGATTTTACAATTTGCATTATAATTTAGCATTAGGATTAGAGTTATAGTAACAGTTAGGGTTAGGGGTAGGAGTAGAGTTATAGTTTAGGATTAAAAGTTGAGTTATGGTTTAAGATTAGACTAAGGGTTCAGATTAGGTTTAGGGATATCCCTGTATTGTTGAAGTTATGTTAACATAAGATATGTTTAGGAATCAGAGTTGGGTTTGTGGGTAGGGGCAAGGATGGGACTAGTTGTACAAGGGAACATATCTAATATACCGTAGACTGGTGGTCGTGGTTGTCGGGATAGGTTAACAAGGTTAAGTCATGGTGATACTTTGATTGTCAGTCAAACTGAGATTGTGGGGATCGGATTAGTATAAAAACAAAGTATCACATACAGTATCAAGCAATAGTCTACATAGTCTTCATTGGTTTTAATTTTGGATTACATTCAATCAAAACCATCTTTCAATAAATTAAATTAACTTCTAGAAATATTCAAGTAAATATGTGTATGTTCAAATGAATTCAGAGTTTAACTTATAGTTTCAAAACAATGTGTGTGATTTGAACTTCATTAGTTATGGTACACTGAATCTAAACAACAAAGCTGACTTATTGCACATTTGATTATGTCAGAACTTGAATTGCTAAGAGTAAAAGCAGCAAGTTATTCCCCCTTCAAAGATTTTCAGGAATATTTATATTCTCTCCCCAATAGAGGTTACTCAAGTTCGTACCTAACCTCTATTATTTGAAATTTTTATCCCATCTCTTCTTGTGTGACTTTCTTGTGTTCTTTTGTCAACTTAAACCTTCTGGTTTTCATTTTCTTCATACAAGGACAGTTCAGATTTATGGAAACAAAATTGTTTACTGTTTATGTTTTCCTATGATTCGTATTTCCTATTTCTAAAAAAAATTTGTTTTTAAATATACTTTGCCATTTTTTCATGGAGCACACAGATTACCAGTCAATGAAAGCTTCATTTCATTGAAAAGAGTGAAGGAAGATCATTTGTGTTGCAGAAGTCCCTTCCCCCTCGTTACAAAGGAAGATATTGACTTCAGTTAGCTCTGAGGGGTGAGAATGGAAATATTCCTGGATTAAAAGTCACATATAACCATTGAATTCCACACTAATTTCTCAAACTATCTGTATGTTAACTTTTGAATCTTAAAAATATTCTACTGAAATTTCATTGAAAATTTTAAATATCCAAATCTGAACAACGATCATCAAGACTTTATATTAGAAAATTGTTGTTGAGGAAATCCTTCTTCTGGACAGGTTCCATTGGCAAGTTTATGTCTGTGCCCAGAGCTGTGATGACCTTCACCTTGGCTGTAGTCCCTGAAGTCCTCAGCAGACGACAAACTCATGATCTTCTTGAGGTCACCTTGTTTCTTGCGCCTCATGTCCCTGTACTTGGCGAATATGTAGAGGATTCCGCCCATAAGGTTCATGGAGATGCCGGTGTAGGTTGGAAGGTTGTGACTCACTCCCCCGAAGGTGACGAGCCCGAGGAGTGTCTGGGCCAGTGCCTTGAGGCCGCCCACCACGCTGGTGGTGAGAGCAGACGTCAGTCCGGTACACAGGAAGAGCGAGTAGTTCAGGAGACAGCCTGTGCCTACTGCCAGGAACAACATCACATAGAATAAAGGACTAGAGAAATGTTTGTACTCAGAGAGGGTTCCCATCTCGCCGTTGAGCACACACGCTAGAGACAGGAGGGGTAGAGTGTTGAAGCTGTTGAGTTGGAGTGTCTCCACTGTCGACTGTTCCTTCTCCGAGTACTTCTGCACTAGCAGCAGATACGTTGCCTGGGTGATGTTGCTTAGCGCCCCACACAGATACCCATTCAGTTCAAACATCATGTCGCCGTAACCTGCCAAAATCAACAACATAAAATCATAAATAAGCGTGACCTTATTGAAATAGAATATCAAACACACATTGCACAATGAATGCAGAATCAACACATGATGTAGACATTTACTGAGCAGCATTGTCTCAGACTCTCTTAACTTGAGTGTTTCATGTTAGCCTGTTGCCTTGATATTGGAATAACTTGCATTACATGCTATTTAGACAGTGAACAAATGTAACACATTTTGGATTACACATCTGCGCTTTTTTCATTTTTGTTTTTGCTACATTCATACCCATGCTGTCAAATTCCTAAGGACAAATAATGTTAGCTTTATTTCCCAATGTAGTGCAATGGTTCATGAGATATCCCACTTACAAGAAACAGAACGTCTGGACACAGCTGAGTACATAGTTATAGATTTATGTACACTACTAAAAGGATAATAAATCTATGATCTGCTAAATCAATATCTTCATAAAACTATCAGGGGCATAAAAATAACTAACGGAGGGCAAGATACCCCATCCACACAAAACTCAACCTAGTTATTCGAATGATTAGTTTAACCAGGCAATATATTGTTTCCTGCAAATATTTAGGAAATTTGGGATATAAAGGTAGTTTCTGACTTGCTTTAATCATGACATAGCTTTTGCACATATGTCTTGTATCTCTTGTCTGTACCTTTATAATGACCTACAGCAGTACTAAACAACTCTCCATCAATATCAACAGCATCACAGAATGTAACAATTGCCTTTATATTTGATTTCAGCACTCTCATGATCTGTGTTTTACACACATTTCATTTATAGATCCATGTTATGTTTGCTAAAAAAAATGAATAGATCTATTTTGAAGCAATCAGGTAGAATATTTACATAGAAGGATGATTTGAATATAACAGATAGTGCATGAATATAAATAATACATCCTCTGTTGATGAATACAATTAATGTATCATGCAGAGAGATATCAATGAAACATCTGATAGCAATATAAGTACAGCGAGAGTAACAGATGGTGTGTGCCGACAACCTCATCAATATCACATAGCTTCGGTTTTTATCTCTATAGTGCATATCAGAATGATAAATTAACTGTATTATACAGCTGGATATGAGAAATAATGATAATTCTAACTTTCCATTGTTTTTTTTCTCCAAAAGTTATTTCAAAAGATGTTAACAAATGAACAAAAAGCTCCTATTTTATACAGTTATGGACAGTGTTTGAAACAGCTGTTTGCCCACCAGCCAATTGCTGGTTATTTTCTTGTGGGGCCAGTTGCAACAGTGGCCAGCAAGCCACCTGGCCGTAAGATTTTTGATGAACTAACTGTCTAAACATTGATGGGCCCAGCAAGCCCACCTGGCTGTTAGATTTTTGATGAACTAAATGTCTAAACATTGATGGGCCCAGCAAGCCCACCTGGCTGTTAGATTTTTGATGAACTAAATGTCTAAACATTGATGGGCCCAGCACATTCTGAGAAGGGCTGGTTAATCTTTCTGAGATAAAGACGAAAATGTATTGTGCACACTGCTCAATGAGCCTCGTGCTGACTGTCAGATAGCCAGATATGAAGTGAGTACCCAAGTGCTGAAGTACCACTGAGGAAAGTGAGCACTCTAGTCTAGTCTGCCTCTAGATATGAAATTTGCAATAACACTCCCAGCCATCTTATCTTCTTCCATCTTCTAAAGTACAATAAACATTGATGTTTAAAACAAGTAACTTAGTTCTACAATAAAGACCCCAGGGTCATTTCTCACTCAAATAAGGTCATGTGTTATCTTTTGCTCTATTACATATCTAAACTGCCATGGGGAAGAAAGATTAAAGTGCTTGGAGTAAAACTAAAGCTAAGAAAAAACAAATTGTTTTGTTGTTGTATATAAGCAATTGCATCTGTCTGACAAAATAACAACTCAGATTAATTTTGCTACAGAGCATGTAAAAACAATTTCTTCAGTTCCTCGAATGTCCATTAACCTTTTGCACATGTGTACTTCACAAACAATGTATTTCCTATTCACAGGTGTAAGGAAGGATTAACATTGCTAGTCGACTCGTACTTAGAAACAATACATTATCACACAGTGGCTGCATGATCCCCACGTGTGACAGCTTGCCGTCACCACCTGTTGCTTACACTCTCAAATATTGACCATGTGGATTGTTAATTGACATATAATAAACTTGTGTTATTTTCACAAAGATGTTCTATCTCTAACAGGGGTTGGGAAAGGTAGGGGCTTTGCACATTGGAAGAAAAAATGGCCCATAATATTTTGAAATTTTACTATTGCTACAAAGGAGAATGGCCTATTTATATTTCTGAAAATGACTAATAGCCCTTAAAATGGCCATTGTCAAAGGTGTCTTTCCCAATCCCTGCAGTCTCACAATCAAATTTAAAATTTCAAGATGTTTAGTTCAGTTGACAAGACAGAATTGTAAGTATGTTTTACGGAATCTCCTAGCATGACATCTGGATAAATTTGGAAAGACAAAAAAGACCATTCAGGTTCCCTCTCAACTTCAAATGTTACATTAAAAATAAAGATTACAGCTTTTTACATTAAACATGCTCCTTGAAGATGTTGCCATCTATTTGTTACATTAAACATGTGCCTTAATGATGTCACCCTTTGGTTATTCTTATGTTTGGTAGATACACCCCCTTTATACATTTTAACTCATTAGCTCATCAGGCGTTACATTATTCATTATTTCTAAGGTAAAGACTAACATACCAAGTAAAAAAAAAAAATTTTACAATCCACATTAGTCAAGGTTTGTCAACACAAAATTTATTTATTTATTATGGACCTTAGCATTCTAAGAAAGAGGTGACAAGAATATTTTAAAGATGAGACTTTTGTTGTTTTGTCTCTATTAGAGGCGTGTACAAGTTCATTCAAGGCACCAGCCTCACAATATCGGACCTCCCTGACCCAAAGTCAGCTCCTACTTCCCAGTCAACTACCCTGCAAATGTTAGGATGTTTCAGTTATTGCACCAAATCTGTTAATTTCAACAAAATGGATTTTGTATATTGTACATTGGGACTCTACACTGAATAAACTATTTCATTCGTAAGCACTGAGCAATTATCAGCTGTTCTATGGTTCAAACTACGATCAGCCTCCAATACACAGACCCAGGATAGTTTGACTGTTTAATGTTAGAAGATTGCCTACCCACTGAAGGAGAAGGAATAAGCTGTATTTTGCCTATTTTATTTGCTAAAGGCATAACATTGGGTGGGTTTGAAAGCTGATGAACAGGCCTTTATGATTTTATCATCAATATTTCACCATCCAACAACGACAATATTCTCAAAATTTGATATAACTATAATATATTATAAATATAAATAAGTCATTTTAAGATTTTAGGATGGACACCCTGCCACACAATAGAGGGAAGATCAAAACTGTATGAAAACACTTTGGACTCCATGTAACAAAGATGTTTTTCTGAAAATTTCAGCTTCCTATGCTAACTGGTTTCAGAGAAATCCTTTTTACATTTTGAATAATAAAGTAATTACTATCATTGGATTTAAAGTAAGAACTGACATAAGAAAATATTTTCTGACTCAGGCACTTGGGTCTTATCCATTATAATAGTAGGGGTGTTAGCTTATGTCCCAATCTGCCTACATTTTTTTTGTAGGCAAATTGGGCTGTAGGCAGAATGGGATGTAGGCAGACCGGGACTCAACCAGGAAAACACACTATCCTGGCTTGTGACCCTACAAGTCTAGAAGAGATTAACATACTATTAACTAAGTTATTTATATTGTGTAAATACATCCATCTGTATAATTCTGTACAAACATTTTCAACGTTATTGAAATAACCACCATTGCAAAAAACTATGAATTTTTAAATCAAGTATTTTAAGAAATCATTGTGGTTCGATTAAAAGCAAGAACTGACCTGCGACGATACAGCCCAAGGTGAGGAGCAGCACGGAGAAGAGCGTTAGATTGCAAGGTTTTCCTTTCTTCAAGATGAAAACAGCTAGAATCATGGTCGTGAGGGGGACGCACCGTTTCAGTACGCCATACATCGCAATGTTCATGTGAGCGAGTGCAGTAAGTGCTAACACAGCATTGATTCCATAAAATATTGCTGGCCACAGAAACTTTCTTGCACGTAACAGGTTATAAGCAGGTAAATCTATTATTCCAGAAAAACTTAGTAATTCGAGTAGGCTGATGGTGAAGATCATTTGGATGACCATGATGAATATTGGATAGTCAAACTCGAGTGTGGTCATCAACGTTTTGTTGACAAAAGCTGTGGACACTGAGCAAACTCCATAGAAAACAGCTGCACAAATACCTTTCACAGTTGTCGACAAGCTGGCTATGGATTCTGAGGAGATTTCAATTACAACTTTGTTGTTGTTGTTTGACATTTTGTCAGTTGGTTGTCTTTCAGCTGTTACAAACTGGTTCAACACTGGGCAACACTGCTAGTAACACAAACTGAAAAACAATTCATTAATCAAATATTAACTTACTTTTAGTTATTTAGATCGAACATATTGCGTAATCAAACTTAACACTAACAGTCTAGTTTTGTATCCACAAAGAAATGCCTTCAACTTGAAACGTAAGTAAACATTGTAAAGCTGAATAGCGGTGACGTAGTCCTCATATTGTCGGCAGTCAAGCGAAACAGGTAAGTTGTTCGTTTACATTACTAAAATATTACATCAAATCTTTTCCAAAATCAATGTACATTATTATATAGAGGAAGAGGACGTGTTTACCTAATCATGGTGAAGGCTGATGACCGTAACCAACCATAAAACATCCGACTGACTGGAGCATTTGACGCTTGCGTGGCTGATAACCAAGAACGGTAACTCTCATCAGCGTTTCCTTTAGCAGACCGCTAATAAGAAACTTGCGAAGGGCTATGCTTGATTCGTTTTAGCGGCGTATACACCGACCACGTGTCCGGCATACGCCGTTCCTGGACCCGACTTAAGTTGAAACAAGTGTATCAGCGTACAGACAGCAATACGTCATCATCCCTCAAAATAGCTTCAATAAACATGTCATTTAAATCAAACAAGTATTTTTTACAATTTACCTTGACTTGATGGCTGTAGTAAGCGTTGCTTGTAGTTGGCCCAATTCCAATCTTGAATCCTTTATTATTCTTTACATATCTAGTTGCTGCGCAATTGTAAGGATGACTGTTATACTGCTGAGTGGTTGCTTCTTATTCAGTAAAGCAGAATTTTGAGTCCATAATATTCCAGTCTCTGTTCAATGCACTCTTGAACGTGTTCACACTGTCTTTTTGATATTGTGGATTTCTGTAACTTGAAGGAGTGACCTCTGTTGTTGTTATTGTTGTTGTTGTTGTTGTTGGCTGGGTTAATACTCTTGATGTTCACTTGCTCATAGTCATTCATAATCTTAAATAAACTGACGGGCAAAAGAAAGTATAACACCCACTTGCACTCTTGAACGTGTTCACACTGACTGCGTCCACAATCTCTCGTGATGCATATTCTAGATGAGGTCTGATGAAACTCTTGTACATTGGTGTTAATATGTCCCTGTTCATAGTCACAAAGGTTTTCTTGATCATCCCTAGTATTGCCTGATTTGCTTTCTTTACCTTCGCGGAGAATTTCAACTCATCATCTTTTATTACACCAAGGTCCTTCTCCTGATGTGTGTTTTCTATTCCATCTCCGGTCATCTTGTAACAGTATTGATTGTTTTTCTTTCCGAAATGAATACATTTGCATTTGGATGCATTAAATCTTAGTTGCCATGTATCTGACCATTTGCTCAAGCTGTCCAGGTCTTTTTGAAGATCAGCATTGTCCTCTTGGGTGTTGATCTGCTTGTTCAGCTTTGTATCATTAGCGAACAACTTGACTATGTTGGATACTACGTCTGGGAGGTCACTTATGTAGATTAGGAACAGGACAGGCCCGAGGACACTGCCTTTCGGAATACCTGACTTTACATTGACCCTTGATGAAAGCGATGATCCTACTCTTACTTGTTGTTCCCTGCCCAATAGGAATGATCTTATCCATTCTAGGAGATGTCCTGTTATTCCATATGATTATTTCAAAACATTTGTTAATATTTTAATAACGTGTGATGCATTGTTTTAAAGAACCAGTAATATTTTAAAATAAATCAGTCAACTATCTAAATGTCAAAAGAAAATTCATTAAAAAATAGTTATTCAATGTCGCAAGGATAATATTTGTCCGCCATTACACGCCGCCTTCGGAGTACGCCGGGTTCCAAGCAAGTGATTCGCCGGTTGCGCCGCTTCCAACGGCGTTCGCCGGCTAGTGCTCCGGGTCCTGAATCAAGTATAGCCAAGAGAACCGGTACCTAAACTCCTCACAGTGCTGTTACGTCTCTCCAACGTGAAGCCTTTTAAAGGGACACTGCATCGAGGATAAAAATGAGATCACTTTTACCCCCCTATGCGGATTAACGCTTCACTTCCGTGTCTACATGCAGTGGTTTTTATTACTAATTACTTCAATTGTTTGGAAGGTACATTTAGGTAGTGATTGTGTGTAGCAATGTTTTCTTCTCCAAATATCTCAATATTGTTAAGAGATTCGGTAAAGTCCTAAATATCTACATCACAATTCTTGTCCTCATACAGTTTGTTCCTGACTACAAACTCACGCTAACAAATATACAATATCTGTTAGGTTGAGGTGTAAGAAGTAAGTGAGCATGGCTTTATAAATGCGTCTGTTACTTTAATTTAATTAGTATTTATTTAGTATTTAATTATATTATTATGTATTATTTACTGTTGCCTTATTGAACATATCTAAAGAATTGCACAAATATGTTGTTATATATGTTGTTATATATGTAAGGGCTGTATCAGATAAATAGAAGTTAGAAAGTTCACCTTCGGGACAATCAAATTTACATGCAAACAATTTCAGTGATTTACTTTCCTAAGATGATTCAAAATTCCACACGAATCTGCACATGCAAACAGTGATATCATTGACTTGCATGTTTTTAGAAGCACATTATTTATCAATCACCCCTCGTAAAAAGAATGCTTCAAATTATGTCCCATGTTAAAAGCACAGAAACTCTTGTAATTAAAATGTAGGTAAAACCACAGGGGCGTGTATCGCTTAGAAACAGTGTTGGAAAGACTTACCTATATAGTCCCTACCCTATTTTACATAAGCGTTAATGTTCCCATCATCATACTCTTTGTCCATGTTATATAACAATGTATGTATTCCATGTATTTATTATAAATGAATGTGTATAATTTTGTATTTATGCTCACTCAGTCGTGAAACAAATTCCCTAACGGGCAATAAAGTTTTATCTTATCTTATATACCTAGGTATATGTCTTTCAAACGCTATTTCTAAGCGATACACGCCCTGTGGGTAAAACTTTTAGAGGAAAAAAACTACACCCAATATTACTCCATTTAATATAGACTGCACTTGATTTGCTCTAGTCCGGTATAGCCCGGTCACATGAGCGGTCTACCTGATGAAGGAGTGAGTATGTACTCCGAAACGTCTTGTATTTTCAAATTAAAGAAGTTGTTATCCAGAAAATCTTCATGTTCTTATATATACCACTTCTAAATGCCCTTCAAAGACCTGACCCAAACCATTATTAGTTACACGGTGTTTTGACAGGGTGTACGGGACTGTAAGACCCTTGTATATTCCGTATTTTCCTGAGGCGCAGCGAAGGAAATGCGGAATATACAAGGGTCTTGCAGTCCCGTAGACCCTGTCAAAACACTGTGTAACGAATTTATTACTCTTTAGATCTATTATTTGTACTTATTTCACTCATTTCCGATAAAATATATAGGCTACATAGCTATTTCCGTTTGTGATAAAAACTCCACACAGTGTGAAACAGCGAAAACACTGTAAAGAGTTTACCGCTCCAGGGAGATAACTCTGCGGCTAAAAAATAATGGATTTTAAAATTATTATTTCCTGATGAATAATAGAGAGACACATGTTTTTATTGAATTAGTTCATTGACGCACACAAAATAAATAATGTATATAGGTTGAAATCACTGTACTTATGTTTGTTAAGGTAAGTTTTGATACTGAAATTCCGAGTTGAGCAACCGTTTTACTTCCGCATTCCATCTAAGGTCAAGGTCATCCGTAAGACCCTTGTCGTCACATGACCTGTCTTCACACTCATACGGATGGTACACCCTGGCAAATCCGCCTACATGGTTTCTTATGCATTGGCTATTGACCAATCAGAATTCAACAAATCTATCTAAAGGGTAATAAATATAGCGCATTGCACCCAAACCATACTGTGTACAACAAATTTCAGCAGCAGATAAAGCCTGTGACAGGTTGTTGGGAAGTAAATCATGCCAACCTCTGCACTTTTCCATCCCTGGAATATCCATAGAAATGAAATGTATGTAGTAATGATAATAAGTCTATATTATCATAGATTTCACTTGTGAAAAAGTGTGTATAAATGTCAATTTTTTGTTTTAAACTCCCTGATCTCAATCTTCCAAATCCAAGTCATTTAGTCCATAAAATCCCAGGTAACAGAAAAGAACACAACAATAGGACATGATAATTTAATGCACTCATTCAAGATCATCTTGTTTACATCAGGATTAAAATCGTCATTACAACCTCTCAGTTTAAGCTACACATCAACAGACATGTACAAGCATTCTCCCCAAAACCATGTCTGCAAAATATTGCATTCAGCAGCCATGTTCGTCAGGAAACTTCCGAAGATAGCTAGCAATCCCCACTCCTCAAACAAGATGAAGGTTTCCTTTAATAATATATTGTGGAAGACCTTAACGTGTTATTTTCTGTCTCTGATAGTAACATTGATGACGTCTTAAAATAATTTTCTAAATTAATTTACAGTGTTACGGTAAGTTACACATAAAAGAAAATACTATCAAAGCCAATGATTTGTTAGACAAGACAGGGTTGAAGCTATCCCTATGAGATATATTTGGAAATTGTTACACCAATGGATCCACTCATTGTTTCATGTATTAATTCAGTTTTTTAAAATTACTTTAATGATGGGGAGTCTGGTTCTTCTAGTCAAGGAATATATGGCTCAGCAAGCAAATTTTTACCAGGAAAAAGTCTTGAAGATAAAACATTCAATTACAAATTTTACATAACATGCAAAAGTGTGATTTTACTAAGTATTCCATCCATTCCAAATAAAAAAGCTGAAAGTTTTGACGACTGTTCAGACAAGAAGTTAACTGACTAATACTCACATAAACTATTTCTTCTCTCGACGTACAGAAAGAGCAAAACACTCCTCCTTGCATAGCTTTAAATCTGTGCCGTGTTCAAGAGTGCAAGTTCTAGCAAGATCCTGCAGGTGTGATGCTTAACCAGTAAGTACTAGTGGCTTCTTGCTTTCACTTGCGCTCTTGAACACAAGACTTGTTTGGTTTTGTGCCATGATAAAGATTCCCTGCTTTGTATGCTCTCCGTCGAAACTCCCGACAGTTACGAGCTTCAATCTACGTGATCGACGAAACCAAACGAGAGAAAACTTTCATAGGGATCTATTGTCATGTATCATACTGTCACAAGATATTAATAATAAATATTCTGAACTGAAAATGAAACAAAACAAAGTTCTGTCTTGAATGAGAAGAAATCTATAAAGAAGGGGGATTTTGAATTAACAGTTCTTTGTTGTTGTCAACATTTATGAGAAGCATTTGTTTTTCCTTTTAAATCGTTCATTTTACTAAAATTTAATCTATCGTAGAATTATAATTATGGTCCATTTTAAGGTTTGTATATTTTCAATTAATTCAATGCTCATGATTAAAATCAAGTGTTGGAAATAAAATACTGAAAAATAACTCTCTTCCTCTATTCTTTTATGAAGACAGATGATGAGGGGAACCTAGACACATTGGAACAAACCTCAGGTTATAATAATGCAGCCAGGCGTGTGGACGTATAAAAAGTAAACGTTTGATTACATAAATAAAAGCAATTTGTTTTCGTGCTCATGCTCTGCCCTTGCTTGTTTCGTTTAATGTCAGCATAAAACCAGACATACATTTTCCTGACCTCACTGAAGTGATAAAACAGATGAGTATTGTTGAGATATTACATGACATTGATGAAAGATGAAATGACAGAGTAAGAAAACTACAAATAATGCCATCGTCTACCGAGTATGAGAGGAAAGAGAAGAGCCCAAATCTTCACAGGAAAGGAGCGATTGCTCGATTGGTTGTCCTGGAACCCTGATGAAGTGCAGTAGATGTACAGTGCTGATATTCTCAGAGGAGGTGGTAAGTCTGGTCTCTCGAGGAATCCTATTCTTGTGGACAAGTACAGTCAATCAGTCAGCCACACAATGCTATCTCCAAGCACAACTAGAGACGGCGACGAGGCATCCTTTGTACAAACGTTCACACACTTGTCAAACTATCTCACAGAGTCCAAACGGCTCTATATACTGATTGTGAAGTATATTTGTGCTAAATCATCCTAGAGCGGGCTACCCTCATCTGAGTGCTCGGAGGATCTTGTACATGATGAAGCCCATCCCAGTGAGCGCGGCCAGACCCAGTCCGATCTTCACATAGACGCGCGTCTCGCTCGCGTACATCCCCTTCAGGTGTCTGAAACACAGCAGGATGTCAGCTTTACCAGTAGTTTCTAACATTCAAGTAAAAATTTGATACTGTAACCCTATTCAGTTTACCGGGGTAATAGACGCCACTTGCTCTGTATTAAAGAAGGTATTCTCTAACATTCAAATCAAACTTTGATACTGTAAACCTAACCCAATCAATTTAAAGGATACTTTTTAAATTGACATAACTAGTACATTACTCATATTTAATTTGGTTACAGAGGTGAAATTACTTTCTAACAATGAAAATTATGCAGTTGGGTGCCATGTCTTATCAAATGTATAACTAACATAAATTTTGGATGAATAACATTGCTGTATCAATTTCTGTTACATCATTAAAATACTGTAAACAAATTAAACAAACCCACCAATAAGGCAAACAAATAAAAAATAACAAGCAGTCCTGAAATCATAAACTAAAACACATGCTGCATTCTGAAAAATATGAGAAAAACTAACATGAAAATAAGCCGAAGTTGACAAGATGCAAGAACTTGTGTGAAACAGCAAAAAATAATAAACTGAATATGAAACACTTAGACTTGTGATACATGTTCAAACCTTTCTCATTACCTTAATTAGTTATATCCAAATAACATGTTCATAGATAAGATTAACGAGATACAGAAGACCGTTGTTATGACAAGACAAGATATTTGTGTTGCAGACTTCGAGATAATCAGTTTAGTAGGGGTTTACAAGGAGTTAGTAGTTAGTTGAACATACAGAAGAGGTGGGGATTTCTATAATACCACTACAGTTTAAATATTTGTTATATATAAGACGTTTAGTACAGTTGACAACAAGTGTTTGCCACTAACATGGCAATGTCCCCCGCCGGTGACATTGATTTAGTAAGACACATCATTGGAGCTACTTTATATATTGCATTACTGGTAAAAAGTGACATGATGATCAGCAAATTTTAAGACTTTGGGTGCTTGGGTTCATGATATATCGTGTTAATAAGAGTTCTAAAAGTGGTCAAAGTGTTGTGGTGACCTTGAAAATAAGGTCAAGGTCATCAAAATTTACTGGTGTGTGTGTCATCCCCCAATGTTGACTGACACCAAATTTGAAAACATTTGGTCCAACCGGTCATGATATATCGCGTAAACAAGAGTTTGAAAAGTGGTCAAAGTGTCGCAGTGACCTTGAAAAAAGGTGCAGGTCACAAAAATCGACTGGTGTTTGCGTCTTCGCCCAATGTAGGCTGACACCTAATTTAAAAACATTGGGTCCAACCGGTCATAATCAATGGTGATAACAAGAGTTCGAAAAGTGGTCAAAGTGTTGTAGAGACCTTGAAAATAAGGTCAAGATCACCAAAATCAACTGGTGTCTGCGTCTTTCCCCAATGTAGGCTGACAACTAATTTGAAGACTTTGGATGCAATGTTTCATGAGATATCATGTGAACAAGAAATGTGACGTACATAAGGACGGACGCTGCTGAATACATAGACAATAATGTGTATTTCATCTATTCTACTATACTATCTACAAGAGCAGTCTACTTGTCGAACATTATCTACACTGAGATAACGAGTAGTGTTGAAATCTTTCTAGTTACATTTTAGAGACTATCATCAATAACCATTGTAATACTGTTCAAACAAAATGATACTGTAATTATGGACTAAAATGTTTTGGGGGAAAAATGCTTATCATCAATGTCGCTTGTTATTATGTTTCTGTTTTTTGTCTACAGTTTCACAATTCAAACAACATGCTTCTATTCGACTGACAAATTTTATTCTGATGAACAAACTTTGCTTTCTCATAAGATGCAGTCGCTGTTAGAAACACAGAACCCACACAAATACACCAAATCCAAAACTCTGGATGTGCATGCAGCATTTTCGGGATCGCTGACAAAATGAAAATAAACCAATGCTCCAAACTGAATGATAACTGAAGAAAAGCACAAGTAGATGTGAAGGTAGCTATGTATGGTTGTTGTAGGTCTATGAGTATCATGCTGTTAGAGTGATGTAGACACCATTTCATGAAAATCTATCCATACCAAAATCTCTGTCCACGTAAAATCTTTCAGTAATTAGGTTGTCCAGTCAACAGAACCAAACAAGTCAATAAACTAAACGTCTGAATGTATTTCTTAAATTTCATATAGTAGCACTTTACTTAAAGATAAGTCCTCTCCACTGCAGTTTCCTTCTTGAGCAATGAGCAGTAATCAGGTATAATGACTTAAAGATTATATTGAATTATACATTATAATCTAAATATGTAGCAATAACTTAGGAGGCAAAATTATGTGATATATGTAGTCCATAGGAGGTTAGAAATATCAGAGAAATTTAGAAGGTAGGTCAGACCGTTAGAATTCTGTGGTATTGAGACTGTTAGACAAAGAAGATAATTCAGATGGTCTGTATGTATTTGAAGTCCATGAGATGGGTCTAGCCGACAGGAGTGAGTAAGTGAAAGAGCGACGATTGTTAACGGACGTTGATGAGGCGAGCAGAACAGATGAGACGAAGCAAGAACCTGAATTTTTCCTCCAGCCAGAGTGACTTCTGGTGAACCAGCAGCATGTGAACTAGACGCTTCAGGTTGCTGAAATACATGTGAACTAGACGCTTCAGGTTGCTGAAATACATGTGAACTAGACTACATGGCAGTCCGGTTGTATGTACACACCCACCTGTGTATAATCTTACACTTGTACACACCCAGACGTTTTTAATACTTTCACAATTGCACACATGCAACTCTTGATCTGCTTACAATACAAACATTCAACCACGCAATTACATCAACGTCTTCACCCAACCGTCCATATACAACACCCTGTTGATATACATCATACAGATAACCACGCAATTACATCAACGTCTTCACCCAACCGTCCATATACAACACCCTGTTGACATACATCATACAGATAACCACGCAATTACATCAACGTCTTCACCCAACCGTCCATATACAACACCCTGTTGATATACATCATACAGATAACCACGCAATTACATCAACGTCTTCACCCAACCGTCCATATACAACACCCTGTTGATATACATCATACAGATAACCACACAATTACATCAACGTCTTCACCCAACCGTCCATATACAACACCCTGTTGATATACATCATACAGATAACCACGCAATTACATCAACGTCTTCACCCAACCGTCCATATACAACACCCTGTTGATATACATCATACAGATAACCACGCAATTACATCAACGTCTTCACCCAACCGTCCATATACAACACCCTGTTGATATACATCATACAGATAACCACGCAATTACATCAACGTCTTCACCCAACCGTCCATATACAACACCCTGTTGATATACATCATACAGATAACCCTAGGGGTAGTTAACCCTGTACATGTATTCCGTCTGCAATCTATATAATTGTTTACCTCCTGGACGAAGATTACTAAAGAAGAACCTAAATAATCTAAATGCTTAACTCATTATGATTCCTGTAACTATTCAGCCTATCTTCTACAGTCTGAGTCTGGTGCTAAGTATTCCAGCAGGTATAATATCAGCTATTTGCGAAAACCAAAGATAAACAAGATTATCAGTGAGCACAGTTCACTAATACACCTAAAATGCAAATCTACACATGTGCTAGGTTTCTTATTATTTGGGCCCACAACTTATTTGAAGGGGTGATATTTTTTTTACCAAATAGTTTCATAATATATACATTAAAAAAACAACCCAATAAGTAAAGTCGTGAAAATATACAGATAAATAACAACCGTACACATATATTGAATGTTGAAAGACAGAATGTAAAAATAATCATGCATTTCCTCTGTATAAATAGTTGATACATCGACAGAGAAAGATGACATGAGCAGATATGACAACCTAGCAAAGTGTCCACGTGGCATGGAAAACTGATGAGTGAAAGAACTGAATTCGTTAGTGAACATGAATGAAATCAATGAAAAAGTCAGCATTTGAAATAAGATCAACACTCTAGAACAGACACAGAAATGCATTGGGACTTTTAATATTTTTCTTTGATTTATGAATTGATCAAATAACACAGGGAACATTTTTTCTTATCTTATTTCGAACACTGATTGTTAGAGAAAATGAAGCTTTTGACCAAGGGTCAAGACCAAACTTACGGATAAGCGGCCATTGTTGCAAGTTTGACGAAGACGTCCCAGTTGACCTTGTCGATACATGTGAAGTACTGGGGCGGGGGGAGCTTGTAACGACTACAGAACTGGGCAGGTGTGAAGTCGTAATCCTGCCGAACCTCCGGGTGTTCCGCCTTGCACGCCACAATCAGCGTTGGAATCTTACTGTCGATGAAATGTTTCTGGAACAAGGAAGCACATGACTTCATTCTTCTGATCATTAAATATTCTTCTTAAGCTATAATGCTAGTCACATGGTTAGACGAGAAATGGCACACTTTAGATTATTGAGCATTATCATGACTCTATACAAGATACTTACGAGGTACATTCTAGCACAGAACTCGAAGGAGCGTGGGTTGGTGACATCATACACAAGACAGGCGACATCACAGTCCAACTCTGTGGGTGTCAACATCTCACACATAGCAACATCAACCTCGTGTAGCTGCAAGTACAGAGAGAAACATCGAGAAGTAAACACTTGAATCCAGGTTAGAGTGAAGTGACCTAGTAACGTATCTCATACATAGCAACATCAACCTCGCGTAGCTGCAAGTACAGAGAGAAACATCGAGAAGTAAACACTTGAATCCAGGCTTGAGTGAAGTGACCTAGTAACGTATCTCATACATAGCAATATCAACCTCGTGTAGCTGCAAGTACAGAGAGAAACATCGAGAAGTAAACACTTGAATCCAGGTTAGAGTGAAGTGACCTAGTAACGTATCTCATACATAGCAACATCAACCTCGCGTAGCTGCAAGTACAGAGAGAAACATCGAGAAGTAAACACTTGAATCCAGGCTTGAGTGAAGTGACCTAGTAACGTATCTCATACATAGCAACATCAACCTCGTGTAGCTGCAAGTACAGAGAGAAACATCGAGAAGTAAACACTTGAATCCAGGCTTGAGTGAAGTGACCTAGTAACGTATCTCATACATAGCAATATCAACCTCGTGTAGCTGCAAGTACAGAGAGAAACATCGAGAAGTAAACACTTGAATCCAGGTTAGAGTGAAGTGACCTAGTAACGTATCTCATACATAGCAATATCAACCTCGTGTAGCTGCAAGTACAGAGAGAAACATCGAGAAGTAAACACTTGAATCCAGGTTAGAGTGAAGTGACCTAGTAACGTATCTCATACATAGCAACATCAACCTCGCGTAGCTGCAAGTACAGAGAGAAACATCGAGAAGTAAACACTTGAATCCAGGTTAGAGTGAAGTGACCTAGTAACGTATCTCATACATAGCAATATCAACCTCGTGTAGCTGCAAGTACAGAGAGAAACATCGAGAAGTAAACACTTGAATCCAGGTTAGAGTGAAGTGACCTAGTAACGTATCTCATACAGTTACATATAGATATTGATCATACTTCCTCACATTTCTAGAATTATAATAATTCTTCTTGTATGCTGCATTCTTGTACACATATTCAAGACTTTGTATCTTAATGTCAAAATATCAAGATTTTAAAGTTTTCTTTTATTTCTAACATTTTACTCACTCATTTTCTATCACTTTTTTCTTTTCAATTTTGATAATACAATAAGCGTAGAGAGACCAGGTGTTCTGAGAAAAGTAAATTATCACTTGACAATGTGACAACCCTGTCACTCGATGAGAGATAAGTGATATTACATTGAAAACAACAAAACCCATCAACAATAAATCTGTATGAAATGTGCTGACACAAACTGACCATGAGGTATTTCTCCTGACCGTACACCTGCACTGTGTTGATGGTGAAGCTGGACAACAGGTGCTTGTTGAGAGTAGCCACATAGCGCAGGTTCCGACTCAACAACCCTTGCAGGAGAGATGTCTGGAAATAGAGGGACAGAGAGATAGACAGACATCGAGATATCGATAGTGGACATCAACAAGAAGAATATTTCAACAGTGATCTACAGCCACAGTTACAGTTTGCATCCTCATCTTCAGAACATTTCTAAATTCTTAACAGTAAACCCTCTACTGATCTCCGTTTGGAAATTACTTTGGGAGTATAAACCATGTTGTCTGCATTCACTGTACATCTGCTGGGTGGACAGAACCACATTTCAAATGAAGTTATCTGCTCCAGACATGTAGGGAGCTGCCACCTGGGGCTAGCTCAAACTCATTACTGCTGTATCCTATCATCGTGATCAACTGTGTTGTGCTGAGAACTGACAAACTTACCTTCCCAACATTCTTTGCACCCAACACATGACAGCGAAACACGTTCCTGGTCGTCTGCCTCTTCTCCAGGTCGATCTTCTTGTCTCGCGTCACTGAAACAAAATAGTACCCTTCACATGATTTGGTCAACAGAAACAAGTTCATATTAGAGTGGCACAATTTTACCTACAGTAAATGAATGTTAGTGTATTGTAACATAATGTGTCAACAGACGCTCATTCCTTACACTTATGTAATATCAGTTGTTGGTTAATAGCATCAACCCAATAGTATCAAGGGGAATAACTCTCACCACTCGCTACTGTCACTGGTCAAGGCCATGTGCTCAGTGTAAACACTGTACAGTCCCTGGTCATAAATAAATAGGCTTTCTAACCAGAAGCTATTAAGATGTTACAAGAGATCGTACCTTGTATTGCCGAGAGCTGTGAGTCGTGATGGTAGTGGTAGCCGAGGTGAGCCAGAAACTCCAGTGTTCTCGGCACGTCCAGCAGTGTCGTTAGTCTGAAACACAAGCAACACATTCAACGTGACTGTCAAGTAGGATGTTAACCATTAACCAACAACGTCTGTGATGATCTGTGTTGAACTAGATACTTGTCACTGAGTCAGTTATTGCCTGAGGGTACAGCAGCCATTGGTATTCAACAAACTATTCCTCATTATCTGAGAAACTGGGCCTAACCAAAAGTACCGTGAAATCCTTTTGACATGTTGGCCTATTCATCAATTGTAATGTTATGAACAACATAAACAAGCACTTGTTCTTAGCAAGGTATCACTTTTAGCTACAAGTTTTAGTGCAACTTATCCAAATCTAACAATGCCAGTCCCCTTGTGAGGGTTCACTTGTAACACCATATACAGTTCACATATTTACCTTTCACATATTATTTAGAAATTGACAATTAATAGAATATTATGCCAACTAAGAGAAATATTATCACTATCATCATTGTGTACTGACGTCCACTGAGCGAGGTATCCCTGAAGTGCGATCCAGCCCTCGCTGTTAGTGCACACCGTGTTGTTGACATCCGGCCCCCACGGCATCAGGGGGCACGTGCTGAAGAGATTCTGGAGCTCTGTCGGGTTCAGACAACCGTCACAGTCCTGCAGGACGTACAACATCAGGTTAGTGAAGAGTAACAGAACAGTCAACTTAGAAGAAAATGTCACTTCAGAACAACATACATTAAGGTTTAGAAATATGTACAAAGAGATTCATACGTTCAAATGTAACATAACTTATTGTTTTATTCTAAATTCGTATTAAAAGCTGAGTTACTGTGTTGATCATGTCTCATTTGTAATTGAAAAGAGTTTGAGTACAAGTTTGTATTTTAGGACAAGGTATCTTGTATTGCAGCAAAAACGCTTGCAGTGGGAAAATGCTACCGTAGATAATCAAATGTGCATACCTCATCATATTTGTCGAAGAGGTTGGTGAGAAAAGCGAAACCCTGGTGGGTGAGCTCCGTGGTGCAGCCCTGGCTCACCGGTAACCTGGGAGCAGTGAACATCAGTCGTCAGTAAACAACAGAAGTAGTTGTAGAAATTACTTTGCTTTTTACCATTGAACCATGAAACTATCCACATGCTACACATAATCAGGGGAGATAGTTCTGCTCAAATTAGTACATTATTCTAATATATATGATACTTTATCATTCTTAAATAACTTTTGTAACATTTAATACTTGAATGACAACTAGAATAAACATACTTTGGTGCTATAAAATCTTTTGTTAGTTGTAGATTATCATCATAACCAAACTTCCGTAAAACCGTCCACGTAGTTTCGTGTCTTCCCTTCTGTATAAACAATGTATGTAAAAACAGGAATCCTGAAGAAGAGAAAACAAGAGGAAGTGAAAATCAGTTTTTGAATAAGATAATCAACATTTGTAAAACTGAAGAATGATCGGTTTGTTTCCTCAAGTAGCGGATCAATTAATAAGCAAAAACTTTATCACAGTGGTTATGTAGTACACACATGACAGCAAAGGTTACGTGATGGGTAGCCCCTTGAACAGTATCCTGTTTGGAAATATGCGCCACATAAAGATGCTAATGATTATCTTATTATGTTGATGTTGACCTAGGGCTTGGAGATCTCCAGGATCCAAGGACGGTTGACCAGCCCAAAGGTTGATGAAAAGGTACAAGGAAACAAGAACCAGTGAAAACAGAGAAGCCTGCTCCTATGAAGACCACTTGTGGGCGAAATATATAAACAATAGAACAATGATCAATGAATGCGGCCAAAATTTCTCTGGTTTCAATGGTTCCTGATTTTTTTCTGTCCATTGTAATTTCTCTTCGTAAGAGAATCTACTTCCTACCTTTAAGAGAAATGCCATTGTCTATTATTCCATCACTTGCATGTCTACTGACTATAGCTTTAACATCTTCTAGTGCTTGCGGGTGGAGAGGAGCATTGAAACATTTTTGCTGAAAGAGGAGAAAACTTCATTTAACACATCAATAGAAATCACAGTGTGTAAAATAAGGCCAGTTTAACAGCCTGAGATTTACTGTTTGAGGGGCATTCTTTAAGTTGGTGTAATGGAAAGACAAGGATATTTTATGGAAAATCAGCTTCTTTATTTACACAATGGTGATGTTTCGGTACAGATCCCCATACCGTTATCAAGCATATGAGATCTGTTTACATTTATCTGGGTTGGTAATCTGTTTCAGACTTTGTAAAATTTGCCATTCAAATTAAGAAAATCAATTCTAAAGCTTTAATCTGATGACTCAGTGAACCATTCACTGACCGACTTCTACATCTATTGCTTGACAGACAATACACATACATAGAAATGACAGATAAGCTACCAACACATCCAACGCTGAAAAGACTGCATCTCTTTTCATTACAAAAGCTAGCTAGACATACTAGAAAGACATACACATGTTAGCTTCACATACCTGAAAGCTGTTGACCTCCTCATCATTCAACACGTTATCGTTATCTAAGTCACATATCCTAAATATCCTGGTCAGGGCCCGCCTGCAACCAGCTGTCAACTGCAACATCAAACATCCTTGTTACAGTATGTCATGCTATTTTAATGTTTTTGATGACAAGCAAAAATATGTAAAATGAAGCATATCTTAAAGTCAGAGTTTAATTCAAGATTATTCATGAATTGGCAAAAATCAACAAGTCAATTATAATTATCCTTTATAAAATCAAGAAAATAGTAACAAAAGAATGGAATTCTATCACATTTTGACTAACAGTTTATATATTTTACTAAGCCAGTAATTTTCTCACCATGGGCTAACAGACTATAACTTATCTCGAATCCTGTTTACTTTTAGCAGGGCCTTCTACATGAGTGTGTCTAGGTAATAGTTACAATGTCAACAGTCCAAGTTATAAAGTTAAGAGCCTATACTCAGCATGTACGAGTTGAGAGATTGAGTGTTCACCTCCTTCTCCTCCGGGTTGTAGACCGGGGCTGTCGGGTGTAGCACCGCCTTCTGTGCGTAGTAGAACACTTCACTGATGTTCTTCAGCGTCCTGGCCGAGCACTGCAACACGCAAACATAATTGTATTAGTTCATTTCGATAATGAACACTGAGCACTTTAACATGGTCATACATATAAAATATGTTTATGCATCATCATTTCAATGATCTCTTTTAAGGACAGTTGATTAAAATAGACAGTTTTCTGAGGAATAAAAGTAAAAATAAAAACAAAAAATAGTACATTTATCGGCATACAAACTCCTATCATTCGGATGTTTCCTTGCAAAACCGTGCGATAACAGCCCTTAGACTACCATGTTCTGAGGCAATTCAGTTAACCAATCACAGGACCTCCAACAAAAGAAGCGAGAAGCTAGGGGCAGATAACTCCAAACAGCTATCCTTCCATCTGTTGCTTCAAATTTGCGCCCCTCTAAACACTATGTGATTGGTCAGCTATTTGACTGGGCTTTGTCTGCGCTTAACAGAACAGGTGCCCATACGGGTTGTCCTCAGAGATTGTGGCAAGAAATCTATAGAACCAGTTCGTATCATGATATGAACTATTTTGCAGATTTAATTCCTCAGAACAGGGTCAATTTTAATCAGACTGCTTTTAAGGAGTAACCCTCATTCTCATGTTCCGTACAGAACCATTTCACCCATGATGCTAACATCTTTTTGATTGAATTGTGTACTTTTATTGCTTAACAAATACATATTCTGCCTTTAGCTCTCACCTCAACACACGTCTCCACTTCAGCAAAGTCATTCATAATCGGCAAAATACTCTGGGGAAAACAAACACAATTTTTTCAATAGGCAATAAGGAAAGTAATACATTTCTTTTCTAAAAATTTTAGTGGAATTTTGCACTGATTAGTTGTCAACATTCTTGTCAGACTCAGCTTAACAAAGAATGAATAATGACTCTTATTTTGCCCCCCTCCAAAAGCTCTTACTTTTGACATGGCACCTCATTTCACAGGTGAAGCCTTAGTCTCTACCTGTAAGAAACTCGCAATATATAAAGAGTACAAAGGGAGACAACTGTTCACCTCGAGTGTGGGAAAGTCTGCCAAATCAACTTTGTTCCCAACCAGTATGACGGGTGTCCGATGTTCATCTCCGAGACTCTGCCGCAGCATGGGCAACCAGTACATGGTTAGCTGAAACAGTAAATTATGCAGATTAGGTCATCTATAATAAATTTCTCCAATAAGCACAACTACATCATCTAGTGAATACATATATGACAAAACTGTTTAAGATGCTATGCACCGACTTCCATGACCCAATTTCAAAAGTTCAAAATAAAATATATTAACTCAAGCCTTATATGATTAATTGCATAGGATGACCATCTTGTAAATAAATCAAGAGTTGATGGCAAAATGTGTTGGAGATATCATGAACAAGTAATAGTTTGGCAGACATGTTGAGCGAGTCAATATAATTGTGTTATTGTTGTTGAACATCTCAAGGTCTACTCACCCTCTGTATGGAGTCCTCATCAATCACTGAATACACAACACATATCACACTAGCCTGCAAACCAAAACAGAACAGATATATTCCACAGTGTCATATTGTTTTGCCAACATAATTCTGACATAAAATGAAAAATAAATAAATTAAATTATCTTTTTTAATTAATTCAATTGATTATTGCTGATCATCCTGCAAATAAACGCTACTGAAAATCTGTTTCCACAAAGAAAAGAATAAAAGAGCCAATACTGCTTAGAATTTAGGTCAGAGTACCCAAGACAAATGGAGTGCAACGGGACACAGCGCTACGAGTTTGCGCCAACCAAGGTGGTAAATCAAGATTATCTAAGATGTAAGCTTACAGAAGAAGGTTTAACAGTGATTGGAATTGACTTCTCATCTCCTTACAATCTGAGAACTGATTACAATACTTGTAACTTTCTGAGTGTATACATCATACTAACCTTGTTGATTTCTTCCTGGAGGACGGTATCCTCTTGTTCTTGTGCTGCGGGGGGAAACAGGGTATTAGAAATCTTTATAAATATCACATTCAATCATAGAATCAAACTCTTGGATCTAGAATATCTTGAGATATTACAAAATATATTTCAATGCTAACAAGTAGCGTTCAAGGACAGTGTCAAAACAATTTAGTGTCATTGTTATAGTCAGAACATTATTTGCAAAACATATCCTACATATCAGTTGCTGGATTGGAATCAGTTATATTTCACATAACTTCTACTGATTGGATGACATGAGATGATGAGTTACCCGAGTAATCGACGATGTGTGTTGGGACATGTTCTGGAGTGACATCTGCGGGGATGGTGATCTCCTCTGCCCGTGCTGGAACCTGCGTCAACATTTCATACTTTAATACTGGTTCTTGTCAAAAAAACGACTCATAAGTAATAGATGTTGACTCTTCTCAAGTACAGTGGTCCCTCGCTCTAACACGCTTCAATGTACAGCGGAATTATTTGTAATGCAGGGTCATCCATGGCTCTCAATAATTATATTCAATACTCTTGAATGAATTGACATTAAGATAAGGTGATTTTACTAACTATTTACAATAATGACAATTTGGTATATTTCAGGTTTGATAAATTGATAGAAACTCTGAACTCGTTTGCCTACTTTTTAAAAACAGTATATACTTACATCTTCAGCAAACTCTTCACTGACAAGAGACAGGATCAAGGAGGTTTTTCCCACACCAACTGAAAAAGGAAGTGGATCACATTTAAAAGTAGAATATAGATAAGCTGTCAGGGCTAGTGGATTTTGTCCTTTCAAAAGGTTACTCACCCAACTCTAGAAAGCAAATAGTTTCAAATTAAAGTAAATTGAAGTGTGTACCTGCAGTCTAATCAAATCATAACTTTCATCATGACTGTATCTATCAAAAACAAAAGGCATGCAATAAATTGATTTGATGATTATATTTGTACTCCAACAGGGCTCAAGACTCGTACATTCTAATTTCACTAAGAAAGTTGTTATTGAATTTTCTTACTATGATTGACCAAGTTGCAAACAAAGAGATAATTGATCTTTAATAATAATTTCCGGTAAGAAGTCTTCCAGCAGTCAATGTTTCACTGTACATAATTGATTACTAAAATTATTACTTCTTTGAGAGGCATTTTAGAAGCTGGTATGATGAATAAGAACAAGTTCTATGGATAGTCAACTTCTTTATTGATAAAATTATTACGACCAAGAGTGTGCAGTGCTCTATCTGCAACCCCAATATACACGATGTTATAAATTTCAGCCATCTTAGTTGTTACTAAAAATAGAACCGCGAATCGCAGATGCGTGCGCACATTTCGACAGGAAGTTTCTGTTGTCGTAGTTTCCTTCAGTAATATATCATATCATTTGCGCTCGATTAACAGCTGTTAACATCGTTTTTATCAAGTTATTATGTGAAATTTTATTGCAGGATGGCAGATTTAAATGATATGAAACTAGATAAGTTTAGATTTTTGAGTTCCACAGCATTTAAGACGTTCCTTTTGCTTCGTAAAAAACCCACTGAAAACCACTGAAGGGACTGATGGTGAACTCGTGGCCATGTATAATGGAACACAGCGCAAACATTTCTAAATATTTTGTTTCAAAATAGTTTTGTAATTTGTCATTAGGAATAGTATAACTAAAGATAAAAACTGTTCGTACGTATTTGCGATGCTTAGTTACTGAGTAATGACACTTACAATATCACCACCCTCAGGAATCAATTCCTGAATTTTCACACAAATTGGATCACTCTTCCCACATCGTAATATCAAAATTGTCATTCTATTGTGTACTTTAAGTCTGTTGCAGTATTGTGACTTGTCACCAAGTTTCACAAAAAATAATATCTACTTTTATTAATGTTTCCAACACTAAACATTTCTGCCACGCCCACTTCATTGTTTATAAAACCATGATACGACAAATCATGCCAACTCTTAAATGAGTACTTGTCTTTGTTGTAACAATATTTTGTCCATGGCAATAGACATAATTTATTGTAAGATTTAAGATTCCAATATGAAATACTCTGAATATTTGTATTTTCTTCCAATGTCCAAAATGATTATTAGAAGCTTCTATACCCTTAGGCCTATATAAGTATGAACATGCTCATGTGGCAAGCTTCACAAGGTGGTACAATATTATTTATCAGTAGATTTAAACGGGAATTCTGTTATTTGTATGTTTGGCGTTATGACGTACGATCCAGAAAGTTGAGTTTGAAATATGAAAATGTCATGTAGTAAATTCGTCATTTAGAGTAGCTTTGGAGAGTTTGCTGATTATTCATTACAAACATTTTTTACGCATAGCACTCTCTAAATTATATAAAAACTGCAGATGACCACGGTCCATGTAGATGTCCATAGATGTTTGTTTTATTCTGACAAATTGAACAATTCTACAAAATACACATGTCGACAATCCCAGAACTTCCTGCTTTTCCCAGTGTAAGCAAGTGCTGAGTCGAGGAACGTAATCCACCTGAACATGCTGAAGAGGAAAAACTATTGTTCCATCATTTAAATCAATTGATTTAGTGGTGGATGTAACATGGTGTAATTTGCATGTCTGTTCTATTTGTGTGTAACATGTATGTTTGCAATAAAGAATATGAAATTCAGAAGTTGGGGCTGTCACAAGAGAATTGATACAAAAGGAAAGTATTGGAGCAGCCTAAAGGTTGGAGTCTTCAAATTGGGTTTTCTGGTGACGGTCGACCATTCACAAAGCCAAGCAAGCTGAAGACAAAATTCTGATTTAATAAGAGACATATGTTTATAAGGTGATCCTATTATCGTGCAAAATTATTTCTGTCCCCAGTGCTGTATGAATACATATCTTTGCAAAACACTTAAGAAATGAATCCAAAAATCTTCAGCAGCATCTAATTAAGTAAAACTTATAAATAATAAAATTAAATTGTCTTAACTAATATAAGATTTGAAGTCTGTGAAAATTACAACTATAATTTACAGCATATGTGGCTCAATGAAATAAAAGGTTATGATATTTCTAAACTTTATCCTTCGGGCTTTGACTTTTGTTTGTGAATAGTTAGATTACAGGATAGCAATCAATCAGAAATGTCTAAGAGATTAAAATTAAAGGGGCATCTGTGGTTTTATTGTGCTAACTGCAACTAACTCTCAAAATTGCAGTGTCCATGCAGTAGAATATTAAAAGGTATTGTCCAGATATGGATAATAATTATACAAATAATGAATTCTAAAAATTTACATTGGAATTTGCATTTATTAAATGAGAAGATCAACCTTCATAAATGTTCTAACAAACCCTGGAACTACATATATGTTACGTGATAAATAAGGTGAAGCTAAAACATCAATTTTAAATTTGTCATTTTATAAGTTCACTTAAAATGTTTTAATTTCCACTGACTTTATTTTCACAAATTGGGAAATTAACTTGTAATTATGTAGATCTATATACAAAGTAATTTATTACAATTTTTTCGTTGTAAATAAATAAATAAATACATAAATAAAGGAGATGCACATTTACACCTATGTGACAGCCAAGAAGCCTCTCATCCAAAGCAGTATTCTTGTCTCCATTTCTTAACTTTATTAAGAGTTTTTCCTACATGTCACTGCACAACAAGTCAGAACCATAGTGCAAACATGTTCAAAGTATGCACACATATTAATAACAGAATGTATACTGACAGCTTACCAGCTAAAAAGGGCTTAGAACCTTGGTATAAATTACTACCAAAACCAACTCAACACGTGTGTAAAGGCGACTGCACCATTCTCCCTTTTACTCATCTTTTTGGAGCAGTTACGCTTTGTCATAACAAATCTGTGATTGAAATGCATTCTTTATGCATTAAAGAACACGTTGATACTATCAGCCACCTCTAAAGTCAATTAATGTCGTTTGTGGAGGCGTTGAAAGCTGACTTGTTTACTACATAATTACAACTGTTTACACACAACCGGAAGTCGCCTTTGTCGAAATGCGAGAAATGCCAAGGGACGTAACTCATGATCGAACTAGTGAATGTTACTATAAATAGCAAAATTGTAACATCGTGTATTGTATGTCAGATGCTGTGTGACACATCGCAATCAGGTCCAGTACTACCTATACCATATTTCCTCTAATAGACACCCCCGACGTTTATTTTTTCAGACCTCTTTCAACCCCGGCGTCTATTCGAGACTGGGGTCTATTCATTTATTGGCATATAAATCACCCGATTAGCAAACATAAAGAAATACAGTCAGACAAAAATTCTTTAATATGAATTTGTTTTGGTGAATATGTCTCATTTTTTAAGAGGTATACTTCAACATTAATGCATTGCATTATTTTTTAAAAGTTACTCATCTTATCCCCTGGCGTCTATATTTCTTTCAAACGGTCTTACCCTCGGCGTCTATTCGAGACCAGTCCTCAATTCGAGGCCTGTGGTCTATTGGAGGAAATACGGTACACTATGAACCTTTGCATTGTTTACATTTCATATCCAATCAACCTCTGCTTGATAACAATGAGAGTACTGTAATTCCCCAGGTACTGATAGATATCAGCTGTATGCAGTACCAAACTACCAACTCAAGACAAGCACACCCAAAAATTATCATCGTTAGGGTTTAAAAGGTTAAAATGACACAAGAAGACTACAGTCAAGGGCAATTATCATGTATATCTTACACACATAAGTGATATCATTCACACAAATAAATAACATCATAAGCTTATCTGTTGCTTTTTAAATGTTTGCAAAGACAGTAGATGAATCGATTTGAAAGTTATTATTTTGATTGTCAACTTACCATCTCCGAGAAGTAAAATTCGCACATCTTTTCTAGATCCCATACTCATCAGGCGAACAAGCCAAACAAGTGATACGTAACACAAAATTCAACAACTTTTCAAGGGCAAAGATTCCTTTGAGGAGTCACATTTTCCTCGCCAAAAAGCACCCCACACAACTTAAACAACAGCTTATGCGATTCAGAATGCACTATAACGGACTCTCTCGTCTTGAAATATAATCTGTAGATACTATAACGACATATTTTCATTTATGCAAGCTCAGAAAGAACCTTTTATCTCTTTCACATGATCAAATGAGAACCATCGCCATTTACGAAATCGACTTCCGCAAACAGTGCGCATGTGTCAGCTTAATCATCCAATCACACCACGTTTTACATCAGCTTTCGGTTGAAGAGAACCCAAAGAAATCGTCTGCTTGAAGTTTACGCAAAATATAAGAAAACGTCTAGATTTCTACATCTAAAAGTTGAAAAAAAGGTGTTTTGTCAATGGCTATGTGATGAAATGAACCTTTATGCTATCCATGTTCTTAGACTTTGTGCTAAATTTGCATGACATTTAACCATTTGGTATCATTTCAAACTGTTGCAATTTCTAATTTGGGTTTCATCACTTTTGATAGATTTCCCCAGATAAATAGCTTGAGATCCATCATGGTTCTAGCCAAACGCAGACCTGGATTACAACAACTTGAGTTGAAAGTGATTGCCAACATCATTTTGAGAACTTTTCTTTCATAATAAACCTTCATTCTGATGTCTCTTTTATTAATCAATTCATGTTCTCTGGATATTTACAGACATCAGATACAATGAAGTGAATCACGAGTTGATTGACTCATTTCAGTCTTCTTGAGCAAGTAGTTTAAGGATGTTCGCTCCTCAAATTTATAGAATTAAACTTTTTTTCTAACTTATATAATTTTAAAAGTATATGATTGAAAAAAAAGGGGTAGTGTGTTTTTTTTCTCGAGATATGACGCCTGTAAGAAAGTGGGGTGAAGTACAATTTTAACATGGGAGTGACAGAGTCTATGGGAAAATGAGAAAAAAACTGCTAAAAACTTGAAAATACTACATTTCTAGTATTAAACTTTTTTTACTTTTTTGATATGTTACAAAGTTCATGTTCCCCTACCAAAATCGATGAAAAAATATATATGGTAGTGTGGGCTTTTTTAAGATTTGACACAAAATGTACCTGAAAACCCTCAGTCAAATTTAGGCCATTTATGCTGTTTAAGCACTTTTTAGTGGTTCTAAAGTCACATTTTCTTTATTTCATTTGCTTTTATAAAGTATGTAGGTGATGTGAAATATCATGAAGTAAATAAAAATGACAAAAAATCTTTACTTAATCAAATTTCATTTTTGAAGTTCAACAGGAAGGAACGAACATCCTTTATGTCCATTTCGGTATGTAACTTATACATTGTACATTCGGTTGTATATATATTCCCCAGTTGAATAAAAGTTTGCCAAAAGTTAAATGTGTTTAGCAAACTGTTGGTTGGTGTTCTCTGTTGGGTGGCCCCACCTGCAACACATCACTGTTGCTTAATTTTGTCACACAATTTTCTTTGAATACGGATACTGCTTATTGAGTTGTGTAATATATTGTATAAGTTTATACAATATATATATAATATATATATTAGAGACATTATTATTTTGAAATTTCACAGTTTTTAGCTCATTAGCTGTGAGATACAAACAACCCTTTTAGTTTTTCTCAACTTCCTCATCAGTCAATGGATCTATTTTCATATTTTGTCAGTAAAGTGGACAACATTTTTAATTTGCAAAATCATGGCTTGAGATTAACTAGAACAAAGTAATTATCATTTTGCCCTAGATATAATTTTTATAGACACTCTATTTAAGAAAAACAACATAAACAACTCACTTTTTTATAAAGTATAAAGACCAACAACTCTTAGTTTTGGGCTACAAAGGATTTCGGTTTTGTGATATAAGAAATACCTATTACAAATAATTAGAAATTGACACCCAATTATTTCATGTTACTCTAACATTGTACCTTTATTATAGTTTTGTTATCAGTTTATCTTACTTTATTTGAACATTTAGTTTGCAAGTGAGATGTCAGTCTAATATTTAGACTCATGTTTTCGAACCCAATTTGACAGAATAAACAGTTTCAACAAAAATTAGTTGGCGTGTGTATTGTTCAGAGTTAGCTTCCTTGATGCTTCAATTAAAAGCTATAATGAATGAATGAATGAAGAAGGTTTACAGATTATTAACGAGTAATCTTTTAATTGCTTTGAGATTAATTATCTGAAAATATTGTTTTTGTTGAAAAGTACATAGGCAAAAAAATAACAGAATTTGGAAGTTTCAAGAAAAATGGCTCAACAGAATAGTGTGATATTTGGAGACTATATATAGTTTGTATACTGACGAATGGTAAAGTCATCCTTTTTGCCTGATTTTGATATTGCCTTTAAACTTCACCACCCCAGTGGTGACTTGTTATCCAATGCTGTATGCTGTGGACACTGCCTGTATACCAACCTGAAATGGATAAATGATTGGAAAAAAAAATGTTATCCAAAAATGTCATCATGATTACTGTTCTAGTCTTGAGAGATACCAATATCAACAATAACCACCATCTGAGTGTCAGTGAAATTAGATTTGTTTATTGAAGTAAACACATTCTCTATCATTTCATTGCAATTTAATTTAAATATGCAACTTCCTTTTTCATGAATGAAATTATCTTTATCACCACCAAATAATCTCTCAAAGTTGACACATTTCACGTAAAAACATTTGACAATGTAAATAGCAAGCACACGGTTGACAGATAAGTTAGCTAAGTGCTGCTTGTACGTAAGCCTGGCCGTAATCCAGCTTGTGTGTGGTGGGTGGGTCGTGTTTGAACAGGTTCCCCTTGGTCTGGCCTGTCTCCAGGTGGACTGTAAACACTGACGGACGGACGGACGGGGTGTTCTCAACCGTGCGCTTGCTTCAATAGGCTCATGGATATGTGAGTGACAGCATTGCCTATAGATCTTGTGCACGACAGCAACACCTAAATCGATTGTACAGGTGAGTTTAGGCAAGAATTGTAACTCCTCTTATCCATGTGGGTTAAAATCTTTAAAACTCTGTGTTTGATTGAATTGATTTGAGGTTAGGGATTGCATGTCAATGGGTGTTATCTGAGAGAAGTGTTGGCTGTTAGCTTTGCTGGTAAATCTGGCACTTGCACATGTTGACGCCGTCAAATAGTGGGGTCTTTTCAGCTTCCTTGATTGTTTTTGCATCATGTGAATGAAAATTACTTGTGACCTTTATTTTTACTTCTAAATGCACCTTAAGTTTATTTGAAATATGAAATTAAGTTATATTTTCTTAGAATGTTTTATTAACATCTATTCAGTATTGTATTTTCAGAAAATATTGTTAAATGAGTTGTTCTAAACTTCCTTGATATTAAAATAAGGTTTCCATTTAATAGTTATTAGATCCAAGTGAAGAATGATTGATTCAGGCAAGATTTTCTTCATTTCTGGCAGATTGATATTTTACTCCCAAATCTGCCATAATGAATTGCAGTCTTGTATGAGGTGTTTCTGGGTTTCTTTTGTTTGGAATTTTGTCGTTGAGAAATTCCTGTCCGTTTATGTTTGTTTGAAATTATCCTAGTGATGTAGGTTTGAATCAAAAGGAATATCAGTATTCTTTTGTGGATCATTTATGTTCAAGGTCATGGAATACAATGTGTGAAATTAATTTTTAAAATGGGGGACATTGACCACCAATTTTAAGAAATTCTTGTCCACATAATTTGAATTCAAATTATTCAATTGAACCCAAACGACCATCATACATTAAATCTGATTTATATAGCTAATATAATCTCTTGACAGAACTTGCTGTCAGGAACTGTTTTATTGAGGGGGGACACAATATTCTCTTGAACAAAAAATTAATTTCACGCATTAAAGTGATTTATTTTTAGTTTACCCATCATCAAACTACTGAAATTACTTGAAATAAACACTAGACTTTAGTGATTATCTGTGGATCTCTATAATTGTTACTGTTTATAAACTTTTCAATAAGATTCACTCTTTACGTCCTATTGTTCAGTAAATGAACATACATCCAGCACTTATTACCCTCGGAGGAGAGCTGTGCTCTGTTATCATGAACAGCACCGATACTTGTACACTGGAAGTTTGTGTAGTAAACTTGTGCATTTATCGTAATCAATGTCTAATGAAATGAGACGTCCACTCCTAGTTGTGTCAGATCCGTTTCGTGAACTGTAGCGTAGTGTATACATAAACAGGTAAACTTCCATTATTGATCTCCTGGCTTCAGTGATTGTTGTCTTTTTATCCATAGTAATCTCCGTAGTAGGTGTTAAGTGTTTTGACAGGCAATTATGATAATGAGTAAATAGTTGCTGTCAAATCTTAACTTATGTGTTAGCAAATGGTTGTCTTTCTTTCTGAGAAATATATTGAATAGTTGTGAAGGTTGTTTTTAAAGCCATTACAATGAACAGGCAAATATTACTGTTATCTCCATCATTGATACAGCCAATGTTCGCAGTGGGTATTCTGCTTTTGAGTGTTTGCAGGAAATATTGTGTTACTGAATGCAGGGCAGCTTTGGTTCACATCTTCGATTTGTGATCTGTTCAAATCTGGAAAAGGTTTTTGATTAGTTGTGTAGAAGTGTATTTACATTCTTGACAATAAACAGAAAAAAAATTGCTATTATTTCTTATTATTCTTGTTATAACTGTTGAGTAAGGTTTTTGTACAGTTCAAGTTCAGTTCAGTATCAGCCATGGTTCGCCAGTTTCAGCCGACTTGCATAGGTTTTATAACCAGAATGTTGTGGCTTTTCTACTTTATTTAATTCAATTATTCTTTGTATTGTGAATTGACTCATTTGACTGATGCATCCATAATTAAGTAGATGTGTGGGTGATTTTTAATAATTTGAAGAACATATTTTGGGGAGGATTTTATGTATTTAACCAATATGTATTTTGACCAATGTTTAAAATAGTGATGCCAGTAAATAATATATTTATAGTTGTACATACTGGATGGAATGTAAGTTCTTTGTTTTCTTTAAATGTACAGAATATAACTTGAGATGATATAAGCAAATATAATCTATGTTTGTTCACAAACATTAGTTTCATGAGATCTTCATATGAAACAAGAATGCGTTCCTTTCATAATGCAGTGTCAACATTACTGCTGGCCCTTCTGAATTCATTGGTCCATAAAATCTTGTAGATTTTCCTCAGCTGAATGAACATAGAACATTATTCATAACAGTTGGACGATTTATGTGCCCAGTGGTATACTTTGTTTGAAAACTGTAGATAGATTGAATTTGGTTTGATGGATCGAATGTGATTGTTTCCTTCAGTTCATTTGTAGTACATGAAATGATAGAAAACAGCATGCATTCACAATGTATGCTGTTTTCATTTGTTGAGTTCTCTTTTTATGTAAATTGAAAAAAGGAATACTTGTTATTAGGGCTGAGTATCATGGGAAATCTCACGATACAATATGTATCGCGATACAGTTAGGTGATACAGAATGTATCAGGATACATTGTTTAAAGTATACCGGTAACTTCATGCATATTTTGTGAAATTTTCAAGATGTTGGAAATTTTTTGTAATGAGATGATCGAAAATCGAAGATTAAATTAAAACAGTTTTTTAAAAAAAAACCCAGTTATTTATGAATCAGATTGCTTCATGCTTACTGTAGTAACTTGTTACAGCACAACACTGGTTGGTTTTATAGTGTTCACTTAGTTTTTCTTTTCATTTTGAAGGAAGTGAAATCTATTTTTAGTGTATCACGATAGAGGAAGCTCACGATACAATAATCACAATTTCCCAAGCTACGATTGTATCGTTGGTATCGATGAATCGTTACAGCCCTACTTGTTATTCTTTGTGAATGTATTGTTTTGCTATAGAATAGTATGTTCTCACAAGATTATTTGAAATCTGATATTGGGTGTAGAGAATTTTCAATGAATACTTTACCTTCATACTACTATTCAAATTTCTTTGCACTCGCCGTGACTAATTGACAAATAAGCTAAAAATCGGCACAAACAAAGTCAATGAAGTCTAGGAGTTTTCTCAATTCAACCTCTTTCGACTGACTACTGACTACATAGTCAAAACTGGTTTAAATAAAGTCTCATGCTGACCTTATGAACTGGATTTGTTACGCTCCAACTCTGTGGCCAAGCTGTTACTGTAATACTTCAATAGTGGAACCTCTGAACTAAGACCCTATCCCACCTGAACCTCATGAAGAGAGTATAACTTGATCAGTGTCTGAAATTAACATTCTTTAGGTTCATATAGAAGATAAGAGACATCGCAGCGACATTATTTGACTCAAGTTAAGAGATAGCAAACAAAACTATGAAAATACAGTCAATGAGAGTGTTTTGAAGAATTTCATATTTTAAATCAAGTTGAAAATGACCTGGAAAACATCTACATTTTGCACACTGTTGAGTATTTATAGGGTGATAAAAACTTATCTGTTATTTTCAATATTTTGATACAATTTAGAATGAATTAATTACAAGAATTGGTACATATATTTATAATCAATTTATAATTGTCTAATAGGCATTGGAGAAGATGTAGATGGATGTTGAACTGGAACAGAAATGAAACAATTAAATCACAGTTTTGAATTTTTCTCATATGTCTGTGTACCCGTGATATTGTCAAGGCCTGAAAAAAATGTCAAAATATTGTGATTCATTTCATTCCCACTGTAATGTTTGACAAAGTTATCCAAAGGGGGACTATATTCGACCAGAGCGCTACATTTAAAACTCAACAGATCCTTGACCCTGATTCCCTGATTTAAATAATTGTGTCTTAATTGTTAAACCAGGAATATTATGCACCACTATTCTATTTCCTTTCACATGAGAAGTATAATCAATGGACTCTTCACTGTACCGTCTGTCTCTTTATAGAGTGTCGTGAAGAGCTTGTGTGTTGCTGGTTTGGTCCCATTAAACATTCTGCACCTGTTACCTAACAGTAGAGAATTGGGGGTACTAAGTCTCTATTCATATCAACAAGTAGTTGGTGGTGATTTAATTATTGTCACTCATATCTGGTACACTTTATGCACTTCTCAAAATACATTGTGTTTGCTTTGAGGAAGAAAATGTTGTTGGAATAGGCTGTCTGCTACATTGGCAATAAAGATATTTTGAATGCGTTCACATTGTGGTGACATTCACAGAATGGACTTGATATTTTTTGTCATGTTTACACGGTTGATATTGTGAGATCATTGTAGCTTCTCAGTTTGGGATTTTTAAATCAGGTCCTCTGATGGTAGGCCTCTTCCGAAAGCTTCATTATTCTTCATTACTACCTTCATTATTGCCTGCGTCTTCATTAGCTGCTAATTAAGACCTATTGATTATTAGTCAAAGATCCTTAATTAGTGACATTTTGAAAAGGTATCTGATCTTCATAGTTAAAAAAAAGTTGATTTGTCGGGCTGTCAAGTTCTATTTTTAAACTGAACTAATGTTGACCAAGCAAAAGAACATCTGGCAAAGAATATTAGTGAAGATATTTTCGAATATCTATTGAGGGCATTATGTGTATCTGATAGACCATAAACACAAATTTATGATGCACTCACTTAGCAAATAGTTGTTGGGTCGGCCTAGAGTTACATGGCAAGTCTTTGTACGTCCGGAGAGGGTCGTATCATTTCTAAGGACAGACCCAGTTCCCACCAACTAGGACAAGAAAAGGGCTTCAGTGCTGTGTACATAGAATGTCAGGGTAGGCATTTGTCTAGAATGGATGGTTCTCTACGTCTGACATGTGTAATTGTCACCCAGTGTCCCTGGTGCGGGAAAGTCAAGCCAACCCATGATTGCATGACATTATAGCGATATATGGGCCACTGTTAGCTTGTCATTACTATCTATATTGCTCCTCAAATGCAATATCTCATATTTGATGGTGATATAAATGCGTTATGGTTCACTTTGTGTATACTATATCAGTTACAAGATTTAATGTTGTCACCATATGAAGATTCGTATCAGCAATATTAATATTTAACTATTATTATAATACGACTATTTGATATTGTTGAATATAATATACAGGGGTTATTAAATCTGTTCAGTAAGTCATTGGCCTACCAGGGATCGACACTCGCACTAGTCCGCTGGCCCGAGGCTAGTGAAAATTCAGAAGGGCTAGTGAAATTTGTTTGTATCAATACAGCTTAACATATGTCACTAGCCCGAAGAGCACTTCGGGCTAGTAAAGATTTCCAGCGAGCGTCTACCCCTGCCTACAGCAGTATTCAGCACTAGGTCACAGAACTCTGAATAAAGTCAATCCAATGTTAGTAGTTGATTTTAAAAAAATCCGAGACAAGTTATCTGACAATTTGATGATTTATTGAGTGAGTCAAATGTTAAAGGAGGTAAGTCTGTCAGTGACCTCAGACTTGTAGATTCTTTAGCTCAATAATAACATTATGAAATGCAAACTGAAATTCAACAAGGGGTACGCCGGTACGGTGCATCGTACTATCACCTCTCTTATTCCGTATAAATCATTTCATCTGAATGAGCTACTTTCCTTAGTGGTATTTTGAAAAAATCTTTGCTTTCACTTGGTAGATTGTAAACCTGTTAATCTGAATGCTAGGTGGAAACCAAGAGCTGTAGTCGTCCAGCTGGAACTAATTTATTAAGTCCACACAATGCTAATTTCTGAGTGCCGGTCAAGTGAAGGAAATTGCCTTGAGCCGCAAGGGAGGAGCCGATTAGTTGTAATAATGCTTAGCTTGTGCAAATTCCCAATCAAATGTCGATCAATAATCAATAAATTGGTGTTGGATATCAAACATAAAGTGAGTACCTTGATGTAGGGGCCTTTTGTTTGGAATTATCATATTCTTAATTGATTTTAATAATTGTTCTTATAAATTTATTAGAAATTTTTATTTGTCCTTGACTGCAGAATTTCAGCCCAGTGTGGAGGTTTTGTAAATTGAAGATATGTGAAAATCAAAGTCAAGAAAATCATGTTTTGAAATAATGCCAGCATTGCAGATTATTTTCTTCATCATTTACATGAAATGTAAAAGTGTCAAATGTTGGCTATGTTAATAAATTGTCAATGTAGCACAAATTCAAAATGTTTGGTGATAATTCCCTGTTCATATCTCACCATGTTGACCCTCCAACAGATGATATGGATTATGATGTTGCTATAGTGAGACTTTTCTTCTGACAGGATCCACACTGCTTGGTCACAAGAGATCAGTTTCTATAAGACTGTCCTCTGCTTGACTCTGGTCTCGCACTTTGAGTAGCAACAGTGACAGCAGTGACAGCCACAGCAACCGCAGTGACAACAGGAACTGGGAGAACAGAGACAGACTGAGACAGCATGGCACGCAGGAGGATAGAAGGACTCTACAAGCAACGACTGCAGGAGGCGCTGGACGCAGGACAGGCAATTGAAAAAGGTGATAAGTGCAACTGTTGATAATTATTAAATTACATGATTAAGGGAAACGTTATTAAATGCTGTTCCTCCTTGATGTTACGGTATATTCTAGATCGATTTGTCAAAGACTGAGCGTATATACTTGCACAAAGAAATAGAGAGGCTTTGAGAGGAAACTGTATAATTAAGAGGCATGGGGGTGTTCCCCAAAATGACAAAACCAAAGTGTAAAAATTATCATGATTTCGGCTATTTTGTCTTTTTCAAATGATATTTTAAAAATGTTTTGCAATAAAATTGCAATATGTGATATGATCCTCAGGAAGTTGAAATGTTATCAGAAGTAATGAACAGTGAAAATTGTGTCTGAAAACCTTCCGATGACAGAACAGCTGAATGACACAATCTCTTCTTGTATGATATTGATAATGCTTGTTGTTTCCCCAGGAGAATTCTCTCGTATTGATGTCATAAAGGAGATCAAACTGGACAAAGCTGTTGGAGATGTTTATTCACTCCGATTTTCCTATGACGGAAAAATACTCGCTGTTGGATGTGGCTTTGGAGCAATCCTGGTGAGTTCCTTTGTACCTTTCAAGCCTTTCAATTCCTGTATTTTTGTTTTGCAGTTGTTCTGTACCAATATGTGTTTGTACTCCTATTGAAAACGTTTATACTATGAATGTAATATCATATATTATATATCTGTGTATCTGAAAAAGAAATAAAATTATATAACAAAAAAAATCTTTACTTTATATTGGGCCTTAAAATAGCAACCATTTTGGGAGCATTTACTCCCTATTTTTTCAGTTGGCTCCCTGTAATTTTGAGTAAGAAGCACACATGCTCCTTGGCAAAATTTGGGGTCCACTTAACAAATTGTGTTTCTTCACCAAAGTAAACCATTATCCTTCACAAATGGGTATTGAATATTAGCTAGTTTATAGTTTTCTGCTTATATTCATTAATTTATAGATAATTTTAGCAATCTCCTTTTGTGTGTACTCGTAACTCCTTGCAATTTTCTTTTGCTCCTAAAAATATAACGTTAGGAGCATGTCCGCTCCTTGAAAAAAATGTTTACTTTGAGGCCTGTATAATATATTCACATCAATAAAAGCACATCAATAATTGGCATTATTACAATAGTTGAATAGAATGGAACGGAACAATCCTGGCTTCACAACTGTAACTTACCTGGGAGTTGAGTTTCACCTAACAAAGTTCAAATAAATGATTGGTTAACCAACTTTGCTTGAACTTGATAATGATACATGTATACCTTATTTATCATCCTGTTATGAGCCCTTCAGCCGACATCTCATATGATATTAGGCAGATTACATATTTCCTTGACAACAGCATAAGCCTCTCTCAATATGTCAAAGTGTCTCTATTAGAATTCAGCAATTGTCCTTTCTGTGAACCTGTGAACTGACCACAAGATATAGCCTGCAATTTCCTGTAAAATCCTTAAGGCAATATTTCTTCCTGAACAATTTCATGATAATCTATCTTAGATAACAATAGGTGTCCAGCATTGGTGTGACTGGCAAGTGCCCTTACAAAAACCTTCCTATGGATCAAGTTAAAACTCTGTATACTGATGGCTCCAGCAATATGGAATGATAATGATCTACAACAACTGAATGTATCTACCGGTATATCATACAGTGTTTAGTCTAGAACCTAAATTCTAGGGGGAATCAGATTTATCACCCCTTCATGAAGGAAGAGGAGAGATTTTGAAAAAAATAGTTGAAATATAGTTTTAAAGATAAAATTACAATGTGATTTTTTATGGGTCTGTTTGATCATTTTCAGTGTGAATCATGCAATTGCATGGCCTTGATTGGACACTGTCTATATTCAGTAATTATGAAAGTACACCTTTGAAATAAACACTTTGCAATGTTTTAAGATGCTCGCTGCTGCAGGCTGCATATCAAGCCCAAGGGGTGTTGACGTATTGATACGTCAATGACGTTTGACCCCTTGACATGCATACGACAAAAGTCTGTGACAAAGTTCCCTGATTTATGAAAAAGTTAACATTTTCCGAATGAGAAATCAATGGGCTTTCACATGATGTAATTAGTATCCATATACAATTTTATTTTATTGAGAAATGATGAATTAAAAATATTGAACGTATTTTCAATCACAAAACTGCCTGCAGGTGCGTGTTTGACGTCATAATAAAAATGTTACCTACTCGATTCAATTGATTGAAATTCTATAGTAAGTGCATGCAAAATGCATAACTTTCACATCAGTATGTTCAGAATATCCTAATCTAGCTGATTTACAAATTTGGACATTGAATTTATTTCCTTTAGAAAACAATCGGAGATTTGCGAAAATGTCGGCAAATGAAAAGATCAACCGATTACTTTTTGAAAAAAACGTGAAAATAAACAAAGCATTTCACTTACATATTTTAGAATCTCAAAATCTTCCACAAATAAATAAAAATGTATCAGTGCATTGTTTGTCAATTCTTGTTTCCAAATATAGTAACATATCCAACGTGTCATCAATAGCAGTGCCAAATCGGTCATTTCTTCAATTCACCCCATGACATGTTCCCGCTATTTTCCCATGTTACGCGACTCAAAGTGAACGTCAAGCTAGCGGAAGCTGTATCTATTTTTAGAAATGGTCGTCGATCTAACCATAGAGTGTTATTAATTGTTAAAATTAATCAAATTAACACTAAAAACGATGTAGTTTTATAAAAATCGATCAAATATTAAATAATGTGGTTGTAATAATTATTTCACTAGTTCGTAGAGTCTCTGTTGATGACCCGATAAATTTGCATAAGTTCACCAAGCCCCCGGATGTAACATTGTTTTTACGATTAAAATCACTGTGAGTAAATTTGCATTTTGATTATGATTTATACATATATGAAAAATAAGTGTCATATCCTACCATTATCACAAAATATTATCATGTTTGAGTTTACATTCGAACTACGAAATGTGTTTGACATGACATGGACCGACTTTCCGATCTGCGATTTCACAAGTTGAAATGGAGCCGTGAAACAGTAGCAGTAACCCTATCTCGCTAAAAAGTAAATTACGAATTAACAAGTCTCGTCTATGTGAAATAATTGTATGAATACAATTGCTAAATGATTCATGTTGATTATTTTAAAGTTTTCATTTGGAATTTGATAGAAATTATACCCGTTTTCAAACGAAATCATAGATAGACCTGTCAGTTGGAATTCATTGCAAATGGAGGCCATTGTGTCGTCTCGGCTTTTTCACACAATATTTTGTTCTGATACGAATTAAATGAATGCACATGTTATAACATCCATGAAATTAACAAGAATGACAAACAATTACATTTCAAAGAATAAATGTGAATAACTAGTGTTTGAATCGGCGAATTTACAGTGAAATGACAAACGAAACATTGATGGTCACATGATCAATTTTGTACAACCAAGCTAATCACGTGACATTGTTTACAATACGACAACGCTACCCGAACGAAATTTTGATTGTATTTTTAAACTTTTCAAGATCATGTTTACATTAAATATTCAACAGACATTTGGAAAAATGTGTTCTAACTTTGGTTTTAAACGGAATATTTTCAAAATGATTTAGATCATTAGATTTTTTTATTTGAACAAATCTGTAATCGGCGAAAGAAATGCATAACAATGGCGAGCGGCGAGTGTTTGTTGACTGTCATGTTTCGAGATATCGATGACTGATTGACGTTGGAAAATATAAAAACTGTAATGTCATATGCTTATATTTGGAACACAGAAAAGTGAATAGATGTGTTAACTTTTTGTGTAAATTTTATTACGATGGATGCATTATTTTGCAAATATTTCTCACGGAAGTAAATGCATTGTTCATTGAGGAATATCCATTGTTACAAATTACGTCGTAATTTTATAAATACAACGGAGATCGTTTATGACGGGCTCTTGTTTTCTGAAAGGAAAACACATATCATCAACATAATTTTTTTCTGGTATAAAATTTAATTCTGAACAAAATGGTGTAAAAATTGGGCTGCATAAATAATTATTGACAAAATAATTCGAGTTTGAAAATGTAGTACAATTTTAGAACTACTGTATTATTTCATTTTTTCCATATACAAGTGTAAAAATAATTGATATTTTAAAAATATTACATTAATTAATAATTTTTCATGACAATAATAAGTTATAAAAAAATGTGACTCAGATATTTATTTTAATTATTTTAAAATTATGTTAATTACTAAGGCGAGAAAAACTTTAAATGAAGGATACCCATGTGACGTAATTGTTACAAATTTACAAATCTGACGCTCTCTGCAAAAACCTGAAAACAATCCAGCAGGCTAAAGGTTAATTGTTACACAATTTTGCAATACATCTATGCCATAACAATCATTTCTGTTGTTATCCTCAAACTATGTCCCTCAGGCACCCTCACTTCAAAGTTCATTATTGTATTACTTCTGAACTGAATAATTCAAAAACACAAAATATGCAGGCAAGTTCTACTCTCAGTTCATTATTGTAAGATTTATGAACTGAATATTACAACAATGCGAAATATGTTGGCCGGTTTCAAAATAAGCACTGTTCCAATGGAGTCCATGTTTAATTTTCTCTTTTGAATATAGAGCATGTATTTGTTGTTTATTATTTGCTTCTGAATGCGAGTGGCTACCCAATCTTGTGCATGACCTATCTTTTAGTTGCATCATGTCTCTCACATTTGACTTACTGCTGCATGGTTTGCTTGTGCACCAGCTTCTGAATGCCAGCACAGGAGCCCTGATAAAGGAGATCAGAAAGACAAGGCATGGAGGTTACCCCATCATGTGCATGCAGTTTCACTCTTTGGAGCACCACATCATGCTTGCCAGCTCCAGTGAGGGGCACGTGTATTCCTGCAACACCAACGACGGAACACTTAAACATGTAGTCACAGGTACGTTGTCACTTTGAGTGAGTGAATGAGTTTATGTTTAACGCCACTTTGGCAGTATCACAGCCATTAGCGGCGATGTCACTTTGAGTCTAGTTACAGTTTCTGTGGGTATCCCAAAACATTGCAGACTTATAGCCAGTTTATTGTATATTGGGTTACTGTCACATTAGTATCTAACAAAATCCCTCAAACAAGAGTCCTCGCCACTGGCATTTGGAAAGATTCAAGTAAAAGATTGCAGTTTGATTTCTGTTAATTTTTTAGTATTGGTAAAAAGGTTTGCCAACAATAAAAGTTTGGTCAAATGAGAAGTTTTCAACAAGAGTACTTGATATTACAATATGGTATACTGTAATTGCTAAAATGATAATGCAGACACATTGGTTTATAGATCATTGGTCCTTTCAATGAATTAACCTATTCACGCCAATCTGTCACAAATGAAACGAACATTTGTTAATTTGGCTTGATATAGTTTGCGTACCAACACATGTATATATCATGTCAGCTTTACGTACATAAAATATACAGCCATTCTGTCAAATCTTGTTAATTTGGTTTAGTATAGTTTGCATATATATCATATCAGCTGTACACATACTTGTGTAAACCTATTCTATCAAATCTTGTTAATTAGTCCGAGCTCTGACAACTCATAACATGTTTGCTGAAAGCTTATTCATGTTCTGGTGAAACATGATCTTGTGTCAATATGTATATTGATTGTCATAACCAGGCAACATGAGTGTAAAACTGATATTGGACCAGGTAATAGGTGTTTGCTTGCATATGGCTGATTTACATGTAATCACCACATCAGTATAATAGTGTAGAAAATATTGAAAGGATTGAGGTAGAATGGAAAGGTGGTGATCTGTTATGTTGTGTGTCAGATGGAAGGTTCAGGGGCAAAACTCCAATCTAATAGAATTTACCACATAAAAAGTACTAGGAATGTCACGATACACCGATGCACCGTGGTTCAGTTCACGATACGATACACGATACAGTAAAATAAATCACGATCCAAATTTTAGTGTATATATCGATCAATTTTTTAGTGTTTCTTGATCCAATAAAAAAAATAAAACTTTCCATCATTATTTATTTCAGAAACTCAGTTCTTGAAATTGATAGAGTTCTGACTTTTTGTTCATGTTCAAGTTGGAAAACTATTAAAATATGAGATTCATGATCAAGTTGGCTTGTATTTGTTTTTAACTGTTGTTCACTATCTTGTTAGAAATGTTGTATTGAGATCCTGAGATGGTATCTCTCCGTAAGAATGTCGCATTTACTGTATAGTGATATGTATCGAATGGTGACCTCAGTATCGTGATACGTATTGTATCGTGAGGTACCTGTATCGTGACATCCCTAAAAAGTACAACAAAATTTTTAATTTATATTGCAAACTAGGATTGACGCATCAATACTTAGGTCTTAAAGACTTCTGGTTGACCTTGAACTCATTGTTTGACTCTCAGTAATTCGTCAGTTTCTCAGCTTTAAAATGAGCTATCAAACATGTCTCTATCTTGAGTAGTTTTTTAATAAAGAGTCTCCAAAGAAAAAAGCCTTCTGATAATGGACAAATCGCATATCAATGGACCCCTACATGATGTGTCTCACGATTAAGAAAAAATGGTTAATATTTTCATTCTAAGGTATACATAGAAAATGTTTGTGCTTTAATTTCAATTTGAGTAGATGTAATCATCATTTAGATTGCATCCATAGTTAATGCGTTATGTTCTTCTGATTAGTCAAGAAAATAATAACAAATGCTTACATTTGGACCCCTAGATGACGTTTGCGATGTTGGATGCGTAACTATCAATTTTTTGATGCAAGGTTGCAACAAAAAAGTTTTTTGCCTTGAAATTGTGAATACGGAGGTGCAATTAAAATGTGAATAGCGTAGTTGTGGTCCTTTGAACTTTGCTGAAAATGGCGATTTTCGAAAAATTACAATCTTCTATGACTTGTTACATACAAACTATGACAGATTGATGTTTAAAATTTATTGTTCATAATAAATGACATTTCTCCTGCAAAATGAGCTGTTAAACATAATGATATCTTCTGTGGTTTATGATAAAACAATCTCCAAAGAAAGTACCCTTCGAAAAATCTCAAAACCACAACTTTTTACATTTTTGGGGTTATGTCCAAATTGTGGAGAAACTATTAACTTTTATATGATAATGATATGCTATGAAATTGTTAAGTTGGTTATGATAAAGAGATTGCTATAAATAAGATTGTCATAACTTTATTCCAGACAGAGTTATTTTACTTTGAACAAGGAGCCGAAAGATGAACATTTAAAAAAGGACCATTTTCAAGGGCAGATAATTTTAGTTTTAGGACAAAATTCAAAATTCGGGCTAGAGCATTATGTTGAGCAGTTATTCAGCTTTACAATGAGCTATAACACATACCTGTATGTCTTGCTGTGATTTAGAAGAAGATTTTTAAAGACGCTCAAAACTCAAAACTGCGAAAGTTCACAAAATATTAAGTATTTTTTGAAATAGCAAAATATTTATTATTACAACCGAAAACCACTATGGTTCAAATCGATGAGGAATGTTGTTGCCCACATAGTGGTGAAAGTTTTGTGAAAATATCTTGAATAGTTTTCGAGATATTGATGTTGAGCAGTTATTCAGCTTTACAATGAGCTATAACACATACCTGTATGTCTTGCTGTGATTTAGAAGAAGATTTTTAAAGACGCTCAAAACTCAAAACTGCGAAAGTTCACAAAATATTAAGTATTTTTTGAAATAGCAAAATATTTATTATTACAACCGAAAACCACTATGGTTCAAATCGATGAGGAATGTTGTTGCCCACATAGTGGTGAAAGTTTTGTGAAAATATCTTGAATAGTTTTCGAGATATTGATGTTTGAAGTTTTGACTTCAAGGGCAGATAACTCGCGAAAGAAGTCGAAAATAAAAAAAGTCGCTCGACACAAATCCAGTTGATGTCACAAGCTACAAACTCGGAAAAAAAACATGAAAATCGGTTAAGCGGTTAAGCGGGGAAAAACACGATAATAACAATAGGTCTTCAAGATTTATTTATAATTTATAAATGAAAAGGGATTCTAATAAAAAGTTCAGTGAGCTTATTACACAAGTTGAAAATTCAACTGTTTACAATATATAAGGACACAAGGATAAATCTGGCAGGCTAACAAGAACAAGGGCTTGACAATATGAAATCATAATCACCGAATTCTGTTTACAATGAAAGTCATCAACACAAACTGAACCATAATCCAGAAATGCACCTTATAAAGCTTTCCATTGAAGTTTGCGCTAAGCCCCTGAAAGTCAGGTAAAGACATTTCAAAAGATAGAAGCTATTCACTCAATTAAAAGAACAATGCCCACAGAAGCTAATCTATTTCTACAATAAGTTCAATTTTGTTGAGGGAAATTGATGACAAAATATACATGTTTTGACATGAGCTGTTTTGTGACTATTTACAATGATCTCATTTTCATGTTTTTGTTATTTGAAAGGTTTATTTGCATGTATTCACCAGGGCAATGTAAACAAATGTATCAATCTTTTAAATTACCATTCTTTCTGAATTAAATTTTGGGGATTGATTTATGTAGCTGTTGACCATGGAATTAAGTTTATTTATTGTTTTGTACTCTTATTATATTGTAATAAATCATAAATTATATGCAAGTGAAATGCATTAATAATATATTAAGAACTAGGATGGAAGAAATGAACCTAACCAGAAGTTGCTTTTGATATATGAGATCACTCAGATCAATATTGATTTTCTCTTACCCAAACTTTGTGTAGTTGCATGCAGCTTTGTTTGTCTGTTGCAATATCACTTCATTTACGATTTGGCTACATTGTTCTTTTAGCAATTGATTTTGTCTATATTGTCTAATGCAATAATTCAGTCAATCTATAAAAATAAAGTTGCGTGTTCAGCCACATAAATCTCAGCAGAATGCACTTTGTGGAAAGGTGCTGCAATTAAACTGTCATTACTCAACAGTTACATACGATGCAGTGGCATTCACTCTGACGGTTGGGACCTGTGTTACACATTCACTCCTTTCAAGTTTGTGACAACAAAAAAGGAATTGTGTTGAGTTTGTGACAAATGAAAAACCAATATTGATGTGAACTGATTGATATCTTTTTTTGTGCAATCATCAAACATTTATCAGATTACCGGCCATTAATTCACTTCATTTTATGAGCAATAACTTGGTTTATGTTTTTTAAAACATTAAAGAGTTCATTTATTGAACGTTATATTTGAGAACCATGTATGTATGATAGATATATCAGAGGGCTTCTACGTAATTAACATTTGATTATTGACAATCTTACCGCGTCTATTGTGCATGTGCAGTTTCTTTAAAAATATTTGACCATGAAAAATAATCTCTGTTTCATTTAAATTAAGTTTGAACATTATTTATTTCAGAAATTGGGAATGAAATCAACTGTTTAGATTTCTGTGAAGATGGTTACAACTTTGCAACATCAGGAAAAGACCTTGGAGTCAAAATATATGATACTAAAACATTGCAGGTAAGTAGTTGAGAATCAACACATCGAAAGAATACAAATTATTATAACACTGACTTGATAAGAGTTATTATTTATTATGAGACTGAGTACAAAACCCTGCTGCCAGACTGTGACTTATTGCCTTGCTGCAGATTCTTCAACCCGTTAATCAACTAAAAATAACTAAAAAATTAAGTTTATCTTAATCAATTTTGTGCCCATTTTGCTCACCTGAACAGTTCTTTGAAACTTTTCATTATCTCTTGACTAAAAGACATTTTACCCGCAGAAATTAGTAAAACAAGTATTTCAGTTTGTCTAGCCGTAAAGGGACACTGCGTCGAGGATAAAAATGAGTCTCATCTTTATCTCACTAAGCTAATTAGAGTATCTGCTTACAAGTTACGCTTCACTTTACTGTCTACATGCAGTAGTTTTTATTACCAATTACGTCAATTGTCTGAAATTCGGTGCCTGTGACTTGTTAGCAGACATGTTAATCAGCATAGGTAGACACACATGATCTGATTTTTACTGTCGACGCGGTGTCCCTTTAATATATTATGTATGATTTTGTTCTTCCAGACTGTGAGGGAATATGTCGGTGCCAACAACAGCAAGGATCTCTCGGAAATCAAGTCGACTGGCAACACAAAGCGAGTATTTGCTCTCAAGTATCACCCCAAGTACAACGAAATCTTTGTCACTGGAGGATGGGATAACAACATAAAGGTATGTATGTTTCATAATAATCTGGGATATGTGAATAGCATATTTTCAAAATTCGCTATTCCATAAAGAATCTATCTAATTAATATAAAAACACAGCATGATTGGATTTGCTCCTCTGACTTCATTGTTACTGATGTGACATTGTCACTGGTGTCCTCATTGTGTTATCATGGACGTCTATGTATAATTTTAGATCTTATATTGCAATTGAAAACCTCAGATATCATGTGTTGCTTTATGTCCTTCCTTTTAAAGTTTGATAACTGTAATATTGGCCACTTAATTGGCATTAATTAAGTCAACAGTTAAAGTGTTAATTAACTTTCTGCAACCAATCTGAAGCATGTTAGGATTCAATATATATTTTCTTGTAAATCTTCATGTATAAAGAGTTGTTATCTTGATTAATACCATGTATTTCTTCATATCTAAGAAGGTAAGAGTCAGTGTAATGATATATATGATCTCACCTCAGATCTGGGACTCCAGGAACAGCGAGGGGATCGTGTCTCATATACCCGGGCCTCACATCTGTGGGGACAGCCTTGACATCAGGGTAAATAGAGCAGTTACAGAAATAAAAGCATTTATCCTTGATATGATAAAGTACAAAGAAAGAATTCATGATAATCATGTTGATTTTGATAGTTGCAATCACATTTCTGCTTGAATGTTATTACAACCCTGCTATGGTGTCCATCCATGTGTCCAAAATAGTTTTCGAGGTTACCAAAAAATAATATGACTTAGAAACTTCCATTATATTATGGTAAGAAACTATGAATTGGTGCTGTGCCTTTTAGAGGTTGCAACCCCAGGGTACAACCTTGTTTCGGAATTTTCACTAAAATGTTCCGCCCTATGTTTCTGAGCGCAACTGAAAAATTATATGACTTGGTAACAACTACAGAGTGCAAATAGATTTAAGCATCTTTACCCAAAACCAAATTTTGTAACAGTAAATATTGTTGTCGTAAAAATGTTGTTTTGGCTACTGAATTTTATGCCCTACTTATGTATAACTAAGCTTATCAATCAAAATGTGAACTGTGAGGCCTGGTCTTCTGTCTGCAGGAGTATGAGATCCTGACAGGTTCATGGGTGGCACAGAACCCGCTCCAACTGTGGAACTACACAGAGAAGCAGTTAAAGAAAAACATCCCATACAGCGCTCCAAATGGAGGCTACTTGTACTGTGCCCAGTTCTGCGATAACAACACCGTGCTAGCTGGTGGCAGTGGTACAGAGAGTGCAAAAGCAATCTGCATGAACACTGGCAGGGTGCGTCATAGTTTCGTTTAGTTTGTTATATCATTCTGATATGAGTTTGTGTTTTGTGGAGGCTTTGCATTACACGGGAACAACAAATTTGTACAGATCTGATGTCACTACATAAATAATTATGATCTCCAATTTCACTCTAAGATAATATCCACTCATTGTTGATAAAGCTGTTACTGTCAAGAAAATGTAAAACATTGCCCAATGTGTAGATATTTTAGGTTTTACTATTTGCCTTTTGGAATTAAAATAACATTACGTTCTTGGGCCGATGGTTGCTTTGTGAATCTCCAACTTAGGACATGATATGATAATAACAGTGAATGTTTTCTTTCCCCATACAGGAAATTGGTGAAGTGAAACTTGACAAACCAGTACAAGCTCTCGACTCTGTCTCCACTCCAGAAGGAACACTCTTCGCTGTCGCAGGAATCTCCAACATCATCAAACTCTGTAGCTTGACATGAGGCCTCTGTCCAATGTCATCACTGTCAGATATTGTCCGTCCGTCCGTCCGTCCGTCCTCCAGAGTCATGCCGTCAATCTCTGGATATGATATTGCTTGATGTGAAGATACTCAAGCGCCAAAACCATCATTAGTCCCAATTGCTCATCATCACCTTAGATGCTCTTGCATCTGATATCTTTTCCAATGACAATGTATGAAATAAAACCAATCCGAAACATGGTAACATTTGGTCCTTTATGAGTAGTAAAATTAATGATGATAGCCTCAGTATTCAAGTGAAGTCAAACAAGCAGTTCTCAAATACAGTGTTCCTGTTATAATTGATAAGAGAGAGTAATAAGAGTTAGAATTTTAAGAAGCTACACAGATTAGTTTTTATTAAAAAATCTTAAAATATTCTAAAATAAACTTGAACAAAAGACAATAGAAATTTGTAATGAAAATATTATGTAACACAAACTGAGCTATTTTGATGTCTATAGGGATGGGAAGAGATCCTTTCAAGTCCTTGATGTCTATCGGGACACTTCGAGGGGCAGTGGTCTTAATTATGCTGATTGTGGTAGTTGCATTTGTTTACCTGTATGTATGCATTTATCTCCAGAGTAGAAATGATCTGGCACAATTGTGAATAAATACATATGAATATTATCGGTCATAATTCAAGCTTTAAATTTAGATTATAGATACATGTGTTTAAAGAATGAAAACTAATGTAACTGCACTCAGAGTGTGGAAATGTTTGTTTTTTATTGATTTGTGTTTTGCTGTTCCGAGAGAGCCATTTCAATGCCATTATCAGTATTCCAAGAGAAGGTTTCCAATGAAACGTACCACTTCACATTTGCATAGCAAAGCGGATCAGAAAGGTAGTTTCTTTTTGTCTTATTTATGTATTCTCACCATAAATATAAATGACTATTAGTGCAAAATAGCTAGGTGTCTAAGGTCAAGTATGAAAGTACTTAGAAATAGTTGTTGCGGTATTTATAATGATTGAAATGGTTATTTAAATTGTTGCTTTGCCAAAATCCTCCGTCCAATTGAGTTGCATACAGAGATGAACTTGAACCAGTTGAAAGACAAGAATATACTTTATCTGCATAATGTTTTCCATTCTTTGCTTACAGTGACTCCTCACTGATAAAGTTTCCCTCAAAACTTCTTGAAACTGAATGGTCACTATCTTTAACGAAGTGAACTGCTGGGTGTGATTCCTTTTGAGACTATCTGCTGATATAGAAGGTATTTTAGGATGTTTGTATTCCTGTAAGAATGTTGAACAGAACATCTGCAGCTCTTGGCCAGTTGATATGGGTAACTAGAAAATGGTGTTAGAAATAGAAATACATGTTTCTTAGATAGTGAACAAAAGTGATCACTATGTGTCATGGTACAAATTCTTGTACTTTTTTGACATGAGATCCTTACAAGATTCAAACCCACACCCTCAGAGTCAGGCACCAATAGCAAACACCAACTGTCCAAATAACCTATCTGCTTTATCACCTTGACAAAAACAAGGTCAAACAACCACTAGTTAGGCTTTTTTATACTCTGTAACCCTCTGATAGATGTAGAGTGGTACAGATCCTAAGGCTGAATTCATTAGATATACGACTTACCGTAGAAAATCAATTGTGACATGGGTATATTTGGGATCACACATAAATGGTAGATATAACATAAGTATCTCTATGTAAGTAGTGGGTTGAAGCAGACATGTATGACACTTTACATTATGATCAAGTAGTTAGTAGACATGCTCCTTAACTCATTGAAGGATACAACACTTCCTACTTCCTCAATCAACTATTTCTGATATATCACCAAAACAATATGGAAAATTTGTAATGATATAATAATACTAGTAATAATGCATTTATGTAGCATACAGTTAGGGAATGTCAGTGGTTGGGGGAAGGTTTGGTGGAAGGGAAACGTTTACAAAAGTCTGAAAAGAGCTTAAAAGGATTATTATTACATTATGTGTCTGATGAATCAACTCTGTATGCAGCTCTATTCTCCATGTGATATATTTACTGTGATGAAGAATTATTTTAGTATTAAACATTGTTCATATTGTTTTTAATAAACTTATGAGAAGCTTTGAACTTGTCGGGTTTTGTTTTTTTGGCACCTTCAGCAGGCAGAAGTTCAAAAAGTCCTGCATAAACAGGATCTTTAAATCAGCTTCAATGTGTATTCAACCATTAAAGTTTCTGAGACATTTAAACATTTCACTTGATTAAGGAGTTCTTCAATAGAATTCAAAATATACTCAATGTATCCAGATAACACTTTTAGTTTGGTTGACTTGAGAGAAAAGAGAGACAAGAGAATGTTGTCATCTGGTGCAGCCCCTCCAAATCAAGATCCTAGATCCACCCCTGTACAGTTGACATTCAGAGATTTTGTTTTTTTCGTTATGTTATGTTTTTTAAAAAGGTCATGTTTAAAAATACCCGGTATGCATCTTCACCTAAATGGTACAAAATTACAACCATATATGTGTTTCAACAATATGTTTGAGTTTCTCATTCAGTGATTGTAGTTCTAAATCTCAAAGCCTAGCAGAGATTTTACTGGTGCTTCAGAAACACAGACTCCATTCATTGTGCAAAAGCAATTTTTCAAAATGAACAATACATTGTACAAATATATTTCCAAACATTGAACGATTTTTAAAACTTCAATTGTCTAAAATCCATTCTCTAACTGCTTTGAATGAATGAGCCTTTCCATGTCCACCGTTATATATGAATATTCATACTGCATACTGATCCACACTGATCCACACTGAACTCCCTTCTCAAAGTGCTACATTATTTGAAGGACACGCATCATTTCAATCGGAGCTCCTTGACGAGTATATACATTCCAAGCCTCCAATCAAGTTGCAACCTCCTTGTCATTCTTCACCTGGGTCCTTCACCTGCTGCCCAACTGTACTGTAGGGTGGCAGAGTATCTCAATATGGAACAGGAATCAACCATTAAACTTCTCAGATAGGCCGTGAAGCATTCCCTTCGCATACAGGTTACATTCTACAGATTTTCTTTTGTAACCTCTGTTACATACACGCAATATTTCAATATTCCCGCATATATCTCCTGGCGGTGAAAGTTTGCAACACGTACTGCTAATGTCCTTATTATTGTCCAATAAAACACTGTTTTACATCTGTGACTGAATTCTGTCTTGTACACGATATGTGCACATCACACAGATGAAGCAACTAACTTCTGATGCAACCAGACAGGATTCTCGATTTCTAGACGATAAAATGCTTGATACGAATCAGATCGGCAAACCTCTCATTTCACCAAGATCAGCTCCAAAGAACCATGAACTGATATTGTCGATCTGTTAAGTATCAAGCATTTAATCTATGGAAAATCACATCAACAGCATATGCAGAAAAGCCTACTACTGTATCAGCAACATCAGTCTGATCAGGAGGTACTTGGATTACATCAACAGCATCCTTAGTTCTAGCTTTCATGCTGGACTATTGTAACGCACTCCTCTCAGCACGTCCACAAAATCTCATTTAAAAACTGCAAAAAGTTCAGAATATGGCTGCCAGGATAATAACAGACTAATGGATCACATTACCCCTGTTTTTATTAACTAAGGATTAATTACAAGATCATTCTCCTAGTGTTCAAGTGTTTTCAAGTGCCTGCATGGTCTTACTTCACCCTACCTTACTTCTCTCCTTCAGGAATACAAGCCAACAAGAACACTGTGTTCATAGGACAGTCCTCTACTATGTGTACCACAAAATAGGACATTCAGAGGTAGAGCTTTTGAGGTATCTGTTACATCACTGTGGAACAGTCTCCCAATGCATCTACCAATGCCAGCATGAACTTTCTTGTTTCAAATCAGGACTTAAGACCTACCCATTTCATGCTGCATTCATCCCTCATGTCGGACTATTGATAAGCAATGTTGACAAGCTCACAGAGAGCTTCAGAGCAGTTTCACTGGTGCAAGTAAGCGCTATATATAAGCTTTTGTATCTATCATCTGAAGGGAGTTAACTATGTGGGAAGAGAATGGTCATGAAGAGGGTTACCCACTTGTTGGTAAACCATGCTCCTTGTTGCTGAACTTGATCTGTTTGCACTCAATTGAGGACCACATGCCACGACACATTCAATATTTGAAATAAAAACAAAATATGATGATGTGACATATATCTTTAATCATTTATACTATAAACTATAGATTATTTACACAATGCTGTACAGGATATTTCATACGAGATCATGATGTTATGTTTTCCTCCTTGTGATGTGGTCGTAGATGACCACTTGAATGAATTTAGGCGTCTCGACCACCGTTCTTGTGGAGTTGTCACCAGGGGTCTGGGCCTGTACATACAAACAAATAGACAATTAGTCAGACTGTGTGAAGTGGAAAGAACGGATTTTTTAATTAACTAAAATGACTTTTATATTCACTTCTAAAAAGTGAATAATTGAGATCTATATTTAACTTCTTTATTGCAAGGACAAGGGATTAAAAGGTGACTTATTGAGATGTTTATTTAAATTTCCTTCTTGACAACTTGTTTATTGCAATAGGGCAAATGTTGGTGAAGGTGCAGCACTGTCAGTTTTCACTGGAAGTTAGTGCAGCACTGTCAGTCTTCACTGGAAGTTAGTGCAGCACTGTCAGTCTTCACTGGAAGTTAGTGCAGCACTGTCAGTCTTCACTGGAAGTTAGTGCAGCCCTGTCAGTGTTCACTGGAAGTTAGTGCAGCACTGCCAGTCTTCACTGGAAGTTAGTGCAGCACTGCCAGTCTTCACTGGAAGTTAGTGCAGCACTGTCAGTCTTCACTGGAAGTTAGTGCAGCACTGCCAGTCTTCACTGGAAGTTAGTGCCTGCGCTTGTGCTTTGTAAATTCAACCGGCTCATGGCAGAAGATGACAGACTCTAACAGTATTATTGGCAAGACAGGTTACAAACAATTTAGCTAGTGGCCCCAGATATAACCAGCACCTGATTGATGGGCAGGCATTAATTTGATTACTGACTTCCATCATAATAATATTGTTAAAATCTAAATATTTTAGATATTTAAAAATACTTACCCTACTTTTACTAGTGCATATTACCTATATGATCCGATGAAGGATTGAAAACGTGACTGAGACAGGATCCTAACGTAACTGTAGTGAAGTGTAGACAGACTGGCTCTAGGGCACGTCACTACCCGGAAGTGTAGTGCAATCCACACATAGCTGCGCGCGCAGTGATATGAAACCCTCACATTTCCTAGAGTCAGTCCGAGCGAGGTCCTAAATGCGGGGAGGTAGTTGATCCAACGATGGGTGGGTATAAACCCTAAAAGTAGGGTAAGTATTTTTAAATATCTAAAATATTTAGATTTTAACAAATTTTTAATACTTACCCTACTTTTACTAGTGCATGTTGATTCGACAGTCGGACGGAGGGAAAGGACCCACAGCGAGGACCTCCACAGCACTAGCAAGAGTAGGACGTGACAACTGAGCGGAAACCTACAAACAGGAAACCCAAATCAGTATATGAAACCACTAAAAGGATTGAAAGGAGAGATCTCGACGAACCGAGAAATAGTCCTAAAATCCACAAAAACCAGGTCTCACCTAAGACGAAGCGGGCAAGGTGAGTTGCTGAGCCACTACGAGAGGTCCAAAAGATTGGAGTCCTTGTACGTCTTCCACGGAGACATCTCTCAAATAGTGACTGGCAAACACAGTGTTGGATTTCCAGAAACAACCCTTCATGATGTCTGGCACCGAGCAGTTCCTGTGAAGAGCCATAGTAGAAGCCAAGGCCCGAATCTCATGAGGGTTATTTGCGGAGGGGTGAGGTATTCCTGCTGCATCATAAGCTGCCAAGATGGATGTTCGCAACCATAGAGCCAGCGTGTTCCGGTTTACCTCACCCTTAGCTGCAGAAGAAAAGGGAATGAACAATCTCTTTCGCCCAGCCCTCTTGTCCGTGGACCGGGAGATGTATTCCTTCAAGGCACGGACTGGGCACAAAGAGAGTTCTTCAGACTCCGATTCATCCACAATTAAAGACAACGGCGGAATAACAAAAGATCTGTCAGGTTGACCAGGCAGTTGATTTTTCGCTACAAAATCCCACAACAGACCCAGATGCACTGAACCATTGCGCCGTTGCTCGAACCGAACCCTCGTTACGTCGATAGCATGTAATTCACTTACTCTGGCAGCCGTTGCCAAAGAAAGTAAAAACGCCGTCTTCCTGGAGAGGTTCTCAAAAGAAGCCTCCGACAGAGGTTCATATGGAGCTCCACGAATGTGCTTCAAAACCAGGTTCAGATCCCAAGCTGGAGGACGAAACTTGACTTTTTGGTCTTCCAGCTTAAAAGACTTCAGCATGGCTATTAGTTCCGGGATTTTCGAGATCTTCCTGTCTGTTTTAACAGCGAGAACTGAATTGAGGGCCGAGAGATAGGTAGAAATTGTTCCACCCTTAAGGTGCCTCTTCGAGCGGAGATGGAACAAGAAATCTGCCAGGAACTGTGGTGAGGCTGACAACGGGTCTTGCTTGTGGGATCTACAAAAGTTCTCAAAAGACAACCATTTATCATCATAAAGGGCTCTAGTCGAAGGCCGGTGTGCTCCAGTAATGGCGCTGGCCACCGATGCCGAATATCCCTTATCTCTTAAAGTCTTCTGCAAATGGTCCAAACGCACAGATGAAACCGCTGTGGATCTGGATGCACCTGCCGACTGTGAGGATGTAGAAGGAGGTTTGACCACGGGGGCAATGGGTTTGGTTCTCCTTCCGCTAGAAGACGCAGTTCTGTGCCAACCGGTCTGATGTTCTGCCCACAACCCTGCTGCCGTGCGTTGTCCCAGGTGGGCTCCCCATCCTTGATGTGAAGCGTCCACGAACAACTCGTGGTGATGACTGAACTCTGTCAAAGAGACTCCTTCGCAAACGTTCAATGGGATCGTCCACCACCTGAGGTACCGGTGCAAATGCAGTGGAAGCCGCACGCTTTCCCTGGGATCGTCCTCCTGACAAAACGGAATGAGGAAGACTTGAAGAGGGCGTGCCATGAGACGGCCTCTGAGAGTGAGAGCCTGAGCTGAAGTCAACAGGCCAAGAAGTGACTGCCACTGGCGAACTGACAAGGCCTGATGAAGACCCCGTAAGGCTAGCCGTTCTATCTTCTCCCACCTGTCTGGAGGTACTCGGAGAAGATCTAAGTTGGTTAAAAACAGACCTCCTATAAACGTCAGCTGCTGGGATGGGACTAGTTGCGATTTCTCTGTATTGACGAGCCATCCCAACTGTCGCAGCAGGTCCAAGGCAAATAGGGTCTGTTTGTGTAGCACTGTTGAGTCCCCGTGGCTCATCAGGCAATCGTCTATGTAGGGGTCGAACTCTATCCCCCGAAGATGGAGAAACCTGGCTATTGGAGACGTAATGCGAGTGAAAAGCCACGGGGCCGTAGATATTCCAAACGGGAGAACCTTCCATTGGTAATGTACCCCTTGGAAGAGGAATCTGAGGTACTTCCGATGATGTTTGAAAACTGGTACATGGAGGTAAGCATCCTGTAGATCTAAGCTGACCAGCCAATCGTTGGGTTGAAGCTTGGAACGCAGCAGATCCAGGGTAACCATTGTGAAATGCGGGGGCTCTGGCATGTATAGATCGTTGAATGCTGCCAGGTTGTGTATCATCCGCATCTTGTCTGAATTTTTCTTCGGAACCAGGAAAATTGGGGCGTAATATCCTGGGTAGAAGTGGGGGTCTGTAACCACTTCTATTGCTTTCTTCTCCAGCAGTGTCATGATGTTGGTAGACAACTGATCGATCTGGGTTAGCGAGTACACGCATGGCCGGGGCAGGCTGGTCAGAGGCGGAGGGTTGGAGATTGGCAGTTTGTATCCAACCCTGAGAATTTCGGTGACGAAGGGATCTTCTAGGATTGTCCAATTCGGCCAGAAGATCCCAAGTCTCCCGCCTACGGGTGTAAGCTGGTAAGGGACGACTGGAGGCGGGAGGCGCCAGTCGTGCAAATCCAACGCTTCAGCGGCGTTTCTTGTAGGCTGGAGTCTTTGGTGCCTTGGACTGGTCAAACTCTGGGCGAGGTTTCTGGGAGGTGTAGCCTCCTCTGCTGAACTTGCCACGACCTCCACCACGTCCTCCACGAGTAGCGTTCTTGACCACGTTGCGTCGTGCCTCGTACACCTGGGTAACTCTCGAGTTCCTGGGACCGAGAGATGACGACAGTGACTTGATGGCTCGAAATGTAAAGTCCGATTGAGCCATAGCGGCATGCTCCTTGTACACTGTCGGGATCTTGTCCGCAAACAACATCGGAGTAGAGAGAGGAGCTCTGATGAGGGTCTTCTTGAACTCCTCCTCCCAGGCGCACGGGGCAAGGAGACCATTCCTGCGGATGAGGACAGTAGTGGCCCAAGCTGAGCGGATATGGTCCATGATGACAGAGAGCGTGTTGTACTGCCACCTGTACATCGTGGATAAGTGCTCTAGTCTGGAGGGATTGTCTTCCAACAGATCCTGTGCCAAAGCATCCGTGGCAGAGGCCAACACTGACAACGGCCTCAAAGTGCGTTTGAGCTCCCTCTCAATCGCCAACATCCTGGTGTCCTGGACTTTATACACTCCTTGCGGCGCATCCGAGAGTCTTGAACATGAGTCATCTTGTGGGGACCCCTGATCATACGTCTGCAAAGAGTGGACCTTGAAAGACGAAGTGGAGTTCTTGGCTGGACGAAAAGTGGGATTAATTGACAACTTTTGGAACTCCTCGTCCAGAGACTCGATGGTGTCGAGAACCAACGGATGTGGGGGAATGAGCAGCTCAGGCTCACTCCAAACAGCCAGTGCAGTATCCTGCTCCGAACCCGGAGAGGGGCAGTCCACCAGTCTGTCAGCGATCCACGTATACACCTCTCCCATCGGTAGATGTGTCTTCTGGGGATCCTTAGAGTCCACTGACTTCGAAGGTGAGAGAGGGGCGAGAGACCTGTCGTCGACAATAGAGAGCGAGTGTCGTGGTGAACCTTCCACAGAGGGACCCTCCCTCTCTCGTGAAAGGTACCTGTCGTTGGAGTGGGACCTCACAGAGGATCTGTCCCGGCGTGGAGAGTCACTAACATCCTGGTCCCGCTCTCTGTGTGCTCTATCCCTCGAGAGCTGACGCACCTTGGCTGGGCGCTCGTCATGAGAGGGTTCCTCAGAATCTCTAAGAGATCGGCGCTGCTCTTCCTGGTGCCGGCGCTCATCCTCCTGGCGCTGGCGCTCCCAGTTCCTGAAGCGCTTCTCTTCTAGATTCTTGAGGCGCAGGCGCTCCTCCTCCCGAAAACGGCGCTCCTCATCCAACTGAACACGCTGGCGCTCCTCCTCCTGGCGCTGGCGTTCAACTTCCCGGCGCTGGGAATCTACTGAGCGCCGAATGTTATCCTGGCGCTCAATCTCCTTTCGGTGCTCTTCCTGTCGCTTCAGGTCGAGCCGGCGCTCCTCCTGGCGCCTCCTAGTCTCCCTGAGTTCTGACAGGCGCCTGTCATCCTCCAGACGCTCGAGGTCCCTTAAAGATCGTTGATATCTTTCTTCTTCTCTTTGAACCTCGAGCTCCAGGCGCTGACGCTCGCCAAGGCGCTGTTGGTCTTCCAGGCGCCGGGACTCGGCCGAGTCAAGATCGAGGTCAGAGGACTGAGGCGCGATGGGCGGAGCACCCGGGTTGATAGCGTTGTCCAGGTGTTCCTTGGGTACACGCTTGGCCTTAGGTTTCGACGAACCCGACTCTCCAGTAGAGGGAAACGCATCCCGTGGGTGATCCCTCGCTGGTGATAGGCCGTCGACTGGTTCAGAGATGACCAACGTGTCCTGGTCCAAGTCCGAAGAGGCCATTCTACACCGTCTCTGAGTGAACCTTTTCCTCCTAGCGACTGCGTACGCCTTGAAGTCAGATGCCGAAAGATGACAGCAATGCTGACAACGAGATGTCCACTCGCAAGGTGAGTCCACCAGGCAGTCCGGGCAAAGGGGGTGTGGGTCCTTAGCCGATTTGGACGATTTGCAGGCCACACAGAAGACACGCGGCATGCAAGAGAAAGTTCACTGTCAACAAAAAGAAGAAACAGTGAACATAACAATCAAGCAAACAAAACCACCAACACATGTTAAAATACATACTTTAACATCAGAATGGTTGAGTAAAGAATGCTTAAATCAAGCATGAAAATTACAAAGATTGGTAAAGAAAAATTTACAAAGAAATTTTAATACCAAAAATTTTAAATTCCCATGAAGAAAGAAACAATTGAAGTAAACACAAAAACAAGATAGAATACGAACTACACAGACCCAAGGTTAAAAGGGAGATAACCGCTGTGGTCAAAGTTCATACACATGGAATGTAAACACAAATGAAACTTTCAACAAGAAAAAGTTTACAATGTAAAATTAGCGAATATAAATAGCCAAATTTTACACTAAAGGTACACAATGTAAACAACAAGCAATATTATCCAAGAATATGGATAAAAAAAAAAACAAACCAAAACGGTAAACAACAAGTCGTGACGTCATCACAACAAATCGAGCAAGACGAAGGAGGCCGCCATTTTGAATGGCGAACGAAAACGTGCTCCGAAGAAAAAACAACGAAAATAGCTACCAAAACGCGTAAAAGTGTTAGAAAACACGATAAAACGGTACAGTAAGCTGCGTAGCATGAAAATAGAAGTCAAATTGCTCACGAAACCCAATGCAAATGGCGACATGAGCGAAGAAAAACATCGTTCTCGAAGGATGAAGAAAAAATTTCTACGACGAGGTAGGTGAAACTACGCATGTTACACTTCACAATACAAGAATAGGGAAAAGACATACCAATAGCTAAACCACACGGTTTAGGAAGCAAAATAAGCAGTCAAAATAAATTTCTGTCTCAGAAAACACGTCCGTCGTATCGAGCGATATAGGAAATGTGAGGGTTTCATATCACTGCGCGCGCAGCTATGTGTGGATTGCACTACACTTCCGGGTAGTGACGTGCCCTAGAGCCAGTCTGTCTACACTTCACTACAGTTACGTTAGGATCCTGTCTCAGTCACGTTTTCAATCCTTCATCGGATCATATAGGTAATATGCACTAGTAAAAGTAGGGTAAGTATTAAAAATTTGATGATTAGCCAGTCCAAAAGTGTATTTTTTTATAATTTAAATGGTAGAATTACAGAACATCCTAAAACATTTACCAGCACAGAGTTGTCGGAGAGGTCTTATTTAAAACACTACTTACATTGTTCTTATTCATATCATTTCCACACAAAAACATCACATCATCCCAATGAAGAATGTGTCAATCCATAAAACTTGTTGCAGCTGCTTCTGCCTTATTAAAATCCTGTCTTTCAAAATCTTGTTCAACTTGTACTAAAGATAAAACTTATTAATTTTGTGAATTGTTCTGACCTTTGGGTCAACATTGATAATCTTCCTATCTCTCTTGTTCTTGAAGAGCAGCCCTGAAGCGTTCTCGGCAATCACCTGGTAGTTGGGAGTCGGGTTGGAGGTTGAGGTCTGCGTTTCCCAGTTGTAAAAACTGCAAGATTATTTCTTTTAATAATCGATATTTGATAAACACATACTATATGGACAGAAGAGAGATACTGTTTTCACAATGTTCAAACAAATGCTTGAGAGTTGCAATTTAATCTTTATATAGAACATGAGGTTTTGGCACAAAATGATCTCACTTCCCTAACACAGGAAACTGAAAAACACAACAAATTGCACACTACACACACCCTAAAGCAAGAGAGATTATGAGTAATTGAAGACTAACTACTAGAACATATCATCTACTGCGACAGATCTTTTTGCAATATCAAAGTCAAAGGAAACTTTAAATTATGTTCGTCTCAAACTGATTTCACAATTATGACAACTTTATAATGAACAAGTTAACTTATTCTAGCCATGGCAATCTGATCCAGGTATTTATCAAAGCAATTCATGGTCTGCATGCTATGTTTAAGAGAAACTCCTTTTAAAATGTTCATTGAATCATAAATGGATATTATCTGAGAGTTATCCCAGAGCTAAAAGGGCTCATTCAAACATGTATGAAGTATCAGGGCGGAGGTAAGGAAATAATATGTCAACACACCTCAAATCGGATGGTCTAGGAAGTAATCTCTTGCGACCTCCGAAGCATGGTTCAAAGTCTTCAGTCTTGAGTCTGTGAGCGTAGTCTATGTATCCAGATATCTCCTGTCCTCTTGCATTCTTATCTCGGATAAATATGATTGTCTGAAATAAACATAAACAAACTTTATCTATCAAAATAATTAGTGATTGAATTACTTAAGGTATATATGATAAACATAATAACTTATCCCTCCTTCTTATAGCTGCAGAACTAAAAAACTGTAAGGCCTCGATCAACACAATCCTGTGTCATAATCATAAGTAGATATATATTTTTATATTTGGCTGTTTCCATGTAAATGCAGTTTAGAATTCTGTTTCTGAAACAGAACTTGAAAACTAAGGCCTGGCTCAAGGAATTTTGTAAGGGGCTTCACTCCCCACACAGAGATGTGCTTCTTAGCATTTTCAAATTCCTATAATTGCTCATTAAATTTTGTTTCCAGTGCAGAATTGATTTAGAAAACTGTAAAGCCTAACTCAATGAAACTTGGTATTTGGAACATTAGTTTGAATTTATTGCCAATGATTTGAACAGCGAATACTACTTTAAATGAAATTTTTTAAAATTGAATAAAGCTCCATAATCATTGTTCAACGTGTTTCTCAATTAATGTTCCTTACAAACTTTTCCCTATGAGTGGGGGATCTCAATTATTAAACCGAAATGGCACAAGCATGTATTGTACAAGCAGAATAATCCTACTAACCGTCATCTTGCCGCTCCTGTTTGCCTCCTCTCTCTGTGCTAGAGCCTTCAGGAAGGGGTCCTTCAGATCTTTACCTGAACTCGCTAGCGTTCTGAAACATGGATAAAGGGAGGATAAATGTTTGTTTTCGACATGTTAGTGTGTGTACAATAATTGCATTTTTTTTCTCCATTTTGTGGTTTCAATAAAAGGATATTGTAAATGGTAATGTCAACTAATAAATAGGATTGACATACATGAACAGAAGGTAGATACATTAACAGTTGGACCTCATTTCATCCACTGATATAGAACTCATATTAACGAATGTGAATTTTATTGTTGTATATTATCTGCGCAATGTTGTTTTAAAAAAGTGTAAAGTAAAACCTACTTCTGTTGACTGCGTTTTGAAAGTCGACTTGCTTCTGCCGCTCGCTTCCTGGCCTCAAACTCCTCGCGTTTGAGCACCTCCCCACTTCCCCTGTATCCCAGTTCCACCAGCTGTCTTGCCAATTCTTCATCCTTCACAATATAGTGGGGGTAAGTGTGTGTAATATTTTATTGTCTTAATTTTTAATTTCCATTAGGGCTACTGCGATCATTGTCTGGGGATGTTTTACATTGTTTCCTTAATAAAGGTTGTCAATGCAACAAAATCACATAACACGTTAGATGATTATTAGTCATTTTATTTCATAGCACTTAGATTCTAGATGATCAACAACACTGCAACCTATAACAATAGAACTGATACTAGCCACTTGAAGAACTGGTAAAATGGGTCGACTACTTCAGCAATACCATGCGTTTGTTACTTCAATAAAACAATAAATAGCAAATAAAATGATGTAAACATTTACCTCTAGATAGTATAAGTCCAAAGATGTTATTTGTGAATCCAAAAAATCTTCATATGTATTAAATTCTGTCACAATATTGTCACTTCCACTCGGCACCTCTTCCTCCATGCTGTCAGTTGTTTACATCAGACTCTTGGCCGCTCTAAACGGCACGGATATATTGACGACGCAGAAAATAGTGCGCGAGTAAATTACTTATAACTGTTATAAAGCGATATGACAATCATTATATTTGCATAAATGTTGATAATTACATTAATTGAAATCCATCCAAAAAAATCATGATTAATTAGTAATGATAAATTATAAATGAACCTCAAATTCCCTTTATGCGGAAGAATATACAGTTTACCATAGCAACTGAAAAGAATTTACGTTTTCATGGAAACTGGTGCGATGGAATCGCCCTTTGTAAATTCAAAATGAACAATTTCAATAAATATATTATCTTTTTTATCTTAAGGAATTTGAGAAAGGTAGGGGAAGCTTTTATCGGTAATGTCAATCTCCAAGACGACACTTTTCGTGTCAGTGACCATGCGTCGGCTGCTAGGGAAGTTGGTCGCTTTGGCTTGAGTGATCGTCTAAATGCTGAGACCAGTTATATTGATAGGTCTTTGATCAAGTACTGATTTGAACATCAAGGTAATTTGCTTCGCTGCTTTATCAAGCTTTTGTGCCTTGTGAAGAATAGCATGAATATCGCCGTGTGTAATGTTGTGATTGTCTGAACGGGCACCTGTTGTGAAGTGTGAAGTGCACCGGGTACCTGTCTGTCATTTAACTTTCCAAGATTTCCTCTTTTCCCCCAGTTATGAATAGATCCATAACATGATTTCATATCTAACTAACAAACCGTAACCGCTATTATTGTTACTCTGTTTGATTCATGCAAAATTTTCACAACCTTAATTCTCTTTAACCTTTTATTTTTTGGGGACAATGTAATATGATAATATAGATATTACTTAAAGTGATTGTGCCATGTTGGCAAGGCAGATATTTTTATATGCCAGGTAAATATTTTATCATCCAAAATAATCTTTCTTCTAACGTCGTCACTTTGCAAAGTCTTAGACAAAAATCACATGAAATTCCTCCTGCAAATACAAATAGAGAACGTCTGCTTGTTATACGCTCATAAGTTGGACACTATTTTGATTGAAAGAAACAGTCTGTCCTACTTAAAATGAGAATTTTGTAAAACTGGCCATTTGTCGCTGCTCAAGTAATGTTTGAAATATATGTAGGCCTACGCTGTGTTACACTACTTTAGATCAGACATTATGATGTTTGCAACAAATTTGTTTAATTGAGTGTCAATATGATACAATCACTTCAAAGTTAAATTATGTTTTACGTGAGATTGATTTAAGAAATAAAGGCTGTTATATATTTCAGAGAAAGATAAAGACCTATCAAGTACATGTATATGTTTAAGTCAAATGGAATGATCTCAATAAATATTTCTTGTGATCTGAACATATTTTTGTCAAATTTTAAAAGCCAGCCTTTAATAAAGACAAGTCTTGGGAATGCATATACCTAGTTTATGTATGTCAGTTGGTTGTGTAGAAAACATAGTGAGTAGGTGTTGACAATGCATGGTATTATATTTGCAGTATGCATAAATTTGCTTTGTGAAGTGTCCACAATGTCATTTAAAAACAATTTAAAATCTGTTTTTGCTCATAAGGCTTTGGGGTAAAAGTAAGATACTTTTGTAGTGAATATTGTTTTAAGATTGACTGTTATCGTTGTGTTTCAAGGGAATGCTTTAATGTGTTAGTGCAGGAGTTTATTACGGGGTGTGTAATAATATGTTAAAGGAGGCACTTAATAGGGATGTGGGTAATAATATGTTATTGGGGTTGCTTATTAGGGGGCGTGTGATAATGTCAGCTTTCCCTCCTTAAATGTTTTGGGGAATACTTTTATTGTTGAGTTTTTGGAGGGGCGCTATATGTGATATTTGGTTGAATGTACTTATTTGGCTGATTTCAGTATTCATGTAACATCTTTTCATCTATTTCCAAAATATTTTGGAAAAAGTTATTAAATGGTAAATAATAGAGACATTGTAGATTAGTTTAGCTTTCTAATGTGATATTGAAGAAGCATGTCGATATCAAACAGTTGGACGAAGTTGGTAATTAAAGACTGCTTTAGGGAATGAAAGCATGTATAATTCAGGTGATGAGGCCGGACGTCTTGCCGCGTGTTGGTTTAGTGAGATCAATATAGATCAGCTACTGTACAGATAGCTGCATGAGAAGGAACAGTCAGTCAGTGATCAGCGGAACATCCAGCTCAGCTAATCAATACAGTATATAGTACAAATCTACCTTGTATATACAGTAAACAGGATTACCTGGCTATGTCAATTAGTCGTTGACAGGTCGACCACCTGTAGTTCACTGTGTCAGATATGTGTGGGTCTACATACCTGTATTTAGGATACATGAACCTGGTAACACTAGATACATATTAATGATTCTACCATGACATTGCTGGATACTCGATTCTGATTGGTTCCCCAGAAAAATCAAACGTGATCAATTCTGGATTGAACCTCCACTGATTTTAGCGCAGCTTCACCGCGTATTGTTGCATCTTCCTTGGGACGTCACAATCTATCCGAACAAACGGCCGATTCTAAAGTGTGCCCTACTTGTTGAAATCAAAATAACTGATACGTATCAAATTGATCTTCCCTGTAGCATGTTTTAGAGCTACATTAAATGATAGATTAGCAAGACAAATTTCGTCAGTATCAAGATCTATCCAAATAGCGACACCAATCCAGTTGAGAAGGCGAGCAAACACACTGTCATTGACGCAATGGTCAGCCGGTTCTGAAAACCGAGCGTAACGTTAATAAGAAATACATATGTGATTTCATCTGCACACCTACGTGGATAACTAGAACGTGCATGCCTTACCCGAATGGGACAGTTACCCTCCTCACCTGGAACACTTCTTTTAAATAAATACAAGTCTCAAGCTCGTCATTCACAGCTGGCAAACAGGAGCCATTTTGAATGTCGCGTGATATGCGAATGAGGGTTATTCCAAAAGTGCGAAATTCAGGAAAACGAATCTTGATTGTATGAACGTGAATGTTGTGAAAACAAAATTAAAATTCCCGTAATAAATAACACATATATTAGATTGATTTTAAATAGTTAAAGAGAACTTACTGGACATATTTGTGTGTAACAACAATATTATTTGTACGAAGTCGCTGCTGTTGTCAACAATGGATTTTTTTAACGTAATTTTCCGACAAAAAGAGTCCCGTGGTAAAATGGCCATGGTAGAATGGAGATAAACCTACTGTGTTTGAAAATCAGAGACATGTTATACTGGATTGATAGCGAGTAAATTTTAAATTGAAACCTCACGCTACGCGTACAGTGATCAGTCTATCAATGTCAATACGATCTTTCATTTCTTTCACAGCTAGTCAAGTTTCCATCCACCCAATACTAGTCTGTCTGTCAGTACGACCATCCACTGACCTACCAGTATGGTGCTGACCGACCTACCATTTGACCGGAGTCCGGTGATCTACAGCCGATACAGTTTGATCCGACCCTCGCGCCCCGACAGCGCCCCGCCCGGGAGTGGGGAGGAGGGAGAGTCAGCGGAGAAGAAGAGATATGCTGCCTTCCTAAAGTTAGTTGTCTTTTAACTCATGTCACCACAGGAAAAATTGAAAGGAATGGTTCTGTCGCCATATTGGATTTTTTGCATTGCGTGAAATGAAAACACGTTATATTTAGGGGTGTAACAATACATCGAACTATCAATGCATCGCAATTGTTGGCTTGGTAATAGTACTATATCGATAGTATATACAAAAACACTATCGCTATCGCAATAGTAAGGTTAACTATCGATACTATCGTAACTTTAAAATTTCCCTTAATTATGAATGATTTACACAAGCCTCACTGCATTTAATTCAAGATTGTTCATTTTAGAATGTCAAAAGGGAAGAACTAGTGATAGGAAATAGCAAAATGACAAAAAAATCTTTTCATTTATAATTTCTTTACTGATTTTGGTTCCATATAGTCTAATAGTCCTTGCATTATATATATATTTGTACAAAAAACCCTATCACAATAGTTATTGCAATAGTGATTTACAATAGTCTATATCTATCGCAATAGTCTATATCTATCGCAATAGTAAGTGGCAATAGACTATCGCTATCGCAATAGTCTCTTTGGGTCAGTAGTCACCCCTAGTTATATTGTACTTAATTTTACAACTTTTTAATCACTAAAGACATATACTAATAGAGTATTCACACAGTGACACATAACATGTCATAAAACTAATACTATTTTTGCTGTTATGCTATAGCAAAGTTTTCCCCGCTCGATGAATGACTTTAGTTCTCATCGTTTTTATTTTTCAACAAATGTGTGCTTGTGGGTATCAAATTGTGAAATATAAAGTCATCAAAATATCACCTTCATCAGTATTTTTATACCCCCGCTACGAAATAAGTGGGGGTATAGAGCGGTCATTCAGTCCGTCCGTCCGTCCTTCCGTCCGGTCAATTTTCTCAAAAACCGTCAAAGGTACATCAACCAAACTTTGTACAGATGTTAACCATGTTCTTCCGATCGCGCACAGACAATTTTCAATGTTCAATTTTTGTGTTCAATGGGTTTAAGTTTTTTGGATACTGTTCAACCTTGGTGAATGAAATTTTGGTTGTGAGTACTCATGACCATACTCTTTATCGAGTTCGAAAACCAGTTCCGAAATATTATTTTTTACGGAGTTATGGCCCTAGAATCCGAAATTGAACTTTGTACCAAAAGATCTGTCATGCTCCAATGGGGACAAGTTTTCTCAGAAACTATTACATCTAAGTGAATGAAATTTAATATTGAGGTAGTCCAGATGATACTCTTCATCGAGTTCGAAAACCAGTTCCGAAATATTATTTTTTAAGGAGTTATGGCCCTATAATCCGAAATTGAACTTAGTACAAAAAGAACTGTGATGCTCCAATGGGGACAAGTTTTCTCGGAAACTATTACATCATGTAGGTAGTCCAGATGATACTCTTCATCCAGTTCACAGTCCAGTTCCAAAATATTATTTTTTACGGAGTTATGAAGCCCTTGAATCTGTAATTGAACTTGGTACATCCATCCATCCGTCCGTAAACTTATCGCTTTTTCGACTTCTTCTCCAGAACCAATGACTCCAAAGAGCTGAAAAGTTGTGTGCAGACTCCTTGGCTAATTGGGATTCTCAATTGTAGATATTGTGACCCTGTGACCCCAAATGGGGTCACAGGGGTCACATCCTTAAAAACCTATTTTCATCTTCTTCTCAAGTTCCAAAAGGTCTAGAGAGCTGAAAAGCTGTGTGCAGACTCCTTGGTCAATGGAGATTCTAAATTGTAGATTTTGTGACCCTGTGACCCCAATCTAGGTCACGGGTCATGACCCAAAAACCTATTTTCATCTTTATCTCAAGTATGTAAAGCTAAAGAAAGGTGAAATGTTGTGTAGAGACTCTTTGGTCAAAGACGATTCTTAATTGTAGGATTGGTGACCCTGTGACTCCAAATACGGGTCACAGGGGTCATGATCTAAAAACCTATTTTTTGCTTGTTAACAATGTATTTCTTGAGATAACTTAGATATTCAACGTAAGATAATAAATCAATGACATTCTGATGAGCTACAGAGCCCATGGCTCTATTTTTCTTGTTCAATTTGACTGTGTTTTAATCACGTATCAATAATATATATGTGTAAACAGGGATATCCTCTCGAATTTTGTTTTCACAAAAAATAGCCCGATAGAACCCTCCTTTGAACATGTAAACTTTGTTTCATGGGGACAATAGGGTCGATGTGCTACAACAGTGTGCTGTGTGCTTACACTAAATACTTCATGGATCTGTGTGGAACATCTGCTGAATAGATTGCTTATTTCAATTCCAGAACTTTTAATTGAATTAAAATTTTAAAATGCATGAAATCCCGTGACAAGAAGCAGGGTAATGTAGTAAGCTTGAAAGTAGCCAGCCTAGAAGTACAATTTTGTCAATTCAAATGGCAAAAATTAAATAAAACCTTAAAATTGACTATCCTCAACAAGACGCTCCTGGCTTTCAGACAGGCCTTAATTCATACCTATCAGATGTATTATATTTTGTAAATGATAATACTTCAAGTAAAATGGATAATTGTCACAAAGGATGAATATTTGCATAAAGGCCAATATAGATTTCACGACTCTAGAAGTATATCTTGTGATTGATACAGAGACCAAGAGAGGAAGGTAGGTCCGGATGGTTTCGTCGACTCCAACCGCTACAGTCACCCCTACTCTCTCCGTCACGACCACCACAAGCGTCGCGCTCAGTCCAACTCTCCGCGTGCCAGCGTCGTCGCCCTCACCGCTAGAGTGGAGCGTGATAAGAAGGACTATGAGAAGAGGATTAAAGTCATCGAGGTTTGTTTTCATAAATCAAAACTTATTGTTGATAAAAGTTTTAGATGTAGTCTGTAGTCTGTAACTGGAAAATTGAAAATCTCCTGCTGTTACACATTAACAACAGGTCTTGTAATATAAGGGGATAGCCTAAATCTAAATATCAAATTATTATTTCAATTTTACACTAAGTTACACAGTGTGATCCCTGTAAACTGTCCACTCAGACTATGTGGGTAGTCAGCAGCTGAAGTGTTAGTGTTTACATTCTGATAAATCAAATTCTCGAATAGTAGATTATTTGTTATTAACTGAATTTAACTGTTTGTACATACAAATTGTTAAATTCCAAGAATAATTCCATCATTTCAAGAAATATATTTGAGAAAGAAGTATTTCATTATAAAATTTAGCTGAAAAACAAAAGCTTTAAATAGGAACCTCAAATAGGAACACCTCAAGGTAAAGCAGAGTTGACTGAAGTGCACATAAAATCATTCACTTAGGCACATCACAGCCTGTGCTATCTCTCTCTTGTATCTGCAATGTTCCTACAACCATCTGATTGACTAAGCAGCTTCACCTTGTATACATAGCATTATCTTGTCAGCTAATGGAATTTCATGATTTGTAATGTGCTGGTCATCCATCAATCTTCTCATGCCAATATTGCTTGTTTTAAAGTAAATTTATTGGATAGTTCTTTAAATTGTTATATGAAGTGTCAGGAGATTGTAGAGAAGGATAGGCACATCGTTAAGACCCTCTATGTTAGATTGTAGAGAAGGATAGGCACATCGTTGAGACCCTCCATTTTAGATTGTAGAGAAGGATATGCACATCGTTGAGACCCTCTATGTTAGATTGTAGAGAAGGATAGGCACATCTTTGAGAGCCTCCATGTTAGATTGTAGAGAAGGATAGACACATCGTTGAGAACCTCCATGTTAGATTGTAGAGAAGGATAGGCACATCGTTGAGACCCTCTATGTTAGATTGTAGAGAAGGATAGGCACATCGTTGAGACCCTCCATGTTAGATTGTAGAGAAGGATAGACACATCGTTGAGACCCTCCATTTTAGATTGTAGAGAAGGATAGGCACATCGTTGAGACCCTCCATGTTAGATTGTAGAGAAGGATAGGCACATCGTTGAGACCCTCCATGTTAGATTGTAGAGAAGGATAGACACATCGTTGAGACCCTCTATGTTAGATTGTAGAGAAGGATAGGCACATCGTTGAGACCCTCCATGTTAGATTGTAGAGAAGGATAGGCACATCGTTGAGACCCTCTATGTTAGATTGTAGAGAAGGATAGGCAAATCGTTGAGACCCTCTTTGTTAGATTGTAGAGAAGGATAGGCACATTGTTGAGGGCCTCCATGTTAGATTGTAGAGAAGGATAGACACATCGTTGAGACCCTCTATGTTAGATTGTAGAGAAGGATAGGCACATCGTTGAGACCCTCTTTGTTAGATTGTAGAGAAGGATAGGCACAGCGTTGAGACCCTCTTTGTTAGATTGTAGAGAAGGATAGGCACATCGTTGAGACCCTCCATGTTAGATTGTAGAGAAGGATAGGCACATCGTTGAGACGCTCTATGTTAGATTGTAGAGAAGGATAGGCACATTGTTGAGACCCTCCATGTTAGATTGTAGAGAAGGATAGGCACATCGTTGAGACGCTCTATGTTAGATTGTAGAGAAGGATAGGCACATCGTTGAGAACCTCCATGTTAGATTGTAGAGAAGGATAGGCACATCGTTGAGACCCTCTATGTTAGATTGTAGAGAAGGATAGGCACATCGTTGAGACCCTCTTTGTTAGATTGTAGAGAAGGATAGGCACATCGTTGAGACCCTCCATGTTAGATTGTAGAGAAGGATAGGCACATCGTTGAGACCCTCCATGTTAGATTGTAGAGAAGGATAGGCACATCGTTGAGACGCTCTATGTTAGATTGTAGAGAAAGATAGGCACATCGTTGAGAGCCTCCATGTTAGATTGTAGAGAAGGATAGGCACATCGTTGAGACCCTCTATGTTAGATTGTAGAGAAGGATAGGCACATCGTTGAGAGCCTCCATGTTAGATTGTAGAGAAGGATAGGCACATCGTTGAGACCCTCTATGTTAGATTGTAGAGAAGGATAGGCACATCGTTGAGACCCTCCATGTTAGATTGTAGAGAAGGATAGGCACATCGTTGAGACGCTCTATGTTAGATTGTAGAGAAAGATAGGCACATCGTTGAGAGCCTCCATGTTAGATTGTAGAGAAGGATAGACACATCGTTGAGACCCTCTATGTTAGATTGTAGAGAAGGATAGGCACATCGTTGAGAGCCTCCATGTTAGATTGTAGAGAAGGATAGGCACATCGTTGAGACCCTCTATGTTAGATATTGGTGTCCTCTCATCTAGTATTTATCATTATGCGTATTTGTAGAGTATTCTGAAATAGGCCGGGACTTGAAAATAAAGTTTAGTTGATACTTTTAAGAGACTATTCATTTGAATTTTAAGTCAACAAATTTATAAATTGGTAAAAATGTATTGGTTACATGCTAAAGTTTTTTATTCAAATTCCTGATTTTACTGAATATTTCTAATTTGCCTTGTTTTGACGTGTATTGCAGGACCACATGTGGCAGCACAAGCAGGAAGAGAGGGAGCTGAAGCGAGTGGAGGGAGACATCATCAAGAACCAGCGGTCCGTCAGACACACGCTCCGAGACTTCGAGAACGGTGAGTGCATTTGCTGCAAGGTTCTAACTTTACTTGTTATTGGACTGGACGCTTTGCTGGGTTCAATAAAACTAGAAGCCTAGAACTGCTAGACCAAAGGTTAAGATTAAAAGATTTCTAATTTTATACTATATTTACGATATTTAAACAATCTGTTCATCTAAAGTTATTTAGATTTAGATTGGACAAATTAATTTCGAGGAAAGTAGAGATCATGACCATGGAGATATCTGTAAATGGCTGGTGATCAGATCTACGTGATGTTCAGCCTTACGGTGAGTCTTCAGGATCCACTAAGGATTCTACAGTGGACCTACCTGAGGGTAGGTGGATGTAGACAGAGGGTGAGAATTACACGAGAACCAAAGCGATTTATTCCCTCTATGGTTCTGTGATCTCATGGCATTGTCTATTAAGAGTACATAGTCCCCTTTCACAAAACACTAAGGTGATTGTAAGTCACTAAGGTTAGTCTTAGTGCTTTGCGAAAAGGGACTCTGTACTCTGTATTATCTGACCACAAATCTAAGAGATGAAGACTCTCTAGGAGGAGGAACATGCAGATCAATGAATACATTCCTGGCAGCACTGTGACTCTGATGGTTTCAGCCTCTCTCTGCTCTGTATATTGCACGCGCAAATGTGGTCAGGCAAATACTTTCCAAAAAGCACTAAATCTCTGTATTGAATGTGTGCTAATCTCCAAGAATACATAATACATGTGCATGAAATTTCATTATAATATTTGCTACCATATATTGCTGTATCAAAATAAATTTCATATATTTGTTGGGAGTGCACAGTGTTGCTACTCATCTATCTGACTGAAGGTGTTGATCTGAATGCCACATGGAATGCACCAGGTGTTGTCCGTGTTGTCATGCCTGTAACTGTTTTAGTTATTACATACCTTTACCTTTTTAAAGGTTGAAAAATGGTCCATATGACCGGTAACTTTTTCGTGTATGATTATGTATATAAATGATTTTAATATAAATTTTAGTTTTGAAAACTTTATGGTTTTATAGAGCTGGAGTTAAGACAACGTTTAAAGGTTTGTAGTCTAAGAGACAGACATATTCAATTTGAACTTTGACACAAAGTGCAACCATTGTGTATTCTACCATAACTTTGCGAAATAGTTATTTCTGGCTACTGTGAAAAATCAGAGACGGTATAATTTGGATAAATACAGTGCTCTGTTTACTTTGTCTTTTGCGCAAGAATACGTTTGTTGCCAGGCAACAATAGCGAATGCATTAATTCTCCAAATACTTGCATGCTTGAATATTTGTTTATATGAGCTGTTGCTGTGAACAAAATAACATAAAATATATGATAATAAATCTGAAACCGATCAAAACGGTGAAAGTTAAAAAAAATCTGTCATTCAACAATTCAACATTTCAGAATCGTTCCTGAATTATTGTGAATAAACTGTTACTCAATTCGGATGACAAAAGCTTAAAACCATACAGTATATCACCCGGAAACTGTCTGAATGTAGAATAAACTTGCCTAAAACTTTATTTACAAAATTGACGCAATAATACCTATGTCAATTTGAAAATACTGCAGAAATTATCTCTAATGCCGACGCCGGTTGCAAAGCGCTATCATCTATAGAATAGAGTGACCTCCCTTTAATGCTTTCGGAAACTTTCGCTGTTATAACAAGCTACGTCATTCGAGATTACCAAATACGTCATATCATTGTAAATGTCGGGCCGATGGATTTCTGCAAAAACAAATCAATGTGTCTGAATATAGTTCAATACTAAATCGTTGATATGGTAGAATGGAGATAAACTGAATTATTATTGCTATGCGTTCGACTTTAAATTAAATTTAGAGCTATTATAATTCAGTTAAATGCCGCTGATTTTCAAACACAGTATGTTTATCTGTAACTGGCGGATGCAGAGGTGAGGTTCAGAATTTGAATTCTTCGATCCGCCCCGGACATAAGAATATTTATGTGTTTTTCTGCTGTACCAAGGTCACCATGGAAACATGGTATCTGTATATGAAATACAATAACTGTCATCTTGATAATACAGCTGGCATGGTGCACCTCGGAGACTGATGAGCTTGTCCAAACATTCGGCTGTAGATTACTATACAGAAACATCGCCATTGTTAAAAAAAGAAGTTGATCATCATCGAAACTTGAGTACTTGCCTTGCATGGAAAGTTTACTGTATCAGGTTTTTTTCAAATTATGGAAAATAAAGAATTACAGATTTTTTTGGGGAGCCTTTAAATTCAATTTAATATGAATGTAAAGATTTGACATCAGCTCTTTATTTTCGAGACTCTATGTAAATCTAATTAGACTAAAATAACTGTGAGAAACTCTAACTAACCTGTATAGGTTCCAGATTCTTTGAAGAGGATCCTCCTTGGGGTACTTATTGCATAAAATCCTAGATTTTAGATATATGACAGGTTGTAACTATATTTTCTACATAAAATTAGTTAAAAAACTAAAAAAACGTACTTTGGGTCACCCCTTATTGGCTCGTTAGAACTTCCATGTGTACACTTATGAGATTCTGTGTAACAAAAGCTGAGACATCTCCAATGTCGACACGAGATCAGTTCCTATCATTATATCCAGGTTCAGAGAAACAAAAGCTGATGACACTCCCAGATTGCTGCCACTTGATCCGTGGTTCATCATTTGATGTGTAGGGTTACCGTCGACACTCGACACACCGCTGAGAGCGGACGATGTAGTCAGAGTATACAGGTAATCTCAGGTCACTCGACACCTGGCTGTCTTCATTAGACTCGTTAATGACAGGAATTAGTGACTTGTTAAGGTAAATCCTGAATCACCTGTTTGAGAAGCCTGCTCGTGTTGCCGCCATCACTTCTACTCATCTCTACAGGTCGTTAGTTTCATCCTTACAGGTCGTTAGTCTCATGTTTACATTTACTCACTCTCCTCAACCCAAAATATTATTATTTAGTTTTAATGATAATGTCTTCTTTCTCTCTTGTCTTGAAACCAAATTTATGCAATTACTAAACTAAGACGAATGCTTGAAATTTGTCTCATACATACGAGGGGTGTTCAATAAGTGTTGCAACTTCAATATAAAACCAACTCGCGTAGTCAATTTTTTACTTTTATTTTTCAATATAGTTACCCTTCACCTCAATACACTTATTCCATTTCTCTTTAAGACTTTTGATGCCGCTTTTGTAGAAGTCTTCCGTTTGCCCCCCCTAACCACGCCTCTGTGGCAGCTTTGACGTCTTCGTCATCCCGGAAGTGCCTTCCACATAGGGCGGATTTCAGGTTTCTGAACAGGAAGTAGTCACTGGGGGCTAGGTCTGGGCTGTAGGGTGGGTGGTTAAGCTGTTCGAATCCACAATCACGTATAGCGGCCTGTGCAACTCTTGACTTGTGGACTGGAGCGTTGTCATGCAAAATCAGAACACCATGTGTCAACATTCCACGGCGTTTCTGTCGAATTGTTTTTCGCAATTCTTGCATTAGGTTGGCATAATATTGACCATTCATTGTAGTTTTGGTTGGCAAGTAATCAATTAATAATATGCCTTTTGCATCCCAAAAGATTGTCGCCATAACCTTGCCAGCTGATGATTGAGTGCGAAACTTCAGGGGAGGCGGTGAACTCGGGTGCTTCCATTGCTTGGATTCCAGTTTAGTTTCCGGGTCCCAGTGGTGGATCCAGGTTTCGTCACCTGTCACCAGACGAGACAAAAACCTGGCTTCATCCGCATTAAATCGATCCAGGAGCTCCATGCAACTTTCGGTTCTTTTCTGGCGATCTTGTGCTGTGAGGTTTCCGGGTACCCATCTTGCAGATACCTTTGACATACCAAGATGGTCATGAATTATTTTTTCAACACTTCCAACTGATATCTGGAATTCCAAAGACAGTTCAGAAACTTTAACACGGCGGTCAGCTAAAATTCATCTTTCGATAGCGGCAATAACTTCCGGTCGGGTGACTTCAGATGGCCTGCCTGACCGTTGGTCATCGTCTAAGGACTCCCTGCCCTGCTTGAACTGAAGAGACCAGCGACAAACTGTTGAAAAGTTAGGAGCATCCTTACCCATCACATTACACATACGATTATGTATTTCTGTAGCTTTGCATCCCTCTTTAGTAAGGAACTTGATCACAGCGCGTTGTTCATGTTTGAGAGAATCCATGATTATGGAGACCCCTAGGTCAGCGCAGCTATTATATCTAAATAATTGTTATGTCTAGAAATTGTTTTGACATGTGTCAATGTTATGTTTTGACTATAGTAACACCTGCTATAAGCTGACACTGTTTATGTAAACACCAATGCCCCGCTTGCAACACTTATTGAACGCCCGTCGTATTTAAACTAACAGATATTACTACTCTCTCTAGAGCGCTTGAACAGAGACTGTTACCTGGGGAAGTGTGTCACATGGCTTTTACGAAACAAGTGTATTGCCTGAGCTATAGCAAGGGTTATTCACAAATTTGCACAAGTCTTGTTAGAGTAATTATTTATTTATAACCAGTTCTAGTTCTTTTGAATGCTTAAAAATAGCCTGAAAATGGCCCAATTTTCTGTCAATAATTAGCTCCAAGGACGTTGTGAACAATTGTGTTATTACGTCACAGATAAAGAAATACAGAAATACGCTTTGAAACAGGGATTGCTAGGCAAATATAATTTGGGCACATATGCTTGTATCGAATACATTAACTTGAAAATAATACAGATTTTGTTTGTTTGACTTATCAATACAATATTGAGGCAAGGGACACAAAAGGTTTACTTTTGTCATGGAACTTTAAATATTTTTCAAACAAAGATAAAGAAAAGAATATAAGGAATAAATTAATTATATAAAAAGCAACCTTAATTTTCTATGATTTCAACTCATTATTTATTCAATAAATTATTTTCATTAGCAATAAATAAAAGGTTTCCGCCAACTATCTGAAGCATTCATAAAATATCTTGCATTTCACCTTTACCCATAACGAAATCCAATAGTCTGTGTCTGCACTTAACTGCACTAACTTTTTGATGGAGAAATGTTATTCTTTGAAAAAAAAACTTGATAAGAAATATCAGTTTTAGGTTGTATCATTGTGTATAAATTGTTTCATTTTTTTTTTATCAATGTTTGTAATTTTGTATCAGTTTGTATCAATGTGTTTCAGTTTGTATCAGTTTGTAACAGTTTGTATCAATATCTGTAAGTTTGTATCAGTTTGTATCAATGTGTTTAAGTTTGTATCAGTGTGTATAAGTTTGCATCAGTGTGTATCAGTTTGTAACAGCTTGTATCAATGTGTTTAAGTTTTATAAGTTTGTATCAGTTTGTATCAGTGTGTATCAGTTTGTAACAGTTTGTATCAATGTGTTTTAGTTTGTAACATTTTGTATCAATGTGTTTAAGTTTGTAAGAGTTTGTATCAATTATGTGTTAAAGTTTGTAACAATGTATAAGTGTTTTATAGTTCATATCAGTAAGCATCATCATAAAAGTGTTCAGTGAACTGTTGTTATAGGATACCACGCTAATTAGGATACTGATCTGTAGAATAAAAAATCTGTGGAATATTTCTCCAGCTATAAAGCATGTTTAATGTATGCACTGTATCTTAAAGGAGCCTAAACGTGCATCAAGTAGCTGTGAAAGTAGTTTATGATTTGCCCTTTAGTTGACCTTTGCTATAATATTCATGAGGCATTCATGAGTTAAGCCGTTTATTGTTTCCGGTAATATCCGATAAAAGTAACATTAGCTTGTTGTCATAGATACAGTCAACCCGCGATAATCCGGCCACCGATAATCCGAATCTCGCAGTTTCCGAACGGTAGGAAGATGTAACCAAACTAATCTCTATAGTAGTCCTCAGTACTCAGTAGTCCGAACATTTCACTATCCGAAAGTTTTTGATGAAAAACGGAAGCGTTCGGATTATCGAGGCCTGACTGTATTTGATTCTTATCACAATATACTAAGGATATCAAAATGAGAGGTGCTATTGCAATATATATATGTATATGTGTTCACTGTCACACAAAATATGTAACTTTTTACCTCATTCCTGGATTAGCCCCTTTAAAATTGTCAAAATGCAGTATGATTCCTGTAAATTGGCCATTCAGAATAATAAATAACAAATAAGTATCATAGCTCAAAAACAAACAAAATCGTCATGTTCTATATCAGCTCCGAAATCCTGGAAATTGGCCAAGCAGAATGGCTCCTTCAACAGATAAAGTGTATGTGTAGAAAGTGTAATATCTCTCATTATTTTTAGTAATTGTATATTTATAGGGAGAGACATTAACATAAGCACTGATTTTCTTATTTGCTGATCCATTACACTCTGTGAATAAATAAGTTTAAACTTAGATGCAAATAAAACTTGATTCAGCTGCAGCTTGGTTTGGAGGTGTCAATATTCCACACTGATATGGAGGACTGTGAGAGCTGTTTAATGTCAGTTCGTGTCATGTGTTGTGTCCTCCCTTCCTTCCTCCTCCCACCAGATCAACTACGCTCACAGAGATTCATACGTTGTCTACCCAACCATTTAAAGGAGTCTTCTAATCAAGGAGAACAAATGCCTATCAAAGGAGTCTTCTAATGTCTAGAGAATTTGTGGAAAGTCTTGATTATTTTCAGGATTTCTAAAAAAAAAAATCAGTTTTATTGAAACTATTGGGATAGCCAACAAATAAAAAAAGAGCAAAATTTTCGGGATCATAACTTCTTTATTGTGAATACGTACAATCTTTAGTTTGGGAGAATATACCTAATCCTTCATAAACCAACTTATGATTCCTCTATATTGGCTCATCAGACTGGCATTGCTGAAGTGGTGATATTTGATTTGTAAAAAGTAAAATTTCACTGTCAATATTTTTCAGGGACCATTGTTTGTCAAAAATCAGCTGTTAGAGGCGAAGACAGATAAATGTGTCAGTTATTTACTGTGTAGGCTACAGATCTCCTCGCACAAACCAGTTACTATGTCACTCATCTTACTCGTCCACTTGCTACATCAAGAAGTCATACAACACTCACAGAGATGAATCCGTCAGTCGTTCAGTCGTCAGGTTACATACCTGTTCATCGGGAGAGTTGTTACTAGAGTAGGTGCTTGAAACACCTGCAGATTGACACGGAGAATGGTGACCTTGTTGTTGATGCTGATGTAGAGGGGTGCTTGAAACACCTGCAGATTGACACGGAGAATGGTGACCTTGTTCTTGATGATGCTGATGTAGAGGAATGGTTTCTTTAATGTTTCTCTAACAATAACTTCAAGCTCTGGGATTATTTATCAAGACCATTAAATAATACACATTGTGTTCAAGTTATGTATACTACACAATAATGTCCTTGATAACATTTACACTGAACACGGTCTATCCTAATGGACTGAATGAGTACAATCCAACGGGCTAATCTTAGGTCAAGCCCTCTCATCATCTCCTCTACATATGTCTCTGCTTCAAGCTTGTAGCTTTATTCTTGAGGAAGTTTGCATTTAGCAAGTGAAACATCGATTCAAATGATGGTTTTAGAGGAGGACACATCTATGTTAAAGATTTACATGAAAATGTTTGTGATTGTATTTGATTCCTCTAGTCAAGTTGTTACCCTCACATCTGAGAATCCATTTGTTTTTAAATATACTGTATAGCAGGTGGAAGTTGTTGGTTCTTAATTAGGGAGATTTATGGAATGGATTGTGAGTTTTTGTGTGTTGAATTCAGTAGTTTGTGATTTTGAGTTAGATTAATTTCAAGAATTGATTTCAAAGTTCATACAGACCATCATCCTAAACGAGAGAAAGACGAAGATTTTGGAGAAGTATTGTTGAATGAATAAATGATGGTGGAGTAGAGAAATTGATTTTTTAATGATAGACATGGAAGTTACTGAAGAAGAGTTTTAGAATGTCTGTCTATGATTGTATTTCAATACTCAAATCTAATTACATTGTTATTGACATATCTTAGAATCTATGCTTGCCTTGTCTGTGTTTTACAGTATATTTGAAGATGGATTTTGGGAGTTGATGGAGATTTGGGGTATGAATTTTGAGATATTTTGCTAAATAATTATCAATCAGGGATTTGTATAATGTTAATCTAGAGAGCAATACTGTAAAGGGAAGAGTAAGGGAGATTTGGTGAAAAAAATCCTTTTATTATATAATGAGTACCGGTAATGAAATCCTGGGATTTATGGGAGAAATATAGTTTGTTGGACAGGAAAGAGTACGGCCAAGTTCTAGGGAATGTCAACTTCAACTGTTTCTATCTATATTAACTACTCATTCAAATCTTTAATTTCTTAAACATCAAAATTTGTTTCTGCCCTTCATGCAGAAACTGTTTGAAAACTTTATGAAAATATGATTACACCTTTCCTTTTTGTTTTACATTGTCACAAAGATTTTTACATGACTTTCCTGCACTCCCGGTGTAGAGCGCACAGTGGGCTATTGTGATGAAGAATTGAAGGTAAAAAATAAACTATTACAACTTCAAAGTTTTAACATTGACAGTCTTCATAAAAGATTTGTTTCATACTCGTGTGAACACTGTAAACTGCTTTTATATCACTAAATATTTTTATAACAGCACGTCTCAATGTTTTGATACTTTCTTTAACAAAGGGTCTATTCATGTTTATGAAAGTATTTAATAAATGATAAAATTTAATGACCAATAAACTTTTCTTTCTATTTTTCAATTTGTCAGGTTTATAACAATGGGCCCAAAGGTCAAAGTTCAGCTCATATATAAGACTGTTTATTAGAACTAAACCGCTGAGAGGTTTTACGACTTTTCGTCAGTTTAGTGGTTTCTGTGACTCGGTGCTGTCACTTTGTCACAGGAATAAATAGCGAGAACATATTAAAAATTCATAAAGAGATTACTTGGCAGTAAAGTGTTGACGTATGGCGGATCATGAATGGGGGTCGGGACTTTACTGTTTCATCAGAAACTTGTGGACCGTTTGAAGAAGGTGAAGAAAATAGCTGGTTGTGTGAAAATATACTGGACAAAAATATTTAGGGGTAGATGTAAATTATGAATAATCACTTTTTATTGACATACTGATAACATATAACAATCATAAAAGTTTCATTATCCCTTATTTATTCCCTATATTAATATATACAAATATATTATCACATTCTTAGAGAATATTCTGAGTACCTGTGTTACTTTTTAAAAAGTAAATGATATATTTTGTTAGCATTTTAAATGAAAACAGACAGACAGACATTTTATTCAGTATAAAGGCCAAAGGCCCAAAATACAATTACATTACAAATTTGAAACAAGCGCACATAAAAGATAACAGGTTTATGAATTTAAAATTGCGGCTCTAGTTTTACATATACAAATAAGCATCTTATTTACTTTTTGAAAACACCAAGGGCATTAAAATGAAAAAGCCAAAGTCAAATGGAACAACACCTAGTTTTCATTTCAGAGTTGTCATCCTGAAGTTTTTGGAAGAACACATTTATCTTAAAGTTTGTAGATCACTGGCAAGAGCTGAACAAAAACGTGAATCATAACGAGATGAAAATTTATTAGATTTAGATTCATTGAAGAAATAAGGGCGTGATGTTTTGCTCTCCTAATTGAGTGATATTTATGATATTGACAGATACGCCTGTGCACACGAGATAACATTTCTTACTGTCCGCCTCGTAAACAAATCAGGAGTGGTGTTTACGAACAAATGACATTTTTGTCATAACATCCCCTAAATCACTCCCAGATGTGTTTCACTGAGCGGTTGGTCGGTGGGTCGGTCCACAACTGGTCAGTTGGAAGATGAGGAGTTTTAGCATGGAGAGAGAATGCTACTGAAGTCAGTCTGGCTGAAAGCACAATCTTACAGTCCCTCACCGAAACCAAGGGGGACTCATCTTAGCCTCCCAGCCATATGAAGATCTAGAGCCTTCAACAGATTGCTAGAAATTAGTCCTTCCGTCTGAGGCTAGTATGAATTACCCTCATGGAATGGACTAACACAAATTGGATACTGCTAGCCCTAGAAGAATTTCTGAATCATATAGCATTATAAGAGCTGCGTTTCATTGACAGCAATCAAGTATAAATGGTTAAAGGACCATTATATAAGTATTTGATAAAAATAAAGAAAATTGCCACAAATCTTTCTCACTGAAAGATATGCACATGTCTTTAGTCAAAATAAGCGAAGAAATAGTCCTTTAGTAAATGTGTTTCTAAATATGGACGGTGGTTCTATTATTTTCGTGCGCAGATCATTGTGGTCGAAGAAATAGTCCTTTAGTAAATGTGTTTCTAAATATGGACGGTGGTTCTATTATTTTCGTGCGCAAATCATTGTGGTCGAAGAAATAGTCGTTTAGTAAATCTGTTTCTAAATATGGACGGTGGTTCTATTATTTTCGTGCGCAAATCTTTGTGGTCAAAGAAATAGTCCTTTAGTAAATGTGTTTCTAAATATGGACGGTGGTTCTATTATTTTTCATGCGCAAATCATTGTGGTCGAAGAAATAGTCCTTTAGTAAATCTGTTTCTAAATATGGACGGTGGTTCTATTATTTTCGTGCGCAAATCATGGTGGTCGAAGAAATAGTTCTTTAGTAAATGTGTTTCTAAATATGGACGGTGGTTCTATTATTTTCGTGTGCAAATCATTGTGGTCGAAGAAATAGTCCTTTAGTAAATGTGTTTCTAAATATGGACGGTGGTTCTATTATTTTCGTGCGCAGATCATTGTGGTCGAAGAAATAGTCCTTTAGTAAATGTGTTTCTAAATATGGACGGTGGTTCTATTATTTTCGTGCGCAAATCATTGTGGTCGAAGAAATAGTCCTTTAGTAAATCTGTTTCTAAATATGGACGGTGGTTCTATTATTTTCGTGCGCAAATCTTTGTGGTCAAAGAAATAGTCCTTTAGTAAATCTGTTTCTAAATATGGACGGTGGTTCTATTAATTCTGTGCGCAAATCTTTGTGGTCGATGAAATAGTCCTTTAGTAAATCTGTTTCTAAATATGGACGGTGGTTCTATTATTTTCGTGCGCAAATCTTTGTGGTCAAAGAAATAGTCCTTTAGTAAATGTGTTTCTAAATATGGACGGTGGTTCTATTATTTTTCATGCGCAAATCATTGTGGTCGAAGAAATAGTCCTTTAGTAAATCTGTTTCTAAATATGGACGGTGGTTCTATTATTTTCGTGCGCAAATCATGGTGGTCGAAGAAATAGTTCTTTAGTAAATGTGTTTCTAAATATGGACGGTGGTTCTATTATTTTCGTGTGCAAATCATTGTGGTCGAAGAAATAGTCCTTTAGTAAATGTGTTTCTAAATATAGACGGTGGTTCTATTATTTTCGTGCGCAAATCATTGTGGTCGAAGAAATAGTCCTTTAGTAAATGTGTTTCTAAATATGGACGGTGGTTCTATTATTTTCGTGCGCAAATCATGGTGGTCGAAGAAATAGTTCTTTAGTAAATGTGTTTCTAAATATGGACGGTGGTTCTATTATTTTCGTGTGCAAATCATTGTGGTCGAAGAAATAGTCCTTTAGTAAATGTGTTTCTAAATATGGACGGTGGTTCTATTATTTTCGTGCGCAAATCATTGTGGTCGAAGAAATAGTCCTTTAGTAAATGTGTTTCTAAATATGGACGGTGGTTCTATTATTTTCGTGCGCAAATCATTGTGGTCGATGAAATAGTCCTTTAGTAAATGTGTTTCTAAATATGGACGGTGGTTCTATTATTTTCGTGCGCAAATCTTTGTGGTCGATGAAATAGTCCTTTAGTAAATGTGTTTCTAAATATGGACGGTGGTTCTATTAATTCTGTGCGCAAATCTTTGTGGTCGAGATGGTGAGAAATGAAGGTTGAAGTTTATGAACCTCGCTCCTGTGCTCGCTCTGTACCTCCTTCCTGCGCACCATGGTCAGGTTTTGGATGTTTCTTGTGAGAGTCTGTCAGTCACATAACCTGGACGGTCACACTCAGTGGTGCACCAATCGGGAGTGTCTTCTCCTTGCAATATCATTACTTAGAATTGCTATGAATTGTTGAATATAGGTTATGATGTAGATAAACTCTTTTTCCTGCCAATTTCTACACCATCTGAGATAGTAATTATTTCCGAAAGTCATGTTCTGTATGTAAATATATTGATTAAATCCTGAGTGAGAGAAGAGATATATTAGTATCCAGGTTGATATATATATATATTACCCATATGGGAAGACGGACACAGGGTAGTATTTTTCGTGTAAGTCACATGGGAGTTACACCTTTTTCTGGCTTTTGATTGGCTGTTACAGAAAAATAAGAATTTCATTGGTTGCCGGAACTACTTCATTCATCTTTCTTACTTTTCCCGACTAGTAACTTTAGAAACTGTCTTCTGCATTTTAACATGTTTTATTTGTTTCCCGCAGTTGAAATTAGCGTTTTCGTACATGTGCCGACGCATCAAATGTCGGAGGAAGCAGTTAAATTGTCCGAAATTTAAAGAAACTAGCGATTACTGCTTGACTGTATAACCACGGAAAGCTTCAAGAGCGACGGCGATCGTTAGAATGTAATGACGTCATAGGCGAGAGCGGTTATGACGTCACAGTGTCGATTGTAACGTCACAGGGCTTTTCCGTTTGAGCCGACTTGTTTTTGAGCTTCGCACACCTCTTGATATGGATGTTGCAATAACTTATATGTATAATCATGGATTGATAGTAATTGGCAGGAATACAAAACTTTCAACTAAACCCACATCTTTATTTTATCGTGAAAGACATTTTCGCAGGGGACATTTTAATCGTGCGGAGTAAACAAGGATAGGTATGTAAGAAGTGAATCCATGTCACACGCGTATGGATATGGAGATTCATCTCCTTCTCGGGTCCTTTTAGAGAAGCTATTGGCTTTTAATATTCTCGTTTTTACTTCAATTTGTCATATGGGTAATATAAACAATAACCAACTCGTGACGGGGAATGGCAGGTTATCTTTCCCTCGTTATATCAATTGTGTGTAATTCTCTCGCCAAGGCTCGAGAATTACTCAAATGATATAACTCGGGAAAGATAATCTGTCATTCCCCGTCACTCGTTATTTATTGTCTAAATATGTGTATAGGTATATATAGATATCTTGTTATTGTTTTAATTTGTAAGCAAAAAGATTGTAGCATTTTCAAATATATCCTAGAAAACGGGAAACTTTTAATCTGTGTAAAAGTCAATCTGCCACGACTTCCGAGTTAACTCTGTTGTAGCCTCCATATTGTTTCTGGCTTTCTTAAATTTCTACCATCAGAGAGTTTTGGATTTCACACAATAAAACGATCTCCCGCTATTGTACATTCCATGATGTGTTTAATTCCTCCCCAGTTAGTTCTGACATCGTCTGTGTAACGTCTTTGATCACGGTGACCTTTCTAATCTGACCCCTAACAACCTTGGCTTCAAGAAACTGAAAGGTCAGGGCTGGTGCGATCCCCTTGTCAGATATTTACCTTGTACCTACGTCCGTCACCCTCGTAAACCAATGTGTCACTTTTATGTGTCCTAGGAGCCCCCTACCAGCCTTGCTTTGCTGGTTACGACCAACATAAAAGGTGGCGAACTCAGCTTCCCAATAAGTACTGATTAGGCTGCATATTTGAATTGTTTGTTTTACATGAATACTGGTGCTTGATATTGTTGCCCCTTCCTCAGCCCTACACAGTTTCCCATACACAGTTTCCCATACACAGTTTCCCATACCACGCTTTCCAAACCCAGCTTCCTATATTCAGCTTCCCAAACCCAGCTTCCCATACCACGCTTCCCATACACAGTTTCCCATACCACGCTTTCCAAACACAGCCACCTATATTCATCTTCCCATACCACGCTTCCCATATCATACTTCCCATAATATGCTTTCCAAACCCAGATTCCCAATCCAGCTTCCTATATATACCACTTTCCCATACCATGCTTCCCAAACCCAGTTTACCATACCACACATCCCATTCTCAGCTTCCCATACCAAGCTTCCCATACCCAAAGTACCGATACTTTTCATAGTATATTGGATTTCTTTCATTGTACTGAAATACATAAAATCGAGTATAAAAAACAAACTGAATCTCAAAATCCCAAAATAAAACACGAAATACTCATACTGAAAAGTGAAAAACTAATTCATGAAATTCTAAGAAACTACCTTCTCTGCCCAAAGGAACATTATATTAAGATTTAAAAGACTTACAGTTTACAAATATTATTTCCTTGAAATTGCTTTTGAAATAAAGACAATCAAAAATGTCAAAAAACTAGTTGAGGTGAAAAGTGTTTCCACCACGATGAAAAGAGTTTTTGTTGTGAAACGGTTCTCATGGTAGTTTTATCATGTCTACACTAAGTTTTCCATATTTTCAATACAGTTTTCTGTGGTTTCAATCAGAGAAATCAAGATACTATGAAAAATACTTCATGTCCTTTATGGGCCACCGTTCATGTCACACGTTTGGATAATTAAGTATGTGAAAAGTAAGTCCAAGTCTTCACCTGGTCTCACGTTACGATACTTCTTGTCCGAGAGAGAACTCATCAAACCAGTTCTGCAGTTTCTCTACGAGTTTCTGAACATCTGCCTGACACGATGACGCACAATGAATAAGTTTGTGTTCCACGATGAATTTATCACCTGTATTTTATGTAATACATTAAGCTTTAGGAGAAGCGTGGCAAATTTATAGTCACCTGTCCTAATTTGAGGTTTGCAATATTGAAAATAGTTTTAGAAGCTGATTTAACCCCTTTCTGTCAGTATTTATTGTGCCTGAAGTGAGGAAATACTTGAAAGTTATTTGTACCTTGACTAAATAAAGTTTAAGTTATTATTTCTTACTAGTTTTTGAGAGATATAAACATTTATTACTTTACATGGTTCTCACATTGTTAGCGATGGATCGATGTAGCAAATAATTTTGATTGACACTTGATTATATGTTGTTGATGTTTGATGTGATGTTGTTGTACCCCCCAAAAAATAAATGAATAAAAATTGTTTATGCAATTCTTGCTAACTTACATGACTATGAGTTCATTTCTAAACTTGCCAATAGTAAACTGCATGCAACACTGAAAGATCTGTGTACAGTTACAATGTTAGGTTCTTATACTCTGTGTACAGTTACAATATCAGGTTCTTATACTCTGTGTATAGTTACAATGTCAGGTTCTTCTACTCTGTGTACAGTTACAATGTCAGGTTCTTATACTCTGTGTACAGTTACAATGTCAGGTTCTTATACTCTGTGTATAGTTACCATGTCAGGTTCTTCTACTCTGTGTACAGTTACAATGTCAGGTTCTTATACTCTGTGTACAGTTACAATGTCAGGTTCTTATACTCTGTGTATAGTTACAATGTCAGGTTCTTCTACTCTGTGTACAGTTACAATGTCAGGTTCTTATACTCTGTGTACAGTTACAATGTCAGGTTCTTATACTCTGTGTATAGTTACAATGTCAGGTTCTTATACTCTGTGTATAGTTACAATGTCAGGTTCTTATACTCTGTGTGTAGTTACAATGTCAGGTTCTTCTACTCTGTGTACAGTTACAATGTCAGGTTCTTCTACTCTGTGTATAGTTACAATGTCAGGTTCTTATACTCTGTGTATAGTAACAATGTCAGGTTCTTCTTCTCTGTGTACAGTTACAATGTCAGGTTCTTATACTCTGTGTACAGTTACAATGTCAGGTTCTTATACTCTGTGTACAGTTACAATGTCAGGTTCTTATACTCTGTGTGTAGTTACAATGTCAGGTTCTTATTCTCTGTGTACAGTTACAATGTCAGGTTCTTCTACTCTGTGTATAGTTACAATGTCAGTTTCTTATACTCTGTACAGTTACAATGTCAGGTTCTTATACTCTGTACAGTTACAATGTCAGGTTCTTATACTCTGTGTACAGTTACAATGTCAGGTTCTTATACTCTGTGTACAGTTACAATGTTAGGTTCTTATACTCTGTGTGTAGTTACAATGTCAGGTTCTTATACTCTGTGTGTAGTTACAATGTCAGGTTCTTATACTCTGTGTGTAGTTACAATGTCAGGTTCTTATACTCTGTGTACAGTTACAATGTCAGGTTCTTATACTCTGTGTACAGTTACAATGTTAGGTTCTTATACTCTGTGTGTAGTTACAATGTCAGGTTCTTATACTCTGTGTGTAGTTACAATGTCAGTTTCTTATACTCTGTACAGTTACAATGTCAGTTTCTTATACTCTGTACAGTTACAATGTCAGGTTCTTATACTCTGTACAGTTACAATGTCAGGTTCTTATACTCTGTGTACAGTTACAATGTCAGGTTCTTATACTCTGTGTACAGTTACAATGTCAGTTTCTTATACTCTGTACAGTTACAATGTCAGGTTCTTATACTCTGTACAGTTACAATGTCAGGTTCTTATACTCTGTGTACAGTTACAATGTCAGGTTCTTATACTCTGTGTACAGTTACAATGTTAGGTTCTTATACTCTGTGTACAGTTACAATGTCAGGTTCTTATACTCTGTGTACAGTTACAATGTCAGGTTCTTATTCTCTGTGTACAGTTACAATGTCAGGTTCTTCTACTCTGTGTACAGTTACAATGTCAGGTTCTTATACTCTGTGTACAGTTACAATGTTAGGTTCTTATACTCTGTGTACAGTTACAATGTCAGGTTCTTCTACTCTGTGTACAGTTACAATGTCAGGTTCTTCTACTCTGTACAGTTACAATGTCCGGTTCTTCTACTCTGTGTACAGTTACAATGTCAGGTTCTTCTACTCTGTGTACAGTTACAATGTCAGGTTCTTATACTCTGTGTACAGTTACAATGTCAGGTTCTTATACTCTGTGTATAGTTACAATGTCAGGTTCTTCTACTCTGTGTACAGTTACAATGTCAGGTTCTTATACTCTGTGTACAGTTACAATGTCAGGTTCTTATACTCTGTGTACAGTTACAATGTCAGGTTCTTCTACTCTGTACAGTTACAATGTCAGGTTCTTCTACTCTGTGTACAGTTACAATGTCAGGTTCTTATACTCTGTGTACAGTTACAATGTCAGGTTCTTATACTCTGTACAGTTACAATGTCAGGTTCTTCTACTCTGTGTATAGTTACAATGTCAGGTTCTTCTACTCTGTGTACAGTTACAATGTCAGGTTCTTATACTCTGTGTACAGTTACAATGTCAGGTTCTTATACTCTGTGTACAGTTACAATGTCAGGTTCTTCTACTCTGTACAGTTACAATGTCAGTTTCTTATACTCTGTGTACAGTTACAATGTCAGGTTCTTATACTCTGTGTGTAGTTACAATGTCAGGTTCTTATACTCTGTACAGTTACAATGTCAGGTTCTTCTACTCTGTGTACAGTTACAATGTCAGGTTCTTATTCTCTGTGTATAGTTACAATGTCAGGTTCTTATACTCTGTGTATAGTTACAATGTCAGGTTCTTCTACTCTGTACAGTTACAATGTCAGGTTCTCATACTCTGTGTACAGTTACAATGTCAGGTTCTTATACTCTGTACAGTTACAATGTCAGGTTCTCATACTCTGTGTACAGTTACAATGTCAGGTTCTTATACTCTGTACAGTTACAATGTCAGGTTCTTATACTCTGTACAGTTACAATGTCAGGTTCTTCTACTCTGTGTATAGTTACAATGTCAGGTTCTTATACTCTGTGTACAGTTACAATGTCAGGTTCTTCTACTCTGTGTACAGTTACAATGTCAGTTTCTTATTCTCTGTGTACAGTTACAATGTCAGGTTCTTATACTCTGTGTACAGTTACAATGTCAGGTTCTTATACCCTGTGTACAGTTACAATGTCAGGTTCTTATACTCTGTGTACAGTAACAATGTCAGGTTCTTCTACTCTGTGTACAGTTACAATGTCAGTTTCTTATTCTCTGTGTGTAGTTACAATGTCAGGTTCTTCTACTCTGTGAACAGTTACAATGTCAGTTTCTTATTCTCTGTGTGTAGTTACAATGTCAGGTTCTTATAATCTGTGTACAGTTACAATGTCAGGTTCTTATACTCTGTGTGAAGTTACAATGTCAGGTTCTTATTCTCTGTGTGAAGTTACAATGTCAGGTTCTTATTCTCTGTGTACAGTTACAATGTCAGTTTCTTATACTCTGTGTGTAGTTACAATGTCAGTTTCTTATACTCTGTGTGCAGTTACAATGTCAGGTTCTTATACTCTGTGTACAGTTACAATGTCAGGTTCTTATACTCTGGGTACAGTTACAATGTCAGGTTCTTATACTCTGTGTGTAGTTACAATGTCAGGTTCTTATACTCTGTGTGTAGTTACAATGTCAGGTTCTTATACTCTGTGTACAGTTACAATGTCAGGTTCTTATACTCTGTGTACAGTTACAATGTCAGGTTCTTCTACTCTGTGTGTAGTTACAATGTCAGGTTCTTATACTCTGTGTACAGTTACAATGTCAGGTTCTTCTACTCTGTGTGTAGTTACAATGTCAGGTTCTTATACTCTGTGTGTAGTTACAATGTCAGGTTCTTATTCTCTGTGTACAGTTACAATGTTAGGTTCTTATACTCTGTGTGTAGTTACAATGTCAGGTTCTTCTACTCTGTGTACTGTTACAATGTCAGGTTCTTATACTCTGTGTACAGTTACAATGTAAGGTTCTTATACTCTGTGTACAGTTACAATGTAAGGTTCTTATACTCTGTGTGTAGTTACAATGTCAGGTTCCTTTACTATGTGTACAGTTACAATGTCAGGTTCTTATACTATGTGTACAGTTACAATGTCAGGTTCTTATTCTCTGTGTACAGTTACAATGTTAGGTTCTTATACTCTGTGTACAGTTACAATGTAAGGTTCTTATACTCTGTGTGTAGTTACAATGTCAGGTTCTTATACTCTGTGTACAGTTACAATGTTAGGTTCTTATACTCTGTGTGTAGTTACAATGTCAGGTTCCTATTCTCTGTGTGTAGTTACAATGTCAGTTTCTTATACTCTGTGTGTAGTTACAATGTCAGGTTCTTATACTCTGTGTATAGTTACAATGTCAGGTTCTTATTCTCTGTGTACAGTTACAATGTCAGGTTCTTATACTCTGTGTACAGTTACAATGTCAGGTTCTTATTCTCTGTGTACAGTTACAATGTCAGGTTCTTATACTCTGTGTGTAGTTACAATGTCAGCAGGGTTCGAAATTAGCACTAGTCCGGTAGCCCATGGCTAGTGAAAAAGAAGCTGGGCTAGTAGAGTGTAAAAACTGGCCGTCCGAAGGACTAGTTACAATTTGAGGTGAAATGATCATGGAGATGTATTTGGCGAGCTGGAATAAGCCTGGACTAGTACTTTTAGAAATGCACTAGTCCGTATGGCTACTGCACTGAAAAGGTTAATTTCGACCCCTGGTCAGGTTCTTATACTCTGTGTACAGTTACAATGTCAGGTTCTTCTACTCTGTGTGTAGTTACAATGTCAGGTTCTTATTCTCTGTGTACAGTTACAATGTCAGTTTCCTATTCTCTGTGTGTAGTTACAATGTCAGGTTCTTCTACTCTGTGTACTGTTACAATGTCAGGTTCTTATACTCTGTGTACAGTTACAATGTAAGGTTCTTATACTCTGTGTGTAGTTACAATGTCAGGTTCTTATACTCTGTGTACAGTTACAATGTCAGGTTCTTATACTATGTGTACAGTTACAATGTCAGGTTCTTATTCTCTGTGTACAGTTACAATGTTAGGTTCTTATATTCTGTGTACAGTTACAATGTAAGGTTCTTATACTCTGTGTGTAGTTACAATGTCAGGTTCTTATTCTCTGTGTACAGTTACAATGTTAGGTTCTTTTACTCTGTGTGTAGTTACAATGTCAGGTTCCTATTCTCTGTGTGTACTTACAATGTCAGTTTCTTATACTCTGTGTGTAGTTACAATGTCAGGTTCTTATACTCTGTGTGTAGTTACAATGTCAGGTTCTTATACTCTGTACAGTTACAATGTCAGGTTCTTATTCTGTGTGTAGTTACAATGTCAGGTTCTTATACTCTGTGTATAGTTACAATGTCAGGTTCTTATACTCTGTGTGTAGTTACAATGTTAGGTTCTTCTACTCTGTGTACAGTTACAATGTCAGGTTCTTATACTCTGTGTACAGTTACAATGTCAGGTTCTTATTCTCTGTGTACAGTTACAATGTCAGGTTCTTATACTCTGTACAGTTACAATGTCAGGTTCTTCTACTCTGTGTACAGTTACAATGTCAGGTTCTTATACTCTGTGTACAGTTACAATGTTAGGTTCTTATACTCTGTGTACAGTTACAATGTCAGGTTCTTCTACTCTGTGTACAGTTACAATGTCAGGTTCTTCTACTCTGTACAGTTACAATGTCCGGTTCTTCTACTCTGTGTACAGTTACAATGTCAGGTTCGTCTACACTGTGTACAGTTACAATGTCAGGTTCTTATACTCTGTGTGTAGTTACAATGTCAGGTTCTTATACTCTGTGTATAGTTACAATGTCAGGTTCCTATTCTCTGTGTGTAGTTACAATGTCAGTTTCTTATACTCTGTGTGTAGTTACAATGTCAGGTTCTTATACTCTGTGTACAGTTACAATGTCAGGTTCTTATACTCTGTGTACAGTTACAATGTCAGGTTCTTATTCTGTGTGTAGTTACAATGTCAGGTTCTTATACTCTGTGTGTAGTTACAATGTCAGGTTCTTATACTCTGTGTATAGTTACAATGTTAGGTTCTTATTCTGTGTGTAGTTACAATGTCAGGTTCTTATACTCTGTGTACAGGTACAATGTCAGGTTCTTATACTCTGTGTGTAGTTACAATGTCAGGTTCTTATACTCTGTGTGTAGTTACAATGTCAGGTTCTTATACTCTGTGTATAGTTACATTGTCAGGTTCTTATACTCTGTGTATAGTTACAATGTCAGGTTCTTATTCTCTGTGTGTAGTTACAATGTCAGGTTCTTATTCTCTGTGTACAGTTACAATGTCAGGTTCTTATACTCTGTGTGTAGTTACAATGTCAGGTTCTTATTCTCTGTGTACAGTTACAATGTCAGGTTCTTATACTATGTGTACAGTTACAATGTCAGGTTCTTATTCTCTGTGTACAGTTACAATGTTAGGTTCTTATACTCTGTGTACAGTTACAATGTAAGGTTCTTATACTCTGTGTGTAGTTACAATGTCAGGTTCTTATTCTCTGTGTACAGTTACAATGTCAGGTTCTTATACTCTGTGTGTAGTTACAATGTCAGGTTCCTATTCTCTGTGTGTAGTTACAATGTCAGTTTCTTATACTCTGTGTGTAGTTACAATGTCAGGTTCTTATACTCTGTGTATAGTTACAATGTCAGGTTCTTATACTCTGTGTACAGTTACAATGTCAGGTTCTTATTCTGTGTGTAGTTACAATGTCAGGTTCTTATACTCTGTGTATAGTTACAATGTCAGGTTCTTATACTCTGTGTGTAGTTACAATGTTAGGTTCTTCTACTCTGTGTATAGTTACAATGTCAGGTTCTTATACTCTGTGTACAGTTACAATGTCAGGTTCTTATACTCTGTGTGTAGTTACAATGTCAGGTTCTTATACTCTGTGTATAGTTACAATGTCAGGTTCTTATACTCTGTGTATAGTTACAATGTCAGGTTCTTATACTCTGTGTGTAGTTACAATGTCAGGTTCTTATACTCTGTGTATAGTTACAATGTCAGGTTCTTATTCTGTGTGTAGTTACAATGTCAGTTTCTTATACTCTGTGTGTAGTTACAATGTCAGGTTCTTATACTCTGTGTATAGTTACAATGTCAGGTTCTTATACTCTGTGTGTAGTTACAATGTCAGGTTCTTATACTCTGTGTATAGTTACAATGTCAGGTTCCTATTCTCCGTGTGTAGTTACAATGTCAGTTTCTTATACTCTGTGCGTAGTTACAATGTCAGGTTCTTATACTCTGTGTATAGTTACAATGTCAGGTTCTTATACTCTGTGTACAGTTACAATGTCAGGTTCTTATTCTGTGTGTAGTTACAATGTCAGGTTCTTATACTCTGTGTATAGTTACAATGTCAGGTTCTTATACTCTGTGTGTAGTGACAATGTCAGGTTCTTATACTCTGTGTATAGTTACAATGTCAGGTTCTTATTCTCTGTGTGTAGTTACATTGTCAGGTTCTTATACTCTGTGTATAGTTACAATGTCAGTTTCTTATACTCTGTGTACAGTTACAATGTCAGGTTCTTATACTCTGTGTACAGTTACAATGTCAGGTTCTTATTCTCTGTGTACAGGTACAATGTCAGGTTCTTCTACTCTGTGTACAGTTACAATGTCAGGTTCTTATACTCTGTGTACAGTTACAATGTCAGGTTCTTCTACTCTGTGTACAGTTACAATGTCAGGTTCTTATACTCTGTACAGTTACAATGTCAGGTTCTTATACTCTGTGTACAGTTACAATGTCAGGTTCTTATACTCTGTGTACAGTTACAATGTTAGGTTCTTATACTCTGTGTGTAGTTACAATGTCAGTTTCTTATACTCTGTGTATAGTTACAATGTCAGGTTCTTATACTCTGTGTATAGTTACAATGTCAGGTTCTTATTCTCTGTGTACAGTTACAATGTCAGGTTCTTATACTATGTGTACAGTTACAATGTCAGGTTCTTATTCTCTGTGTACAGTTACAATGTTAGGTTCTTATACTCTGTGTACAGTTACAATGTAAGGTTCTTATACTCTGTGTGTAGTTACAATGTCAGGTTCTTATTCTCTGTGTACAGTTACAATGTTAGGTTCTTATACTCTGTGTGTAGTTACAATGTCAGGTTCCTATTCTCTGTGTATAGTTACAATGTCAGTTTCTTATACTCTGTGTGTAGTTACAATGTCAGGTTCTTATACTCTGTGTACAATTACAATGTCAGGTTCTTATTCTGTGTGTAGTTACAATGTCAGGTTCTTATACTCTGTGTATAGTTACAATGTCAGGTTCTTATACTCTGTGTGTAGTTACAATGTCAGGTTCTTATACTCTGTGTATAGTTACAATGTCAGGTTCTTATACTCTGTGTACAGTTACAATGTCAGGTTCTTATACTCTATGTGTAGTTACAATGTCAGGTTCTTATACTCTGTGTATAGTTACAATGTCAGGTTCTTATACTCTGTGTATAGTTACAATGTCAGGTTCTTATACTCTGTGTGTAGTTACAATGTCAGGTTCTTATACTCTGTGTATAGTTACAATGTCAGGTTCTTATTCTGTGTGTAGTTACAATGTCAGTTTCTTATACTCTGTGTGTAGTTACAATGTCAGGTTCTTATACTCTGTGTGTAGTTACAATGTCAGGTTCTTATACTCTGTGTATAGTTACAATGTCAGGTTCTTATTCTGTGTGTAGTTACAATGTCAGTTTCTTATACTCTGTGTGTAGTTACAATGTCAGGTTCTTATACTCTGTGTATAGTTACAATGTCAGGTTCTTATACTCTGTGTGTAGTTACAATGTCAGGTTCTTATACTCTGTGTATAGTTACAATGTCAGGTTCCTATTCTCTGTGTGTAGTTACAATGTCAGTTTCTTATACTCTGTGTGTAGTTACAATGTCAGGTTCTTATACTCTGTGTGTAGTTACAATGTCAGGTTCTTATACTCTGTGTATAGTTACAATGTCAGGTTCTTATACTCTGTGTACAGTTACAATGTCAGGTTCTTATTCTGTGTGTAGTTACAATGTCAGGTTCTTATACTCTGTGTGTAGTTACAATGTTAGGTTCTTATACTCTGTGTGTAGTGACAATGTCAGGTTCCTATTCTCTGTGTGTAGTTACAATGTCAGTTTCTTATACTCTGTGTGTAGTTACAATGTCAGGTTCTTATACTCTGTGTATAGTTACAATGTCAGTTTCTTATACTCTGTGTGTAGTTACAATGTCAGGTTCTTATTCTGTGTGTAGTTACAATGTCAGTTTCTTATACTCTGTGTGTAGTTACAATGTCAGGTTCTTATACTCTGTGTGTAGTTACAATGTCAGGTTCTTATACTCTGTGTATAGTTACAATGTCAGGTTCTTATTCTGTGTGTAGTTACAATGTCAGTTTCTTATACTCTGTGTGTAGTTACAATGTCAGGTTCTTATACTCTGTGTACAGGTTCTTCTCTGTGTGTAGAACTCGACAGCTGATTGTGAAGAGCTTGCTGCTTGGCAGCAGTGAGTCTCACAATTCTAAAGTTACAATGTTCATTTTTTATTCACATTTATTCCACAAAGATCAGTGATGACCCTTTCATATGTTTTTGTATCTAACATGTGTTAGATACTGTGAGCAAGACATCTGATTGGTTGTTGCTTGGTGATGAACTGACGTCATGAGCGTAGGACTACTTTTGTCATTCATAAGTATACTTTGTATATGAGTTCTCAACATTTAAGTGTAGTAAAGTGTTTGAAGATTTAATCAGTGTTGTGTATTTCTTGAATCTTTTTGTTTTGATCTACATAAAATCCTATTGGTTATTTGAGTGTAATAAATCAAATATCAAGTTCTTTCTTCATGTGTAACATGTTTTTAACAACTTTTAACTTGTCAAACATAATAACTCGCTTGAAATGAATTTGGCAAGTTGAAAAAATATCCACATCCACAAGTTCACACAGCTTGTTTCATGTCACAATGGTCAACCATTTTGTTGTCACTCCCGATGTAAAGAAAAATTGTTTGGGTTCACTTATGTTAAACGTTATAAATTGTGTTATATTATCGAGAAGTACTGACTGTTACCGAAAATTGCCATTTTGATCTTAATTGAATTGACGATGTGAAGGTAAAAGTAGTGATTTCTGATCGAAAACCGGACAATGTACCGTGTGTGGCGCGCGCCAATGAGTCAAACTTAAATTTTTGTATCTTATTTGTAACAGACAAACTGATAAATTTGGGTTGATCATGTTTAATAGGTCATATAACTACTGTGCATGTTAATGGGATGTGCAGTTTCGGTTTCTGCACATGCATAATGATGTTACTCTATTTGAATTGGAAACTAGTAATTGTGATATATTTGGTGATTTGGGATGTATAAACAAGCTGAGTGAATTTATTTGCACTGTAAACAGCACATATGGTGAGTCGGAACGTATTAAAGCCTAATAAAGTTTTATGAAACACATTTTTAATCGGTTGGAGAATATTTCTAAATACTTTACTTGCAATCAAAAGCTTCTGTGTTTACGGGCTCGTGGAGAGAAAACAATCTGCAATATAATATAATTGCCATTGCCAAAATTAGTGAAGCGTGATGAGAAAATCGAACTGTATATTCTTTCATCATATACCAAAATTTGAAGTTATCATTGACAGTTTCAAATGGATCTGTAAATTGCAAGTATGTATGTGTTCGGCGGTTTTTGTATAACGTATTACGACAACACAACCTGGAGATAAATAACCCGCTGATCAGACCACATGCTTCAAACGTTTTCATTACATGTCATAACAAAGGTTATTGTCTCGATTGAACATGATTCAATTTTTTGAGCTTTTTTTTGTATTCAAATGCACAAAATTAAATGAATGGAAATATTCATTTCAATGGAATCTAATGAATAATTGAAACGAAAATCATAACTATGAGTACATTTGAAGTACGTCTTTTTGTGTTTTGTACATATATCCTTTCATGAAGTATTCAGCTACTCCGTAATAACATTAAGAAAGAAAGAAAGGAAACGTTTGAATATTTTTAAAATCAAAGCTGGAATACATGGTAATGAATTTACTATTACCAACAAATAGGGTGTTTGATAGATGTATTCATAAACCAATGATGACTAACTTTACTTGTCAAGAAAACATGTTTCCGGCTGATTTCTTGTCTTGGAATGTCGACCTATTTTTTCCACTATAATAGTGTAACAATGTGTGACATCTTCCAAGAATATTAAAATCAGAAGAAAAAAGTGACTTCATAATGGCTGTTGACCTGCAGCAAATCAAATCTCGTGGCCCGGCCATGTTCCTACGGGCCAATGTCAGTTTCGAACACTGGGTGTAATGCCTTCATCTTTAAACTACGAGGTGAAGTCAGAACATTTCACAAACTTTGAGACCAGTGCACAGAAGGAGCTGCATGTAACAGATTTCTGAAATAAAATGATGAATACGGTATGAACATGGAAGTTATCTTATTATACAACATAACCCTATCTACCAAGGCTGAATGTGATGTTATGTTTCAGCTATCAACAAGAAGCGGCTGGCTGAAGACAAGAAGCTGAACCTATCGATGGAGAAATTCACCAAGATCTCCCAGGACCACACCCACAAGAAGGAGGAGGTCTGTACAGACGGACGGACAAACAGACAGATATCTTACTTTACTCTTCTGCTGTTCTTGTGAAAGGAGACCAAATATGTTGCGAAATATCATTCTTGTAAATTTTAAATATTAAGAAAATATGTTTTAATTTCTGAATATTTTCCTCTTTATTTTTGCAGAGGACAAAAAAACGTATCGATGAAAGTATCCAGCGTGACCAAATTAAAAAACAACAGGATCGAAAAGTATTTGTCAAACAGTAAGTTAAAGTCAATCAAATAATTGTTATATGTATCTTGAAAACACTAAAAGGTTCTTATTGGCCTAGATTTAGTTGTAGCTAGTTCTAACCCTAATTGGCCATTTTCTAAAGATTCATGAAAGTGTAGAAAGCGTGCTTTTATGTCCTCAATCAGAGATTCGGATTATACTTTTTGTGGTCCTGAGATGACAATTGGAAAATTTTCTCTGTGGTCATAATATGACCGTTTGAAAACTGGATGAAAGTTGAAATGTCCATGTGGTCCGAAGAGGAATTTGGAAACTGACCCCATCATGGTGAGTCTGGTATACAAGCAGTGTATACTACAGAACCCAGATCAGATCAATTTAAACCATTAATGTTCATGAAGATTTCTTGATAACTGTCACCATATAGTGGAAACATCATGTAATTCACAATACAGATACTGTTATCTAGGAACCTTGTTATTGGATGTAATGCTCTTCAAGAATTTCATGAATGCTTATGTATTGAATTAGATAGTGGTGACTCTAATCTCAACTGCACTTGTCCCCCAGGAATGTGCTAGCGCGACAGTTCCGCACCAAGCAGAGTGAGATGGAACTCAAACGTCTGGAGGTCCTCAAGATCAGCCAGGACTTCGAGTCGAAGCTCAGGGAGAAGGAGGTGAGAGAAACGTATTGCTTGTCTGTTTGATAGATGTAGTGTTACTGGTCGTTTATAGTTCTAACAGATTTCAGTGTATGAAAGAAGCTTGAAAAGTTTCCAGCCTGAAAGTTACATAATTCTGTCAATTTAAACGATCAAATTAAAGAAAATCATCAAAAGTTACCAGCCTGGCTGGGGTACAGGCTTTATTTCATACAATGCAGATATGTATTACATCTCGGGAAATAATTACTGCAGGAGGTCATCGAGTTGAGCTTGTTGACCATTTTTTATACCCGCTACGAAGTAAGCAGGGGTATATAGCGGTCATTCCGTCCGTCCGTCAATCCATCCATCTGTCCGTTCGTCATACAGACTCCAGGAGGTCACCGAGTTGAGCTTGTTGACAATGTTTTGACGTTCTTGAGATCCTCCTCCTCCTCCTCCTCGATGTCCAGTATTACAGCTAGCTAATCCTCCCAGTCTCTACTTCAACTACAAAATGAAGCAATTGCTGCTGTGTTGTCTCTTTTTCATAGTCTGATCATTGTTGTGTTTTGTCACTTAGTTGAACTTGTTGCCCATTTCTTGCCACTGTCTGAACCCCGAAACATGAAACTACAAATGTTCTGCTGTTACTCCTCCTCCTCCTCCTCCTCCTCTCCTCCTCCTCTTCCTCCTCCTCCTCTTCCTCCTCCTCCTCCTCCTCCTCCTTCTCCTCCTCCTCCTCTTCCTCCTCCTCCTCTTCCTTCTCCTCCTCCTCCTCCTCCTCCTCCTCCTCTCCTCCTCCTCTTCCTCCTCCTCCTCTTCCTCCTCCTCCTCCTCCTCCTCCTCCTTCTCCTCCTCCTCCTCCTTCTCCTCCTCCTCCTCTTCCTCCTCCTCCTCCCCCTCGATGTCCAGTATTACAGCTAGCTAATCCTCCCAGTCTCTACTTCAACTACAACATGAAGCAATTGCTGCTGTGTTGTCTCTTTTTCATAGTCTGATCATTGTTGTGTTTTGTCACTTAGTTGAACTTGTTGCCCATTTCTTGCCACTGTCTGACCCCCGAAACATGAAACTACAAATGTTCTGCTGTTACTCCTCCTCCTCCTCCTCCTCCTCCTCCTCCTCCTCCTCCTCCTCCTCCTCTCCTCCTCCTCTTCCTCCTCCTCCTCTTCCTCCTCCTCCTCCTCCTCCTCCTCCTCTTCCTCCTCCTCCTCTTCCTCCTCCTCCTCTTCCTCCTCCTTCTCCTCATCCTCCTCCTCCTCCTCCTTCTCCTCCTCCTCCTCCTCCTCCTCCTCCTCCTCCTCCTCCTCCTCCTCCTTCGGATAACTTCATGTGTTTTGGTGGATCTCTCATCCTCTGTTTAGCTAAGATCTACATATTCTTTGATTTCATTCCAGAAGTTGAAGTGATGAAGAATGAGGACAAATTTGATTGTATAACAAATTGCAACTTCTTTATTCTATTGAAGTTGCTTGACAAAGACTTTAGAATCTATATCGAAACATTGCCCACAGAGAATAAAAAAAGTGATTATCATTAAATTTGTCCTCATTCTAAGAGCTTCATAGTTGATGGCGAGGTATGAAGACTGTGGTGTTCTGTGTTGCAGCTGGAGCAGTTCCGCCTGAAGCAAGAGCTGGCCGAGCTGTCCATCTCTCTCAATATGGAGGCCCAGAAGGGGAGGGTTCAGAAGGTGGACTCGTATAAGTAAGTTTACAGATAACCCAGTGCAAATATTCCATACAAAAACTATTACAATAATATTTTATATTTTTTCTTTGATGAAATAATCTAATAGATAGTGTAAGATTTAAAATTGGACATGTGTGTCTGGCATGGCTGTTGTTTTCATGTAAGTGTGAAATGTTTGTTTGTTACCCCAGAGAGCAGAGGAAGGACACGACGTACCGGATACACGAGACTCTGGGCACGGACAAGTCACTCGAGTCCAAACTAGTGTGAGTAGGAGATCCAGAGCATAGAGCCATCTTAGAACGGAGAGAGTTGTGAGCCATGAGAGTGTTATATCTTTACGTTGAACCTAGAACTCAACTCTCTGACAGGTGGCTCGTCGTGGGTTATATCTTTACATTGAACCTAGAACTCAACTCTCTGACGGGTGGCTCGTCGTGGGTTATATCTTTACATTGAACCTAGAACTCAACTCTCTGACGGGTGGCTCGTCGTGGGTTATATCTTTACATTGAACCTAGAACTCAACTCTCTGACGGGTGGCTCGTCATGGGTTATATCTTTACATTGAACCTAGAACTCAACTCTCTGACGGGTGGCTCGTCGTGGGTTATATCTTTACATTGAACCTAGAACTCAACTCTCTGACGGGTGGCTCGTCGTGGGTTATATCTTTACATTGAACCTAGAACTCAACTCTCTGACGGGTGGCTCGTCGTGGGTTATATCTTTACATTGAACCTAGAACTCAACTCTCTGACGGGTGGCTCGTCGTGGGTTATATCTTTACATTGAACCTAGAACTCAACTCTCTGACGGGTGGCTCGTCGTGGGTTATATCTTTACATTGAACCTAGAACTCAACTCTCTGACGGGTGGCTCGTCGTGGGTTATATCTTTACATTGAACCTAGAACTCAACTCTCTGACGGCTGGCTCGTCGTGGGTTATATCTTTACATTGAACCTAGAACTCAACTCTCTGACGGGTGGCTCGTCGTGGGTTATATCTTTACATTGAACCTAGAACTCAACTCTCTGACGGGTGGCTCGTCGTGGGTTATATCTTTACATTGAACCTAGAACTCAACTCTCTGACGGGTGGCTCGTCGTGGGTTATATCTTTACATTGAACCTAGAACTCAACTCTCTGACGGGTGGCTCGTCGTGGGTTATATCTTTACATTGAACCTAGAACTCAACTCTCTGACGGCTGGCTCGTCGTGGGTTATATCTTTACATTGAACCTAGAACTCAACTCTCTGACGGGTGGCTCGTCGTGGGTTATATCTTTACATTGAACCTAGAACTCAACTCTCTGACGGGTGGCTCGTCGTGGGTTATATCTTTACATTGAACCTAGAACTCAACTCTCTGACTTGTGATTGCTACGTGTAGAGTTCAGCAACAATGAGTGTATTTTATCACTGTAGTTGTTATAAGAATAATCAACGAGCTGCGAGGAATTACGGATTATCTGACCCGAGTTAATTATTGTGATAAACTCCGAGCTTTAGCGAGGAGTTTGACATAATAATTCACGAGGGACAGATAATTCGTAATTCCGAGCACGGAGTTGGTTATTCTTTTTCTTACCCAAGATCATTTTATGCTTAAAAATAAAAAAACAAGACCCCAATTCACGATCTTTGATTAGACTGTAAAATACAAATTGTAGTCATGCGCCATTCATAAACTTGTTCACACCTTCAAGATGCGCATATCTAAATAGTTTGCAACTTTGAGAACTATTCTAACTGTTGAATTTTATTGCCAAAACGGTTTACTGACGTAGTAAACAACTCGTTTATATTGTAAACTATGTTGCAGAGTGAGAGAAAATTAGTGAAAACCTGAACTAACAATCGCACTGTTGGAATGCAAGATAGGAGTGTAATTACGTCACCAAATGACGTCATGGTTAATGACGTCACAAAGCAATGACGTCATGGTAGTGCAGCTGCTGACTCTTGCATGCTACTTCGCCTTGCAAGTTTAGTACTGTAATTACTCGAATTGCTCGAAATTGTTCAATTATGTGATTTAACTTTAACAGGATAGCTAAGCAATTCATGAATGAGCGCAAAGTAGTTCCGTCAACCAATCAAAACGCATGTTATATTTAGAAAAACCGTAATTCCCATGACCATTATTATTATTATTATTAATATTATTTTACCCGGCAGTACAAGTACCTGGTTCTGTTGGTATTAACCTTCAAGCTTCATAGTTGTAGGTGGCTGGTTGGGTTAAACCTGGAGTATCATCATTATCATTAGAACTTACTACAATATGGGACAAGTTTATTTTCACAATGATGTTATGATGTTCTCTGATAACTTGTATGTGATTTAATTTAATTTTTTATTATAAAGTGAGACTAGATGATGAACCTTTTATAAACATGGCAACTACAAACAGTTGATTGTGTAGTTATTCAATGCAATTGAGTTGTTGAAATAGTAAACTTGAACATCAACTTGAGTTGTTTGGTTGATCTCACAGGAGGAGTGATGGAGACGGGAAGAATGCGGAACTTCAGAAACGAAAGCTGAGTGCGGACCTGACCTTGACAAAAGGTCATCTGGACATCAAGAAGAGAGACGGTGAGAAAATCTTGTCCTTCACTGTTTTGTTTGATAATGGTCACCTGAGTTGATGGTTACCTGAGTTAATGGTTACCTAAGTTAATGGTTACCTGAGTGAATGATTACCTGAGTGAAGGGTTACCTGAGTGAGTGGTTACCTGAGTGAATGGTTACCTGAATGAATGGTTAAACCAGTGGTTATGAATTAGAATGAAAAAATAAAGAAATGTTGTTCTTGTTGTATCCTCATTTCTTCCAGATGTAAACATCTAAAGCATCCAAACATCTCACAAACTAGTTCTACACCCCAGACACCTTCTCAATATAGTGAAGATCTATATCTCTTTCTTTACTCATTTCTAAAAGCTTGGTTCAATTGTGTTGTGGGCGTGTAGAGCAGCGCCACCTGACGGACACACAGATGAGGCTGGAGGACAACACGATGATGCAGCGATCTCTCAACACCGCCGCCGTCAACGCGGAGATGGATCTCAAGGCGCGACAGATCGACCAGAAGCTCGAGGTGAGTCAGTGCAACAGGACATTTCGTAACAGATGAACATAATAATGACAAATCTATAGACCCCATTACAATTTTTAGATGCAATGTACATCACCAAAGTGCTTTTATTTTTGTATGTGGTCAGCTGACAACAGATCAAGACTTATCTTCATAGGATCTATTGACTTTGGCTGGTGATCAGAGATCACTGTCATTTGTGTGAAAAATGATATGTTTTAGCTGTTTTAATGTCATGTAGTTCTCTTTGATAGCATTATCTTCAAGCTACGTGATTTGAGAGAAAATGTACATATCTGAAGTGTGAGTCGCAATATGCAGTTGATGGAGAACACTCCCTTCCAGCTAGTTTATTACTTCTTCTAATGAACTAAAAAGCAATAGAATGTTGAAATCTTGTTTATCATGAGCAGCAGATTTTTATAGTATATTTAGTGATCATTCATTGCATCCAAAATTCTTCAACCTTTTTTTTTATAAATCTTATTACTCAACGGTGGTGAGATCACTCATTAGATAACAATGAGTTGGTTACACACATGTGTGATAGCACAGCGTGCTGCCGTAACATCATAATTGACGCGTGACGTCATAGTCGTTTTTGGTTGACGTCACAATGTTAGTCGTGCAACTGCAATAGCGGGTGACCTACTTGCAAGTGAGCGTCACTTAAAATGATTTTCTTGCAATTCAGAACTATTTACATCATTGAGTAATAAATCAAATACTCAACTCGGCCCCCGTTTGATCACATGTTTATGAAACTCGTGAATGGCATTGGTATTTAACTCTCTTTTGCTCGTTGAAATACCAAACCATTTACTCGTTTCATAAACATGATATCTAACAGGACATCGTTTAGTATTCTATATATGCAAAGCCTGATGACTTACAGAGCCAGCGGCTCAATTTGTTTTTATCCGAAGTGGTCGTTAGAAACTAATTTGATGATGAATGATCATAATTCAGTGATCATATCACTTGAGGGGAAGTAATTATCAGAAATAATTGGTAAAAAAAGACATTGTAGATGTTATAAATGATGTTTCTTCAAACTTTAAAGTCAATCGGATGTGTCAAAAGCACAAATTATAAAGGATAAAAGATGAGAGAGATTCAGAATTGCCCATTTCCTTCCCGTAGTTTCAACAAATTGAGGCGGCTAATTTAATAAAGATCCTGATGACTTCAGATGTTAAATTTTAAAGTACAGACATGAAAAGTAGAAACAGACGATTATGTCATTTAAATGACGTTTACTCAAGTATGATTGAAGTTTCTCTCTTGTTGAGTTATCAGAGAAAAGAGATTTAAGATATTGAATTCATGTAAGATTAAGTGAATGATTTTGTTATCTTAAGATTTTCTCCTAAAGATAATACTGTCCATTAGAGCTTATGTTAGGGGGAGATGTTTTATGGCCAAGGTATGTACTCCTGTTATCTGCCGGTTTCGTGTAAATAACGATCGTAAATCTCTTTAAATGTTTCTATTTGCATTATTTTCCTGTTGATCATAAACTGAAATATGTCAATATTAGTTTGTTGATGTAAGGATTTTGTGGATAAGATAGTCAAGCTATGACATTAACCAATCAGGATACGGACTGTCGGGCTGGACCAACATGGCCACCACTGTGGTTCACTGATACCTGCGATAGGTCGAGAATAAATCTGTCAAAAACAACTTTGAGAAAAATGAGTTACAAATTGATCGCAAAACTGTTCTAAGGAAACAATCTTTATTTATTTATTTTTTGTTAAGATGCCAAGAATTTAGAAATGAAAAATGAATATTGTGTTGTTGTATATGAGTTAAGAACTATTTTGCGAGTTATTATAAAGTTTCTTGATCAAAGCTAGGTGTTTAAATGGTGAGAAGGCGCCAATATCTAACATGAAGAAACCAACTTGTTTTAAAGCATAAAAGTGTGAAAAATGATAATGGGACATTTGTATTGTGACAAGATAAGAAATGCAGTCGTCATGTTAAATGGGTGATACCTTGACAGAATCAGTTAGAGTTGAAGGCCATGTCACGACAGATCTCATTTGTTATGTTTTGTATCGTTTATACTGGTTTAATCATGTTATTATCAACAAGGCAGCCTGGAGACACCAATCCTATTTGTGTTGATAATTCTGTTCCTGAAATATTCTGACACTGATGTTCTGTTTTTTTAACAAGAACTAAGTGCAATTGGTTCATCAGGTTTTGAAAGTTCATTTGAAAATGTGGTGAGATTCTTCTTCCACACATCTTGTGAGATTATTTAATGAAATTACTCTTCAGACTGTTACCATTTGTTACCATTGATCAAGGATTCCTGGCATTGAGTTACACTTGAACTGCTCAAAGTCATTCTGAGGGGTCAGTTTGCCGGTATTGCAACTTGTTATATAAAAAGAATAATCTGGGATAAGCTGTTGATTAAAACCAGTCTATCAAGAAATATTCTGGGACCCGCATGTATGGCTAATATGAATTCACTATCAAGACAATGATATTTTCTGTGCAGGCCCACAACACGCGGCGGGTGACGCAGCTGGCATCGAGCATGCAGCAGAAGAAGGAGAAGGAGGAGTCACAGCAGGCCGTGTGGGAGGCGCGGTTCAAGAAGAGACACGCCGAGCAGCAGCGCCGAGAACACGAGGACTCGCTCAAGTTCTTCCAGGTGAGACCCTCTCGAACCCTCGCTCTCAGTCAGGTGAGACCCTCTCGATACTCGCTCTCAGTCAGGTGAGACCCTCTCGATACTCTCAGTCAGGTGAGACCCTCTCGATACTCGCTCTCAGTCAGGTGAGACCCTCTCGATACTCGCTCTCAGTCAGGTGAGACCCTCTCGATACTCGCTCTCAGTCAGGTGAGACCCTCTTGATACTCGCTCTCAGTCAGGTGAGACCCTCTCAATACTCGCTCTCAGTCAGGTGAGACCCTCTCGATACTCGCTCTCAGTCAGGTGAGACCCTCTAGATAATCGCTCTCAGTCAGGTGAGACCCTCTCCACACTCCATCCCAGTCAGGTGAGACCCTCTTGATACTTGCTCTCAGTCAGGTGAGACCCTCTTGATACTCGTTTTAAGTCAGGTGAGACCCTCTTGATACTCGTTTTAAGTCAGGTGAGACCCTCTCAATACTCGCTCTCAGTCAGGTGAGACCCTCTCGATACTCGCTCTCAGTCAGGTGAGACCCTCTCGATACTCGCTCTCAGTCCGGTGAGACCCTCTCGATACTCGCTCTCAGTCAGGTGAGACCCTCTCGATACTTGCTCTCAGTCAGGTGAGACCCTCTCGATACTCGCTCTCAGTCAGGTGAGACCCTCTCGATACTCGCTCTCAGTCAGGTGAGACCCCCTCGATACGCGCTCTCAGTCCGGTGAGACCCTCTCCATACTCGCTCCCAGTCCGGTGAGACCCTCTCCATACTCGCTCTCAGTCAGGTGAGACCCTCTCAATACTCGCTCTCAGTCAGGTGAGACCCTCTTGATACTCGCTCTCAGTCAGGTGAGACCCCCTCGATACGCGCTCTCAGTCAGGTGAGACCCTCTCAATACTCGCTCTCAGTCAGGTGAGACCCTCTCAATACTCGCTCTCAGTCAGGTGAGACCCTCTTGATACTCGCTCTCAGTCAGGTGAGACCCCCTCGATACGCGCTCTCAGTCAGGTGAGACCCTCTCGATACTCGCTCCCAGTCAGGTGAGACCCTCTCAATACTCGCTCCCAGTCCGTTGAGACCCTCTCGATACTTGCTCTCAGTCCGGTGAGACCCTCTCGATACTTGCTCTCAGTCAGGTGAGACCCTCTCGATACTCGCTCCCAGTCAGGTGAGACCCTCTCGATACTCGCTCTCAGTCAAGTGAGACCCTCTCGATACTTGCTCTCAGTCAAGTGAGACCCTCTTGATACTTGCTCTCAGTCAAGTGAGACCCTCTTGATACTTGCTCTCAGTCAGGTGAGACCCTCTCGATACTTGCTCTCAGTCAGGTGAGACCCTCTCGATACTCGCTCTCAGTCAGGTGAGACCCTCTCGATACTCGCTCTCAGTCAGGTGAGACCCTCTTGATACTCGCTCTCAGTCAGGTGAGACCCTCCCGATACTCGCTCTCAGTCAAGTGAGACCCTCTTGATACTTGCTCTCAGTCCGGTGAGACCCTCTCGATACTCGCTCTCAGTCAGGTGAGACCCTCTAGATAATCGCTCTCAGTCAGGTGAGACCCTCTCGATACTCGCTCTCAGTCAGGTGAGACCCTCTAGATAATCGCTCTCAGTCCGGTGAGACCCTCTTGATACTCGCTCCCAGTCAGGTGAGACCCTCTCAATACTCGCTCTCAGTCAGGTGAGACCCTCTCAATACTCGCTCTCAGTCAGGTGAGACCCTCTTGATACTCGCTCTCAGTCAGGTGAGACCCTCTAGATAATCGCTCTCAGTACGGTGAGACCCTCTAGATAATCGCTCTCAGTCCGGTGAGACCCTCTCAATACTTGCTCTCAGTCAGGTGAGACCCTCTTGATACTCGCTCTCAGTCAGGTGAGACCCTCTCGATACTTGCTCTCAGTCAGGTGAGACCCTCTTGATACTCGCTCTCAGTCAGGTGAGACCCTCTCGATACTCGCTCTCAGTCCGGTGAGACCCTCTTGATAATCGCTCTCAGTCAGGTGAGACCCTCTCGATACTCGCTCTCAGTCAGGTGAGACCCTCTTGATACTCGCTCCCAGTCAGGTGAGACCCTCTCCATACTCGCTCCCAGTCAGGTGAGACCCTCTCGATACTCGCTCTCAGTCAGGTGAGACCCTCTCCATACTCCATCCCAGTCAGGTGAGACCCTCTCGATACTCGCTCTCAGTCAGGTGAGTCCCTCTTGATACTCGCTCTCAGTCAGGTGAGACCCTCTTGATACTCGCTCCCAGTCAGGTGAGACCCTCTCCATACTCCATCCCAGTCAGGTGAGACCCTCTCGATACTCGCTCTCAGTCAGGTGAGACCCTCTTGATACTCGCTCTCAGTCAGGTGAGACCCTCTTGATACTCGCTCTCAGTCAGGTGAGACCCTCTCGATACTCGCTCTCAGTCAGGTGAGACCCTCTTGATACTCGCTCTCAGTCAGGTGAGACCCTCTCGATACTCGCTCTCAGTCAGGTGAGACCCTCTTGATACTCGCTCTCAGTCAGGTGAGACCCTCTAGATAATCGCTCTCAGTCCGGTGAGACCCTCTAGATAATCGCTCTCAGTCCGGTGAGACCCTCTCAAAACTTGCTCTCAGTCAGGTGAGACCCTCTTGATACTCGCTCTCAGTCAGGTGAGACCCCCTTGATAATCGCTCTCAGTCAGGTGAGACCCTCTAGATAATCGCTCTCAGTCCGGTGAGACCCTCTTGATAATCGCTCTCAGTCAGGTGAGACCCCCTTGATACTCGCTCTCAGTCAGGTGAGACCCTCTTGATAATCGCTCTCAGTCAGGTGAGACCCTCTAGATAATCGCTCTCAGTCCGGTGAGACCCTCTAGATAATCGCTCTCAGTCCGGTGAGACCCTCTTGATACTCGCTCTCAGTCAGGTGAGACCCTCTTGATACTCGCTCTCAGTCAAGTGAGACCCTCTTGATACTTGCTCTCAGTCAAGTGAGACCCTCTTGATAATCGCTCTCAGTCAGGTGAGACCCTCTAGATAATCGCTCTCAGTCCGGTGAGACCCTCTTGATACTCGCTCTCAGTCAGGTGAGACCCCCTTGATAATCGCTCTCAGTCAGGTGAGACCCTCTAGATAATCGCTCTCAGTCCGGTGAGACCCTCTTGATAATCGCTCTCAGTCAGGTGAGACCCTCTTGATACTCGCTCTCAGTCAGGTGAGACCCTCTCGATACTCGCTCTCAGTCAGGTGAGACCCCCTCGATACGCACTCTCAGTCAGGTGAGACCCTCTCGATACTCGCTCTCAGTCAGGTGAGACCCCCTCGATACGCGCTCCCAGTCAGGTGAGACCCTCTCAATACTCGCTCTCAGTCAGGTGAGACCCTCTTGATAATCGCTCTCAGTCAGGTGAGACCCTCTCAATACTCGCTCCCAGTCCGGTGAGACCCTCTCGATACTTGCTCTCAGTCCGGTGAGACCCTCTCGATACTTGCTCTCAGTCAGGTGAGACCCTCTCGATACTCGCTCCCAGTCAGGTGAGACCCTCTCGATACTCGCTCTCAGTCAAGTGAGACCCTCTCGATACTTGCTCTCAGTCAAGTGAGACCCTCTTGATACTTGCTCTCAGTCAAGTGAGACCCTCTTGATACTTGCTCTCAGTCAGGTGAGACCCTCTCGATACTCGCTCTCAGTCAGGTGAGACCCTCTTGATACTCGCTCTCAGTCAGGTGAGACCCCCTCGATACTCGCTCTCAGTCAGGTGAGACCCTCCCCATACTCGCTCTCAGTCAGGTGAGACCCTCTCGATACTTGCTCTCAGTCAGGTGAGACCCTCTCGATACTTGCTCTCAGTCAGGTGAGACCCTCTTGATACTCGCTCTCAGTCAGGTGAGACCCTCTTGATACTCGCTCCCAGTCCGGTGAGACCCTCTCGATACTCGCTCTCAGTCAGGTGAGACCCTCTCGATACTCGCTCTCAGTCAGGTGAGACCCTCTTGATACTCGCTCTCAGTCAGGTGAGACCCTCTTGATACTCGCTCTCAGTCAGGTGAGACCCTCTCGATACTCGTTTTAAGTCAGGTGAGACCCTCTCGAACCCTCGCTCTCAGTCAGGTGAGACCCTCTCAATACTCGCTCTCAGTCAGGTGAGACCCTCTCGATACTCGCTCTCAGTCAGGTGAGACCCCCTCGATACTCGCTCTCAGTCAGGTGAGACCCTCTCGATACTCGCTCTCAGTCAGGTGAGACCCCCTCGATACTCGCTCTCAGTCAGGTGAGACCCTCTCGATACTCGCTCTCAGTCAGGTGAGACCCTCTCAATACTCGCTCTCAGTCAGGTGAGACCCTCTCGATACTCGCTCTCAGTCAGGTGAGACCCTCTCCATACTCGCTCCCAGTCAGGTGAGACCCTCTCCATACTCGCTCTCAGTCAGGTGAGACCCTCTCCATACTCGCTCCCAGTCAGGTGAGACCCTCTCGATACTCGCTCTCAGTCAGGTGAGACCCTCTCGATACTCGCTCTCAGTCAGGTGAGACCCTCTCGATACTCGCTCTCAGTCAGGTGAGACCCTCTTGATACTCGCTCCCAGTCAGGTGAGACCCTCTTGATAATCGCTCTCAGTCCGGTGAGACCCTCTAGATAATCGCTCTCAGTCCGGTGAGACCCTCTTGATAATCGCTCTCAGTCAGGTGAGACCCTCTTGATAATCGCTCTCAGTCTGGTGAGACCCTCTAGATAATCGCTCTCAGTCCGGTGAGACCCTCTTGATAATCGCTCTCAGTCAGGTGAGACCCTCTCAATACTCGCTCTCAGTCAGGTGAGACCCTCCCCATACTCGCTCTCAGTCAGGTGAGACCCTCTCGATACTCGCTCTCAGTCAGGTGAGACCCTCTCGATACTCGCTCCCAGTCAGGTGAGACCCTCTCGATACTCGCTCTCAGTCCGGTGAGACCCTCTTGATACTCGCTCTCAGTCAGGTGAGACCCTCTTGATAATCGCTCTCAGTCAGGTGAGACCCTCTTGATACTCGCTCTCAGTCAGGTGAGACCCTCTTGATACTCGCTCCCAAGCAGGTGAGACCCTCCCCATACTCGCTCTCAGTCAGGTGAGACCCTCCCCATACTCGCTCTCAGTCAGGTGAGACCCTCTCGATACTTGCTCTCAGTCAGGTGAGACCCTCTCGATACTCGCTCCCAGTCAGGTGAGACCCTCTCGATACTCGCTCCCAGTCAGGTGAGACCCTCTTGATACTCGCTCTCAGTCAGGTGAGACCCTCTCGATACTCTCAGTCAAGTGAGACCCTCTTGATACTCGCTCCCAGTCAGGTGAGACCCTCTCGATACTCGCTCTCAGTCAGGTGAGACCCTCTCGATACTCGCTCTCAGTCAGGTGAGACCCTCTTGATACTCGCTCTCAGTCAGGTGAGACCCTCTTGATACTCGCTCTCAGTCAGGTGAGACCCCCTTGATACTCGCTCCCAGTCAGGTGAGACCCCCTTGATACTCGCTCTCAGTCAGGTGAGACCCTCTTGATAATCGCTCTCAGTCAGGTGAGACCCTCTAGATAATCGCTCTCAGTCCGGTGAGACCCTCTAGATAATCGCTCTCAGTCAGGTGAGACCCTCTTGATACTCGCTCTCAGTCAGGTGAGACCCTCTTGATAATCGCTCTCAGTCAGGTGAGACCCTCTAGATAATCGCTCTCATTCCGGTGAGACCCTCTAGATAATCGCTCTCAGTCCGGTGAGACCCTCTTGATAATCGCTCTCAGTCAGGTGAGACCCTCTAGATAATCGCTCTCAGTCCGGTGAGACCCTCTTGATACTCGCTCTCAGTCAGGTGAGACCCCCTCGATACTCGCTCTCAGTCAGGTGAGACCCTCTCGATACTCGCTCTCAGTCAGGTCAGTTAGAGGAATTCGTCACAGAGGTGCAGGAAGATAAATCAGTTCTTCTAGATCGAAATACATGCAGGGTCAAGACACTTATGTCAATTCATTGTTAGATTTGAAGACCTGAGACTTATTCTCGAAAATTTTGTAGCCTTTGTATTCTTAACTTTGATCGTACCCCATGTGTAAGAATATGCTTAAGAAGTTTGTGGGGTTACGAACGTTCGAGAATAAGGCCGCTGGTCTCACCTAAGTTCTTCTTCAAAGTCGTTTATTAAGCAGTGAATCTAGCTGACAGAAGTTACTGTCCTCCGCTGCATGTTTAGTGTGCAATCTGGGATACAGTGTTCTGCAGTGAATGTCCGTATGTACGAAATACGTTAATTCAAGATCTATTCTCTGGATTCTTTTCATATTTTGTAAATAGGTTCTCGATTGTGAGAGTAATGTTCCCATAGATTTTTGTGACCCTGACCTTCATGACCGTTGATAATGAATCATAAAAATGAGCTACAGAGCCATGGCTCAGTTTTAAAAGTTTAAAGTGATACTTTACGGCAGGAGATTATGTGACCTTAGTGACAATTGCTTGTTCTAACACATGGGCCAGTATGTATCAATACTTCAACCGTCAAGTCAAGCCTAGAAACAGAGAGGTCAGTTTTTAATTTGTCATGGCCATTTGTAGCAGTAATTACATTTACTATAAATTGGATTTCCTGCATCACAAAATGTGTCACTTGTAGCTTCCTCCTCCGTCATAACACTTACATAAATCTTTCATAATACCCACAACTATTTTAATGATAACAATTAAATCAAGAGGGTGTCCTTGTCAGTCTTCAGAAGGAGCTGTTTAACCCCCCCTGTTTAACCCCCCCTGTTTAACCCCCCCTGTTTAACCCCCCCTGTTTAACCCCCCCTGTTTAACCCCCCCTGTTTAACCCCCCCCAAATATGTAAACCCTGAGATATGAGGGAAAGATTCCACTCTGCTATGTAAAATGCAGAACGCAATTAAAGTGTGATAAATGAGAGAAATTCTGCACACCTGCCTACCAGGAAATGTCTCAGCTCCACGGTCTGACTTTGATGGTTTGGTCCGGGTTGTTAGTCATTGAGCTTCTCTGATTGGTCCTTTTGAATATATAATTATCCCATTTAGAACAAAACAATATTTGACAGTATACGTTCATATGAAACGGATTAACTCAAGATCTGTGTTCTTTTCATATTTTGCACACACCACACTGAGAGTAATGTTCCCATAAACTGATATGACCTTGTCTTCATTTCAAGTTCACGACACTTTTCCATTGTACCCTTATCAGCGGGATATCTCAAGAACGGTTTTCTGGATTCTCTTCAAATCTTACACATAGCTTGTCCTAGGGAAGGGTTGACTTGTTTTAGTGACCTTAACATTATTCTCAAGTTCACAGCAGAACTTTGAATTGTGAACTTGTATGTTATGCTCGTCAGCTTGAGAACCATGCACTAGACTCTCTTCATATCTTATGCTAATGCGGTTCTAAGGAAGATGCTGGAATAGAGTCATGCTCACAGACAACTAACTCAAATGTAAACACACTCGCTGCTAATTGCTGCAATATTTCCCAAGTGGCGTTAAACAATAACTCACTCACTCTATTGTAAACACAATCAGAAAAAAAAATCAACAAATCTTAATATTTATTTATAAAATCACTGTAGAAATGTTTTAAATCATCAGAGGGTTATGCTGACATCAACTTTGGTGACCTTGACCTTATTTTCAAGGTCACCAAAACACTTGATATCTCAGGAATCGTAGATTCCATGTTTTCAAATCTTGTTCAGAAGGGATCCTCCTTGGGGTACATATAGCATTAAAATCCTGTTTTTTGAATTATGACTGTTGAAATTTAGTATTTTTAATAAAATAACATTAAAAATAATAAATTACTAATAAATAAACATTTGGACCACCCTAAATCTGGCTTTCTTGAAGACGTGTTGGTTTTTCTCAGTTGTCGCAGATAGTTTTCTTAAGAAATGGATCAAGACCTCAATACTGTAGGAGTGGTAACGCTTAATATTGTCTCGGCAGAGTTTTTCATTCATCATCGCATTCTTTACCTTGTAATTATCGTTTTCTTCTTGCCTACGTGACCACTTTGTCCATGTGGCGGGAAAAAATGCCCATCATGACGGCCCTTTTTTATTTTTCGTATCTCTTTCTGATTGTTCGAAAATGGGACCGGGTTCGGAGGCGGTTGCGGAAGCTGGGGGGCAGACCGTGCTGACGCCGATTCTTCCCATCGGGTCTTCCTCTCTCGTCGGTCCGGGTGACGTTTCCTCTCCGGAGGTCTCGTACTACTCGGATTGTCGAGATGAGGAAGATGATGATCTCATGGAGATCGATGTGGAGGATGACGTGGACGCTAGGGATGTCCCCTTAACCCCGGCTTTCGCTCTGAGGCAGATGCGTGATCGTATCGCTTTGGCGCTGCCTCAGGTTGTTATACCGCCCCTGGCCCCGGTCTCAAATTGATTTTGCCTGCCTAAGGCCGCACAGGTGCAGCTCAGCCTGCTCCCTTCCCTCGAGGCAGAGACTTTAACTCCTCAGCTGATCGGCACCAGGGTCCGGATGGATTGTCCGGACCTGGTGAAACGGTATCAGATCGGCGAGGAGGGACTGTTCAATGTCCCGGGGGTCGGCGAGTATGTGCTCTCCCTCAGCTCCCTTTGCTGGGTCCGCGACCCATTCCCTTATCGGTAAGCAAGGGCGCCGACAGCCTCCCTTCACTCAGAATGCCTTACACTTGCGCTCGGAATACAGGTCGTTCAAGGGCGCCTTTCGTAATACCCCGCAGCAGGTGCAAGTGTCCACGCATGGAGCCTATCTCACGGCGCTTCAGAGGCTAGGAGATCCAGAGTCTGACTCGGTGGGATCTCTCACAGTCGGTGGGGGTTTCGACCCATCCGGCGCGTGAAGCTCTCCGAAGCGCCGCAAGCCAGATGATGGTCGCCATCATGGGCATGAGGCATCTTTGGCTGTCGACTTTGTCGATGGGTCAAGACACCCATGCAAGGCTTCTTGCGTTACCGTTCAGGTTGGGGGACTCCCTCTTCCCGGGGTCACAGCAAGTGTTGAAGGACGCTGTGGAGGTGGCGACGGTTTGTAAGGACACCCAGATCCTTTCGAAATCAGAATCCTAGCCCCACACGGATGGAAGCTCGACCCGGAGATATTTGCAGCTATCTCCTGGTTGTTCGGGTTATTCCAGGTGGATCTGTTTGCGTCAGGGACAAACAAGCAGGTCCCAGTGTATTGCTCCCCACTGCCAGACCCGAAGGTCGATCACTCCTTTCATGTTACAGCCCCCATTGAGCTGCCCGCGCTACTCCAGCCGGCAGTGTCGGGGTCAGTTAGTTCTTGCCCTCATATACTTGATGTGCGGCGACGCTCAAGAAATATTTGTCCAGAACTGCCTCTGTCAGGAGGGACAAACAACTCTTTTGTTGTTATGGCGGAGCCAGCCCAGGGGCTCCCGCCTCTTAACAGACGATATCAAGATGGATCGTTTCGGCCATAGTATTGGCTTGCGTCCACAAGGGCATGAGCCCGCCAGAAGGTCTGAAGGCCCATTCGGTTAGGGCAGTAGTGACGTCTAAAGCGTTCGTTGCGGCCCTGCCCATCGACGAGATCTGCTTTGCAGCTATCTAGAGCCGTCCGAGCACGTTCATTCAGGATTATCAGTTGGATAAGCACTCCAGGGAACGGGCTCGGTTCGGTCAGACAGTTCTCTCCAGTGGGCAGAGTCATAACTCCTCTAGCTGAATGAGCTCTCCGAGATTGTTTTTATGTTGACACTATTCCGTTCTACGAACTTCACAATGTTCAGTCCCGAAAAGAGAATCTAAAAAAAAACCTGCGTAAGGGCAGGGGGCTGCTTCTCTGGCATTTTGGTTAATCATTAATAAAGCCCGTTTTAGGGCTTCTTGGACATTAATCCCTGGTCCACAGGTACGTTCCAACCCTTGGAGCTGTCCATTTTGGGTTCAGGTTAGTTGCTCCTCTTTTTGCACCTTTAGAAATCATCTGCGAGCATCTATCATGTACAGTCTATCAGACAGAATTCAACTGCCAGGACTCTTTTTTGGGAGTCTGTCTTATGCTATATGTACCCCAAGGAGGATCCCTTCTAAAATAGAATCGAACCAACCTGCAGAGGTTGCAGATTCTTTGAAGAGGATCCTCCTTGGGGTAGGGCCACCCACCTCCCCTTATTCTGTCTGCCTTTCAGATTTATAAGTGGTGAGATGAGAGTTACCTGCCCCTGGCGTGCCTAGCAACCACCAGGGTTGGGGCCCACTTAGGGTGGTCCAAATGATCATTTTTTTAGTAATTTATTATTTTTACTGTTATTTTATTAAAATTATTAAATTTCAACTGTCATAATTCAAAAAATAGGATTTTTATGCTATATGCACCCCAAGGAGGATCCTCTTCAAAGAATCTGCAACCTCTGCAGGTTGGTTCGAATTTGATGACAGTCTATATTGGCGGATTACACAGACACCATTCTTTAGTGACCTTGCCTTTATTTTCAAGTTCACCATGATCCTTGGACCACATTGTAAACTCTAATGCTATATCTCATGAACCGTAGCACCCAATGTCTTCTGATTTGGTGAAAGCCTGTATTGTCGCATTACAGCAACGATTATCCACTTGACCTTGTTTTTCTATTGGCTCTTTTTGCCAGTAAATGAAGTTTTGCAATATATGAAGAACCACCTTCTGACCAAACAATAATAATAGGCAATGTATCTTGATTCAATGTTAGTGGCAAGAGTCATTGTCATGTTAGCTTCAAACTCTTGCATTGAGGTTGTTGTTAAGGCAAGTTCTACATATAAAGTTGTATTATCACTTTTCCAGAAAATGGTTCACAAGGGAGAAGACACAGAGCAGGTTCTCTACACACGAGTACGGAACGCTGAGTATTCGCGCCAGAAACAGGAGCAGACCGTACGTCGCATTCAACAGGAGCTGAACGAGGTGAAGCGTGTCAACGCTGTCAAACTGAAACAGGAGATGGCCGAGAGGAACAAGCAGGAGGAAGAACTCAAACAGAGGCTCATCAGGGAGAAGGCAGAGCTCGATAAGGTAGGCATTGATGAACTGTAACTCATCAGGGAGAAGGCAGAGCTCGATAAGGTAGGCATTGATGAATTGTAACTCATCAGGGAGAAGGCAGAGCTCGATAAGGTAGGCATTGATGAATTGTAACTCATCAGGGAAAAGGCAGAGCTCGATAAGGTAGGCATTGATGAATTGTAACTCATCAGGGAGAGGGCAGAGCTCGATAAGGCAGGCATTGATGAATTGTAACTCATCAGGGAGAGGGCAGAGCTCGATAAGGTAGGTGTTGATGAATTGTAACTCATCAGGGAGAGGGCAGAGCTCGATAAGGTAGGCATTGATGAATTGTCACTCATCAGGGAGAAGGCAGAGCTCGATAAGGTAGGCATTGATGAATTGTAACTCATCAGGGAGAAGGCAGAGCTCGATAAGGTAGGCATTGATGAATTGTAACTCGTCAGGGAGAGGGCAGAGCTCGATAAGGTAGGCATTGATGAACTGTCACTCGTCAGGGAGAGGGCAGAGCTCAATAAGGTAGGCATTGATGAACTGTAACTCATCAGTGAGAGGGCAGAGCTCGATAAGGTAGGCATTGATGAATTGTAACTCATCAGTGAGAGGGCAGAGCTCGATAAGGTAGGCATTGATGAACTGTAACTCATCAGTGAGAGGGCAGAGCTTGATAAGGTAGGCATTGATGAATTGTAACTCATCAGGGAGAGGGCAGAGCTTCATAAGGTAGGCATTGATGAATTGTAACTCATCAGTGAGAGGGCAGAGCTCGATAAGGGAGAATTCCATCCTCACGTAATAACTAACTAGCACATTTAATCACTTTCATTTGCAGAATATGTGAAAATTTTCCTCCTTTTTCTAATTATTTTATTTACGATGTTCTGTGTTCAGTGTCTGTATAAGGAACACATCTTCCAAACTAGCCAACTAATTTTCTATGGAATTATGACTTCATACAATATCTGTAGAGCTCTCATCTTGTCCTCCTCAAGCTCTTCATCCAGCTGCAGTAGCAAGTAGATCAATACCCGTTGAGATGCCTTTTGCTTAACTTGGAATCTTCTCTGACCAATGTGGGAAACGGGAAAACCTGACTTCTAAACTTGTAGTGATGTTACTTGAATTAGCTGTGCTTACTCATTTTCTTATTTTTAACATTTTAACTGCCGACTTAATTAGTGCCGAACCATTCTGACTACCCAATCTACTGGAATCACAATTCTCTTGTCGTCCTCCAACTGGCATCTATCTCACTGCCCGACAATCCTGTCAAAATGGAAACACTGATGCAGTGAGAATCAAAGTTTGCTGCATGAAGGCTAGTCCCAGATCCGGAGCACTTGAACATATTGACGGGACTAATCCGGTGTGTAAGGACAGATTATGGGCAGCCAATAGCGAGATTAGCCCAGTCAACAGGGACCGACTCTCTCAGATTTATCTACCGCCGTCCTTTACTCCAGCTGTAAACTTGTCCGGCCTATCATAATATCATACGTTATAAAGTGGGCTAACTCTTTATTGAAAATCCTAATGTCTCGTAAAGTTTAGTTTTAATCTGTGTGTTCTATAACTCATCAGAAAACTGCATTGAGAGCGGATAGATAAGACAAGGTCGCAGAGTTGATATCTATATCAAACTGGTGTCGTTTCACTCTCAACCTTGCACACATATCTCATAGAACGAAGAATTAAATTTGATTTTGAAGATAGTGATGTTAACGTGGTTGTGACCTTTGTCCTGTTACTGTATTTCACTTTGATTTAGTTAAAGAGCTACAGGGAGATGTTCCAATTCAATGTCTCTTCAAAGTGTTCCACACTCAACCTCTTTAGTGTGATTTAGTTAAAGAGCTACAGGGAGATGTTCCAATTCAATGTCTCTTCAAAGTGTTCCACACTCAACCTCTTTAGTGTGATTTAGTTAAAGAGCTACAGGGAGATGTTCCAATTCAATGTCTCTTCATAGTGTTCATCACTCAACCTCTTTAGTGTGATTTAGTTAAAGAACTACAGGGAGATGTTCCAATTCAATGTCTCTTCATAGTGTTCCACACTCAACCTCTTTAGTGTGATTTAGTTAAAGAACTACAGGGAGATGTTCCAATTCAATGTCTCTTCGTAGTGTTCCACACTCAACCTCTTTAGTGTGATTTAGTTAAAGAGCTACAGGGAGATGTTCCAATTCAATGTCTCTTCAAAGTGTTCCACACTCAACCTCTTTAGTGTGATTTAGTTAAAGAGCTACAGGGAGATGTTCCAATTCAATGTCTCTTCAAAGTGTTCCACACTCAACCTCTTTAGTGTGATTTAGTTAAAGAGCTACAGGGAGATGTTCCAATTCAATGTCTCTTCATAGTGTTCCACACTCAACCTCCTTAGTGTGATTTAGTTAAAGAACTACAGGGAGATGTTCCAATTCAATGTCTCTTCAAAGTGTTCCACACTCAACCTCTTTAGTGTGATTTAGTTAAAGAACTACAGGGAGATGTTCCAATTCAATATCTCTTCAAAGTGTTCCACACTCAACCTCTTTAGTGTGATTTAGTTAAAGAACTACAGGGGGATGTTCCAATTCAATATCTCTTCAAAGTGTTCCACACTCAACCTCTTTAGTGTGATTTAGTTAAAGAACTACAGGGAGATGTTCCAATTCAATGTCTCTTCAAAGTGTTCCACACTCAACCTCTTTAGTGTGATTTAGTTAAAGAACTACAGGGAGATGTTCCAATTCAATATCTCTTCAAAGTGTTCCACACTCAACCTCTTTAGTGTGATTTAGTTAAAGAACTACAGGGGGATGTTCCAATTCAATGTCTCTTCAAAGTGTTCCACACTCAACCTCTTTAGTGTGATTTAGTTAAAGAACTACAGGGAGATGTTCCAATTCAATGTCTCTTCATAGTGTTCCACACTCAACCTCTTTAGTGTGATTTAGTTAAAGAGCTACAGGGAGATGTTCCAATTCAATGTCTCTTCAAAGTGTTCCACACTCAACCTCTTTAGTGTGATTTAGTTAAAGAACTACAGGGAGATGTTCCAATTCAATGTCTCTTCATAGTGTTCCACACTCAACCTCTTTAGTGTGATTTAGTTAAAGAGCTACAGGGAGATGTTCCAATTCAATGTCTCTTCAAAGTGTTCCACACTCAACCTCTTTAGTGTGATTTAGTTAAAGAGCTACAGGGAGATGTTCCAATTCAATGTCTCTTCAAAGTGTTCCACACTCAACCTCGCAGACATATCACCGAGACTTGAAGACATTGAATTTGATTTTCTTTCTTCATTTTGTTCACTGTAATGTTTAATGTCTCAATTGTTGTAGAAATATATGCTTACTTTCGATTTGACATAATCAACACAAGGACAATGGTGATTGTAACTGTACTGATGTATTGTTCTTTCATTAATGAAGGGGCGGGAAAGCGCAGTGGTTAGCGCGTTCGGCTTCAGATCAAGAGGTCCGGGCAGGGGCACGGCAACTTTGTCTGCAGTAGAGAACTGTTCTACACGCAGTAAGGTTTGGGTGCAATGCTACACTGAATTTCAGCGTAGTACCACCCATGGTTCGTTAGTTCCAGTCGTTGCTCGCAGGTTTCACCGCAGTGCATAGCCACATGGCGTTGCGGGCTTTCTCCCTGCCATAATACTAGCAGCCGCGATATAAGTGAAATACTCTTGAAAGTGGCGTTAAACCCCAACTCACTCACTCACTCACTCTTTCATTAATGAAATAAGTTTCAGGTATATATCTCCAAAGTTCATCTCCTAAAAAGATACTGTACTGTCTCTCTAATGCAAAATGCCCATTCTGCTTGCTATACTGAACATAAACCCAAACCCTAAACCTAACCAAAACCCTAACCCTTTCTGTAGATAAGCTTCGAAATGAATGCCTTGATTATCTAGATGTTCACTGGAAAACTTTTGTAAAGAACTGCGGACAGTTTGATGTAAATGTTCTGCAAGAGAAAATTCATGATGAATGTATCAAGGCGAACATAAACCCAAACCCTAACCCTTTCTGTAAATAAGCTTCGAAATGAATGCCTTGATTATCTAGATATTCACTGGAAAACTTTTGTAAAGAACTGCGGACAGTTTTATGTAAATGTTCTGTAAGAGAAAATTCATGATGAATGTATCAGGGAAAAACATAAACCCAAACCCTAAACCTTTCTGCTCACTGCTTCAATGTGAAATGTCTTGATTATCTTGTAAGATGTTCACCGGAATTTTTTTTAAAGAACTATGGACAGTGTTATGCAACTGAACTTCTGTAGGAGAAAATTCATGATCTATGTATCAGGGACAAACAAAAACCAAAACCCTTAACCTAACACGACCCCTGACCCTTTCTATAAGCTTCAAAGTGAAATGTCTTCATTATCTTGTAAGACGTTCACCTGAAAACTTTTGTAAAGAACTATGGACAGTGTTATGCAAATGAACTTCTGTAGGAGAAAATTCATAGTTAATACTAATCAATGTATCAAGGACAAACTTTACCAGTGGTGTTTGCCACAAGAAATAAACAAGTTTTATGGTAGTTTCAAATCCTGATTAAAGGCACAAAGTAGGTGGTAATCTTGATATACGCCAACTGCTTAACTGGAGAAATGAGATTTACAAATAAGAGGATTTCAGATCAAAGCTAGTGGAATTAGAGCTTGCAGTGATGTTGTTTTCGCTTGATCATAACTCAGCATTGCTTTGAAGCAAGATATATATGTTCGTGTCATCAGCTTGTCAACTTTAAGCTTCATTATGTTAAGGGAATTTGAAATACGTTGATGTAAACTTTTATTGCATGATTTTTTTTATTTCCATCTTCTCTCAGTGTTAAGAAGTTCTGATCCTAAATCCACCTTAAATAGCATCAACACTGCTTAAGTGAAGTTTATAGCATAATAAATTTGTTATATCCGGGGACTTTTTTTTACCGTAATCCGCCGTAAATTGGCTGATGTGGAGGTGAGTTAGGAAGAAGAAGCAGTGAGATGCGACCGAGTAGCGTAATGATAGCATCACGTGTCAGGAGGGTCCCCGCTCACAGTGCGCGACTAAATCAGACTGTATTGACCCTGTAGAGCTGTTCACTTCAGCTTACTTCGGAGCTTTTCGCTCATTGAGAGAGTGAGTTGATGTTCTTTTCAATCTACCAGATGGGTAAACTTCCCAAAACCCAAGTAGCTGGAGCTTCTGCTGTCTGGTTTAATCCTCTGCATCTATATCACTTATACAGTAACAGTCAAGGTTATAGAAATCCTTTTGGGTCCATCTAACTTACAAATGCACAAATTTTCAATTGAGGAGGGGTTGAAACCTCCCCACCAAACCTCTGCCACTATACTATTCTGGGTTTACTATGCCGGGTGGCTGCCTGCCAGTATGTGTTATTGTACACCGCAGAGAGAAGAATGGGGAGACTCAACCAAAATGGGAGATTTACCATTACAGTAAATACGTTTCAGATTTCACTGGAGTAGATGGACAGCAAGTCAACATTTATTAATCTGCCCGTGAGGCAGTTGAATCGTTGGTCAAAAGAGCCTTTACACAATGATGTGTCCTCCTCACCTAATATAAAAACTAAATCTCCCGCTTCCATCTAACCCCCTTGCCCCCCCCCCCCCCCCCCACTCTTCAATTTTAAATTCACCCTCCCCATTTCAGCTTTCTCTCCTTCTCTCTTTCATTCATTAGCCCCTTCCCTGCCCACTCCACCCCTCTAGTTCAACCCCCCCCTGCTCCCCCTTCCCCCTGCTCCCCCTCCCCCCTGCTCCCCCTCCCCCTGTTCCCCCCTGTTCCCCCTCCCCCCTGTTCCCCCTCCCCCCTGCTCCCCCTCCCCCCTGCTCCCGCTACCTCCTGTTCCCCCTCCCCCCTGCTCCCCCTCCCCCCCTGCTCCCCCTCCCCCCTGTTCCCCCTCCCCCCTGCTCCCCCTCCCCCCTGTTCCCCCTCCCCTCTGCTCCCCCTCCCCCGTGCTCCCCCTCCCCCTGCTCCCCCTCCCCCCTGCTCCCCCTCCCCCCCTGCTCCCCCTCCCCCCCCTGCTCCCCCTCCCCCCTGCTCCCCCTCCCCCCCTGCTCCCCCTCCCCCCTGCTACCCCTCCCTATTTTACCTCTCTGTACTATACTCCCTTCCAGTCACCCCTCCTCCCCACAATGGCGTGAACGCTGTCACTCCTTCACCTGTGTAGAACATGTGCTTCATATCCCCTCGTGTTTCCAGCGTGAAGTAAACACAGCAAAGTCCAAACTGTGCACTTCATTCATTCACAGAGCCATTCATGATTTCATGCTGTGAAATATGTCGGTAGGTCTCAACCCTGAAATGCACATTCATTCATTCATTCATTCAAGTTTCTATCTTATATAAGGTAATACCCTTATCTCTTCATTCAGTTATTTTCTCATTCTTCTTCTGGTTCCCATATTTATTCAGTTGTTTCACTTTCTAGTTTTGGTAATGGAGCAGAATTATGAATCTTTCATTTGATATGTCTCGAAGTCTTGTTACACTTTGTTTATTCAGTATATATACCATACTTCTTTTGTAAATACAATAACTCTATTTCATTCACAATCTGCCTGTTCCCTCCCGAGCTGTCTACACTTGTGCTCCCTGTACAGAGGTCACAGCGAGAAAACCTTGTCTCCCTCACTTATAAACCCATAACTATGAATCCCCTCTCTATCTAACCCCAACCCTCTCTCCCACCACATCAAAGCATCTATGTCGGGAGATTAACTATAATTTAGGTGTCATATCGTGTAAGATTGCAGAGGGTCCTTTCAAACGGCTGTCAACTGATAGTGGAGTTTGTCTAAGCATGGAGTAGGTCTCCTTGTGAGTCGCTCTCATTTACTCTGTGAGTGCTCAATGTTGAGTTTTCAGGCTTGATTTCCTCACAATATGACGATAAATGTTTCATATTGAAATAATAATGAGGGTTAGAAGAACAATATCAAAGGACAAACATCTTCAGAGCTTTCATTCTGTCATTGTCTGTGAATCTTTAAAGATTTTAATGCAGGAAGTGTCCTTCACACATCCTTCATGATGTAATATACTGAGCAGGGAAATGACTTCCTGACATCCTCGTCATAATGCTAAAACACAAAATGTAAAATAACTTAACATTAGAATTTGATGAATCTTCCTTGGTTTCTTCATGGAATCTCAAGTTCCAAACAGGGAATGACTCTGTTGTCCTTATGTCCTTGATATTCAAGGGACACTGTATGTCAGGGAGAAAACACGACGATGGGGTTTTGGTAGACATTTCAAAAACCTTCAGATGGCTGGGAATGAAAATTAAAACCGAGGGTTTTCTCTGACGTATATACCGCCATGCCTTTTGAAAACAAAGATGAAAGCAATCGTATAAATGTTTTAAGCCCTCGTGATCTAAGTTTGAGGTGCACATAAAATATTTCAATATTGGGAGCAGAGCAGAATAGATACCAACAAACACAATCTTATAATCACCAATCCTTTGTGGTCTAGTGGGATGGTCTTGGGCTACTAATCGGAGGGTTGGGCGTTCGATTCCCGCAATGTCAACTATGCAAATTTTAAACTTAGGAATTGTTGAGTACCTAACTGAACAGGAGATTGACGTTATTGGGAGTGAGGTCTTACAATTAGATTGTAAAATTTGAGGTCATACTCATTACTGAATGTTGAAAATTAACCTACTTCGAACTTACAACGGTTGGTAAACCTTTTGTCAGAGTAAAACCTTAAACTTTGTGGTGAAACCTGCTCTAAGGTTATTACAAGAAATGCAGTTACCTCAAAATCTACAGAGATATCCTGAGATAGGTTTATACCCTTATTTAAAAAAACTTAATTTTCCCTGTCAGTAATGAAACAAACCTCATCAAGCAATTCTAGTTCTTCCTTCGGGACAAATAAATCTCAATCCAGGGAATCAAACAAAAACTCCTTGTGTCTGTACTTCCTGTTTTCCCTCTGACCCCCTTGCAAGAACCATTTGTTGTCTGAATACATTTAATGAACCATTAGTTGTCTGAATACATTTAAACAAACCCATTTGTTGTCTGAATACATTTAAACGAACCATTTGTTGTCTGAATACATTTAAAAGAACCATGTGTTGTCTGAATACATTTAATGAACCATTAGTTGTCTGAATACATTTAAACAAACCCATTTGTTGTCTGAATACATTAACTCGAACCATTTGTTGTCTGAATACATTTAAACGAACCATTTGTTGTCTGAATACATTTAAACAAACCCATTTTCATCACATGACTTGATGTGAGAGAACCATGATTTGAACCCAGACCGGATCTAGCAGAGCATCAGTGTTGTACCTGATGATTGACCTTCATTGACCTTCCAGCTATATTTTCAGTTGTCCACTTTGTAGTGGCTATTCGAGAACTGTTGAACAATTAGATGATGTGTTCGTGGTCAGTGACGTTATCCATGAGACAGGAAAGAAGATTATCCCGGATGAGGTCCTCCGTCAGTGCCTCCAGTCTGATCTCCACATCTCGGGAGCTCTCCTGCTTTAATATGGCCACGTATCTCGTGTCAATCACTCTCGGGATTGTATCTACAAAACATTGACAGTGAAGCAAAATGAAGAGATTACTTTGTCAGGATCTTGGCCACTTTGAACTTGAAGGAAGTCGTTTATAAATGTCCATTTGAAGACTGCATTTATATGTTGGATGACTTTTGTGATGGTTTAGGATTACAAAGACATCTTTCTACGTCAACTATTTATAAATTGATTTAATTTTTGCTGAATTTTATAAATATATTTGAGATGTGTTTGTTGTTGTTGATAAGATTGTAAAAAGTAAGTTGATGTCTCTTAACACTGTAGCTGCTGATATAGTAAGTGTCAAACCAGTCCCATTGTATATGTGCAACTGGATCACCGAGGTTATTTCTACATCTGAGGTAAACACTTAATATTTAGTTCATGTTTCCGGAGTTTGTCAGTGATAGTTTCCTCACCTCAGTATTACAGTGTATTTTATTGTTTCACACTTTTAATTCTGGATATTGAAAAAGTTTGATTTATTTGTGTATTTGCTGTTGCATAATGAAGTTAGCTGTCAAAATTTAATAAACACATGTTTTGTGATCTAAGAGGCAAATCAGCCAGAAAGTTGTGTAGAAATAATTGACACTCACGTCTTCTATTTATTTATATCATATCGGATGGATCTTAGTTGTCAACATGGAGTAAATAAAGATGTGATCAACAATTTTACACATAACCCACTCTATAAATAGTGCATAATGTTGTGTTCATAATCAAATATTTAATTATTTTAGTCTATTTAAAATTGTTATCCCAAGAGGAAAATATGTGAAATAATTTAATTCAGATACACTGAGTATCTCATATGAATGTAAACATGTATTTTATGTTGAATAAAAATCATGGAAAGTTATTTTACTTCATTTTCTGGTTTATGATTAATGAATTGATAAACAGCAACTGATCTTGTTTTTGATCTTAATCTGAGTTTTAAAGAAGAAACTATGTCAGTCAGAACTGATATTGTAATGATGGAAGCTGGAAATAAGTGTCTTACTTGGCTGGTTTAACAGATGAGTTGTGGATAAGGTAATAAAGTTATAAAGAGATGTAGAATCCGATTTACCAAAAAAGTTTAATTTTGGAAGTAGTCATAATGTTAAGATAAAAGTTTATTGATGTAAAAACTTAGTATATAAGAAATAAATGAAAGTCAACAGATGAAATGAAAATAAAAATAAAGTAATGTTCACTTATTTGAAGTGAGGTACATTCTTTATTCAGGTGCATGTAGGCCAACGGCCCATAACACAATTGACGTCAAACACCCTTCGAGTTTCTAGAGAGCTGCTAATTACATAATACATACATTGCCAGGTTCTGAAGTACATTTGTACATTTGACTTCAAAGTATTACATTTATGAAAATAAGGATAAGTATAATAGTTCGCAGGAATATAAGATTAACTGTAAGATTATAATCAGTGCAATGCTGATCCAGAACACTGAAACATATAAAGTATCAGAAAGAAGAATGACATCATCAGCAAACAAAAGGAAGAACAAATGAGTTATTTCAGGATGTTGTTGGATACAAGGATAACGCTCAAATTCAATTTTATCTGCTAACTCGTTTATAAAATTTAAAATAGAGAACAAAAAAGGACTGAGAACATATCCTTGCCATACTCCAACAATTACCGGTATTACTCAAGGAAGTCTGTTATATGACTTAAACTAAATGAGTGAATTTTTGTATTGTGAGAGGTAAAATGTTCCATACGAGCACATGTGCACATATCATGTTACCTAGCAACCAGCGAGAGTTCCTGTATTTCCTTATCTGTCATGCCATAAAACAATTGTTTGTGACGTCATTTGGGCTTGTCGCAAGAGATGTGGGATGTATGTATGTAGTGTATGTTTGTATGTTGTTTGTTTGTATGTATGTATGTATGTATGTATGTATGTATGTATGTATGTATGTATGTATGTATGTATGTATGTATGTATGTATAAAGGGAATGTTGATGAAGGTTTATTTCTTGCTCTTCAAACAAGCCCAATCAAGTATGTTTACAAGATTTATCGATAAGTGCTAAATAAATACAATTTAGATTACAAATATTATGTCTATAATATATAATATTTATATATATAATTATGCACTCCTCCATAAGGTCAAGGCTTTTGAAGAAAATTACCGTAATCGTTTTTAAACTATTTATAATTTTTGAATATATGTAATATGTAAGTAATGTTATGACTTGCTCTAAAAGTTACAAGATTGAAATTATTTTTGTATGTAGACCTGTTTATCTATTACCGTAATTCTTCCATAATTTCGACCCTCAAATTTTCCAAATATTTTAACGAAATGTTCACGGTCGAAATTATCACCACTCACCTTCGTTTGTGCGCAATCTTTGTCGAAATTTTAGATTTTCATATAAATGTTTAAAACCAATTTGAAAAAGAAGGTTACAGACTTCGTAAATATTAGTTAGCAAAAACTTTTAATTATGTTTGTATATGGTAATTTTATTCATATAATGAACTAATGCACCATTTTTTCTTCTTCAGAAGACAAGTTACGATCGGCGAAGCCACGATTCTCAATTTATTGTTTCTGTGAAATTTGAATGTCATTTGGATTTTAAATTGTGTACCAGGAAATAAAACAATAATAATTTGGAGTTGAATTGTTATGTTCTTAGACTTGACAAAATAGATCAGGAAATTTGAAATGATATGAATCGTAATTTAGCTTTAGCGTGCATGTCTCGCATCGCTGGCTGTCCACATGTTTTCAAAGGAAGTACAATCTGATTGGTTGCTATATTAGTATAAACCAATCACAGCAGACTATCGTCATTACGGAATTCCCTTCTAGCAAGCGTATCACCAAGAACTGAGAAAAAACAATACACCAATGCCGAGCAATCCTAACTATTTTTGCATTAGTTCAGATTCCTATGTGTAAAATTCATCAATAAATTATAATATGAACCATTGTCTGTTGCTATACAAGTCAAGTTAAGAAGCATATTTTCTCAGTCAACTTTTTTTGAAACGGCATTGCGTGACAATCAAGTAGAATATATCAACAAGCTTGCTTTGCAAGAAATTACGAACATAAACAATGACAGCTGAATAATTATATTACTTTGAAAGGCTTAATTCATGCAAACTAATTATTGGTAATATTTTGAAACATATACCTCAACATATATGGTTCTGATTATCTACGATAGTGGACAGTCGTCTCTCTTGGTGTTTGGTTGAGTCTATTTGTATGTAGGGATTAACAAGTCACAAAACTTTGAAACAATTTATTACATATTCAGATTTTTAAAACTGAAATGTATTTGTAAGTATGAGCTAACATCTGTCATAATATTCCAACAGTAATTAATCATTTGATAAGTAAATTGACTTATCAAAATGGAAAGGCAAAAAACATCCCCTGCAGTCATCCCTACTCAAAATAGACTATTCCAGTGACTTCACTGCAGACTTTAATGAACTAGGTCAATTGACTGTTTCAAGTCTCCCCAGAAAACATCCAGATGTTACAAAACTTATCATTAGTCATGTGACTGTTTCAAGTCTCCCCAGCAAACATCCAGATGTTACAAGCCTTATTATTGGTTAACTTTGGGACTTCCCTTCTCTTAGCCAATCAGAAAATTCAATACAAACTCTATTCATAGTGTAGCATTACTGTGTTGACAGTCTAAGTGATATATATTTATAGCCTCACACGGAAGTGATTGCTGCATTTTCATTTACGAAAAATGAAATCATTGATAATGGATAATATGATAACATGTAACATTATTCTTAATAAAGGTATGTCATAAGTACAGTAAGTGAATAAATTGGGAAGTGTGAAAATACACCTATAGATTAGAATGTATTGTGACAAGCGTGATCAAGTTAAAACATTTCCCAAAATTTGTGTAATAAAAAATACGTGTTTTTCTCATAAAACTCACTGAAAAGAAATCACAAGACGATTGTTTATCATGGCTGTAAATAATTTGTTTTCAAAATTTGGAATGTGGTCGAATTTTTAATTTGTCAGTACTGAACTTCTGGTACAATGTCGAAATTTGGAAAGGTATTTTGAAAAAAGGCTGTCAGATGATCTTACGTGGGCGAACTTATAGAGGGGGCGAAATTAAGGAAGAATTACGGTAAGTCTTATTTCTAGATCAGATTCGAGTTATTTTGGGACAAGCCAATTATATTTTCCTTCAGATAAGTAATCATACGTCCTTGGTTTACATTTGTAGAAATAAACTGATTTTTTAATGTAAATTAATTATTTATGTATAGAAAGGACATTTGTAGTGAAATCTCTTTTGGCAGTAATACTTGTTTGACCGTCTTAATGAATCCATCCTGTTTGTTTGTTTGTTTTAATGATGAATTTTGAGAGAGAAATCATATATATAGATATAGATAGTTATTGTCAGAAGGTACTTATATTATTTTTGCTTGTTGATAGTTAATGTAACTTAGCATCACCTTCACCTTCTTCTTGATCTGATCTACTCCAGCATGATTACTGTCAGTATTGAGAGAGAAGTTATATTAAAGCTTGATCAAATATTGTACCGGTGAAAATTTCTCTGTGACTCACTATTTCTCTTATTCATTCTGTGTGTTTGTCTCTCTCTACCAGTATTCTGCCAACTGGTCATTTGGCCAACAAGCAACCTGTCTCTCTGTTTCTCTTACTCCCTCTCTGTCCCTGTCTCTGTCTCTCTGTCTCTGTCTCTCTGTCTCTCTCTCTGTCTCTCTCTCTCTCTCTCTCTCTCTCTCTCGCTCTCTCTGTCTCTCTCTCTCTCTCTCTCTCTCTCTCTCTCTCTCTCTCTCTCTCTCTCTCTCTCTCTCTCTCTCTCTCTCTCTCTCTCTCTCTCTCTCTCTGTATTTATGTGTGTGTGTCTCTCATTCTTACTCTCTCTTACTCTCATGATCTCTCCATGTAGATATATAGATCTCTCTGGCATCCTACACTCTCTCTCTCTAGATCAGTAGGGTGTCATCTGTGTAGTTATAACCTGATGAATGAGAGCCTCTGATGTTGTGTTCTGTGCCCGGGTGCAGTCATCCTCCTTCCTCCGGATTAACCTTTAGTGAAGACTTTCTAAAGCGGGTCCTCTGGATATCAGATTCAGTGAGGTTGAGCTAATGATTATTTAAGTCCACAAATACATGATGATCCTCCAGAGGTGAAGCATTCTGTGTGAGGGTTTGATGAGGACATGATATCTATATCTGTATCATTGGTGTCACATTCTGACTACACTCGGGGTCAGCTGGGTGGGAGAGTCAACTAGACGGCTTCAACTTCTAAGTAGAATCAGCTTATGTGGTCCAAATATGGCTGTCAAACAAATAGTGAATGAATTTATATCTTTCAGCTGATCTTTGTATATAACAATGTTAAAAAGAATCACATTTATTTTGTGATTTGGTGCTCTATACAATGAAGTTTTGAAAAAAAACTGATGTCAGGAGTGTTCTTGGTGTCTTAAAACTATTAATCAATATAATATCCTCAGACTTCTCAGAATCTTCCTTTATGTAGGGTGGGTGTAGGGGGATCTGTGTAGTGCTGTGTCGTCTGTTCACTGAGCAGATGGAGAAGAACTGTCTTAGTATCTGAAAGTAACCTGATTAAATACTCATTATTGTCCCTGTAGATTTAAAGAAAAGAGATCTGTATCATTCTGTCCTTTGTTCACCATCAATTTGGCTCAAGTTAACAAGAGGTTATTCTATGTAGAATCAACTGTTATCTGAGTGGATAGCTTTCTGAAGTTAATCATTCTGAAGTGATTCTTTCTGGAAATATAAAAAAAAAAAACTACATGAAATGCTTCTCTTGTCTTCTGATGATTCAGTGTCAGGTATTTGCGGTTTCCATGTTTGTCCTGAGGTTTCCTGTTTGTCCTGAGAGTTCCTGTACATAACATTGCTCTGACCAATTTGAGGGTGTGTAGTGAATCTGGACCAGTGACTAGATCTGGACACCGGTTGATGTAGTGGACATGTTCGGACAGTTCGCAGATCCTCCAGGATTTGAAGATTAGTTTGAAGATGTAACCTCTTCCCCGCGGCTAGCACACCTGTGGGGAGGGACACTAACGAGATTTTCTCACCTGTGTAGTATGTCCGCACGTAGGTAGGTGATCTGGTCACCGACTAACTTCTACTCAAGTTGGACTGGTGACTTAATTACCAGCATGTTGCTCTTGTACTGCCTGTACCTAAGAACTATATATATATATATATAACCCAGTTTTACCAAAGGAATTATTTTGAGTTGAATTCTTTAAAAGATATATTCTGCCATCATCATCTGTATGTGAAGTATGTCTTCTTTTTACAACAATAGGATAATAGAACAAGATAAAAAATACTCTCAAATGGAAATCTGAGTGCTATTGTCTTGAAACAAAGCTGCTAACTTGAACAATTATAGGCTGACAAGAGACCGTCATATTTCTAGTTGGAAAGATACCATTCTATTACTAGTTGACAAGAAACCGTCTTATTCAAATTTATTCCATCTCATGGATATTAATGAAACTCGAGGCCGAGTCTGACCATCAAGTAGTAAATTAAGGAGAGAAGCCATAAAAAGCACTGATCCAGTACATCTCCCTGTCTTAGCCAGGTGTGAATATATGGAGATGTGGCCAGGTTAATGTTGAAATGAATAATTGCTTATATGAATGATATATTGGTCACAATGTGTTTCAATGTGGTTTAATTTAATTGTCCCCCACCGCAACGCTGAACGGGAGACTATGTATTCAGCTGCGTCCGTACGTCACATTTCTTGTTAACGCGAAATCTCATGAAGCATTAGATCTAAAGTCTTCAAATTTGGTTTCAGCCTACATTGTGGGAAGACGCAGACACCAGTCGATTTTGGTGACCTTGACCATATTTTCAAGGTCACCACAGCACTTTGACCACTTTTCGAACTCTTGTTAACGTGATATATCATGACTGGATGGACCCAAAGTCTTCAAATTTGTTGCAAGGCTACATTGGGGGATGACGCAGACACCAGTCAATCTTGGTGACCTTGACCATATTTTCAAGGTCACCACGACACTTCGACCACTTTATTGTCTCTTGTTAACGTGATATCTCATGACCGGTTAGATATAACGTCTTAATATTTTCTGACAGCCTATATTATCGGTTTATGCAGACACCAGTCGATTTTGATGACCTTTACCTTATTTTCAAGGTCACCACAATGCTTCGACCTCTTTTCAATCTCTTGTTAATGCAATATCTCATGAACCCAAGCACTCAAAGTTGTCAAAGTTGGTGTCAGTCTACATTGGGGATGACGCAGACACCAGTCGATTTTGGTGACCTTGACCTTATTTTCAAGGTGACTAAGACACTTGACCAAATGATGTGTCCTACTAAACTCAATGTTAACGGCGGGGGACATTGCCATGTTAGTGGCAAACACTTGTTTTTAATGAACTGACCACTTTTTCAATAAAAATGTCACACTGTTAATACCCTATGAGCCTAAGAGCCAATAGCCTGAAACTTCATGAGATATACAACTTGAAAACTTGAAATGTGTTGTAATTGGTTTTGGTTATTAAAGAATATTGTTTGGCACTAATTGATTCAGCCAGGTATTGAGATTGATATCATTGTGCGGTTATCTAGACAGAAACCTCTGTCATCCAAATGCTCTATCTCACACTGCGCGCTGCTATCCAATGGGGTTGCATGAAGAGCCTCTCGACCTAGCTGATCCAACCCTTCAACTGCTGTTCTTTAAGTCAGAGATTGTTCCATTTGTTGACATGGTATGATTCCTACAAGTACCGTACACAATGGGAACGGTTGGAAGGTAACTAGATCAGCAGGGTCGAGACAAGCATAAAAAGCACTGATCCAGTACATCCTCCTGTCCAATCCAGGTGTGAATATATGGAGATGTGTCCAGTTTAATGTTGAAATGATTAATTGTTTATGTAAATGAAATATTATCTGGAATCTTAACGTGTCTCATTAGTTATGTCGAAAGAAATTGTGTTTTGGTTTCTATGAGAATTATTAATCATAAGTGAAAAGTATTTAGATATAGGTCTATCTTGTTGCAGAATTAATTATTGTTCAAAGACTTTTTGACTTTCGGTTACACCATGTCTCCACCTGTGGTGTGTTTGAACCTCCAATAAATGGTTTATAAAGAAAGGTTTTTCATCATTAAAACGTTTTACTGAAATGTTTTGACATTTGTTACGAATAATTTTAATGCAGAGAAATTCTGCCTAATGTTTGACTTTCCCAATGATGACTCTATCTATTATGAAAACTCTGAAGTCAGATGTTTTATAAATCTTTATTTTTGTTTGATAAATCTTTTATGTTTGATAAATCTCCCATGTGGTATTATTGTTGTCTCTCTCATCCCCTCAGGTCCATAAACAAGTTTGTTTAGACCTACAGTCGTCTCTTTCCTCGTCTATCTCGTGTTTGAGCAGTGATTAGTTGCTGTTTACACTGCCCCCTACTTCACTGTAAGAGTTACTTCCCCTTGGTCCACCTCGTAAACACTATTCACAATCTGTTTGTTATAAATTGTATATTCATAAAAAAATCTTCTTTTTTTTAAAGTTATTGTCTTTTAGTAAAACATATACAACCCCCCCAAAAGAGTTCCAAGTGATGCAAATGACCATTGAAACCATAATAAAAACAAGGGTGCACACACTCGACTCAAAAAGCTGTATCCGCGAAGAAGAGAAGAGAGAGTTCCAAATGCTGTCAGTATATATACTATCCAAGTGAAGGATTCTTTAGTTTGATTATTTTTGTGAGTTTTTTCTTTTGCATTCATAAATAATTAATGAATTTTTAGGTCACATTATGAACGCAGTTAGAACATGATTAAAACTGAGTTACAATAAGAGGACTGTGAAGATAAAGGACTCGGACTACAGTGATAACTCATAAGTGTCTCGCTCCTGGCTGTGTGTAAACACTTGCTCATCAAATAACACTCTCTCACTGAGTGTTGTGAGTCTCACCGGTTATAGAGTGACATTTGAAGACACGGGAAGGGTGGAAATTGTTTCTTGATGTTGTCAGTTTGCGGTTTGATAGTGGCCCAGTCAATCTACATACTCTCTGTAATGAGGTCACTGTCCCTGTTCCAAGTTGCTTCTATCGTATCTATTTGTCGTATGTATAGTACCCTAAAGAAATACACTCACCAATATTACATATGCTGATGAAATTGAAATATACTCATTTTAGATATTAACTCTGGCATGATCATAAGCTCACTAGTCCTCATTAGAAAGAAGTTGATCTATCATATCTTTAACCCTGTTTGTTAGGTTCAAGTTGATCTATCATACCATCAGTCCAGTGCAACAGATTACAATACAGTGATTATCTTCATTCCAGTTGTTATCTTACATGGCTTTAATAATCTTACAATGCAGTCAATAACATAACCCTCACCCTTTAACCCTCACCCTGGCACCCCCCCCGGATGGTCAAGGGGGTTTTCAGGGTCTAAAAAGAGTGTTTACAATCACACTATGATGCACCCATGGTTTAGTGATCCTTCAGATCTCTCATGTTTCTCGATTTTATCAGGGTAATGTTGATTGGGCATCAGGAATGTATATAGACATATTCAACTACATATAGTTGCAACATCATCCATGATATCGGGATGGCACTGACAATTGCTCATGCACATTCCAGGTGCATGCAAGATGAGAAGCTCTTATAAAATGATTATAATATGATACCATTTTGTTCATGTTCGCAAAGGTGAAATCTGAAAACTACTTTCACATTGTGATGCATGTTGCAGGTGCATTCGCAGCGTGAGGAGACGTACATGAAGCTGCAGGTGCATCGTCAGACGATGACGGAGGACAAACATCTCCTGACGGAGCACGAGAAGGAGCACCAACGTCTCGTCCGCATCGGTGCACGCACCGACATGGCGGCATCCGATATGTACTGAGAACTACGGGACATGCAGAAACTGAGCAGGAACAGAGGAATAGAAGAAAGGGGTGGATGGTTTGTTGGGTAGGGAGACTAGAGCAACAGAAGAAAGGGGTGGATGGTTTGTTGGGTAGGGAGACTAGAGCAACAGAAGAAAGGGATGGATGGTTTGTAAGACACTAGCACTGATGGGTAAGGTGAGGGAGGGTGAGGGCGAGGGAAGGTGAGGGTGGGGGTGAGGTTGAGGGAGAGGGGGAGGGGGTACAGAGGGAGGAACACCATCTGTGGTCCATATTGAGAATAAGTATTTAGAAGTGACAACAGTTCATGATGTCCTTGTGGCCTCTTCTGAATCAGTTGACAATGTTAATCTCTGATTGTATTGATGTCACTGTGATCTTACGTCTTAATTAACATCAGAGATATCTCAACATGATGTCATTGGAACGTGTCCTATTTCTTGATAGGTCCAAGTCAGATGTCATCTAACCTACAAGGCTGTTTAGTATCTTTATTGAAGGACAGCTGGATTCTCTGGTCTCCCTGTACCAAACATGCATTGACTTTAAGTATTGTACAGAGTATTTATAAGATCAAGATTCTTTTGTTTGGGTCATTTATGGGGATGTATTGGTATTGTTAGGATGGGAATGAAGACTGACTTGGTTGAATTGAGCTTAGTATTTTGATCTAATTGATTTGTTTATATTGATGTCCTCTAACATTGATTTGGCTGTGATTTGTCATACTCAGAATTTGTAATGTTTTGTTGAACTAACTTATTTATTTAAATGTCATCAATGTTGCTATTTATTTTGAGATGTTCATGTTTTGAAGAGTAGAAGTTGTTGGATGATCTTGTAGCCAAATAACCTGTTTCTGAATTGTGTGTGGCAGTGAAGTCAAGGTCATGGACTAAATGGTGTGACTTTATAGAGCCGCTTGTTTGATTTGTGGATTTACAGATGCTTGATGGAACTCGCATCTCTTTAACCAATCAGTCAGACATCAGAGTTAGAAATGTGTGTTGTAACATGCAGAGCTACTAGTTAGTTAGAACAGGGCCCGACCTGGGGACAGTGTAAGCAAGAGTGTACCACATGTCCACACACAACACCATCAAGTATGTAAGAGGTTCACAGCTGCCTCTTTGAAATCACTACTTCACTGTTTTCAATAATGAACACTCAAAGCCAATGTGTTAGAAATTGTCATTAAAAGCCAACATTCCGAGCTAATTGGTTGTGAGAAGACCAAGTGACGCCCACTCCTCCCACCAGACAGCCCCAGCGAGTCAGCTTGACTTGTTATAAGCCAGGCCACCCAAGAAACAAGGACCTCAAACCTGGGACGTACCACATTGTCCTTGGAGTGATATCTGACAGAGTTGGACTTAAGTTTGGACAGTGTCCAGTCAGATTGTCATGTTTAAATGTTAACCTTGAACAAAAGCTTCCGGAAGTTTCTAACTAATAGCATACCATGTGACAGCATACCATGTGACAGAGTGTTCAACTGGCCTTCTTTCCTACAGATCATTTTGAATCATGAAGTTAGTTTTTTAAAATGTTAGAAATTCAACTGAAAGTTTTTACTGTTGCCTTTCTGCACTCAGTTCAGGTGAGTCCCTGGTGCAGGGTGGTACCAGGCCAACCACAAAATAGAGACATGACAGAGGGTGGAACACAAACCGAGTCTCAAGGCTGCCCACACCAGGTGACACACCTGACAAGATTCACCAGGATAAACTTGTAAATGGAGACACTTTTCATTTGGTTTAGTTGAGCTATGACAGTGTTGAATAAGCTTAGAATGTTGCCAGCAACAATGTGTAGTTCCAGATTTTGTAAAATTAAAAATAAACAGAAAGAATTTCAAGCTTAATAAGAATGATCCTTAGTACATGTGAGGATTATTCATACCTGATAAAGGGAGTTGAGGTGGTTACATCAGCTGTCAACAAATGTAAATCAGTTGTTCACAGGTTCTTAAATTGTAGTAAAATTAAAGGTTGTGGAACATTGTATAGAACATGTTTTACATTGCAGTAACACTATCAATTGAAATGTTAACTTTTGTGTAACATTGTATATTAAATTTACATTTTACAAGCATTGCATATTTGAATGTTTACCTTTAAAACATTTTTACTTTTGGATACAATGTTTTATTTTTTGATACAATGTTTTATTTTTTGATACAATGTTGCAGTTTATTGATTCAGTGTTACTGGGTTACTTGAACTAAAGTAATAATTTCTGTCACTTACACACATTCAATATATCTATATTATATCTATATTATACCTACATGATATCCACATGATACCTACATTATATCTACATGTAAGCCGGCTGTAATGTGGTTTCTTATCAGATGATTACCAGCCGAGTGTGTATGTTTATTTGACGGAATGTTTTCTTTACCTCGTGTCTTGAAAGCCTCACTTCAATATGCTGCTTGTCACACGACTTATCTAAAGAGATCTTGCCAATAGAAATCTGCAGCTGGCTTAGCTTGAGAATTTGTGTTCAGTCAGGTTTAGGTATCAACAAAGAAAGTCTTCGAATTAAGTGGAGAAAAACTCTTGGAATTTGTTATGCTTCTGACGACTCTGCCGATAATTGCATTTTAGAAGATATATATTACTTGCCAAATGTACCGGGTATACTAACTAATAGTAAAATGCATTCTGTGTCTATTTATGAATTGATGACATACCAAAACATGTTTGTTCTATGTAATAAATTCTTGTGTAATGACTGGTTAGGACTATAGAGGATTGTTTGCTAGCCAGTGTTGGTGTAGTCTCATTATGTTCATGTAGATATGATTTATCAGCATTATAAACTGAACAGCATTAACATTGTGTGCAATCAGAAAGATTTAAGCAAATTAAAGTGAAAATAAATTATCATAAAAGATTCAGCTTGGGGAGGTTAGTGTGTATATAACCGACTTTATAAAAGAATCTACTAAATTATCTTAACATGGAAATTAAAATCAATTGTGACACTGATTTTGTAATTTAAAGTAAAAAATTGTGGTTAGGAAACATTTAATAATATTTGTAGTTTCCCCTTAATTTTACTTTGTATATATATATATGTATTTGTGTTTCTCTATATGTTTTCTTTAAACCTTTTGTATATAGTCATGGACTTCTATGATGTGAAGGCCAAGTAAATGTAAGTACCGATGAAAGTTGACTGTTTAAGCAAGTGTTAAATGAAACGAATGGTTCTCTTCTTATTGAGGTTGCTTTTCTATTTAGCATTAATTATTTTCGTGACAGAAAAGCAAGAACTCTAGAATTGAAATTGAATTGTGATACCAAAGCGAAGCAAGCTTAATTTAAGTCTGTTGAAAATAATGACATTGTTATGTATAGTTAGTTATGTTACTGAATGGTGATGATAAGGTATGTTATATATATATATATTTTTCATTCAAGTGTGAAAAATGTTATACTGACTGAAATGTACATTTTATGTCTCATGGAGTGTGGCAAGATAAATTGTACAGCTTTGTATTAGTACAGTATTTGGTTTGCTGTGAAGCACTTCAATAAACCATGAATGTAACTTTCCAGTCTTCTTGTTGTTTTCTGTATTGCCATTGTTGATTCTGGGACTGGATTCTATATTATTCTCATTCAATATATTATATCTATCATCCTGTGGTTCACTGTAGATACATAGAGGATATCTGTCTTTCCTTGACAAATACCATGTTTATCTCATTGAGTGAGGTAGAAAATTAGATATTTCACGAGTGGCGCAGCCACGAGTGAAATATATTAACTTTTCTACCTCACGAGATGAGATAAACATGGTATTTGTCAAGGAAAAACAGATATTCTATTTATTATATCATTATTTCTGTGTTTTACATTGAATTGGAGTGATTTCAACGGCAAACGTACAGCCTTCGCAAGCTGACAATATGACGTCATAACATTGTCCCGGTGACGTCATGCGAGTGGTGATAAAGTTTATCGTCACTCAGTAGAGTGGTGATAAAGGTTATCACCACTGTAGCTTGATAGAGGGTTTATTTCACTGATAGAACCGAGTATCTCACTCCAAATTATGTAATAAAAGATGACATCACAATGCTTTTATATCAAATAATTAAATGCTATGCTCAATGCTTTTATGTCAACAATCTGATGACATCACAATGCGATAACATCAAAAACATGAGGGCACTGTTATGACATCACCATGCTGGGCTGTGTTCATAGATGTTAACATTTCACTGAAAGTGGTATTGAGTAATGATTTTGGATGATAAATTAAATCTCACACTAATATTTTCTAACAGTAGATCAATAGTTGATAAAGGTATAGTTGTACAAGTATACATGTAGTTGTATTTTTAGCTCATCAGGCCTGAAAGGCCTGATGGGCTTATGGCATGGCATGGTGTCCGGCGTCCGTCCATCTGTCCGTAAATTTTTCGCTTTTTCGACTTCTTCTCCAGAACCAATGACTCCACAGAGCTGAAATTTTATGTGCAGACTCCTTGGCCAATGGGGATTCTAAATTGTAGATTTCATGACCCCATGACCCCAAATTGGGTCACAAGGGTCCCATCCTTAAAAACCTATTGTCATCTTCTTCTCCAGTTCCAAAAGGTCTAGTGCGCTGAAAAGTTGTGTGCAGTCTCCTTGGCCAATGGGGATTCTAAATTGTAGATTTCGTGACCCCGTAACCCCAAATGGGGTCACAGGGGTCACATCTTTAAAAACTTGTTTTCATCTTCTCCAGTTCCAAAAGGTCTAGAGAGCTGAAAAGTTGTGTACAGTCTCCTTGGCCAATGGGCATTCTAAATTGTAGATTTCGTGATCAAGATCTACGAACCTATCTTTTGCTTGTAAACAATAACTTAAATATTCAACTTTAGATAGTAAATCAATATAATCCTGATGAGCTACAGAGCCCATGGCTCTATTTTACATTATTTGCATAAGAAAACATTAAGCACACAAACGTTTGTCACCAGCAAAAGTTGTCTGATACAAAGGAGACCATGCGTCAGACATAGAGAATACTACACGATCCGTTTAATAACATTGATGAAATGAGCGAGTGGTTTGGTATTTGACGAGCGAAAGCGAGTTAGATACCGATACCACTTACAAGTTTCATAAATATGTTATTAAGCAGAAACGAGTTTAGTATTTTATTTATTACTCACTGATTTAAAACCCACTTAGTTCCACGAACTCGTCGATAAATGTGACGCACTCCATATTGCGACAGCAGCGCTAATATTGTGATTTCATATTTTTGCCATTATGACGTCACGTCAATCCGCAGCACGCGCTGTTATTACACAATGTGTAATAACATCGTAGATTTATTAAACTGCGATATCTTCAACGAGCGAGTAATAAAGACTAATTGTAGTTTCACTGATTTTAGTCACAAAAATATTGTTTGCATGTCATGAGTGACGACCCGTCGTCTGTGTTTAATCAGTCACGCCTCAATGATTCTTCTCAAAACGTTTCCCGGCAGAAATCGCTGTATTGTTAAAATGGGTAGATTAAAATCGTCTGAATAATCAATTGCAAGTGTATATTGTCTCGATTTTATGCTCAATTGATTCTGATATACAATATACGTAGAGATACTCATCTGTCAATCTTGAGAAAAATGCATTTCTCCAGATCTTTAATCAATGTATACTAACGTTCCTACAGCACCACCTTGTAGTTTGAAATGCAAAGGATTGCTACATTTGTTCTCTATGTCTACATGTCAAATTGTATACATGTCAAAACCTACAAAACGGCAAAAATCAAATAATTTATTCAGCACAAAAATATGCTTTGAAGTCAGATTTGATTGCAATTTATTGGATTAATATCAGCATTAGTCCCAGGTATCAGCGCATGTTGTCGATCCCTTACCTGTTAAAGAATCGATCTGTTCAATGGAAATGGGTTGACTGGTGCCATGCACCATGGGCAAAGTCTCGACTGCATATGGTTACTTAAAGTGATTACAAACTTCACGGTTAATGAATGAGAAATTGAATGTCCGTAAAATCAATGAATGAATTTGTTGAGTAAACATAAAAATCAGCTAATATTAAAAAAATAACAGAGAATAAAGAAGTTAATACACGTAACATCAGTGAATAAAAAAGTTTGATAAACACAAAATCAATACATAAAGTGGTTGAATAAACATAAAATCAACTAATAAAGAATATTAACATCCATACAATCTGTGAATAAAGTGGTTGAATATCCATTAAATCAATGAATGAAGATTGACTACACATACAACCAGTGATTGAAGAATTGAATAACCATTTAAAGTTTGAATAAAGAAGTCGAGGGCACATACACCTATAGTAATACGTTGGGTACAACTACAATCAGTGAATGAAGAATAATATCTATAAAATCAATAAATGTAGAAGTTATTATTTCGGATTATTTCGTAAAGCAGCATGCATGTTTCATCAGAATACAAAAAGGAAGACCAGTTTCCTCAATCTCAATATCAGTGAAAAAGAGAGTTTACACATTCCTAAACAATTGTACTCCATTAATTACTAGTTATAATAGCATTATATAGCACCACATCGTTTTCTATATTTGTGTTAAAAGTAATTTATGTTCAATCAGGTGACATTCGGAAAGACCACTGTATATTTACATTCTACTAGACCTCGTTGCCTTGGCAACCATTCATAAAAAGTGTCCTGTTTATTATCGATATCAGAACTCTTTTTTTAACAAAAACCTCAGCACGTAATGTAGGCCTACAAACAATTGCCAAATTATCCAGATACCAACACATTGAACGGATCGCACGATTTACATTAAGTTCGTTCTTTCAATTTGACACGCGAAAATGACGGACCACAAAAATGAAATAATTTTAAAACATTGTTTTTTTCAACTATGGTAGTAACGATTACATCATGTACGTGTGCTTTATAAGATCATTATACCCCCGCTACGAAGTAAGCGGGGGTATATGGCGGTCATTCCGTCCGTCCGTCCGTCCTTCCGTCCGGTAAATTTTCTCAAAAACCGTCAAAGGTACATCAACCAAACTGTACAGATGTTAACCATGTTCTTCCGATCGCGCACAGACAATTTTCAATTTTCTGAGATTTAAATTGTTTGTCGTTTCCATGGAAACGTCACTTTTTGGACTTACGGTTTTATTGTGTTCAATGGAGACAAGTTTTCTCGGATACTGTTCAACCTAGGTGAATGAAATTTTGGTTGTGAGTACTCATGACCATACTCTTTATCGAGTTCGAAAACCAGTTCCGAAATATTATTTTTACGGAGTTATGGCCCTTGAATCCGACATTTAACTTAGTGCCAAACGAACTGTGATGCTCCAATGGGGACAAGTTTTCTCGGAAACTATTACATCTAGGTGAATGAAATTTAATATGGAGGTAGTCCAGATGATACTCTTCATCGAGTTCGAAAACCAGTTCCGAAATATTATTTTTTACGGAGTTATGGCCCTTTAATCCGAAATTTAACTTAGTACCAGAAGAATTGTGATGCTCCAATGGGGACAAGTTTTCTCGGAAACTGTTACATCTAGGTGAATGAAATTTAATATGGAGGTAGTCCAGATGAATCCCTTCATCGAGTTTGAAAACCAGTTCCGAAATATTATTTTTACGGAGTTATGGCCCTTGAATCCGACATTTAACTTAGTACCAAAAGAAACTGTGATGCTCCAATGGGGACAAGTTTTCTCGGAAACTTTTACATCTAATGGAATACAATTTTACATGTAGGTAGTCCATATGATACTCTTCATCGAGTTCACAGTCCAGTTCCGAAATAATTTTTTTTACGGAGATATGAATCCCTTGAATTTGTAATTGAACTTGGTACAAATTACCGGTGTGATGCTCTAATGGGAAACATTAAGTTACCTGAAAAATATTACATCTGGATGAATGAAATTTTGTAATAACAGTCAGTTCCTAAAATTATTTTGGACGATATTATGATGCTTGAAGCTGTTTTTTTAAACATAGTAACCTTCACATATATAATTCTCAATGGACGGATAGCGGGTGGTGGGGGTATGTGAGCCATGCTCACTTTTTTCTTGTTGCAACAGAAATTTATATATTAGTCATATATCATTTAAATAGTGAACACACGTAACATTGCTATAGTTGGGGTCACGCTGTCTATAACAGTACACATGCTACTTCTTCCCTAACGAGTACCCCCACCCTCAGAGTCAGGCACCAACCGCCAGCACTGACTCGACCATCAGCGTATTCATTCGACCACGTAACTGAATAAATCACAGAAGCAAGGAATCTTACTTCAGCTTTAACAATACGTCTCTGCACTACACGATGCCACAGATAAACCAAAGGAGCTGGTGGTGGTGATGGTGATGGTGATGGTGGTTGTGATGGTGATGGTGATGGTGGTGGTGGTGGTGATGGTGATGGTGGTGGTGATGGTGGTGGTGATGGTGATGGTGGTGGTGGTGGTGGTGATTGTGGTGGTGATGGTGTTGGTGGTGGTGATGGTGATGGTGATGGTGGTGATGGTGATGGTGATGGTGGTGGTGATGGTGGTGGTGGTGGTGATGGTGGTGGTGATGGTGCTGGTGGTGGTGATGGTGGTGATGGTGGTTGTGATGGTGATGGTGATGGTGATGGTGGTTGTGATGGTGATGGTGATGGTGATGGTGGTTGTGATGGTGGTGGTGATGGTGATGGTGGTTGTGATGGTGATGGTGATGGTGATGGTGATTGTGATTGTGAATGGTCTGATCTAATACAGATCGAGTCTACTGTGATGATATAACCTCCAGGGAGAGGGGAGGGTTCGTCACAAATACCAGTGCTGACATGACAACAAGTTGGCTAATAGTCATGTGACAGAGAACAATTTAGTTATATCCTCTCCCGTCATATTATCCCTTATATCAACAGATTTGCGTGTCAAAAGCAACTGGAGTATTACGGAGAGTACTTGAGATGTAGGGTTCATCAGGCTGGCCAACACGGAGCCATTAGCTCCACGTCACGGCTTGTAAAGGGTTCGAATCTTTAGGTGTGTAGGAATAAGGCTGGGCACACACTACGTCCGTTTTTTTTGTGTGATGCGTAATGCGATGAGTTGCGTTGCGTTTTTCCGCGCACACTACAAGTGCGTTAGATTCAATTCTGTAATATCTGCCAAATTCATTTTATTGATTAAACTATTTTGGTTTTTATATTGAATATTTGTGTTTTATACAAAGTTCATATACTGTGCTATATATCTCTAGTGTATTGTAGTCTACAGATATGGACATCTCTCAATATCAAAATAATAGTCTTACAAAACATGTTTCAGACATTTCAGTATTATCTTCAAAAACAAATAATGCTACATGTATATGTCGGCAACAATAATATAAAAAAAATTCTATGTCAAAATTATGTAAAAAGTGGGATTTGTGATTATGGATCACGACATAATCATAGTACGCATGATGCATAGGCCTACGCACTTTCCTTCCATGTGGTTTGAGTGTAAAATATGACGTCAGATAGGGAATCCTCCTTGCGATTTCGTTTGCGATGCGATAAAATAGGCGCAGCACCTATTTTCATCTCATCGGATCGCATCGCATTGACGCATCGGACGTAGTGTGCGCGGCCTATGAAAAATACACTGTCTGCGTGTTTTTAACGCATCGCATGAAAAATCGGACGTAGCGTGCGTCCGGATCCAGCCCTAACCAACCTGTTAATGGTGCCCTAGCGAAAAGTTTTCAACCTTGTTACGATATTATGTTTAATTCTTCTTCTACTGCTCGATTCGCTACCCGTACTTAGCTGAGACATCAATTTACGTGTCCAAAGCAGCTCGAGTATTTCGGAACGTACTTGAGGTGAGAGGACTCATGCACAGACGGATTAACCCTGGTGTTCAATTGGTGGAGGTTCAACTCTCTTAGTCTAACACTAACTCTAAAAAAACAAACCTTTCCATTTCTTACAGTCTCCTTTTCAATATTTAATAAAATGGTGATATTTTCAGAATAAATACTTTTTTCATAGTCTGAGTGTAAGACTACAACTCTCTGTATAAGGTCAGGAGTTGACCATCTGTTGATGGTGGCCAGACCAAAAGGTTGTCAACATTGTGTAACCTTATGTCTCTTCTGAGTTCTAACTCAGTCTGCTGTAGTTTCACGAACAGATTGGCGAGACGCTCAAGGTGAGTAGTCTGTAGGTCCCGGCACTCGACGGGGCTAGCTAGCTAGCTCCACATGTCCGAGTGATGGTTTCGAATCTCGAGGTGCTGGTAAATCGTAGACAGCACTCAGTGGGACAAGATCTCGAGGTGCTGGTAGATCGTAGACAGCACCCAGTGGGACAAGATCTCGAGGTGCTGGTAGATCGTAGACAGCACTCAGTGGGACAATATCTCGAGGTGCTGGTAGATCGTAGACAGCACTCAGTGGGACAAGATCGTGAGGTACTCGCGAGACATATATTCTCAAATTCCAAACTTTTAAATTAAGCTCATTGACTCTTCATATGGAGGTATACATATTCATTCAGCACTTAAGACTTGCCTCACCACACCACCACACGCTGTGCCGATTACCGGGTGTAATGTTGGAGTGAGAAATGCTCTCGTCATCTGACAACTCGACAACCTGACTGGAGGAGAGAGCAAATATATGCTCCTGTGTTAGACGGGCCTTGTCAGCTGTGAAAACTGCATTATCTGCAGGGGAGGTGTGATAACTGCATTATCTACCCGGGGTAGAAGCAGGTGCTCGCTAGTAGGTCGAGAGGTGGGCTCATCATTACAGAGTAAAGTGTTATGTGTATTGAGTAAAGTGTAAGCTGTCAAGGACACGTGCAAGTTCCAGGGGAATATCCTATCAACAAGTAACACGTTCCTCCCATTGCAGTAAGAGTGCTCCGGTGCCATGGCGGATCTTCAACTAACTATCTCATCCTCATACGATTCTTCCTCTGGTTTAACTGTGTGAATGAACGTCTGTGTGCTTATACAAAACACTAACTGGTGTTGAGCTATACATACATTGTGAGCTTTGTTCTAGGGAACTAGCGATGTACACATGAACTAACACTGTCAAACATGCATATGTGGAACTTCGGTTTGAGAACGTAGAGTGATTGACACCAATTTTACATAACGAGTTGGGAACAACTTTATAATTGTTTGTTATGTCATCGAGTGTAACCTATTCTTAGCTGTCAACATTTGCCTGAAAGGTGAACCTGATTCGTCCACTGCACCACCTCCAGGAGGCAGCACCGCCAACAGCAACCGACCAATAGAGAAATCTGCAATAGGTTTGCAAATGTTATTTTATCCCCAATATTCACTACATATATATAAACAATTATAGAATATAAAGGGATTAGCAGGGGCCGTTATTCGGAGGACTCTATTCAAGCAAGCTCTATTTACTTCAGAGACTATATCTGTTCATGCCTTGATGTCTACATCCCCGAGACCCGACTAACTGATGGACCGAGGGGGTGGTTCACATCAAGTCACCAACTACATCAAGATTGAAGCATACCCGCTTCTCCAGGCGAGGGTTCCTACCCCGGATACCCGCCGTGTACCCGGTATGAGACGCGTGCTGTAGCCGACCAGTGCCGTGATAAATGTGTGTGCAAGCATCACCCAGTTAATAGATATGTGTGTACCCGTATTAGTACGCCGACATACTTCACCAGGAGGTGAACTCTCCCTGCTTCAGGAATGCTGTTGCTTTTTGGTACTGGAACAACGTTCTGAATGCTTAAAGCCTTAAACCGTTTGATTTATACACAGAAGAAGACTAGGTTGTCACATGGTATTGTAAGATTGCTTTATACACAGAATATGACTAGGTTGTCACATGGTATTGTAAGATTGGTTTATACACAGAAGAAGACTAGGTTGTCACATGGTATTGTAAGATTGCTTTATACACAGAAGAAGACTAGGTTGTCACATGGTATTGTAGGATTGGTTTATACATTGAAGAAGACTAGGTTGTCACATGGTATTGTAAGATTGCTTTATACATTGAAGAAGACTAGGTTGTCACATGGTATTGTAAGATTGCTTTATACACAGAATATGACTAGGTTGTCACATGGTATTGTAAGATTGCTTTATACACAGAATATGACTAGGTTGTCACATGGTATTGTAAGATTGGTTTATACATTGAAGAAGACTAGATTGTCACATGGTATTGTAAGATCGGTTTATACACATAAGGTGATTAGGTTGTCACATGGTATTGTAAGATTGGTTTATACATTGAAGAGACTAGATTGTCACATGGTATTGTAAGATTGGTTTATACACAGAAGAAGACTAGGTTGTCACATGGTATTGTAAGATCGGTTTATACATTGAAGAGACTAGGTTGTCACATGGTATTGTAAGATCGGTTTATACACAGAGGATGACTAGGTTGTCACATGGTATTGTAAGATCGCTTTATACATTGAAGAGACTAGATTGTCACATGGTATTGTAAGATCGGTTTATACACAGAAGAGACTAGGTTGTCACATGGTATTGTAAGATCGGTTTATACATTGAAGAGACTAGGTTGTCACATGGTATTGTAAGATTGGTTTATACATTGAAGAAGACTAGATTGTCACATGGTATTGTAAGATCGGTTTATACACAGAAGAGCCTAGGTTGTCACATGGTATTGTAAGATCGGTTTATACAATGAAGAGACTAGGTTGTCACATGGTATTGTAAGATCGGTTTATACATAGAAGAAGACTAGGTTGTCACATGGTATTGTAAGATCGGTTTATACATTGAAGATACTAGGTTGTCACATGGTATTGTAAGATTGGTTTATACACAGAAGAAGACTAGGTTGTCACATGGTATTGTAAGATCGGTTTATACACAGAAGAGACTAGGTTGTCACATGGTATTGTAAGATCGGTTTATACACAGAAGAGACTAGGTTGTCACATGGTATTGTAAGATCGGTTTATACACAGAAGAGACTAGGTTGTCACATGGTATTGTGAGATCGGTTTATACAATGAAGAGACTAGGTTGTCACATGGTATTGTAAGATCGGTTTATACATAGAAGAAGACTAGGTTGTCACATGGTATTGTAAGATCGGTTTATACATTGAAGATACTAGGTTGTCACATCGTATTGTAAGATTGGTTTATACACAGAAGAAGACTAGGTTGTCACATGGTATTGTAAGATCGGTTTATACACAGAAGAGACTAGGTTGTCACATGGTATTGTAAGATCGGTTTATACAATGAAGAGACTAGGTTGTCACATGGTATTTTAAGATCGCTTTATACATTGAAGAGACTAGATTGTCACATGGTATTGTAAGATTGGTTTATACACAGAAGAAGACTAGGTTGTCACATGGTATTGTAAGATCGGTTTATACATTGAAGAGACTAGGTTGTCACATGGTATTGTAAGATTGGTTTATATACAGAAGATGACTAGGTTGTCACATGGTATTATAAGATCGGTCTATACATTGAAGAGACTAGGTTGTCACATGGTATTGTAAGATCGGTTTATACACAGAAGAAGACTAGGTTGTCACATGGTATTGTAAGATTGGTTTATACACAGAGGATGACTAGGTTGTCACATGGTATTGTAAGATTGGTTTATACACAGAATATGACTAGGTTGTCACATGGTATTGTAAGATTGGTTTATTCATTGAAGAGACTAGGTTGTCACATGGTATTGTAAGATCGGTTTATACACAGAAGAAGACTAGGTTGTCACATGGTATTGTAAGATTGGTTTATACATTGAAGAGACTAGGTTGTCACATGGTATTGTAAGATTGGTTTATACATTGAAGAGACTAGATTGTCACATGGTATTGTAAGATCGCTTTATACACAGAAGAAGACTAGGTTGTCACATGGTATTGTAAGATCGGTTTATACATTGAAGAGACTAGGTTGTCACATGGTATTGTAAGATTGGTTTATACATTGAAGAGACTAGGTTGTCACATGGTATTGTAAGATCGGTTTATACAATGAAGAGACTAGGTTGTCACATGGTATTGTAAGATCGCTTTATACACAGAAGAAGACTAGGTTGTCACATGGTATTGTAAGATCGGTTTATACATTGAAGAGACTAGGTTGTCACATGGTATTGTAAGATTGGTTTATACATAGAAGAAGACTAGGTTGTCACATGGTATTGTAAGATCGGTTTATACATTGAAGATACTAGGTTGTCACATGGTACTGTAAGATTGGTTTATACATTGAAGAGACTAGGTTGTCACATGGTAATGTAAGATTGGTTTACACATTAAGAGACTAGGTTGTCACATGGTATTGTAAGATCGGTTTATACATTGAAGAGACTAGGTTGTCACATGGTATTGTAAGATCGGTTTATACATTGAAGAGACTAGGTTGTCACATGGTATTTTAAGATCGGTTTATACATTGAAGAAGACTAGGTTGTCACATGGTATTGTAAGATCGGTTTATACACAGAAGAAGACTAGGTTGTCACATGGTATTGTAAGATCGGTTTATACACAGAATAAGACTAGGTTGTCACATGGTATTGTAAGATCGGTTTATACATTGAAGAAGACTAGGTTGTCACATGGTATTGTAAGATCGGTTTATACATTGAAGAAGACTAGGTTGTCACATGGTATTGTAAGATCGGTTTATACATTGAAGAAGACTAGGTTGTCACATGGTATTGTAAGATCGGTTTATACACAGAAGAGACTAGGTTGTCACATGGTATTGTAAGATCGGTTTATACACAGAAGAGACTAGGTTGTCACATGGTATTGTAAGATCGGTTTATACACAGAAGAGACTAGGTTGTCACATGGTATTGTGAGATCGGTTTATACAATGAAGAGACTAGGTTGTCACATGGTATTGTAAGATCGGTTTATACATAGAAGAAGACTAGGTTGTCACATGGTATTGTAAGATCGGTTTATACATTGAAGATACTAGGTTGTCACATCGTATTGTAAGATTGGTTTATACACAGAAGAAGACTAGGTTGTCACATGGTATTGTAAGATCGGTTTATACACAGAAGAGACTAGGTTGTCACATGGTATTGTAAGATCGGTTTATACAATGAAGAGACTAGGTTGTCACATGGTATTTTAAGATCGCTTTATACATTGAAGAGACTAGATTGTCACATGGTATTGTAAGATTGGTTTATACACAGAAGAAGACTAGGTTGTCACATGGTATTGTAAGATCGGTTTATACATTGAAGAGACTAGGTTGTCACATGGTATTGTAAGATTGGTTTATATACAGAAGATGACTAGGTTGTCACATGGTATTATAAGATCGGTCTATACATTGAAGAGACTAGGTTGTCACATGGTATTGTAAGATCGGTTTATACACAGAAGAAGACTAGGTTGTCACATGGTATTGTAAGATTGGTTTATACACAGAGGATGACTAGGTTGTCACATGGTATTGTAAGATTGGTTTATACACAGAATATGACTAGGTTGTCACATGGTATTGTAAGATTGGTTTATTCATTGAAGAGACTAGGTTGTCACATGGTATTGTAAGATCGGTTTATACACAGAAGAAGACTAGGTTGTCACATGGTATTGTAAGATTGGTTTATACATTGAAGAGACTAGGTTGTCACATGGTATTGTAAGATTGGTTTATACATTGAAGAGACTAGATTGTCACATGGTATTGTAAGATCGCTTTATACACAGAAGAAGACTAGGTTGTCACATGGTATTGTAAGATCGCTTTATACACAGAAGAGACTAGGATGTCACATGGTATTGTAAGATCGCTTTATACACAGAAGAGACTAGGTTGTCACATGGTATTGTAAGATCGCTTTATACATTGAAGAGACTAGATTGTCACATGGTATTGTAAGATTGGTTTATACACAGAAGAAGACTAGGTTGTCACATGGTATTGTAAGATCGGTTTATACATTGAAGAGACTAGGTTGTCACATGGTATTGTAAGATTGGTTTATATACAGAAGATGACTAGGTTGTCACATGGTATTGTAAGATCGGTTTATACATTGAAGAGACTAGGTTGTCACATGGTATTGTAAGATCGGTTTATACACAGAAGAAGACTAGGTTGTCACATGGTATCGTAAGATTGGTTTATACATTGAAGAAGACTAGGTTGTCACATTGTATTGTAAGATTGGTTTATACATTGAAGAGACTAGGTTGTCACATGGTATTGTAAGATCGGTTTATACACTGAAGAGACTAGGTTGTCACATGGTATTGTAAGATCGGTTTATACAATGAAGAGACTAGGTTGTCACATGGTATTGTAAGATCGCTTTATACATTGAAGAGACTAGGTTGTCACATGGTATTGTAAGATCGGTTTATACAATGAAGAGACTAGGTTGTCACATGGTATTGTAAGATCGCTTTATACACAGAAGAAGACTAGGTTGTCACATGGTATTGTAAGATCGGTTTATACATTGAAGAGACTAGGTTGTCACATGGTATTGTAAGATTGGTTTATACATTGAAGAGACTAGGTTGTCACATGGTATTGTAAGATCGGTTTATACAATGAAGAGACTAGGTTGTCACATGGTATTGTAAGATCGCTTTATACACAGAAGAAGACTAGGTTGTCACATGGTATTGTAAGATCGGTTTATACATTGAAGAGACTAGGTTGTCACATGGTATTGTAAGATTGGTTTATACATAGAAGAAGACTAGGTTGTCACATGGTATTGTAAGATCGGTTTATACATTGAAGATACTAGGTTGTCACATGGTACTGTAAGATTGGTTTATACATTGAAGAGACTAGGTTGTCACATGGTAATGTAAGATTGGTTTACACATTAAGAGACTAGGTTGTCACATGGTATTGTAAGATCGGTTTATACATTGAAGAGACTAGGTTGTCACATGGTATTGTAAGATCGGTTTATACATTGAAGAGACTAGGTTGTCACATGGTATTTTAAGATCGGTTTATACATTGAAGAAGACTAGGTTGTCACATGGTATTGTAAGATCGGTTTATACACAGAAGAAGACTAGGTTGTCACATGGTATTGTAAGATCGGTTTATACACAGAAGAAGACTAGGTTGTCACATGGTATTGTAAGATCGGTTTATACATTGAAGAAGACTAGGTTGTCACATGGTATTGTAAGATCGGTTTATACATTGAAGAGACTGGGTTGTCACATGGTATTGTGAGATTGGTTTATACACAGAAGAAGACTAGGTTGTCACATGGTATTGTAAGATTGGTTTATACACAGAAGAAGACTAGGTTGTCACATGGTATTGTAAGATTGGTTTATACACAGAAGAAGACTAGGTTGTCACATGGTATTGTAAGATTGGTTTATACACCGAAGAGACTAGGTTGTCACATGGTATTGTAAGATCGGTTTATACACAGAAGAAGACTAGGTTGTCACATGGTATCGTAAGATTGGTTTATACATTGAAGAAGACTAGGTTGTCACATTGTATTGTAAGATTGGTTTATACATTGAAGAGACTAGGTTGTCACATGGTATTGTAAGATCGGTTTATACATTGAAGAGACTAGGTTGTCACATGGTATTGTAAGATCGGTTTATACATTGAAGAGACTAGGTTGTCACATGGTATTGTAAGATCGGTTTATACATTGAAGAAGACTAGGTTGTCACATGGTATTGTAAGATCGGTTTATACACAGAAGAAGACTAGGTTGTCACATGGTATTGTAAGATCGGTTTATACACAGAAGAAGACTAGGTTGTCACATGGTATTGTAAGATCGGTTTATACATTGAAGAGACTAGGTTGTCACATGGTATTGTAAGATCGGTTTATACATTGAAGAAGACTAGGTTGTCACATGGTATTGTAAGATCGGTTTATACACAGAAGAAGACTAGGTTGTCACATGGTATTGTAAGATCGGTTTATACACAGAAGAAGACTAGGTTGTCACATGGTATTGTAAGATCGGTTTATACATTGAAGAAGACTAGGTTGTCACATGGTATTGTAAGATCGGTTTATACATTGAAGAGACTAGGTTGTCACATGGTATTGTAAGATTGGTTTATATACAGAAGATGACTAGGTTGTCACATGGTATTGTAAGATCGGTTTATACATTGAAGAGACTAGGTTGTCACATGGTATTGTAAGATCGGTTTATACACTGAAGAGACTAGGTTGTCACATGGTATTGTAAGATCGGTTTATACAATGAAGAGACTAGGTTGTCACATGGTATTGTAAGATCGCTTTATACATTGAAGAAGACTAGATTGTCACATGGTATTGTAAGATCGGTTTATACAATGAAGAGACTAGGTTGTCACATGGTATTGTAAGATTGGTTTATACATAGAAGAAGACTAGGTTGTCACATGGTATTGTAAGATCGGTTTATACATTGAAGAGACTAGGTTGTCACATGGTATTGTGAGATTGGTTTATACACAGAAGAAGACTAGGTTGTCACATGGTATTTTAAGATTGGTTTATACACAGAAGAAGACTAGGTTGTCACATGGTATTGTAAGATCGGTTTATACACAGAAGAAGACTAGGTTGTCACATGGTATTGTAAGATTGGTTTATACACAGAATATGACTAGGTTGTCACATGGTATTGTAAGATTGGTTTATACATTGAAGAGACTAGGTTGTCACATGGTATTGTAAGATCGGTTTATACATTGAAGAGATTAGGTTGTCACATGGTATTGTAAGATCGGTTTTTACATTGAAGAAGACTAGGTTGTCACATGGTATTGTAAGATCGGTTTATACACAGAAGAAGACTAGGTTGTCACATGGTATTGTAAGATCGGTTTATACATTGAAGAGACTAGGTTGTCACATGGTATTGTAAGATCGGTTTATACATTGAAGAAGACTAGGTTGTCACATGGTATTGTAAGATCGGTTTATACACAGAAGAAGACTAGGTTGTCACATGGTATTGTAAGATTGGTTTATACATTGAAGAGACTAGATTGTCACATGGTATTGTAAGATCGCTTTATACACAGAAGAAGACTAGGTTGTCACATGGTATTGTAAGATCGCTTTATACACAGAAGAGACTAGGATGTCACATGGTATTGTAAGATCGCTTTATACACAGAAGAGACTAGGTTGTCACATGGTATTGTAAGATCGCTTTATACATTGAAGAGACTAGATTGTCACATGGTATTGTAAGATTGGTTTATACACAGAAGAAGACTAGGTTGTCACATGGTATTGTAAGATCGGTTTATACATTGAAGAGACTAGGTTGTCACATGGTATTGTAAGATTGGTTTATATACAGAAGATGACTAGGTTGTCACATGGTATTGTAAGATCGGTTTATACATTGAAGAGACTAGGTTGTCACATGGTATTGTAAGATCGGTTTATACACAGAAGAGACTAGGTTGTCACATGGTATTGTAAGATCGGTTTATACAATGAAGAGACTAGGTTGTCACATGGTATTGTAAGATCGCTTTATACATTGAAGAAGACTAGATTGTCACATGGTATTGTAAGATCGGTTTATACAATGAAGAGACTAGGTTGTCACATGGTATTGTAAGATCGCTTTATACACAGAAGAAGACTAGGTTGTCACATGGTATTGTAAGATCGGTTTATACATTGAAGAGACTAGGTTGTCACATGGTATTGTAAGATTGGTTTATACATAGAAGAAGACTAGGTTGTCACATGGTATTGTAAGATCGGTTTATACATTGAAGATACTAGGTTGTCACATGGTATTGTAAGATTGGTTTATACATTGAAGAGACTAGGTTGTCACATGGTAATGTAAGATTGGTTTACACATTGAAGAGACTAGGTTGTCACATGGTATTGTAAGATCGGTTTATACATTGAAGAGACTAGGTTGTCACATGGTATTGTAAGATCGGTTTATACATTGAAGAGACTAGGTTGTCACATGGTATTGTAAGATCGGTTTATACATTGAAGAAGACTAGGTTGTCACATGGTATTGTAAGATCGGTTTATACACAGAAGAAGACTAGGTTGTCACATGGTATTGTAAGATCGGTTTATACATTGAAGAAGACTAGGTTGTCACATGGTATTGTAAGATCGGTTTATACATTGAAGAGACTGGGTTGTCACATGGTATTGTGAGATTGGTTTATACACAGAAGAAGACTAGGTTGTCACATGGTATTGTAAGATTGGTTTATACACAGAAGAAGACTAGGTTGTCACATGGTATTGTAAGATCGGTTTATACACAGAAGAAGACTAGGTTGTCACATGGTATTGTAAGATTGGTTTATACACTGAAGAGACTAGGTTGTCACATGGTATTGTAAGATCGGTTTATACACAGAAGAAGACTAGGTTGTCACATGGTATCGTAAGATTGGTTTATACATTGAAGAAGACTAGGTTGTCACATTGTATTGTAAGATTGGTTTATACATTGAAGAGACTAGGTTGTCACATGGTATTGTAAGATCGGTTTATACATTGAAGAGACTAGGTTGTCACATGGTATTGTAAGATCGGTTTATACATTGAAGAGATTAGGTTGTCACATGGTATTGTAAGATCGGTTTATACATTGAAGAAGACTAGGTTGTCACATGGTATTGTAAGATCGGTTTATACACAGAAGAAGACTAGGTTGTCACATGGTATTGTAAGATCGGTTTATACACAGAAGAAGACTAGGTTGTCACATGGTATTGTAAGATCGGTTTATACATTGAAGAGACTAGGTTGTCACATGGTATTGTAAGATCGGTTTATACATTGAAGAAGACTAGGTTGTCACATGGTATTGTAAGATCGGTTTATACACAGAAGAAGACTAGGTTGTCACATGGTATTGTAAGATCGGTTTATACACAGAAGAAGACTAGGTTGTCACATGGTATTGTAAGATCGGTTTATACATTGAAGAAGACTAGGTTGTCACATGGTATTGTAAGATCGGTTTATACATTGAAGAGACTAGGTTGTCACATGGTATTGTGAGATTGGTTTATACACAGAAGAAGACTAGGTTGTCACATGGTATTGTAAGATTGGTTTATACACAGAAGAAGACTAGGTTGTCACATGGTATTGTAAGATCGGTTTATACACAGAAGAAGACTAGGTTGTCACATGGTATTGTAAGATTGGTTTATACACTGAAGAGACTAGGTTGTCACATGGTATTGTAAGATCGGTTTATACACAGAAGAAGACTAGGTTGTCACATGGTATCGTAAGATTGGTTTATACATTGAAGAGACTAGATTGTCACATGGTATTGTAAGATCGGTTTATACATTGAAGAAGACTAGGTTGTCACATGGTATTGTAAGATTGGTTTATACAATGAAGAGACTAGGTTGTCACATGGTATTGTAAGATTGCTTTATACACAGAAGAAGACTAGGTTGTCACATGGTATTGTAAGATCGGTTTATACACAGAAGAAGACTAGGTTGTCACATGGTATTGTAAGATTGGTTTACACATTGAAGAGACTAGGTTGTCACATGGTATTGTAAGATCGGTTTATACATTAGAGAGACTAGGTTGTCACATGGTATTGTAAGATCGCTTTATACATTGAAGAGACTAGGTTGTCACATGGTATTGTAAGATCGGTTTATACATTGAAGAAGACTAGGTTGTCACATGGTATTGTAAGATCGGTTTATACACAGAAGAAGACTAGGTTGTCACATGGTATTATAAGATCGCTTTATACACAGAAGAGACTAGGTTGTCACATGGTATTGTAGGATTGGTTTATACATTGAAGAAGACTAGGTTGTCACATGGTATTGTAAGATTGGTTTATACAATGAAGAGACTAGGTTGTCACATGGTATTGTAAGATTGGTTTATACACAGAAGAAGACTAGGTTGTCACATGGTATTGTAAGATTGCTTTATACACAGAAGAAGACTAGGTTGTCACATGGTATTGTAGGATTGGTTTATACATTGAAGAAGACTAGGTTGTCACATGGTATTGTAAGATCGGTTTATACATTGAAGAGACTGGGTTGTCACATGGTATTGTAAGATCGGTTTATACATTGAAGAAGACTAGGTTGTCACATGGTATTGTAAGATTGGTTTATACAATGAAGAGACTAGGTTGTCACATGGTATTGTAAGATTGGTTTATACACAGAAGAAGACTAGGTTGTCACATGGTATTGTAAGATCGGTTTATACACAGAAGAAGACTAGGTTGTCACATGGTATTGTAAGATTGGTTTATACATTGAAGAGACTAGATTGTCACATGGTATTGTAAGATTGGTTTATACATTGAAGAGACTAGGTTGTCACATGGTATTGTAAGATTGGTTTATACATTGAAGAAGACTAGGTTGTCACATGGTATTGTAAGATTGGTTTATACAATGAAGAGACTAGGTTGTCACATGGTATTGTAAGATTGGTTTATACACAGAAGAAGACTAGGTTGTCACATGGTATTGTAAGATCGGTTTATACACAGAAGAAGACTAGGTTGTCACATGGTATTGTAAGATTGGTTTATACATTGAAGAGACTAGATTGTCACATGGTATTGTAAGATCGCTTTATACACAGAAGAAGACTAGGTTGTCACATGGTATTGTAAGATCGCTTTATACACAGAAGAGACTAGGATGTCACATGGTATTGTAAGATCGCTTTATACACAGAAGAGACTAGGTTGTCACATGGTATTGTAAGATCGCTTTATACATTGAAGAGACTAGATTGTCACATGGTATTGTAAGATTGGTTTATACACAGAAGAAGACTAGGTTGTCACATGGTATTGTAAGATCGCTTTATACATTGAAGAGACTAGGTTGTCACATGGTATTGTAAGATTGGTTTATATACAGAAGATGACTAGGTTGTCACATGGTATTGTAAGATCGGTTTATACATAGAAGAAGACTAGGTTGTCACATGGTATTGTAAGATCGGTTTATACATTGAAGATACTAGGTTGTCACATGGTATTGTAAGATTGGTTTATACATTGAAGAGACTAGGTTGTCACATGGTAATGTAAGATTGGTTTACACATTGAAGAGACTAGGTTGTCACATGGTATTGTAAGATCGGTTTATACATTGAAGAGACTAGGTTGTCACATGGTATTGTAAGATCGGTTTATACATTGAAGAGACTAGGTTGTCACATGGTATTGTAAGATCGGTTTATACATTGAAGAAGACTAGGTTGTCACATGGTATTGTAAGATCGGTTTATACACAGAAGAAGACTAGGTTGTCACATGGTATTGTAAGATCGGTTTATACACAGAAGAAGACTAGGTTGTCACATGGTATTGTAAGATCGGTTTATACATTGAAGAAGACTAGGTTGTCACATGGTATTGTAAGATCGGTTTATACATTGAAGAGACTGGGTTGTCACATGGTATTGTGAGATTGGTTTATACACAGAAGAAGACTAGGTTGTCACATGGTATTGTAAGATTGGTTTATACACAGAAGAAGACTAGATTGTCACATGGTATTGTAAGATCGGTTTATACACAGAAGAAGACTAGGTTGTCACATGGTATTGTAAGATCGGTTTATACACAGAAGAAGACTAGGTTGTCACATGGTATTGTAAGATTGGTTTATACATTGAAGAAGACTAGGTTGTCACATGGTATTGTAAGATTGGTTTATACAATGAAGAGACTAGGTTGTCACATGGTATTGTAAGATCGGTTTATACACAGAAGAAGACTAGGTTGTCACATGGTATTGTAAGATCGGTTTATACACAGAAGAGGACTAGGTTGTCACATGGTATTGTAAGATTGGTTTATACATTGAAGAGACTAGATTGTCACATGGTATTGTAAGATCGCTTTATACACAGAAGAAGACTAGGTTGTCACATGGTATTGTAAGATCGCTTTATACACAGAAGAGACTAGGATGTCACATGGTATTGTAAGATCGCTTTATACACAGAAGAGACTAGGTTGTCACATGGTATTGTAAGATCGGTTTATACATTGAAGAGACTAGATTGTCACATGGTATTGTAAGATTGGTTTATACACAGAAGAAGACTAGGTTGTCACATGGTATTGTAAGATCGCTTTATACATTGAAGAGACTAGGTTGTCACATGGTATTGTAAGATTGGTTTATATACAGAAGATGACTAGGTTGTCACATGGTATTGTAAGATCGGTTTATACATTGAAGAGACTAGGTTGTCACATGGTATTGTAAGATCGGTTTATACACAGAAGAGACTAGGTTGTCACATGGTATTGTAAAATCGGTTTATACAATGAAGAGACTAGGTTGTCACATGGTATTGTAAGATCGGTTTATACATAGAAGAAGACTAGGTTGTCACATGGTATTGTAAGATCGGTTTATACATTGAAGATACTAGGTTGTCACATGGTATTGTAAGATTGGTTTATACATTGAAGAGACTAGGTTGTCACATGGTATTGTAAGATCGGTTTATACATTGAAGAGACTAGGTTGTCACATGGTATTGTAAGATCGGTTTATACATTGAAGAGACTAGGTTGTCACATGGCATTGTAAGATCGGTTTATACATTGAAGAAGACTAGGTTGTCACATGGTATTGTAAGATCGGTTTATACACAGAAGAAGACTAGGTTGTCACATTTTTTTGTAAGATCGGTTTATACACAGAAGAAGACTAGGTTGTCACATGGTATTGTAAGATCGGTTTATACATTGAAGAAGACTAGGTTGTCACATGGTATTGTAAGATCGGTTTATACATTGAAGAGACTGGGTTGTCACATGGTATTGTGAGATTGGTTTATACACAGAAGAAGACTAGGTTGTCACATGGTATTGTAAGATCGGTTTATACACAGAAGAAGACTAGGTTGTCACATGGTATTGTAAGATTGGTTTATACACTGAAGAGACTAGGTTGTCACATGGTATTGTAAGATCGGTTTATACACAGAAGAAGACTAGGTTGTCACATGGTATTGTAAGATCGGTTTATACACAGAAGAAGACTAGGTTGTCACATGGTATTGTAAGATCGGTTTATACACTGAAGAGACTAGGTTGTCACATGGTATTGTAAGATCGGTTTATACACAGAAGAAGACTAGGTTGTCACATGGTATCGTAAGATCGGTTTATACATTGAAGAGACTAGGTTGTCACATGGTATTGTAAGATCGGTTTATACACAGAAGAGACTAGGTTGTCACATGGTATTGTAAGATCGGTTTATACAATGAAGAGACTAGGTTGTCACATGGTATTGTAAGATCGCTTTATACATTGAAGAAGACTAGATTGTCACATGGTATTGTAAGATCGGTTTATACAATGAAGAGACTAGGTTGTCACATGGTATTGTAAGATTGGTTTATACATAGAAGAAGACTAGGTTGTCACATGGTATTGTAAGATCGGTTTATACATTGAAGAGACTAGGTTGTCACATGGTATTGTAAGATCGGTTTATACAATGAAGAGACTAGGTTGTCACATGGTATTGTAAGATCGCTTTATACACAGAAGAAGACTAGGTTGTCACATGGTATTGTAAGATCGGTTTATACATTGAAGAGACTAGGTTGTCACATGGTATTGTAAGATTGGTTTATACATAGAAGAAGACTAGGTTGTCACATGGTATTGTAAGATCGGTTTATACATTGAAGATACTAGGTTGTCACATGGTATTGTAAGATTGGTTTATACATTGAAGAGACTAGGTTGTCACATGGTAATGTAAGATTGGTTTACACATTGAAGAGACTAGGTTGTCACATGGTATTGTAAGATCGGTTTATACATTGAAGAGACTAGGTTGTGACATGGTATTGTAAGATCGGTTTATACATTGAAGGGACTAGGTTGTCACATGGTATTGTAAGATCGGTTTATACATTGAAGAAGACTAGGTTGTCACATGGTATTGTAAGATCGGTTTATACACAGAAGAAGACTAGGTTGTCACATGGTATTGTAAGATCGGTTTATACACAGAAGAAGACTAGGTTGTCACATGGTATTGTAAGATCGGTTTATACATTGAAGAGACTGGGTTGTCACATGGTATTGTGAGATTGGTTTATACACAGAAGAAGACTAGGTTGTCACATGGTATTGTAAGATTGGTTTATACACAGAAGAAGACTAGGTTGTCACATGGTATTGTAAGATCGGTTTATACACAGAAGAAGACTAGGTTGTCACATGGTATTGTAAGATTGGTTTATACACAGAAGAAGACTAGGTTGTCACATGGTATTGTAAGATCGGTTTATACATTGAAGAGACTGGGTTGTCACATGGTATTGTGAGATTGGTTTATACACAGAAGAAGACTAGGTTGTCACATGGTATTGTAAGATTGGTTTATACACAGAAGAAGACTAGGTTGTCACATGGTATTGTAAGATCGGTTTATACACAGAAGAAGACTAGGTTGTCACATGGTATTGTAAGATTGGTTTATACACTGAAGAGACTAGGTTGTCACATGGTATTGTAAGATCGGTTTATACACAGAAGAAGACTAGGTTGTCACATGGTATCGTAAGATTGGTTTATACATTGAAGAAGACTAGGTTGTCACATTGTATTGTAAGATTGGTTTATACATTGAAGAGACTAGGTTGTCACATGGTATTGTAAGATCGGTTTATACATTGAAGAGACTAGGTTGTCACATGGTATTGTAAGATCGGTTTATACATTGAAGAGACTAGGTTGTCACATGGTATTGTAAGATCGGTTTATACATTGAAGAAGACTAGGTTGTCACATGGTATTGTAAGATCGGTTTATACACAGAAGAAGACTAGGTTGTTACATGGTATTGTAAGATCGGTTTATACACAGAAGAAGACTAGGTTGTCACATGGTATTGTAAGATCGGTTTATACATTGAAGAGACTAGGTTGTCACATGGTATTGTAAGATCGGTTTATACATTGAAGAAGACTAGGTTGTCACATGGTATTGTAAGATCGGTTTATACACAGAAGAAGACTAGGTTGTCACATGGTATTGTAAGATCGGTTTATACACAGAAGAAGACTAGGTTGTCACATGGTATTGTAAGATCGGTTTATACATTGAAGAAGACTAGGTTGTCACATGGTATTGTAAGATCGGTTTATACATTGAAGCGACTAGGTTGTCACATGGTATTGTGAGATTGGTTTATACACAGAAGAAGACTAGATTGTCACATGGTATTGTAAGATTGGTGTATACACAGAAGAAGACTAGGTTGTCACATGGTATTGTAAGATCGGTTTATACACAGAAGAAGACTAGGTTGTCACATGGTATTGTAAGATTGGTTTATACACTGAAGAGACTAGGTTGTCACATGGTATTGTAAGATCGGTTTATACACAGAAGAAGACTAGGTTGTCACATGGTATCGTAAGATTGGTTTATACATTGAAGAGACTAGATTGTCACATGGTATTGTAAGATCGGTTTATACATTGAAGAAGACTAGGTTGTCACATGGTATTGTAAGATTGGTTAATACAATGAAGAGACTAGGTTGTCACATGGTATTGTAAGATTGCTTTATACACAGAAGAAGACTAGGTTGTCACATGGTATTGTAAGATCGGTTTATACACAGAAGAAGACTAGGTTGTCACATGGTATTGTAAGATTGGTTTACACATTGAAGAGACTAGGTTGTCACATGGTATTGTAAGATCGGTTTATACATTGAAGAGACTAGGTTGTCACATGGTATTGTAAGATCGCTTTATACATTGAAGAGACTAGGTTGTCACATGGTATTGTAAGATCGGTTTATACATTGAAGAATACTAGGTTGTCACATGGTATTGTAAGATCGGTTTATACACAGAAGAAGACTAGGTTGTCACATGGTATTATAAGATCGCTTTATACACAGAAGAGACTAGGTTGTCACATGGTATTGTAAGATCGGTTTATACACAGAAGAAGACTAGGTTGTCACATGGTATTGTAAGATTGGTTTATACATTGAAGAGACTAGATTGTCACATGGTATTGTAAGATCGCTTTATACACAGAAGAAGACTAGGTTGTCACATGGTATTGTAAGATCGCTTGATACACAGAAGAGACTAGGATGTCACATGGTATTGTAAGATCGCTTTATACACAGAAGAGACTAGGTTGTCACATGGTATTGTAAGATCGCTTTATACATTGAAGAGACTAGATTGTCACATGGTATTGTAAGATTGGTTTATACACAGAAGAAGACTAGGTTGTCACATGGTATTGTAAGATCGCTTTATACATTGAAGAGACTAGGTTGTCACATGGTATTGTAAGATTGGTTTATATACAGAAGATGACTAGGTTGTCACATGGTATTGTAAGATCGGTTTATACATTGAAGAGACTAGGTTGTCACATGGTATTGTAAGATCGGTTTATACACAGAAGAGACTAGGTTGTCACATGGTATTGTAAGATCGGTTTATACAATGAAGAGACAAGGTTGTCACATGGTATTGTAAGATCGGTTTATACATAGAAGAAGACTAGGTTGTCACATGGTATTGTAAGATCGGTTTATACATTGAAGATACTAGGTTGTCACATGGTATTGTAAGATTGGTTTATACATTGAAGAGACTAGGTTGTCACATGGTAATGTAAGATTGGTTTACACATTGAAGAGACTAGGTTGTCACATGGTATTGTAAGATCGGTTTATACATTGAAGAGACTAGGTTGTCACATGGTATTGTAAGATCGGTTTATACATTGAAGAGACTAGGTTGTCACATGGTATTGTAAGATCGGTTTATACATTGAAGAAGACTAGGTTGTCACATGGTATTGTAAGATCGGTTTATACACAGAAGAAGACTAGGTTGTCACATGGTATTGTAAGATCGGTTTATACACAGAAGAAGACTAGGTTGTCACATGGTATTGTAAGATCGGTTTATACATTGGAGAAGACTAGGTTGTCACATGGTATTGTAAGATCGGTTTATACATTGAAGAGACTGGGTTGTCACATGGTATTGTGAGATTGGTTTATACACAGAAGAAGACTAGGTTGTCACATGGTATTGTAAGATTGGTTTATACACAGAAGAAGACTAGGTTGTCACATGGTATTGTAAGATCGGTTTATACACAGAAGAAGACTAGGTTGTCACATGGTATTGTAAGATCGGTTTATACACAGAAGAAGACTAGGTTGTCACATGGTATTGTAAGATTGGTTTATACATTGAAGAAGACTAGGTTGTCACATGGTATTGTAAGATTGGTTTATACAATGAAGAGACTAGGTTGTCACATGGTATTGTAAGATTGGTTTATACACAGAAGAAGACTAGGTTGTCACATGGTATTGTAAGATCGGTTTATACACAGAAGAAGACTAGGTTGTCACATGGTATTGTAAGATTGGTTTATACATTGAAGAGACTAGATTGTCACATGGTATTGTAAGATCGCTTTATACACAGAAGAAGACTAGGTTGTCACATGGTATTGTAAGATCGCTTTATACACAGAAGAGACTAGGATGTCACATGGTATTGTAAGATCGGTTTATACACAGAAGAGACTAGGTTGTCACATGGTATTGTAAGATCGCTTTATACATTGAAGAGACTAGATTGTCACATGGTATTGTAAGATTGGTTTATACACAGAAGAAGACTAGGTTGTCACATGGTATTGTAAGATCGCTTTATACATTGAAGAGACTAGGTTGTCACATGGTATTGTAAGATTGGTTTATATACAGAAGATGACTAGGTTGTCACATGGTATTGTAAGATCGGTTTATACATTGAAGAGACTAGGTTGTCACATGGTATTGTAAGATCGGTTTATACACAGAAGAGACTAGGTTGTCACATGGTATTGTAAGATCGGTTTATACAATGAAGAGACTAGGTTGTCACATGGTATTGTAAGATCGGTTTATACATAGAAGAAGACTAGGTTGTCACATGGTATTGTAAGATCGGTTTATACATTGAAGATACTAGGTTGTCACATGGTATTGTAAGATTGGTTTATACATTGAAGAGACTAGGTTGTCACATGGTATTGTAAGATCGGTTTATACATTGAAGAGACTAGGTTGTCACATGGTATTGTAAGATCGGTTTATACATTGAAGAGACTAGGTTGTCACATGGCATTGTAAGATCGGTTTATACATTGAAGAAGACTAGGTTGTCACATGGTATTGTAAGATCGGTTTATACACAGAAGAAGACTAGGTTGTCACATTTTTTTGTAAGATCGGTTTATACACAGAAGAAGACTAGGTTGTCACATGGTATTGTAAGATCGGTTTATACATTGAAGAAGACTAGGTTGTCACATGGTATTGTAAGATCGGTTTATACATTGAAGAGACTGGGTTGTCACATGGTATTGTGAGATTGGTTTATACACAGAAGAAGACTAGGTTGTCACATGGTATTGTAAGATCGGTTTATACACAGAAGAAGACTAGGTTGTCACATGGTATTGTAAGATTGGTTTATACACTGAAGAGACTAGGTTGTCACATGGTATTGTAAGATCGGTTTATACACAGAAGAAGACTAGGTTGTCACATGGTATCGTAAGATTGGTTTATACATTGAAGAAGACTAGGTTGTCACATTGTATTGTAAGATTGGTTTATACATTGAAGAGACTAGGTTGTCACATGGTATTGTAAGATCGGTTTATACATTGAAGAGACTAGGTTGTCACATGGTATTATAAGATTGGTTTATACATTGAAGAGACTAGGTTGTCACATGGTATTGTAAGATCGGTTTATACATTGAAGAAGACTAGGTTGTCACATGGTATTGTAAGATCGGTTTATACACAGAAGAAGACTAGGTTGTCACATGGTATTGTAAGATCGGTTTATACACAGAAGAAGACTAGGTTGTCACATGGTATTGTAAGATCGGTTTATACATTGAAGAGACTAGGTTGTCACATGGTATTGTAAGATCGGTTTATACACAGAAGAAGACTAGGTTGTCACATGGTATTGTAAGATTGGTTTATATACAGAAGATGACTAGGTTGTCACATGGTATTGTAAGATCGGTTTATACATTGAAGAGACTAGGTTGTCACATGGTATTGTAAGATCGGTTTATACACAGAAGAGACTAGGTTGTCACATGGTATTGTAAGATCGGTTTATACAATGAAGAGACTAGGTTGTCACATGGTATTGTAAGATCGGTTTATACATAGAAGAAGACTAGGTTGTCACATGGTATTGTAAGATCGGTTTATACATTGAAGATACTAGGTTGTCACATGGTATTGTAAGATTGGTTTATACATTGAAGAGACTAGGTTGTCACATGGTATTGTAAGATCGGTTTATACATTGAAGAGACTAGGTTGTCACATGGTATTGTAAGATCGGTTTATACATTGAAGAGACTAGGTTGTCACATGGCATTGTAAGATCGGTTTATACATTGAAGAAGACTAGGTTGTCACATGGTATTGTATGATCGGTTTATACACAGAAGAAGACTAGGTTGTCACATTTTTTTGTAAGATCGGTTTATACACAGAAGAAGACTAGGTTGTCACATGGTATTGTAAGATCGGTTTATACATTGAAGAAGACTAGGTTGTCACATGGTATTGTAAGATCGGTTTATACATTGAAGAGACTGGGTTGTCACATGGTATTGTGAGATTGGTTTATACACAGAAGAAGACTAGGTTGTCACATGGTATTGTAAGATCGGTTTATACACAGAAGAAGACTAGGTTGTCACATGGTATTGTAAGATTGGTTTATACACTGAAGAGACTAGGTTGTCACATGGTATTGTAAGATCGGTTTATACACAGAAGAAGACTAGGTTGTCACATGGTATCGTAAGATTGGTTTATACATTGAAGAAGACTAGGTTGTCACATTGTATTGTAAGATTGGTTTATACATTGAAGAGACTAGGTTGTCACATGGTATTGTAAGATCGGTTTATACATTGAAGAGACTAGGTTGTCACATGGTATTATAAGATTGGTTTATACATTGAAGAGACTAGGTTGTCACATGGTATTGTAAGATCGGTTTATACATTGAAGAAGACTAGGTTGTCACATGGTATTGTAAGATCGGTTTATACACAGAAGAAGACTAGGTTGTCACATGGTATTGTAAGATCGGTTTATACACAGAAGAAGACTAGGTTGTCACATGGTATTGTAAGATCGGTTTATACATTGAAGAGACTAGGTTGTCACATGGTATTGTAAGATCGGTTTATACATTGAAGAAGACTAGGTTGTCACATGGTATTGTAAGATCGGTTTATACACAGAAGAAGACTAGGTTGTCACATGGTATTGTAAGATCGGTTTATACACAGAAGAAGACTAGGTTGTCACATGGTATTGTAAGATCGGTTTATACATTGAAGAAGACTAGGTTGTCACATGGTATTGTAAGATCGGTTTATACATTGAAGAGACTAGGTTGTCACATGGTATTGTGAGATTGGTTTATACACAGAAGAAGACTAGGTTGTCACATGGTATTGTAAGATTGGTTTACACATTGAAGAGACTAGATTGTCACATGGTATTGTAAGATTGGTTTATACACAGAAGAAGACTAGGTTGTCACATGGTATTGTAAGATCGGTTTATACACAGAAGAAGACTAGGTTGTCACATGGTATTGTAAGATTGGTTTATACACAGAAGAAGACTAGGTTGTCACATGGTATTGTAAGATCGGTTTATACACAGAAGAATGCTAGGTTGTCACATGGTATTGTAATATTGGTTTATACACTGAAGAGACTAGGTTGTCACATGGTATTGTAAGATCGGTTTATACACAGAAGAAGACTAGGTTGTCACATGGTATCGTAAGATTGGTTTATACATTGAAGAAGACTAGGTTGTCACATGGTATTGTAAGATTGGTTTATACAATGAAGAGACTAGGTTGTCACATGGTATTGTAAGATTGGTTTATACACAGAAGAAGACTAGGTTGTCACATGGTATTGTAAGATCGGTTTATACACAGAAGAAGACTAGGTTGTCACATGGTATTGTAAGATTGGTTTACACATTGAAGAGACTAGGTTGTCACATGGTATTGTAAGATCGGTTTATACATTGAAGAGACTAGGTTGTCACATGGTATTGTAAGATCGCTTTATACATTGAAGAGACTAGGTTGTCACATGGTATTGTAAGATCGGTTTATACATTGAAGAAGACTAGGTTGTCACATGGTATTGTAAGATCGGTTTATACACAGAAGAAGACTAGGTTGTCACATGGTATTGTAAGATCGCTTTATACACAGAAGAGACTAGGTTGTCACATGGTATTGTAGGATTGGTTTATACATTGAAGAAGACTAGGTTGTCACATGGTATTGTAAGATTGGTTTATACAATGAAGAGACTAGGTTGTCACATGGTATTGTAAGATTGGTTTATACACAGAAGAAGACTAGGTTGTCACATGGTATTGTAAGATCGGTTTATACATTGAAGAAGACTAGATTGTCACATGGTATTGTAAGATCGGTGTATACACAGAAGAAGACTAGGTTGTCACATGGTATTGTAAGATTGGTTTATACATTGAAGAGACTAGATTGTCACATGGTATTGTAAGATTGGTTTATACACTGAAGAAGACTAGGTTGTCACATGGTAATGTAAGATCGCTTTATACATTGAAGAGACTAGATTGTCACATGGTATTGTAAGATTGGTTTATACACAGAAGAAGACTAGGTTGTCACATGGTATTGTAAGATTGGTTTATACACAGAAGAAGACTAGGTTGTCACATGGTATTGTAAGATTGGTTTATACATTGAAGAGACTAGGTTGTCACATGGTATTGTAAGATTGGTTTATACATTGAAGAGACTAGGTTGTCACATGGTATTGTAAGATTGGTTTATACACAGAAGAAGACTAGGTTGTCACATGGTATTGTAAGATCGGTTTATACATTGAAGAGACTAGGTTGTCACATGGTATTGTAAGATCGCTTTATACACAGAAGAAGACTAGGTTGTCACATGGTATTGTAAGATTGGTTTATACATTGAAGAGACTAGGTTGTCACATGGTATTGTAAGATCGCTTTATACACAGAAGAAGACTAGGTTGTCACATGGTATTGTAAGATTGGTTTATACATTGAAGAGACTAGGTTGTCACATGGTATTGTAAGATTGGTTTATACATTGAAGAGACTAGGTTGTCACATGGTATTGTAAGATTGGTTTATACACAGAAGAAGACTTTGTTGTCACATGGTATTGTAAGATTGGTTTATACGTTGAAGAACTTACGCTGGTTTGTGTTGTATCATGGTGATGTGTGGAGGTGTATTAATTCACTTTAAACACCATATGCTTTTAGCTTTAATAGAGCACAAAATATATGAAATCTCAACAACTCGGCTATCAAGGATGAAGAAATATACAAGAGGAGGTGTCGGTACCAGTGACTGTCTACCGACCCTCGGATGTGTGGGTAGCGCTGTCTAAAGTGCCATCCATTGGCTCAACAGTGGAGTTCTCCACTGCCCGGATGTTGACTGAATTCGGAGTCGACTTCTCCAGTATTTACCCGGGGGAGAGCGGAACAATTCTAACGGGTACTTGAAAGACAGCGGTTTAAGAAGGTCAAGTCCATGTTTTGATAAACCAAAGTCTTAAAGTAAGCTTTACGCAAATAACAAGTAAATGTCAGCAAATACTGGGGTCAGCTCGCGGATATGTGAGTCAATACCGGGTCCCTAACACTGTCTGCAGTGGAGGCTGGAGGTGGGGGTCGGGCTGGGGTTGGACCTTTGAACGAGGCCGGGTAAAGAAACACATCTAAGCATTACCTGTTACAAGGGCGAGGACGTGATCCTGTATATAAACCTGGAACATAGAGGGATAACATGCATTGTTTAAATACAATGAATATCTGAGTATGTGTAGTTATAAAGATAATGTCAGTAAGAAGAAATATATATATATATATATATATATATATATATATATATATATATATATATATATATATATATATATATATATATATATATATATATATATATATATATATATATATATATATATATATATATATATATATATATATATATATATATATATATAAACGATCGTGACTTGGTCCGTGTAACTCTGAATCGTACAGCAACCCAACCCAATCGGACCAATCGTCCGCCACATACTGACCATATCAAACATACACACAGTAGTTAGTCGTGCTCCATGACTGTGTAAAATTAAGAGCCTTTAATACAGTCTAAATATTTATTCAGCAAGTTTACATAAACTGAATATATGGAACTGGTAGTATTGAAAAATATAAAATCATAAGGATGAAAGTACATTAAAGGTACATCCACTGTGTTGTTGTGGGTCACATATTGCAAACGTTGTAAATGGTTTTATTTTATCGGGAAGTACTGACTGTTACCGAAAACTACCATTTTGATGATAGTTGACTTAGCATATTGACGATATGAAGGTAAAAGTAGTGATATCTGATCGAAAACCGGAAAATGCACAGCGTGTGGCGCGCGCCAATGAGTCAAACGTAATTTTGGAATTTTATTTATAACAGAAAAAAGACAAATTTGAATTGATAATGTTTAGTAGGTCCCATAACTATGGGGCGTGCATTTCGTTATCTATCTATATCTATGTGTCTTCATAATGATAAAGTGTTTGCATTATGACCGCCCACCTCCGGTAACTGTTCGTTTGTATTTACTGTTTCTGAGTCTATGTTGTTGATTCCTCGCTCGCTATATTGACATAATGGTTACACTGCTCGCTATATTGACATAATGGTTACACTGCTCGCTATATTGACACAATGGTTACACTGCTCGCTATATTGACATAATGGTTACACTGCTCGCTTTATTAACATAATGGTTACACTGCTCGCTATATTGACATAATGGTTACACTGCTCGCTATATTGACATAATGGTTACACTGCTCGCTATATTGACATAATGGTTACACTGCTCGCTTTATTAACATAATGGTTACACTGCTCGCTATATTGACATAATGGTTACACTGCTCGCTATATTGACATAATGGTTACACTGCTCGCTATATTGACACAATGGTTACACTGCTCGCTATATTGACACAATGGTTACACTGCTCGCTATATTGACATAATGGTTACACTGCTCGCTATATTGACACAATGGTTACACTGCTCGCTATATTGACACAATGGTTGCACTGCTCGCTATATTGACATAATGGTTACACTGCTCGCTATATTGACACAATGGTTACACTGCTCGCTATATTGACACAATGGTTACACTGCTCGCTATATTGACATAATGGTTACACTGCTCGCAATATTGACATAATGGTTGCACTGCTCGCTATATTGACACAATGGTTACACTGCTCGCTATATTGACATAATGGTTACACTGCTCGCTATATTGACATAATGGTTACACTGCCCGAGGCTTTTGTGCCAAATATACACACAATACCTTTACATGTCAGTCCACCAAGTTGCCATCTGATTAGCAAGGTTTCTTTAGACTATTTTACCTTTTTGTAGATCTTCCCCATACGCTACCGACCTCATAATGGATCGCTGCACCTGAAGTAGGCTCTGATTTCCTAGCACGGAAACCTTAAGGAAATGCGACAAGTCTTAAATCAGCCAGTAATGGAGACTGGCAAGGTATACCTTGTGTTGGTAAATTTAACCTTCATCACACTCTACCTGCAGTTCTCCATCTTGTTCATACGACCCTATCCTGGCACCCCTCCTCTCCCTTTCCTTTACCCCTACACTTTACCCCTTTCTGCCCTCCCCTTTATCTTTACCACTCAATTTTATCTTCTTCTTCCCTCCCCTTTACGCCCTCCCATTTACCACTCAACTTTAACCCTTCTCTTCCCTTCTCCTTCCTTGTATCCCCCCCCCCCCCCCCCCCCCCCCCCCGACTCCAACAACCTGCCCAAGTGATTCCATCCGCTCCCTTTCATAGCGTGTCCCTCAAGCGGAAGCCACGATGAAACACAGACACCATCAGAATGTCCGGAACAGTCCGTCGATCCTCCAAACACTCCGGTATGAGACTGACCGAAGCCTCGTTCTGATCCTTTCATCCTCCGTTAATAACAAACTCGCCGCGTATGAATACCAGGAACTATATAAAGAGCTGGAGCACGCTCAGCAATCTGTCCAGGGATTCGCCAAGTCCCGGAGCGGAAGTTTAACGCCACTTCTTGCTATTTCCGGTGCTCTCGTCTCGACTATGGCGGACAGAACGGCGCCAAGCCAACATGTCGGACGTATAGGTCCTCACTTTCATCTCTCCGCGTGTAGTACAGTTTGTGACAGCAATAGGGTAGCTGAACTCTGGTTCAGTTTGATTGAGACAAACTAGTGGTCTCAGAGAAATGGATATGAAGACACCCATGCATGTTTTACTACAAATTGGACATTAAATAATTCATATAGGAACATTGTACCAAGCATATACCTCTCCTAATAGTCTATCTGTATAACTACACATAAGTACCAAGCATATACCTCTCCTAATAGTCTATCTGTATAAATACACATAAGTAACAAGCATATACCTCTCCTAATAGTCTATCTGTATAACTACACATAAGTACCAAGCATATACCTCTCCTAATAGTCTATCTGTATAACTACACATTGTACCAAGCATATACCTCTCCTAATAGTCTATCTGTATAACTACACATAAGTACCAAGCATATACCTCTCCTAATAGTCTATCTGTATAACTACACATAAGTACCAAGCATATACCTCTCCTAATAGTCTATCTGTATAACTACACATAAGTACCAAGCATATACCTCTCCTAATAGTCTATCTGTATAACTACACATAAGTACCAAGCATATACCTCTCCTAATAGTCTATCTGTATAACTACACATAAGTACCAAGCATATACCTCTCCTAATAGTCTATCTGTATAACTACACATAAGTACCAAGCATATACCTCTCCTAATAGTCTATCTGTATAACTACACATAAGTAACAAGCATATACCTCTCCTAATAGTCTATCTGTATAACTACACATAAGTACCAAGCATATACCTCTCCTAATAGTCTATCTGTATAACTACACATAAGTACCAAGCATATACCTCTCCTAATAGTCTATCTGTATAACTACACATAAGTACCAAGCATATACCTCTCCTAATAGTCTATCTGTATAACTACACATAAGTACCAAGCATATACCTCTCCTAATAGTCTATCTGTATAACTACACATAAGTACCAAGCATATACCTCTCCTAATAGTCTATCTGTATAACTACACATAAGTACCAAGCATATACCTCTCCTAATAGTCTATCTGTATAAATACACATAAGTAACAAGCATATACCTCTCCTAATAGTCTATCTGTATAACTACACATAAGTACCAAGCATATACCTCTCCTAATAGTCTATCTGTATAACTACACATAAGTACCAAGCATATACCTCTCCTAATAGTCTATCTGTATAACTACACATAAGTACCAAGCATATACCTCTCCTAATAGTCTATCTGTATAACTACACATAAGTACCAAGCATATACCTCTCCTAATAGTCTATCTGTATAACTACACATAAGTAACAAGCATATACCTCTCCTAATAGTCTATCTGTATAACTACACATAAGTACCAAGCATATACCTCTCCTAATAGTCTATCTGTATAACTACACATTGTACCAAGCATATACCTCTCCTAATAGTCTATCTGTATAACTACACATAAGTACCAAGCATATACCTCTCCTAATAGTCTATCTGTATAACTACACATAAGTACCAAGCATATACCTCTCCTAATAGTCTATCTGTATAACTACACATAAGTACCAAGCATATACCTCTCCTAATAGTCTATCTGTATAAATACACATAAGTACCAAGCATATACCTCTCCTAATAGTCTATCTGTATAACTACACATAAGTACCAAGCATATACCTCTCCTAATAGTCTATCTGTATAACTACACATAAGTACCAAGCATATACCTCTCCTAATAGTCTATCTGTATAAATACACATAAGTACCAAGCATATACCTCTCCTAATAGTCTATCTGTATAAATACACATAAGTACCAAGCATATACCTCTCCTAATAGTCTATCTGTATAACTACACATAAGTACCAAGCATATACCTCTCCTAATAGTCTATCTGTATAACTACACATAAGTACCAAGCATATACCTCTCCTAATAGTCTATCTGTATAACTACACATAAGTACCAAGCATATACCTCTCCTAATAGTCTATCTGTATAAATACACATAAGTAACAAGCATATACCTCTCCTAATAGTCTATCTGTATAACTACACATAAGTAACAAGCTCATGATATGATACTTATACAAGTTGCGATCATTGCAATAAGGAAAACCGTTGACTGATACTAGTTGGTGACCCATGTTTATAACAACTACACCATGAATAAACATCTGAGTGTGTTGTTTTTATGTTCGGTGTTCACATGTGCAATAAAGAAGATATAAATCCCTTAGAATTTGTTACCATCTCGTCTAAAAAATCCTCTAGTCCCCACTTTCAATTGAACAGCCCTTTGTGCTTTTATTGTGCGTTATTTTCATATCAAGGAGAACGGCACATATCATACAGACCTCGGCCCGCTCTCACAAAGCCCTTGAAGGTATCCTTGTAACGATACGATCATCCTAGACCAGTGATCATACATTGAATTTGGACAATAATGTATGGTCTCTGCTTAGACTAAAGGTACCCTTGTAGCGATACGACCATCTTAGGCTAATATCCTTAGCTTATAGTGATACGATCACATTTGACTAAGGTAGCCTTCGCTTATAATGATACGAACATCTTCGGCTAGAGGAACATGGACTCCTTTCGTAAAAGCAAACTTAACTAAGGTTAACCTTAACTCCCATTCGTTAACACTAAGGTAATCTTAGTGACTTACGATCACTTCAGTGCTCTTTGCAAAGGGTTCTTGCTCCGTGCAAGTGGACAAGGTCCCTAGACTATGTCTTGTCTTGTATGACATTTAGAACTACCTCTCCTACAAACTCACTTTGTCTGTTGTTAAGAACCCAGATCTGTTCAATCATGTCGGTCTCGTTGTTATTTAAGGTTTAAACATGATGCCCTATATAAATGAGCTATATATTATTGTTAAAATGAACAAAATTAGTTTTAGTTTTTAAAAAATGAAATTCCATGTCCAAATCTAAAAGTTAAAAATTTCTCAACCGGTTTCTATTTAAAGAATCTCATTCTAATTCTGGATGGAAGTGAAATTAGATTTTTAATCTCATTAATGATATGCCGCGAGGTATACCCGTGCTGTATACATTTATCTGTTTTAAGATTGATGACATGAAAAGAAGCCTTCTTTCAAAGAATGAAATACACATAATTTCATTGATAATAAAAAAGACGCCAGACACTCGGCGTGAGCACGTCTATTAATACATCATTAACTGCCACATAATGTCATGTCTATTACCTCGCCAGTTCAACCTCAGTCGTATTTACACACTGAAAGGGGGCGTGGAGATAGTGTGTCGGGGGGCGTGGAGATGGTGTGTCGGGGGGCGTGGAGATGGTGTGTCGGGGTTGGGATTGGTTGTGGTTGTGTGGTGAGGGGAGTTCGAATCTGAATTCGCTTTTTCAAAATGATAATGTATTTGGGCAAAATGTTTGACACGAAAGTTAAAAATGTATCAAGTGTAGAAATTTCACAAATAACGACATACATGACCTTTCTTGACTTTATTCGTTGACGCATCAGCACTGTAGGGCATCGCAAGAAAGGTAAAACGGTCCTTTTTTTACTTAGCTCTTCTATCTCATCAAAATGTTTTTTTCCCCAGAAATATGAACAGATAATATTTTGAAATTTAAATTTAGTTTAGTTGGCTTCTGAAGACATGCGTAACTCTGTTCCAGGATCATGTATCGCTTGTGGATTGAAGTGTATTGTAATTTGTGTTTTGTATGGTGCGTTTCTTTTGCACGTGAGTTTATGTATATAGAACGTGTATCAATCTCCTGACTATTGTGAGGTTGAGATGCGCATTTCCCTTAGATCAGGGCGAATACTGTCGGGGATTGACGGTTTCCGTGTTGAAGGATCGCTCTGTTTATGTGGAATATCTTCTGGTTTTATAGTGAATGAGATTGATGTTTGCGCTGTTAAATCTCACACCCATGTCAACTAAAGCGATCCGAGAGTGCATTAACCGTTCATTCATGACTTGTCTCACACTTTTATGCAGACAATAACTCATCGATGAACCTACGGCTAGTCTCACTCTTTCAATGTTCGTGTATGAATTACGATAATTACTTTGAAAGCTGACGCGTATTTCGTCTGGCACAAAAAAAGTTTCATTCAATAGCAATGCGTTTTCATTGATACCACCACACATAGAAAAGTATTGCCACCATTAGAACAATATATATATATGCGTGGATGTTGGTGTTCCGATAGTATTGTGTCTTGTAAAAATATTGGATGTGATTTTTCTTTTAAAAATTTGTTTCTGAATTTAATTAGAAGTAGGTGTATTAAATATGTTTGTTAGAGGTGATGGCGCGAATATGATTTTATAAAATACGTTTTTTTCTTAATCAAGTATAATTATGACAACCAAAGTCTCTTCAACGTTCAGATACATTCTTTCTGTTTTCTGAATCTATTCTTATTGTGGGATTAATGCACGCGGAAAGTTGATTATTAAGGGCAATGGAAGATTACATAATTTCGGCCTACATATTTAACAAGCAGTTGTCACTAAGGTGACATTGCAGATTAATACTTCAAAATTGATAAATAATGTTAAGATCAGCAAAATCGACTGGGCGATGAATCTTCCCTAAAACAACCATTAGTGTAAGAAAATGATGAAAATCAAATGAACAGGTCTTGAGATATCGATCCCTCAAACTTGCTAATATTCTGCTGTGACCTATCGCAATGTCACCACAATCTAATCAGCCCTTTGACTTTCCTAGGACAATATAAATATATGTGTAAGATATGATGAAATTCCGTGAGATATCCGCTGACAAGCTTAACATAAACGTTAACATTAGAAAAATCCAAAGTCCCGCTGTGACCTTGAGAAAAATGTCAAGGTCACCAAAATCTGATCTGCCTTTTGACTTATTTAAAGCAAATTCAGGGAATGGTTCTTGAGATACCCCGCTGACAAGCGTAAACTGACAGTCTCTTTGTGTGACCTTGAAATGAAGGTCAAGGTCACACAACTCTGTAGGAACGTTTATTCCCCTATGATGAACCCATATGCAAAATAATGTTTAAAAAACCAGTGAATAGTACTTGAGTTATCCCATTTCGTACGTACGTATATAATATATAAATATACCTATAATACCCATACCTTTTCTCGAATAATTAAAATATATTCAATCAATGGAAATCACAACTTATGAATATATATAGCTACATCTTTCAATTTAACTAATTACAGCAGTTCAGTAGAGGCTAACATGTGTATAGTCCGTCAACCTAACTTTTGGGACTGCGTTTTCCACAAATATTTATTCATTTTTCAGTTCTGTCAAATTTTGTTTATGGGCATATTGAATTTTTTATTTGACGTAACAGGAACTAAATTTTAACATTGATTTTATAGCTTAATTAAAAAGTTGGCTGTATAACTATCATTATTTTTTTGCGTTTGTTTTGACACTGCATAGGCGATTGTAGATTCAATTAATGTAATACTATACTGTTTGATTGTATGCTATTACAAATACAAACTTTTATGATATCTCTGTTGATAATATTCTATTTATAATATGCATCATGATGATTCTAGTGTCTCATAGGTCATCATGGCCGGACACTTTTATGTGTGTGACACTTAAATAAACTCTTCTTCTTCTTCTTCTTCTTCTTCTTCTTCTTCTTCTTCTGTAATGTCTAACATGCCGTGAAAACTTGCAATGCACGTGCGTGACTAGACTAAAATTTAGTCTATGAAATATACTATTTATGAAATTATTAATTACATGCTTTTCAACATTTTTATTTCATATGTAAATTGCTGTAGCCTAGACTTGCTGAAGGAGAACCTAGACTGTATTAAAGGCTCCTTTTTATTTACAGTCCTGAAGCTGGACTAGTGCGGTGGAATCAAGATGGAGACGTTACTTACTTAGACGTCGAGCGTAATAACTTTGAGATGTCCCCCAAAATCTACACATATAGTAAAACTGACCTCAGGTCATGCACGTGAATCACAAGCTTACACGATCATCTAGACATTACCCCAACTGCTCCTACTCCCGCCTTTGAGATAACAAAACAAACACAAAAATATACACTTGGAAATTAATTAAGCAACACTCTAGTTTGTAAATTTAAATGTGGTGCTCTGGGATTGTTTGGTAAATTGAACGATTTTATTATCTCAGACATAACAATTGGTTATTCAGCTACTCATTCACAGACAATCCATCATATGCAAAATTTATGACAATGTGAGGGAAAACGTGAAGGTACTGAATTTTTACCTAAAGTAACTATTGTCCTAGCAGAGAAACTACACTTCAAACTTTAAAATTGATTTATTGTAATTTGTAAACAACATTTTTAATACCAAGTTGACATTCACACACCAAAACATCTTTTATCATGCATGATAAGAAGCTAAACAGACATTAAAGTTCCAGTTCCTTTTTAACGATAATTGAGAATATGCCTACAACCATATGATCTTTGAATGAAATTTATAATTTATTTCAATCTGTATATTAAACACGTCTACTCGCTTCACATAAGCCAATAGGTAGTGACCGTATTTGTTTATTAAGACAACTTCATTGAAATTGACAGTTTCATGATTTTGTGAGTTTGAAGGTGCATACTGCTTTAACGAGTGACTTTTGTTAAAACGCCAGTTAGTAATGTGTAATCACTTCACTTAAAAGAATGACACTAATCACATTACAGCAACAAATATTGACTTTCGTTAAATTTCATAATGGAACTTGAATTTTGACATCAAAATACCATGTTATTGTAATAGCTGTTATCCAAAAGACAGTGAACCGTTATTTAGATGATGCTGTTTTCAAAACATGTCAACAGATTACATTTCCTACGAAAGTTGCGAATGCACGTGTATTGTCTCTCTTTTATCATTGTTTCGTCGAACGTATTTGAACATTTTCTTTCCAATGTTGGTATGGTTCCTTGTCTCTTGTAAACAAATCTCGCTTAGAAAAAGTTGTTCTACTCGCTAGTAAAATAGCAGGAGTTTTGTTTACAAATTTATCATATATATATGAAAAAAAAGTTTTGAAACTAGCCCTGAAGATTTTATCTGATCAAGATCATGTTGTACACAATGTATATGTCAAGCTGCCTTCTGGAAGGAGATATTTACTACCGCGTTTCAAAACCAATAGAGGTCAAAATACATTTATTCCTTTCAGTATTCGTCTGTTAAATGATATTTAAATTGATTGTGATTGATTGTTCTATGTATATGTACATGCTTGTAACCGTTGGTTTTTAAAAAAGGGTGTTGCTTAATGATAGCTATTTAAAGAACTTTTAATTTAAAATATGAAATTAATGTTAAAATATGTTCCAGTTACGTCAAGTAAGATAATAAGACACACATTAAGAATTTAAGACCTATAGTATACAATTATAATTAAAAAAATAAAATATTTAACAAAAAGGGAGTCCCAAAAGTTAGGTTGACAGACTATAAACATGTTTTGTGTCACCGTGAGTATACACATCGAGTTGTAAAAAGAAAAAAGTAGGTGTTTTGGACTTGTGTAGGAAGGTAAAATACACTACACGAGTTGAGGTAGTGTTTATATCGGCTCATCAGAGGTGATGGGGTGTGTGGAGTATGTTTAGTGTTCTCTGTACTCCATCTAGCGCTGAAGAATGATCACACAAAGCCTGTACCAGAGAAATGCACGGGCATCTTTAGATCGGCATGTGGCGAGATGTAGCGAGATGTAGCGCAGTTTGTGGCTGGCTGGAGGCGCGTGTCGCGTCATCTGACGCCAGATTGGTGAGAGAGGATGGGAGGAGGTGTTCGATCACTTCAGAGACTCTGTCACACAGAGCCCATTTCACACGTGCTATAATATTTAATGTAACATTTTAAAGCAACTTTGTGGTGATTCAGGAGATGTCATTAAATCACCTACGAGTATAAAATACTATAGAGAGCAGGTTTTACTCATAATGTTTGAGTTCACACCATGAAGAGACAAGAACAGCAAACGAAGACCCAAAGAAACAAACAAACAAACAAACAAAAACAAAACAAAAACAAAACAAAAACAAAACAAAAACAAAAACAAAACAAAAACAAACACAAAATGCAAAAAAAAAAACCCCAAAAAATCAACTCACAAATATAGAGTCTGCCAGTTTACTGCGCAGGGCATTGCCGTCCACTAGAACATTGTAAGCATAGGAACAAAAGAGCGAAGATTATGAATACAATTACGAAATATTTTGGTATGAGCAGCATGAGGTACAGTGATTTTCAATTGTAAGTCACTATGACAACGCACATGTAAATACGTATTTTGCATTCTAGAAGATTCATTTGCATGTGCGTTACGACACTGACTGTGCAATACACAAGCGCACAACATCGATACTCATTATGATCGTGTTCTGCATAATACACTACGAAGAAAGCAAGACAGAACAATCCGTATATGGCATCACATTCTGTGGCGCCAACTAATCGCGAAGTTAAGTCTTTGACACAAGTTTACATTTGATTGTCGTGACATGAACCTTATACATATACATCAATAGCGTTTGATATAATTGATAATGTATATACGTTGAAACAAGCAATTCTGTAATAGAAAGATAAGATAGTCAATATATCCTTAAAGATTGTCTAACGGTGGCAGTCACATGCATACACTAAACGTCACATTCTTGCATAAATAAGCTGTGAAACCATAGAACCAGCGTCTGTTTCGTTTAGAATGACTCTTCAAGAAGTAATGCTTCAATTGTGAGGTGAGACATTTCAAAGTCAATCTGTCAGTATGTCTCCAGATATACTCATATAATGTCTCAGGCTGTCACCTGTCCCCGGGCATTACAGGTAATTATTAATTAACAATACATCCCTGAGCGATTGTTTGACTTATTTATGTAGCTATGATGATCTGGAGTCGCTGATTTATACGTGACTGTAGACACCGTGTCGTCACCCCCGCCCCCAGACATGCGACCCAGTGACAGTGATCGGTAATAGGTAATTAACAGGTAGAAACCTCAGGCAGTAGCTTGCATCACGCACTTTGTTTAACAAATTCTGGGTTCCTTCACTTGATATCTTACAAAATTTAAAATGTCAATCTCAGAAAGAACACACATTTCTGTAAAGAACATAATAAAAGGAAGTGATTCTTTTCCCCAATAATGCATGTATACAAGAAGGTGTCGCACTGCACGCTCTTCAGTATTCACTGTGATATATTCTATAAGGTCATTGTTATGTTCTTGTCACATTCTCGGTCATTGTTGTTCTTCAAAGTCATCAATGACTCATCTACAGTTAAGATAAACACCTTCATAGTTCTGTTCTACAGGCAGTGAAGAAAATATGGAAAAGCGTGAACAGGAACAGAAGGAAATTTCGTTGTTTCATTTCAATCGTTTAGAAAACCCATTTGTGCTGCCTCTCGAAACTCAAACTATCTCAAGTTTAGGAATTCATAAAAATAGTATCTCCAGTTTATGAAGTCATAATGGTATCCCCAGCTTAGGAAGTCATAATAGTATCTCCAATTTATGAAGTCATAATGATATCTCCAGTTTAGGAAGTCATAATGATATCTTCAGTTTAGGAGTCCTAACGGTATCCCCAGTTTAGGAAGTCATAATGATATCTCCAGTTTAGGAAGTCATAATGGTATCCCCAGTTTATGAAGTCATAATGATATCTCCAGTTTAGGAAGTCATAATGATATCCCCAGTTTAGGAAGTCATAATGATATCTCCAGTTTAGGAAGTCATAATGGTATCTCCAGTTTAGGAAGTCATAATGATATCCCCAGTTTAGGAAGTCATAATGATATCCCCAGTTTAGGAAGTCATAACGGTATCCCCAGTTTAGGAAGTCATAATGATATCTTCAGTTTATGAAGTCATAACGGTATCCCCAGTTTATGAAGTCATAATGATATCTCCAGTTTAGGAAGTCATAATGATATCTCCAGTCTAGGAAGTCATAATGATATCTCCAGTTTAGGAAGTCATAATGATATCCCCAGTTTAGGAAGTCATAACGGTATCTCCAGTTTAGGAAGTCATAATGATATCTTCAGTTTATGAAGTCATAACGGTATCCCCAGTTTATGAAGTCATAATGATATCTCCAGTTTAGGAAGTCATAATGATATCCCCAGTTTAGGAAGTCATAATGATATCCCCAGTTTAGGAAGTCATAATGGTATCCCCAGTTTAGGAAGTCATAACGGTATCCCCAGTTTATGAAGTCATAATGATATCTCCAGTTTAGGAAGTCATAATGATATCCCCAGTTTAGGAAGTCATAATGATATCCCCAGTTTAGGAAGTCATAACGGTATCCCCAGTTTAGGAAGTCATAATGATATCTTCAGTTTATGAAGTCATAACGGTATCCCCAGTTTATGAAGTCATAATGATATCTCCAGTTTAGGAAGTCATAATGGTATCCCCGGTTTAGGAAGTCATAATGATATCTTCAGTTTATGAAGTCATAACGGTATCCCCAGTTTAGGAAGTCATAATGATATCTCCAGTTTAGGAAGTCATAATGATATCTTCAGTTTATGAAGTCATAATGGTATCCCCAGTTTAGGAAGTCATAATGATATCCCCAGTTTAGGAAGTCATAACGGTATCTTCAGTTTAGGAAGTCCTAATGATATCCCCAGTTTAGGAAGTCCTAATGATATCCCCAGTTTAGGAAGTCATAATGACATCTTCAGTTTAGGAAGTCATAATGGTATCTCCAGTTTATGAAGTCATAATGGTATCCCCAGTTTAGGAAGTCATAACGGTATCCCCAGTTTATGAAGTCATAATGGTATCTCCAGTTTAGGAAGTCATAATGGTATCCCCAGTTTAGGAAGTCATAACGGTATCCCCAGTTTATGAAGTCATAATGATATCTCCAGTTTAGGAAGTCATAACGGTATCCCCAGTTTAGGAAGTCATAATGATATCTTCAGTTTATGAAGTCATAACGGTATCCCCAGTTTAGGAAGTCATAATGATATCTCCAGTTTAGGAAGTCATAATGATATCTTCAGTTTATGAAGTCATAATGGTATCCCCAGTTTAGGAAGTCATAATGATATCCCCAGTTTAGGAAGTCCTAATGATATTCCCAGTTTAGGAAGTCATAATGACATCTTCAGTTTAGGAAGTCATAATGGTATCTCCAGTTTATGAAGTCATAATGGTATCCCCAGTTTAGGAAGTCATAACGGTATCCCCAGTTTATGAAGTCATAATGATATCTCCAGTTTAGGAAGTCATAATGATATCCCCAGTTTAGGAAGTCATAATGACATCTTCAGTTTAGGAAGTCATAATGGTATCTCCAGTTTATGAAGTCATAATGGTATCCCCAGTTTAGGAAGTCATAACGGTATCCCCAGTTTATGAAGTCATAATGATATCCCCAGTTTAGGAAGTCATAACGGTATCCCCAGTTTATGAAGTCATAATGATATCTCCAGTTTAGGAAGTCATAATGATATCCCCAGTTTAGGAAGTCATAATGACATCTTCAGTTTAGGAAGTCATAATGGTATCTCCAGTTTATGAAGTCATAATGGTATCCCCAGTTTAGGAAGTCATAACGGTATCCCCAGTTTAGGAAGTCATAATGATATCTCCAGTTTAGGAAGTCATAATGATATCCCCAGTTTAGGAAGTCATAATGGTATCCCCAGTTTAGGAAGTCATAATGGTATCCCCAGTTTAGGAAGTCATAATGATATCCCTAGTTGAGGAGTCATAATGATATCCCCAGTTTATGAAGTCATAATGATATCTTCAGTTTATGAAGCCATAATGATATCCCCAGTTTAGGAGTCATAATTATATCTTCAGTTTAGGAAGTCATAATGATATCCCCAGTTTAGGAAGTCATAATGGTATCGCCAGTTTAGAAAGTCATAATGGTATCCCCAGTTTAGAAAGTCATAATGATATCCCCAGTTTAGGAAGTCATAACGGTATCTCCAGTTTAGGAAGTCATAATGATATCCCCAGTTTATGAAGTCATAATGGTATCCCCAGTTTAGGAAGTCATAACGGTATCCCCAGTTTATGAAGTCATAATGATATCTCCAGTTTAGGAAGTCATAACGGTATCCCCAGTTTAGGAAGTCATAATGATATCTCCAGTTTATGAAGTCATAACGGTATCCCCAGTTTAGGAAGTCATAATGATATCTCCAGTTTAGGAAGTCATAATGATATCCCCAGTTTAGGAAGTCATAATGGTATCCCCAGTTTAGGAAGTCATAATGGTATCCCCAGTTTAGGAAGTCATAATGATATCCCTAGTTGAGGAGTCATAATGATATCCCCAGTTTATGAAGTCATAATGATATCTTCAGTTTATGAAGCCATAATGATATCCCCAGTTTAGGAGTCATAATTATATCTTCAGTTTAGGAAGTCATAATGATATCCCCAGTTTATGAAGTCATAATGGTATCTCCAGTTTAGGAAGTCATAATGGTATCCCCAGTTTAGGAAGTCATAACGGTATCTCCAGTTTAGGAAGTCATAATGATATCCCCAGTTTAGGAAGTCATAATGGTATCTCCAGTTTAGGAAGTCATAATGGTATCTCCAGTTTAGGAAGTCATAATGATATCTCCAGTTTAGGAAGTCATAATGATATCTCCAGTTTAGGAAGTCATAATGATATCTCCAGTTTATGAAGTCATAACGGTATCCCCAGTTTAGGAAGTCATAATGATATCTCCAGTTTAGGAAGTCATAATGATATCCCCAGTTTAGGAAGTCATAATGGTATCCCCAGTTTAGGAAGTCATAATGATATCCCTAGTTGAGGAGTCATAATGATATCCCCAGTTTATGAAGTCATAATGATATCTTCAGTTTATGAAGCCATAATGATATCCCCAGTTTAGGAGTCATAATTATATCTTCAGTTTAGGAAGTCATAATGATATCCCCAGTTTATGAAGTCATAATGGTATCTCCAGTTTAGGAAGTCATAATGGTATCCCCAGTTTAGGAAGTCATAACGGTATCTCCAGTTTAGGAAGTCATAATGATATCCCCAGTTTAGGAAGTCATAATGGTATCTCCAGTTTAGGAAGTCATAATGGTATCTCCAGTTTAGGAAGTCATAATGATATCCCCAGTTTAGGAAGTCATAATAGTATCGCCAGTTTAGAAAGTCATAATGGTATCTCCAGTTTAGAAAGTCATAATGGTATCCCCAGTTTAGAAAGTCATAATGATATCCCCAGTTTAGGAAGTCATAACGGTATCTCCAGTTTAGGAAGTCATAATGGTATCCCCAGTTTAGGAAGTCATAACGGTATCTCCAGTTTAGGAAGTCATAATGATATCCCCAGTTTAGGAAGTCATAATGGTATCTCCAGTTTAGGAAGTCATAATGGTATCTCCAGTTTAGGAAGTCATAATGATATCCCCAGTTTAGGAAGTCATAATAGTATCGCCAGTTTAGGAAGTCATAATGGTATCTCCAGTTTAGGAAGTCATAATGGTATCTCCAGTTTAGGAAGTCATAATGATATCCACAGTTTAGGAAGTCATAATAGTATCGCCAGTTTAGGAAGTCATAATGGTATCTCCAGTTTAGAAAGTCATTATGGTATCCCCAGTTTAGAAAGTCATAATGGTATCCCCAGTTTAGAAAGTCATAATGATATCCCCAGTTTAGGAAGTCATAACGGTATCTCCAGTTTAGGAAGTCATAATGGTATCCCCAGTTTAGGAAGTCATAACGGTATCTCCAGTTTAGGAAGTCATAATGATATCCCCAGTTTAGGAAGTCATAATGGTATCTCCAGTTTAGGAAGTCATAATGGTATCTCCAGTTTAGGAAGTCATAATGATATCCCCAGTTTAGGAAGTCATAATAGTATCGCCAGTTTAGGAAGTCATAATGGTATCTCCAGTTTAGGAAGTCATAATGGTATCTCCAGTTTAGGAAGTCATAATGATATCCCCAGTTTAGGAAGTCATAATGATATCCCCAGTTTAGGAAGTCATAATGGTATCTCCAGTTTAGGAAGTCATAATGATATCCCCAGTTTAGGAAGTCATAATAGTATCGCCAGTTTAGAAAGTCATAATGGTATCCCCAGTTTAGAAAGTCATAATGATATCCCCAGTTTAGGAAGTCATAACGGTATCTCCAGTTTAGGAAGTCATAATGGTATCCCCAGTTTAGGAAGTCATAATGGTATCTCCAGTTTAGGAAGTCATAATGATATCCCCAGTTTATGAAGTCATAATGATATCCCTAGTTGAGGAGTCATAATGATATCCCCAGTTTATGAAGTCATAATGATATCCCCAGTTTATGAAGTCATAATTATATCTCCAGTTTATGAAGTCATAATGATATCCCCAGTTTAGGAAGTCATAATGATATCTTCAGTTTAGGAAGTCATAACGGTATCTCCAGTTTAGGAAGTCATAATGATATCCCCAGTTTATGAAGTCATAATGGTATCTCCAGTTTAGGAAGTCATAATGATATCCCCAGTTTAGGAAGTCATAATGGTATCCCCAGTTTAGGAAGTCATAATGGTATCTCCAGTTTAGGAAGTCATAATGATATCCCCAGTTTATGAAGTCATAATGATATCCCTAGTTGAGGAGTCATAATGATATCCCCAGTTTATGAAGTCATAATGATATCCCCAGTTTATGAAGCCATAATGATATCCCCAGTTTAGGAGTCATAATTATATCTTCAGTTGAGGAGTCATAATGATATCCCCAGTTTAGGAAGTCATAATGATATCCCCAGTTTAGGAAGTCATAACGGTATCCCCAGTTTAGGAAGTCATAATGATATCTCCAGTTTATGAAGTCATAATGATATCCCCAGTTTATGAAGTCATAATGATATCCCTAGTTGAGGAGTCATAATGATATCCCCAGTTTATGAAGTCATAATGATATCCCCAGTTTATGAAGCCATAATGATATCCCCAGTTTAGGAGTCATAATTATATCTTCAGTTTAGGAAGTCATAATGATATCCCCAGTTTAGGAAGTCATAACGGTATCCCCAGTTTATGAAGTCATAATGGTATCCCCAGTTTATGAAGTCATAACGGTATCCCCAGTTTAGGAAGTCATAATGATATCCCCAGTTTAGGAAGTCATAATGATATCCCCAGTTTAGGAAGTCATAATGATATCTCCAGTTTATGAAGTCGTAACGGTATCCCCAGTTTAGGAAGTCATAATGATATCTCCAGTTTAGGAAGTCATAATGATATCCCCAGTTTAGGAAGTCATAATGGTATCCCCAGTTTAGGAAGTCATAATGATATCTCCAGTTTAGGAAGTCATAATGATATCCCCAGTTTAGGAAGTCATAATGATATCCCTAGTTGAGGAGTCATAATGATATCCCTAGTTGAGGAGTCATAACGGTATCCCCAGTTTAGGAAGTCATAATGATATCCCTAGTTGAGGAGTCATAATGATATCCCTAGTTGAGGAGTCATAACGGTATCCCCAGTTTATGAAGTCATAATGGTATCCCCAGTTTAGGAAGTCATAACGGTATCTCCAGTTTAGGAAGTCATAATGATATCCCCAGTTTATGAAGTCATAATGGTATCTCCAGTTTAGGAAGTCATAATGATATCCCCAGTTTAGGAAGTCATAATGGTATCCCCAGTTTAGGAAGTCATAATGGTATCTCCAGTTTAGGAAGTCATAATGATATCCCCAGTTTATGAAGTCATAATGATATCCCTAGTTGAGGAGTCATAATGATATCCCCAGTTTATGAAGTCATAATGATATCCCCAGTTTATGAAGCCATAATGATATCCCCAGTTTAGGAGTCATAATTATATCTTCAGTTGAGGAGTCATAATGATTTCCCCAGTTTAGGAAGTCATAATGATATCCCCAGTTTAGGAAGTCATAACGGTATCCCCAGTTTAGGAAGTCATAACGATATCTCCAGTTTATGAAGTCATAATGATATCCCCAGTTTATGAAGTCATAATGATATCCCTAGTTGAGGAGTCATAATGATATCCCCAGTTTATGAAGTCATAATGATATCCCCAGTTTATGAAGCCATAATGATATCCCCAGTTTAGGAGTCATAATTATATCTTCAGTTTAGGAAGTCATAATGATATCCCCAGTTTAGGAAGTCATAACGGTATCCCCAGTTTATGAAGTCATAATGGTATCCCCAGTTTATGAAGTCATAACGGTATCCCCAGTTTAGGAAGTCATAATGATATCCCCAGTTTAGGAAGTCATAATGATATCCCCAGTTTAGGAAGTCATAATGATATCTCCAGTTTATGAAGTCGTAACGGTATCCCCAGTTTAGGAAGTCATAATGATATCTCCAGTTTAGGAAGTCATAATGATATCCCCAGTTTAGGAAGTCATAATGGTATCCCCAGTTTAGGAAGTCATAATGATATCTCCAGTTTAGGAAGTCATAATGATATCCCCAGTTTAGGAAGTCATAATGATATCCCTAGTTGAGGAGTCATAATGATATCCCTAGTTGAGGAGTCATAACGGTATCCCCAGTTTAGGAAGTCATAATGATATCCCTAGTTGAGGAGTCATAATGATATCCCCAGTTTAGGAGTCATAACGGTATCCCCAGTTTAGGAAGTCATAATGATATCCCTAGTTGAGGAGTCATAATGATATCCCCAGTTTATGAAGTCATAATGATATCTTCAGTTTATGAAGCCATAATGATATCCCCAGTTTAGGAGTCATAATTATATCTTCAGTTTAGGAAGTCATAATGATATCCCCAGTTTAGGAAGTCATAATGGTATCGCCAGTTTAGAAAGTCATAATGGTATCCCCAGTTTAGAAAGTCATAATGATATCCCCAGTTTAGGAAGTCATAACGGTATCTCCAGTTTAGGAAGTCATAATGGTCTCCCCAGTTTAGGAAGTCATAATGGTATCTCCAGTTTAGGAAGTCATAATGATATCCCCAGTTTAGGAAGTCATAATAGTATCGCCAGTTTAGAAAGTCATAATGGTATCCCCAGTTTAGAAAGTCATAATGATATCCCCAGTTTAGGAAGTCATAACGGTATCTCCAGTTTAGGAAGTCATAATGGTATCCCCAGTTTAGGAAGTCATAATGGTATCTCCAGTTTAGGAAGTCATAATGATATCCCCAGTTTATGAAGTCATAATGATTTCCCTAGTTGAGGAGTCATAATGATATCCCCAGTTTATGAAGTCATAATGATATCCCCAGTTTATGAAGTCATAATTATATCTCCAGTTTAGGAAGTCATAATGATATCCCCAGTTTAGGAAGTCATAATGATATCCCCAGTTTAGGAAGTCATAATGGTATCCCCAGTTTAGGAAGTCATAACGGTATCTCCAGTTTAGGAAGTCATAATGATATCCCCAGTTTAAGAAGTCATAATGGTATCTCCAGTTTAGGAAGTCATAATGATATCCCCAGTTTAGGAAGTCATAATGGTATCCCCAGTTTAGGAAGTCATAATGGTATCTCCAGTTTAGGAAGTCATAATGATATCCCCACTTTATGAAGTCATAATGATATCCCTAGTTGAGGAGTCATAATGATATCCCCAGTTTATGAAGTCATAAAGATATCCCCAGTTTATGAAGCCATAGTGATATCCCCAGTTTAGGAGTCATAATTATATCTTCAGTTGAGGAGTCATAATGATATCCCCAGTTTAGGAAGTCATAATGATATCCCCAGTTTAGGAAGTCATAACGGTATCCCCAGTTTAGGAAGTCATAATGATATCTCCAGTTTATGAAGTCATAATGATATCCCCAGTTTATGAAGTCATAATGATATCCCTAGTTGAGGAGTCATAATGATATCCCCAGTTTATGAAGTCATAATGATATCCCCAGTTTATGAAGCCATAATGATATCCCCAGTTTAGGAGTCATAATTATATCTTCAGTTTAGGAAGTCATAATGATATCCCCAGTTTAGGAAGTCATAACGGTATCCCCAGTTTATGAAGTCATAATGGTATCCCCAGTTTATGAAGTCATAACGGTATCCCCAGTTTAGGAAGTCATAATGATATCCCCAGTTTAGGAAGTCATAATGATATCCCCAGTTTAGGAAGTCATAATGATATCTCCAGTTTATGAAGTCATAACGGTTTCCCCAGTTTAGGAAGTCATAATGATATCTCCAGTTTAGGAAGTCATAATGATATCCCCAGTTTAGGAAGTCATAATGATATCCCCAGTTTAGGAAGTCATAATGATATCCCCAGTTTAGGAAGTCATAATGGTATCCCCAGTTTAGGAAGTCATAATGACATCTTCAGTTTAGGAAGTCATAATGATATCTCCAGTTTAGGAAGTCATAATGGTATCCCCAGTTTAGGAAGTCATAATGGTATCTCCAGTTTAGGAAGTCATAATGATATCCCCAGTTTAGGAAGTCATAATGGTATCTCCAGTTAAGGAAGTCATAATGGTATCCCCAGTTTAGGAAGTCATAATGGTATCCCCAGTTTAGGAAGTCATAATGACATCTTCAGTTTAGGAAGTCATAATGATATCTCCAGTTTAGGAAGTCATAATGGTATCCCCAGTTTAGGAAGTCATAATGGTATCTCCAGTTTAGGAAGTCATAATGATATCCCCAGTTTAGGAAGTCATAATGGTATCTCCAGTTAAGGAAGTCATAATGGTATCCCCAGTTTAGGAAGTCATAATGATATCCCCAGTTTAGGAAGTCATAATGATATCCCCAGTTTATGAAGCCATAATGGTATCTCCAGTTAAGGAAGTCATAATGGTATCTCCAGTTTAGGAAGTCATAATGGTATCCCCAGTTTAGGAAGTCATAATGATATCCCCAGTTTATGAAGTCATAATGATATCTCCAGTTTAGGAAGTCATAATGATATCCCCAGTTTAGGAAGTCATAATGGTATCCCCAGTTTAGGAAGTCATAATGATATCTCCAGTTTAGGAAGTCATAATGATATCTTCAGTTTAGGAAGTCATAATGATATCCCCAGTTTAGGAAGTCATAATGATATCCCCAGTTTTGGAAGTCATAATGGTATCTCCAGTTAAGGAAGTCATAATGGTATCTCCAGTTTAGGAAGTCATAATGGTATCCCCAGTTTAGGAAGTCATAATGATATCTCCAGTTTAGGAAGTCATAATGATATCTCCAGTTTAGGAAGTCATAATGATATCCCCGGTTTAGGAAGTCATAATGGTATCTCCAGTTAAGGAAGTCATAATGGTATCTCCAGTTTAGGAAGCCATAATGGTATCCCCAGTTTAGGAAGTCAGAATGATATCCCCAGTTTATGAAGTCATAATGATATCTCCAGTTTAGGAAGTCATAATGATATCCCCAGTTTAGGAAGTCATAATGGTATCCCCAGTTTAGGAAGTCATAATGATATCTCCAGTTTAGGAAGTCATAATGATATCTTCAGTTTAGGAAGTCATAATGATATCCCCAGTTTATGAAGCCATAATGGTATCTCCAGTTAAGGAAGTCATAATGGTATCCCCAGTTTAGGAAGTCATAATGATATCTCCAGTTTAGGAAGTCATAATGATATCTTCAGTTTAGGAAGTCATAATGGTATCCCCAGTTTAGGAAGTCATAATGATATCCCCAGTTTATGAAGTCATAATGATATCTCCAGTTTAGGAAGTCATAATGATATCCCCAGTTTAGGAAGTCATAATGGTATCTTCAGTTTAGGAAGTCATAATGATATCTCCAGTTTAGGAAGTCATAATGATATCTTCAGTTTAGGAAGTCATAATGATATCCCCAGTTTAGGAAGTCATAATGGTATCTCCAGTTAAGGAAGTCATAATGGTATCTCCAGTTTAGGAAGTCATAATGGTATCCCCAGTTTAGGAAGTCATAATGATATCTCCAGTTTAGGAAGTCATAATGATATCTTCAGTTTAGGAAGTCATAATGATATCCCCAGTTTAGGAAGTCATAATGGTATCTCCAGTTAAGGAAGTCATAATGGTATCTCCAGTTTAGGAAGCCATAATGGTATCCCCAGTTTAGGAAGTCGTAATGATATCCCCAGTTTATGAAGTCATAATGATATCTCCAGTTTAGGAAGTCATAATGATATCCCCAGTTTAGGAAGTCATAATGGTATCCCCAGTTTAGGAAGTCATAATGATATCTCCAGTTTAGGAAGTCATAATGATATCTTCAGTTTAGGAAGTCATAATGATATCCCCAGTTTAGGAAGTCATAATGGTATCCCCAGTTTAGGAAGTCATAATGGTATCTCCAGTTTAGGAAGTCATAATGATATCCCCAGTTTATGAAGTCATAATGATATCCCCAGTTTATGAAGCCATAATGATATCCCCAGTTTAGGAGTCATAATTATATCTTCAGTTTAGGAAGTCATAATGGTATCCCCAGTTTAGGAAGTCATAATGGTATCTTCAGTTTAGGAAGTCATAATGATATCCCCAGTTTAGGAAGTCATAACGGTATCCCCAGTTTAGGAAGTCATAATGATATCTCCAGTTTATGAAGTCATAATGATATCCCCAGTTTATGAAGTCATAACGGTATCCCCAGTTTATGAAGTCATAATGATATCCCCAGTTTATGAAGCCATAATGATATCCCCAGTTTAGGAAGTCATAATGACATCTTCAGTTTGGGAAGTCATAATGATATCCCCAGTTTATGAAGCCATAATGATATCCCCAGTTTAGGAGTCATAATTATATCTTCAGTTTAGGAAGTCATAATGATATCCCCAGTTTAGGAAGTCATAATGACATCTTCAGTTTAGGAAGTCATAATGATATCCCCAGTTTAGGAAGTCATAACGGTATCCCCAGTTTAGGAAGTCATAATGGTATCTCCAGTTTAGGAAGTCATAATGATATCCCTAGTTGAGGAGTCATAATGATATCCCCAGTTTAGGAAGTCATAATGATATCCCCAGTTTAGGAAGTCATAATGATATCCCCCATTTATGAAGTCATAATGATATCCCCAGTTTATGAAGCCATAATGATATCCCCAGTTTAGGAAGTCATAATGATATCCCCAGTTTAGGAAGTCATAATGATATCCCCAGTTTAGGAGTCATAATGACATCTTCAGTTTAGGAAGTCATAATGATATCCCCAGTTTAGGAAGTCATAACGGTATCCCCAGTTTAGGAAGTCATAATGGTATCTCCAGTTTAGGAAGTCATAATGATATCTCCAGTTTAGGAAGTCATAATGATATCTCCAGTTTAGGAAGTCATAATGATATCCCCAGTTTAGGAAGTCATAATGGTATCTCCAGTTTAGGAAGTCATAATGATATCTCCAGTTTAGGAAGTCATAACGGTATCCCCAGTTTAGGAAGTCATAATGGTATCTCCAGTTTAGGAAGTCATAATGATATCTCCAGTTTAGGAAGTCATAATGATATCTCCAGTTTAGGAAGTCATAACGGTATCCCCAGTTTAGGAAGTCATAATGGTATCTCCAGTTTAGGAAGTCATAATGATATCCCTAGTTGAGGAGTCATAATGATATCCCCAGTTTATGAAGTCATAATGATATCCCCAGTTTAGGAAGTCATAATGATATCCCCAGTTTAGGAAGTCATAATGGTATCTCCAGTTTATGAAGTCATAATGGTATCTCCAGTTTAGGAAGTCATAATGATATCCCTAGTTGAGGAGTCATAATGATATCCCCAGTTTATGAAGTCATAATAATATCCCCAGTTTAGGAAGTCATAATGATATCCCCAGTTTATGAAGTCATAATGATATCCCCAGTTTAGGAAGTCATAATGGTATCCCCAGTTTAGGAAGGCATAATGGTATCCCCAGTTTAGGAAGTCATAATGATATCTCCAGTTTATGAAGTCATAATGATATCCCCAGTTTAGGAAGTCATAATGGTATCTCCAGTTTAGGAAGTCATAATGATATCTCCAGTTTAGGAAGTCATAATGATATCTCCAGTTTATGAAGTCATAATGATATCCCCAGTTTATGAAGTCATAATGATATCCCCAGTTTAGGAAGTCATAATGGTATCCCCAGTTTAGGAAGGCATAATGGTATCCCCAGTTTAGGAAGTCATAATGATATCTCCAGTTTATGAAGTCATAATGATATCCCCAGTTTAGGAAGTCATAATGATATCCCCAGTTTAGAAAGTCATAATGATCTCCAGTTTAGGAAGTCATAATGATATCTCCAGTTTATGAAGTCATAATGATATCCCCAGTTTAGGAAGTCATAACGGTATCCCCAGTTTAGGAAGTCATAATGATATCTCCAGTTTAGGAAGTCATAACGGTATCCCCAGTTTATGAAGTCATAATGATATCCCCAGTTTATGAAGCCATAATGATATCCCCAGTTTAGGAGTCATAATTATATCTTCAGTTTAGGAAGTCATAATGATATCCCCAGTTTATGAAGTCATAATGACATCTTCAGTTTATGAAGTCATAATGACATCTTCAGTTTAGGAAGTCATAATGACATCTTCAGTTTAGGAAGTCATAATGATATCCCAGTTTATGAAGTCATAATGATATCCCCAGTTTAGGAAGTCATAACGGTATCCCCAGTTTAGGAAGTCATAATGATATCCCCAGTTTAGGAAGTCATAATGATATCCCCAGTTTAGGAAGTCATAACGGTATCTCCAGTTTAGGAAGTCATAATGATATCCCCAGTTTAGGAAGTCATAATGGTATCCCCAGTTTATGAAGTCATAATGATATCTCCAGTTTAGGAAGTCATAATGGTATCTCCAGTTTATGAAGTCATAATGATATCCCCAGTTTAGGAAGTCATAATGATATCTCCAGTTTATGAAGTCATAATGATATCCCCAGTTTAGGAAGTCATAATGATATCTCCAGTTGAGGAAGTCATAATGGTATCTCCAGTTTAGGAAGTCATAATGATATCCCCAGTTTATGAAGTCATAATGATATCTTCAGTTTAGGAAGTCATAATGATATCCCCAGTTTATGAAGTCATAATGATATCTCCAGTTTATGAAGTCATAATGATATCTTCAGTTTATGAAGTCATAATGATATCCCCAGTTTATGATGTCATAATGATATCCCCAGTTAAGGAGCCATAATGATATCCCCAGTTTAGGAGTCATAATTATATATTCAGTTTATGAAGTCATAATGATATCTCCAGTTTAGGAAGTCATAATGATATCTCCAGTTTAGGAAGTCATAACGGTATCCCCAGTTTAGGAAGTCATAATGATATTTTCAGTTTAGGAAGAGGAATCACACATTTCTCTAGAGGAATCACACATCTCTCTAGAGGAATCACACATCTCACACATCTCTCTAGAGGAGTCACACATCTCTCTAGAGGAATCACACATTTCTCTAGAGGAATCACACACTTCTCTAGAGGAATCACACATCTCTCTAGAGGAATCACACATTTCTCTAGAGGAATCACACATCTCACACATCTCTCTAGAGGAGTCACACATCTCTCTAGAGGAATCACACATCTCTCTAGAGGAATCACACATCTCTCTAGAGGAATCACACATCTCTCTAGAGGAATCACACATCTCTCTAGAGGAATCACACATCTCTCTAGAGGAATCACACATCTCTCTAGAGGAATCACACATCTCTCTAGAGGAATCACACATTTCTCTTGAGGAATCACACATCTCTCATCTCATGGCGCCTCTTGTTCGGCTTTCTTATCTTCAAGATTTCATTTAATAGCAAATTCAACTTTATTTCGGATTTCATTAAATATAATATCAATGTTTTGAACATTTGACAGGTATAAACCTATTTACGAATCACAACACGTGTAATAATGTTTATCAAGAAGATAACTGGTGTATTTGCGTGTTGTTGGATCTCTGGCTGCTGGAATGGCGCGTGTGTTATCAGCAGAAGAGGACACGGGTCAGATGTATCCTACCTACACGTCCAACTGTAAACAACTTTTTTTATTGTTTATTCTTGTGACAAGTACGCATAGTATTTGCGTTCTTTCAGTAGGAAATCATCCCATTCTGCTGTGAACCGCCACAACCCCTCTCCCCTCACCGAAATAAAAGATTAACTCGTTTTGCTGGGGTCGGGACCGACGTTTTGTTTCTCTCCGTCTTATCAGGAAAGGGATCGAGTGCGGAATTCCTTCAATAGAAATAACGACCTGTTTAGCCTTAATTTCCCCCGATACCACATTTGCAAGCTTATTGCTGATTGGTCCAATCCCCACTGCTCAATTATTGTGACTAATCAAACAGGTGCTTGTACGGGGGCCGTGTCACAAATTACTATCATCTTAAATGCATGGAGACTGCGCCCGGTCTATTCACAACTTAATTCCAGCCTGTTTGCTCTGCTGCGCTCCTCTGCTCGCCGGATTCCCGCGGTCTGTTCGGTCCTGCTCCGGGTCACTGGGTGCGCGCTCTTTTGCAGCCAAATTACCTGTCAGTAGCCCTGTGTTTGTGAATTAATTGAACTGGTTGATTTGAAAGAGTAGATATTATGCGAGGTAGAATACAGGCGCTGTCGGAATCCACTGACGCCACCAGGTCCGTCTACAACCACTAGAAGCCGAAGTCACTTTCAATATGTTACTCGGTCACAGTGGCAGTCACATTGTCCCGTCGTCACATCACAGGAAGATAAGTAAAAAGTCACAAAATGGAATAAAAGCATCGCTCTGATCTCACGCTTGTTGACATGTGCTGTGTAATTTGTTGTTCTCTGTGTAGTAGTAATAGTCAAAGAAGTCACACTAGTCACTATAGGTCACCAAGCTGATCACAAACAGAAAATGTTGACCATAACAGTATAACAAACTGGTTACGACTCATCTTGTCACCTCTACGTATGTTCCCACAGTTCATCGACAGACTGTGTTCTATACACTGCATTGATATACTTGTCAGAAAAACCTTACAATGTGGAGAAAAGAGCATGTTGTTATTGAGTCACATTACATTATACAGGATAGGTTTAAAGAACAGAAGACTAAGAATGGTGATCTCTCTATCTTATATACCGATACTAACAAGTTCGACCAGAGTGACTCTAACCTCCGACAGGAGACCAGAGATCGAGTTGGGTCCTCTTCCTGTTTTATTTGTGAACAGAACCTCACCTACAGTAAAACTCACTTGTCTGGAGATCAATATTTAATATCAAAGTAATAACGGAAATTTATAAAACTAACGTTTTGTAGAAGAAAAGATGCACATTTGCTATTGTTCGAGGGTTCTTCGTTCCGATATATTATTGTTTCCCCCCTCATAATCACCCTTGATTGCAATACAAGTCTCATATGTAGGTATTTAGTTGTTAAATTCTACGCGCTGCTTATATATGTATCCAAGGTTGAAGTTTGGACTTTGTCGTAATACTAGACTTATGGTTCAGAAAGTTGACGTCAATTATCAACTAAATTCTGTACAAAACCATTGATAAACAGGACTAAAAGTTGATGCAATACAACATCAATAAAAAAAATCAAAATCCATCATTAATCTACCTAAGAATGCTTTAAATATTATTTCCCTAAGTGATAAACTTCCCTAATGATAAAATGTACAAATATAACTTTCTTCTACTTAAATTAAAACATAGCCGCATTCTATATGTTGGCTTTAAAGGTGACACCAAACAACAGTGTTCATGGACTGTCAACATTGAATCTCTCTGAAACGAACACTATTTCCCCAATACGCATCTCTCTGAAACAAACACTATTTCCCCAATACGCATCTCTCTGAAACAAACACTATTTCCCCAATACGCATCTCTCTGAAACAAACACTATTTCCCCAATACGTATCTCTCTGAAACAAACACTATAGTCCCAATACGTATCTCTCTGAAACAAACACTATTTCCCCAATACGTATCTCTCTGAAACAAACACTATTTCCCCAATACGTATCTCTCTGAAACACACACTATTTCCCCAATACGTATCTCTCTGAAACACACACTATTTCCCCAATACGTATCTCTCTGAAACAAACACTATTTCCCCAATACGTATCTCTCTGAAACACACACTATTTCCCCAATACGTATCTCTCTGAAACACACACTATTTCCCAAATACGCATCTCTCTGAAACAAACACTATTTCCCCAATACGTATCTCTCTGAAACAAACACTATTTCCCCAATACGCATCTCTCCGAAACAAACACTATTTCCCCAATACGCATCTCTCTGAAACAAACACTATTTCCCCAATACGCATCTCTCTGAAACAAACACTATTTCCCCAATACGCATCTCTCGGAAACAAACACTATTTCCCCAATACGCATCTTTCGGAAACAAACACTATTTCCCCAATTCGTATCTCTCGGAAAAAAACACTATTTCCCAAATACGTATCTCTCGGAAACAAACACTATTTCCCCAATACGTATCTCTCTGAAACAAACACTTTTCCCCCAATACGTACAGCAGCGTATCTCAGATAAAGAACGTCTCCAGCAAACTGAATTAATAAATTCAGGAGCATTTGTTTGGAGACAGGTTGAACACCCTCTCCCAAAATCCTTAAATTACGGCTTAAAAATTCTGGGTCAATGAGGTGAACTTCAAACAATCAACAAACCCACTGGATTGTTTCCAACTGATATCATGCATGACGCAAATGAAGCATATCGAATGGTTCTATAACGTGAATGAAATGCCAGTGAATTGAAAGCAAATATATCCAAACCTCGAGGGGGCCCTAATGTGCAAGGATACTATGACGACAAATAGACTAATCGAATCCCAAATGCACTGTAACTTTCAGCGTTAATCTAAGTATACGAAGTACGGTTTATTGGCCCCACGGGTAAAGTTCACCGACGGTACTTACCTGTCTGGGTTCCAACTTCAAGAACATCTAACTTCACGTATATCTAACTTCACGTATATCTAACTTCACGTACACCTAACTTCACGTATATCTAACTTCACGTACATCTAACTACACGTACATCTAACTTCACGTACACCTAACTTCAAGAACATCTAACTTCACGTATATCTAACTTCACGTACATCTAACTTCACGTACATCTAACTTCACGTACATCTAACTTCACGTATATCTAACTTCACGTATATCTAACTTCACGTACATCTAACTTCACGTACATCTAACTTCACGTACTCACAGCAACTCGTATATTCGATTATGCTCTCTGAAAGTAAAGGTTTAATATTTCACATGGTGAAAGCCAATGGTCGACTGCACAATATGACGTAATTCAACGTAGCCATGACGATAGTATATGATTTGGTATACACAGGTTGTAAAACGTATAAACACACAATAGGCAAACACGGTATGAATATCTGGATGTGAACGATTCACTTATTCTTGGAATCATTATTGGACGTCTTAAGTCAGTACTAACATCATCGATTAGATCTATGGACTATAAATAGTCAAACATGTTCATAATTTGGCAGTATGTACTGCAAGGCTATGAAGGCGTTATAATATCATGACTGAAAGTTCTAGCGATCATTTACTGAAATGATGTAACGTTTGATGGTGAACCTGTCTTGTACATGTACGTCGCATCTGCTGTTATATATAATTATTTCCATATGACCATCCAAGGTATGGGCACTTTACACAATTTAAAATATGTAGATTCAAATTTACCGCCACGTGTCTGCAACTGTAAACTCGTTTCTGTACTCAAAGTACTTCCATCTTGGATCGTTACAAACAAATAAATACAATGCTGACGTTGCCACTAACTATTTGCATAGAATCTTTTATTTCATAACAATATTTTTATGTGTAGAAGTTTATTGAGGTTCGAAGAAAGACAATAGCACCTTGAACATTCAACATTTATTTAAAATTTAATTAAAGAAAGTAGACGTCTTATTTGGGTTTTGAAAGGTTATGATAAAACAAAGAAACAATGTCTACTGCACGACCGTATATATCATTAGTCTTCTTGGTACAGTTGACAGAGGGTACTTCTTTTGTGTGGGTTCTATGTATATTTGAATTCACAGACAGACAGTCGGACATACCGACAAACGTCTCAGATAGCACAATGACATATATCGACAAACATATTCATATATAACAGTAACTACCCACAATACATTTCAGTAGCCCCATGAGTGCAGTTGATAGTATGATCTGGTACAAGCCCTGAGTTCTAACCTCACATCGATTCACACTTTAGTTCCACTCGGCGGATCAGAAGAATTTACAGTGTAAATATACACCTGACTTCACCTCTTGTTTATCCAATACGGCACCACGTGACCTCTGGTGCTGCTACAGAAGAAGAACACTGTTCTGGACAGAAGAATGACCGTTACAAATATTAGAACATGAACTCTCCACATAAAAGTAAGCACTACAGAATATATTAGAACACTGTTCTGGACACTATAGAATGACCGTTACAAACTATTTAGAACACAAACTCTCCACATAAAAGTAAGCACCACAGAAGATATTAGAACACTGTTCTGGACAGAAGAATGACCGTTACAAACTATTTAGAACACGAATTCTCCACATAAAAGTAAGCACCACAGAATATATTAGAACACTGTTCTGGACACTATAGAATGACCGATGGGTCGCGAGGAGACTATTCTGGACACTATAGAATGACCGATGGGTCGCGAGGAGACTGTTCTGGACACTATAGAATGACCGATGGGTCGCGAGGACACTGTTCTGGACACTATAGAATGACCGATGGTCGCGAGGAGACTGTTCTGGACACTATAGAATGACCGATGGGTCGCGAGGACACTGTTCTGGACACTATAGAATGACCGATGGGTCGCGAGGACACTGTTCTGGACACTATAGAATGACCGATGGTCGCGAGGAGACTGTTCTGGACACAATAGAATGACCGATGGGTCGCGAGGAGACTGTTCTGGACACTATAGAATGGCCGATGGGTCGCGAGGACACTGTTCTGGACACTATAGAATGACCGATGGTCGCGAGGAGACTCACCTGTATTCCTGAGGAGACATTGTTCATTGACTGATGCATTTACAGGTTACAGTTTGGGAAATTCCTGACATGGAGACCAAATCAAGTTCACTTCCGGTGTCACGTCATAAAGTCTACGTACCCATTCTTTATACTGTGTGAATCGGTTTCATATATTCCTCAAAGACAATATGTCCATTTACGCCTTTAAACTGTGACTATATCATTATATCTTGAATCCGTGACTCTGAGAACAAGTAAAATCAGCAAGTCCTGTGTTCGAACCCCGCTGGTTCCTGTTAGACCCTCTGTGCTAAGAGACTTGTACGTCAACTTGTCACTCAGATGGCTCTGATAACACGGACAATATGAGGGTCACGTGGCTTCTAATTGGAGGTGTAAGGTAACAGTAGGTAATGTGGAGTTTTCTCGTGAAATTTAACATCTGAATTGACCAGCCCGATGTTATCGCCGACTCGCTACATGGGGTGAGGACGGAGTCTAGCTTAACTGACGGAACATACAGGGGACATTGTCGACACTGACCGCTCCCTAGGGAGGGGTTATTGTGTCACATGGGGAGGGGTTATTGTGTAACTCGAGAAGTGATGTCAAGCTTTCTTTGAGCTGTTGTTGTTTCACTGGAGGATACAGTAGCGGCCCTTTTCAACTGTTGTTGTTATACATACTGAAGGTCTCGTTCACAGTGGGGCGTCATCCTGTCATGTCACGTCAGTGATAACATCAGATGTGGATAGATAACATCAGATATGGATAGATAACATCAGATGTGGATAGATAACATCAGTATACTTCTAGATAAGGGACCGCTTGTTGAAATCAGTTTTCAATGAATGTATGTAAGAATTTGAACAGTGAGTTGTCAGGCAGGTTATGCGAATATAAAGCTACAACGAAAGAAGATGAAGATCCAGAAATTCATTTTACATTACATTCCAACAAGAGGGAACAAAGTTTTTAAAAAGAGACACGTGTCATGTAGAAGAGAAATCAAGATAAACTGAAAGTAGAGTCACAACGGAATAGAAGAAGTCAGTACAGGTACAATATAGATCCATAAGCGTCCAGAAGTACACGTGATGATAGACTCAGCATACAGAGGTGAAAACCGAAAGTAGAAAACTACAGGCTTGACGGTCTGTGCCTCTCTTCTTCAAAGTGGGAATAAAAGAAAAGTAATAGTTACAGTAAACATTCTCTCTTTAAAGAAACTCGGCATTATCGACATAAAGACGTGAGAACGAAAGAAGCAGGAAGAACGCACGAGTTCTCGTACCGTCTCCGGACACCGGCAGATTTAGAGGTGCTGTGGGTGGCCTCGTCCTGTGAGTTGGTAACGGGAGACAGCGAGTAGTAATGGGCAAATCCCTTTAGCTGCCGATAGGACGTCTAAAATAGCAAAGAAAGTGTCAAGTCGTCCGATTTATTCGTCGCTGCCGAAACCCGAGCATGCATGTGTGTCAACCACGTACAGTTATCATTACAGTATGGTTCCCCTACCCGACTGATTAGATACTCTTTGTTTTGTGTCCGACTCGGAACATATCTACACGCTATGTCACTGTGCACATTTACTTCAGTTTCTCCCATTCTCTTATCTGTTATCGCTCAGTGCAAAAATAAACGGAACCGAAAACAATCAAGCATTAAATTGACTCGCGCGATCAACTACCGTCTCGTATGTAGGGAGCAGTCACTTGGCACGTCAACTACGGAAATGAGGCGTGTTTGGCATGCGTCAACCCAAACGTGTCACAATGTCAATAGATGGTGTTTAATTTCTACTTTCGGTTTCATGCATGCTAATTTTATATAAAGAAAACAGTATTAGAGAAAACCAAGCATTCTTTATAACGTTTATAACGGCCGATTCACACCTCTACTAAACATTGCAGCATCACTTTAATATAACTCCTGAATCAATGATCACACCCTATCATTGACGGCTAAATATAATGATAATTCCAAGGATTGTAGTGAGTCAGAATCAGTTTGGGCCTGGAAGTAAACATGCTCTGGATCCTGATACTAGCTGTAGGACTTACTGTGACACATAGGAACTGGAGTATGTCAGAGGTATATCCTTAGAGGTGATTACGTCAGTGAAGTGTACCAGCTTAATAATGACTGTTTAATCATAACGTAATGATAATTGTGGGTTCGAGTTCGATGTTATTTCCAACGCTGGATCGGGAACTGGATGGAATAAGTAATTCTGTTCAGGTGCTTCTGACATAATGTTGCAGCTTTATGTGAATGAAGGTGAATAGTGCGTCCGGCTTTCGAACACAAGGCAGTGTCACAAACTGATGAGTACGAGAGCAAAGGACAGTTAATGGCAGATTATGAAGATGTTAAAGATATGAAAATAGTAATTACTTATTCTTTCAACCCTTTTATGAAATAGGACGTTACAAGTTCAGAATCATCTGTTTGAAGTTGTTTGATATCAGTAGGTTCAGTAAACGATCACCTGAATTGAAATGATACTGACATTGTCAAACTAAACGGTAAAACATTTTTAAGACACCGCTGATTTCAGGGTGAGGGTGATCCAGAAAGCGAGTTGACAATGGAAACTGGACACGGTGCACATGTGTATACATTTCTGCACCCTTGGAAACTAGACACCGTGAACAAATATTGAAGACAGTGCTTTAACCTTGGAATCTGGACACGGTGCACATATAGTGAATACATAACAATAACCTTGGAATCTGGACACGGTGCTAAGATAATGAAGACAGTGCTTTAACCTTGGAATCTGGACACGGTGCTAAGATCTTGGAATCTGGACACGGTGCTTAGATCTTGGAATCTGGACACGGTGCTAATATCTTGGAATCTGGACACGGTGCACAGATAGTAACGACATAACAAGAACCTTGGAATCTGGACACGGTGCTAAGATCTTGGAATCTGGACACGGTGCTAAGATCTTGGAATCTGGACACGGTGCTAATATCGTGGAATCTGGACACATGTAGTACTATATAACCTTGGAATCTGGACACGGCGCCCATTTATAATAAAAAAAACCCCAAAAAACAGTCCTACAACCTTGGAATCTGGACAAGTTGTTTTTACCTCGGGATCTGGACAAGTTGTTTTAACCTCGGGATCTGGACACGGTGTTTTAACCTTGGGATCTGGACAAGTTGTTTAACCTCGGGATCTGGACACGGTGTTTTAACCTTGGTATCTGGACACGGTGTTTTAACCTTGGGATCTGGACACGGTGTTTTAACCTTGGGATCTGGACACGGTGCACAGATAGTGAAGTGGTTATCAGGCGGTAGTTTGTCCCCAGTTTGTGAACTTTGTATCCTGTAGCGACATCTTACAGGCATCAATCTCCGCCACCTATCCAGGTCTCTCCTTATATGCGGGTTTGTTGTTCCGTAATTCCTTATTTGGGAGTCTCATTCTAATGTCAGTGTATCAGTTTGATTGTTACAATATCCGTTCGGTAAAGAGGGAAGCGGAAATTTAGTGTGAAAGTTGGAAAGTGTCAAAACATCGTTTGAAAAGGTCTTGATGAGAAAACACATCTCATTTGTCAGGAAGGTTGGCGGTGTGTTTGTTTAGGAAGCCGAACCGGCTATCTCGAGTGTTTACGTGCGTTGAAAGTCGAGATGGTCCGAGTTGGTGGCCGCCATTGTAACGTCATTGTCGACAACATCACAGCAATCTTAGATAAACATGGCTGCTTTGTAGCGCGGTGTTCAACCATCAACAAGTCATGTAGAAGGTGAAGGGTGAACATACGATAGGCTGCAGCCATGTGAACAACTGGTCTGCTTCAGAACCAAGTTCAATTGTAGCTTTTATATCAACCAAGAACCATGTATGTAGACTTTGTATGTCACTGACAGAATAACTTAATATATGAGCAGACTGTATTCGTCCGTTACACAATCAAGCATGGTTCTATGTGGAATTTTATGCGTTCTTTACACAATCAAGCAATGTTCTTAAGAAATTGTATACGTTCTTTACACAGTCAATCAATGTTCTTAAGGCATTGTATGCGTTCTTTACACGATCAATCAATGTTCTTAAGGACTTGTGTAGGTTCTATACACGATCAAGCAATGTTCTTAAGGATTTGTATACGTTCTGTTCAATGTACAATACGCAATGTTCTTAAGGAATGTTAAAAGTTCTTTACACGATCAATCAATGTTCTTAAGGAATGTTATTCGTTCTTTACACGATCAAGCAATGTTCTTAAGGAATTTTATATTTTGATACTTTGCTGGATGACAGACTAAAACATCTGCGACAAATTATGTCTATGTTTTTCAACGAGAAAGATTTCTGGCAGTAGCCAGGTGTTTCATCAACATACTCAATGACTCGTTAACTGAATAACTGTGGGATATACTCGTATGAAGGTTCTTACACAGAAATAAAGTGGCAGGAACCGAATCACACCATGGAAGACAACCTGCAAAGTACAATGTGACACAATTAACAAATATTGAATGACATTGTAATAAATAATGACGGTTTGTCCTGAACATGAAGCATATGATCATGTATCATCTTTATATGCAGCATTAATCAGCAATCGATGGAAATAGCAAACTTCAATAAACATACCCCTTCCGACATGCTAGGTTCCTGGTTAATTGATAGAATCGGTGATGACGTCATAACCAGGAGAGTGACCTTGTAGTTACTTACATATATACACCGTCTCCATCCTCTCATCCACGTATAGTGATAACGTCATCAAATTATTACTGCAATGGGCGACATATTAACTACAATAATCACAACAAACAGCACCAATTTAATATATATATATAGAAAGAACAATAAAAGAGGTAATTAATTCCCAATCAAAAGATGGCGACATTATCAATGTCATCAAAGGAATTATTCCCATTAATTGATGTAAAGACCCTCAGACGTTTGGAGTGACATCGGTGTTTCATGCCAATAAATATATAGCATTTAAGCATGTCCTAATGTCATCATAATTAACATTACACGACATGTTGACGCACATACACTTCAATCATATAATGATTCATTAAATAACGCATGGACTTTACCTATAGTCTGACACGGACATTACATTATAGACTGACATGGACACATATTGCTCACAGGTAAGATATGATAGATGTGACAAAAGATGTGACACAGAATGTTTGAAAATATATGCTATCAGAATTAATAAAATAAATTTATCTTATGGTCTCTGTTTACATGTATTCTGTCTGACTGTCTGAGAATATGAAATTTCATAATTTATTGATTCAATTTCATTGTAATTATTGGACCAGATAAAAGTCACCGTCCCACAGACATTTGGCTTACCACGAGTTCCCAGTGGACAGTTATTATATTTGTACTTAATACAATTCAAGCCTATAACACAGGGTGCCATGAGTCGTCATATTTTATTCACGAGCTTGTCTACACACATACAACCCTGACAATACATGTAAGATACAAGCCTATAATCCCAGCTACACCTGTGTTAAGTATGGTTATTCCCGGTTATCTGGTGATTATCACGCACTCGCTAATTGTTCTCTGATGACCATCTTTAGTCGCGGGTCACGTGACACGAGCCGGGACCGTGAGAGCGCTCTCTGCACGTGCTTCACGTGACCCGGGGGTAGATGTGGGTCGATGTCACTGCGAGCAGTCGCGTTCACACCCCGGGTCACGCGCTGCAGCTATGTACCGTGAAATGTATTTGTGAATGACAAATCACTTTTTTTTAATTCGGTCAGAAAGCGTCTTGATGTGTGTATGAGAGTAGGTTACGAGTAGCGGCGCCTATCCTAATGACTGGCTTAGAGCGCGGGCTGTGATGGAGCTGATAGGAGCACACAGGTTCAAACTAGCGGCGCATGCTTCATTAACAGAACCGATTTACTTCTACTAAAAGATCCCTCCGCCAAGTGACCCGCGGTGACTCCGCGCTATCATAACATCGCGCTCTCTTCCACTCGCCGGCAAAATTACTCGCATATGACTTAACAACTATTGACATATTAATTATAGATGAGTTTATCGCATGATTACGGGACTGGGAAGAAATAGCGGGAACGCCACGGAGATCAGGTCTGTTGTGGAGGGTGTGAGATCTCTTCGTGTTGACGAGCTCATCACAGCACCCACTCAACTCTTGCAGGAAACCCAAGTTCTGTCAATTATCAACTTCCTTTGTAAATCTTCTAAAACCTCTTTCAAAGAAATCATCCGACTCTTGTCCTTGCTCTTTAGTTATGGTTCTGAAGGATTCTTCCGTGGTGTCGTGTGGTTCACTTGTCCAGTCTTTGCTTCAGAATCTTAGATTCTTCGACGTTCAGAATTCTTCCTTTACAATATAACAAATCCACATTCTCTGTCTTGCAATTAGAATCTTAGATTCCTCATTGTTTTGAAGTCCGGTCTGTTACTGAACAATAGCTTCTCTGCTCTTGCTGTTAAAACGTGAAATTCTTGGGGTTTGCAATGTGGAAACTTCAGATTCTTGGACCTTGCCAGAAGAACTTCAAGTTGAAGGGTGTTCCTACACAAGACCTTCAGATTACCTGGTTTTGCTGTTAGTACTTCAGAGTTCACGGTCATGTTATAAGAACTTACAATTGATACGTTTTGTTTGAGTTGGTTTTCCTTGCTCTCCTCGATCTGGGCTATAAATAGCTTGGTTTTGCTTTTAAAACTTCGAAATGTTCAGCCAAGCTGTTAGAACATGATATTTTCCGAACTCTCGCTATTGGAAATCTTGCCTCTAAAATCGCTTCCTTGGTTTGTATTAAATGAATTTCATACCCCTCGCCCTTACCACAATAACTCCAGATTTATCAGTCTTACTTTAAAGAATTTCATATTCATCGCTTTTGTCTTTGAATTTCAAAATGGTCGGTTCAGCTGTTAAACCTTGAAATGAAAATTTGTTAACGGACTTATCTGCCGTTTTATACTGTATTTGCTACATCAAATAGTGAAACTAGTAACTGGTGGCTGTACGTTTCTTTCTAGGTCGTCAACCCCATGTTTGATTGTCTTCAACTGTACAAGATAGAACAAAGACTTGAAGGAATTCCTCGCAGACCCCACCAAACAGGGACCCCACTGGCTTGTTTACTTCTTCTAAGTACACATATCCATCATACTGTGCAGGAAATACCACAACAAGTATTTAAATCCCCTGCATCAGGTTGATGCCCGGTCCCCGTCCGATCCAGTGTGCATCCAACACCATACAGGCGACGTTGAACGGCGACGGATTGTCAGGAGACAAGCGATGTCTCGTCGATGTCTCGCGATGTCTCGCGATGTTTCGCGATGTTCAGCACCACCGCTTCAGGCACATGCGAGCTTAGGAATGGCGTCAGCGGGTTTTGGGGAGCAATTATCGAATTAAGATTGATATAATTAACCTAATTCTGGTATCAGAGCCGGAGATAGTCTTGAGCTAAGCTGTCTGGTTGACATGGCAAACGTTGTCGTTTAAGACAGTTTCCGAGGTTCTGGTTTAGACGTCACGGGTCGAGTTGCAGCACTATCAGCCCGGCGCTTTAATACCTTAATTAGATTGGCTGCGTAAACATACGAGTGCACAAATACCCCATTACGCAGCCTGAATACGATAGCGATTATCTGTGGCGATAACAGTGTGTAAATTGTAAACGGGATATAAACCACGGCAGTATACACGATCTGGCTGCAGTGTGGAGACGTTAAACATCGGGGTGTGGTTTGGCAGGGTTAGTCTTTCTGGTGTGGTAGAACACGAAGCTCCTAAATCTTAACATTCGGTGCTTTACTAATTCAGAACTGGTTCTCTATTACTGAGAGAAAATGTTTATTTAGTGTTCTGAAATAAATTACTTCTATCAGTGGACTATCTGTAAAGCGGGGTATACCCGTCCACCTCCACAGTCTCCAAGTCCCGTCAAGTCACGTGCTGCGGTATGCCTTGAGGTATAAAATGAACTATTCCGTTATTTTACTACACAATCACTACAGTAATTCTATTATTTTAGAATTGATTGTTTGTAGAGGGTAATGAGGTGATTGTGTTCCGAGCCGTTTGCAATGAACGTTATGTTTCAACATTTGGAAGAGCATACTTCAGTGTCTGTTTAGACCTTACCCCCGTATTCAATTGATCCTTTGTACATTTCATTTCGAGAGGGTTGATTTGTTTCATAATCATTTATTAATTTCAACACAAATTTAAAAAGAAAAGATATTTGGTTAGCAATATAAAACTGTTTCCCTCAAGGTGGCCTCCCATCAACAGCACGAACAAAGAAGTAGAACAAGCGTACTATACGCAACATGTCTATCTCATTGAAAATAATACATGTACACATAACCAATTATATTTCACCACAACGTATTGAAACTAGTAGTACTGTACTCTTTATATAATGAACATACTATACACCACAACTTATTGAAACTAGTAGTACTGTAATCTTTATATAATGAACATACTATACACCACAAACATTTGCACAACGAGTCGAATGTTTCGTCATACTCTTCTGGACAATTAAGTTCACAAAAAGTAAAAGTTTACGATGAACGCCTTAAAACACTTGATTTTATACCCGTTATAACACTTTACCCACTTTAGATTTAAATCACTTCAACAAAGCAGTTATTGTTAATCATGTACCAACCAACAGACACTGATTTACAACCTTCCAAGTGACGCAACAACAAGACACATGTCACTGTATAAAGTAGGCAAGTTTCAAGTGACGTTTTACTGTTTATGAAATTAGCGATCGATTATAAACAAAACTATTTGTCGAATAGCCGGAAGGAGGGCTCATTCTGAAAGTCTCTTTGTGCAGGGGATTATGTATTACAAACGTCAGTGAGATAACAAGTAAGGGAACTCAGATGTGTTTGTTGTGGTCACGCCCCATTACCCAGAGGAATGTGGTCTGCAGCTCCCACCCTGTTAACTAACTGTAGTCTGGAGAGCTGATAGCACACGGCTGTGGAATATGACACATATCACCCACTCAGCTGGCTTCAAATATCGTTAAAGTAGATGACACCTTTCAGAATGTGACATGTTCAATGTGTTTACGACCAGTTGCACGGACCACAGCCCAATTAGGACCACACTACCTACCCTTACCTCCTACCACCTCCCAAACTTTCCCACCTCCCATCACCTCATACCACATAACGCCATTTTCCAACATCTCCCACCCCTCCCAAACTTTCGCATCTCCCATCACCTTATACAACCTCACACCATCTTCCAACACCTCCCACACCCCATCATTTCCCCACCTCCCATCACCTCATACCACCTCACACTATCTTCCAACACCTCCCACAACCTCCCAAACTTTCCCACCTCCCATCACCTCATACAACCTCACTGCATCTTCCAACACCTCCCAAACCCCATCACTTTCCCACCTCCCATCACTTCATACAACCTCACACCATCTTCCAACACCTCTCACCACCTCCCAAACTTTCCCACCTCCCATCACCTCATACAACCTCACTGCATCTTCCAACACCTCCCAAACCTCATCACTTTCCCACCCTCCATCACCTCATACAACCTCACTGCATCTTCCAACACCGCCCAAACCCCATCATTTTCCAACCTCCCATCATTTCATACAACCTCAAACCATCTTCCAACACCTCCCATCACCTCCCAAACTTTCCCACCTCCCATCACCTCATACAACCTCACAACATCTTCCAACACCGCCCAAACCCCATCATTTTCCAACCTCCGTTCATTTCATACAACCTCACACCATCTTCCAACACCTCCCATCACCTCCCAAACTTTCCCACCTCCCATCACCTCATACAACCTCGCACCATCTTCCAACACCTCCCAAACCCCATCACTTTCCCACCTCCTATCACCTCATACAACCTCACAGCATCTTCCAACACCTCCAAAACTCCATCATTTTCCCACCTACCACCACCTTACCATGCCTTCCCCAACCTATCATACCTTCCCACCTCCCACACTTTCCCACCTACCATCACCTTCGAGCACCCCATACAACTCCAAACCAGTCCCATCGCCTCGCACCATCTTCCACAATTTCAAATCACCTCAACCATCACCTTTCATCACCTCATGGCATCTCACACCTGATATGAAACATTTAGATGCCATGAGATACAATACGTGACACTGAGATACAATACGATACACTTACATACAATACGATACACTGAGATACAATACGATACACTGAGATACAATACGATACATTGAGATACAATGTGGTACACTGAGTTACAATACGATACATTGAGATACAATACGATACACTGAGATACAATGTGGTACACTGAGATACAATACGATACATTGAGATACAATACGACACACTGAGATGCGATACGACACACTGAGATATAACGTGGTACACTGAGATATAACGTGGTATACTGAGATACAATGTGGTACACTGAGATACAATACGATACATTGAGATACAATACGACACACTGAGATGCGATACGATACACTGAGATACAATGTGGTACATTGAGATACAATACGACACACTGAGATACAATACGATACATTGAGATACAATACGACACACTGAGATACAATACGACACACTGAGATATAATGTGGTACACTGAGATACAATGTGGTACACTGAGATACAATGTGGTACACTGAGATTCAATACGATACATTGAGATACAATACGACACACTGAGATGCGATACGATACACTGAGATACAATGTGGTACATTGAGATACAATACGACATACTGAGATACAATACGAAACATTGAGATACAATACGACACACTGAGATACAAAACGATAAATTGAGATACAATACGACACACTGAGATACAATACGACACACTGAGATATAATGTGGTACACTGAGATACAATGTGGTACACTGAGATACAATGTGCTACACTGAGATACAATACGATACATTGAGATACAATACGACACACTGAGATGCGATACGACACACTGAGATATAACGTGGTACACTGAGATACAATGTGGTACACGTACTGAGATACAATGTGGTACATGGAGATACAATACGACACACTGAGATGCGATACGATACACTGAGATACAATACGACACACTGAGATGCAATACGATACACTGAGATACAATACGATACATTGAGATACAATGTGGTACACTGAGATATAACGTGGTACATGGAGATACAATACGACACACTGAGATACAATACGATACATTGAGATACAATACGACGCACTGAGATACAATACGACACACTGAGATATAACGTGGTACACTGAGATACAATGTGGTACACGTACTGAGATACAATGTGGTACATGGAGATACAATACGACACACTGAGATGCGATACGATACACTGAGATACAATACGACACACTGAGATACAATGTGGTACACTGAGATATAACGTGGTACATGGAGATACAATACGATACATTGAGATTCAATACGACACACTGAGATGCGATACGATACACTGAGATATAACGTGGTACACGTACTGAGATACAATGTGGTACACTGAGATACAATGTGATACGAAAGAGGATACATATAATGGAGTTTGTCAAAAACCAGGTTAATGTATTTCGAGTGTTTTTATTTCTTCTTCCATATCACAAGATGAAATAAACTTGGTGTTTGCTCCATTTAGTATTCTATATAACTTTAAATGTACTATGTATACATTTGCTTTTATATAACAGAGTAACATTTGTTTATATAAAGGAAATTAGTAAATTATATCGTTCCTGCAGCTTGATAGACAGTTTATTCCACTGATATATCCAAGAATTTCAATATTTATTCTATATTAAAATGTGACACAAAGGCATACACGTATTGTATGGCAACGGCTGATTCTTGGAAGGTGACTGAGAAGTTAGCTATTCAGGACATATACAAACTAATAATATAAAGTGCTATTACCTGGATTCTGATCAAATTCCGTTTTTATAGATAACCCCAACAGTTACATTAAGAATAAAGTCTACACTACGTGGCAAGCAAGCGATCGTGAAATTGAAGTGAAACTGTTAATTGATAACCGTCATTGATTAAGCGTTTCCGTATTGGTCGGATTACATAATCTTTAGTATTGACCCTCGGCCTCGCCTCGTCAGGACATTTGCCAGGTTCAGAAACACGTACCTTGTAACATATGAAGTACTTGTTTACTTTGGATTGTGATGTCCTTATGACATATACCGTCTTATTTTAAGATACAAAAACATGAGTAACTACAGACAATACCCTGTCTATTTCAATCATTGCCTGGAGGCTGACCGGTATCAGCGAGATGATTCCCTCCTAATTGGGGAGATTAGACAGCGTTAACATTGATTTATACCCGATCACTTCTAATCGTCAATAAACACTGATGTCACTACTGATACAGGTTGGGTATGAATCCCAGTCAATTGTTGGAAGTAGAGCTTACATAATGACATGATACCCGGGGCGTTTCGGATGAAACATTGTCAAATAGGTAACTATGATTTCGGAATTGATAGATTTACCATATTTCATGAGTGACAAAGTGTGTTGTGATATTTTGTGCGACTTACACACAACTGTATGTGAGAGAGTAAACAGTGTTGGAAGTCGAGGGTGTATTGTGAAACAAACACACACTTAGCGAGGAACTGTGCGTGTGTGGTATTTGGGGGTATATTTGCTATTTATGACTTTGAAACAACGTTGCTTATATTCAATAGCATGTACAGCATGCACTATGACTTTGAAACAACGTTGCCTTTATTCAATAGCATGTACAACATGCACTATGACTTTGAAACAACGTTGCTCATATTCAATAGCATGTACAGCATGAACTATGACTTTGAAACAACGTTGCTTATATTCAATAGCATGTACAACATGCACTATGACTTTGAAACAACGTTGCTTATATTCAATAGCATGTACAACATGAACTATGACTTTGAAACAACGTTGCTTATATTCAATAGCATGTACAACATGCACTATGACTTTGAAACAACGTTGCTTATATTCAATAGCATGTACAACATGCACTATGACTTTGAAACAACGTTGCTTATATTCAATAGCATGTACAACATGCACTATGACTTTGAAACAACGTTGCTTATATTCAATAGCATGTACAACATGAACTATGACTTTGAAACAACGTTGCTTATATTCAATAGCATGTCCAGTATGCACTATGATTTTGAAACAACGTTGCTTATATTCAATAGCATGTACAACATGCACTATGACTTTGAAACAACGTTGCTTATATTCAATAGCATGTACAACATGAACTATGACTTTGAAACAACGTTGCTTATATTCAATAGCATGTACAACATGCACTATGACTTTGAAACAACGTTGCTTATATTCAATAGCATGTACAACATGCACTATGACTTTGAAACAACGTTGCTTATATTCAATAGCATGTACAACATGAACTATGACTTTGAAACAACGTTGCTTATATTCAATAGCATGTACAACATGAACTATGACTTTGAAACAACGTTGCTTATATTCAATAGCATGTACAACATGAACTATGACTTTGAAACAACGTTGCTTATATTCAATAGCATGTACAACATGCACTATGACTTTGAAACAACGTTGCTTATATTCAATAGCATGTACAACATGCACTATAACTTTGAAACAACGTTGCTTATATTCAATAGCATGTACAACATGAACTATGACTTTGAAACAACGTTGCTTATATTCAATAGCATGTACAACATGAACTATGACTTTGAAACAATGTTGCTTATATTCAATAGCATGTACAGCATGAACTATGACTTTGAAACAATGTTGCTTATATTCAATAGCATGTACAACATGCACTATGACTTTGAAACAACGTTGCTTATATTCAATAGCATGTACAACATGAACTATGACTTTGAAACAACGTTGCTTATATTCAATAGCATGTACAACATGAACCATGACTTTGAAACAAAGTTGCTTATATTCAATAGCATGTACAACATGCACTATGACTTTGAAACAACGTTGCTTATATTCAATAGCATGTACAACATGAACTATGACTTTGAAACAACGTTGCTTATATTCAATAGCATGTACAACATGCACTATGACTTTGAAACAACGTTGCTTATATTCAATAGCATGTACAACATGAACTATGACTTTGAAACAACGTTGATTATATTCAATAGCATGTACAACATGAACTATGACTTTGAAACAACGTTGCTTATATTCAATAGCATGTACAGCATGAACTATGACTTTGAAACAACGTTGCTTATATTCAATAGCATGTACAACATGCACTATGACTTTGAAACAACGTTGATTATATTCAATAGCATGTACAACATGCACTATGACTTTGAAACAACGTTGATTATATTCAATAGCATGTACAACATGAACTATGACTTTGATACAACGTTGATTATATTCAATAGCATGTACAACATGAACTACGACTTTGAAACAACGTTGCTTATATTCAATAGCATGTACAGCATGAACTATGACTTTGAAACAACGTTGCTTATATTCAATAGCATGTACAACATGCACTATGACTTTGAAACAACGTTGATTATATTCAATAGCATGTACAACATGAACTATGACTTTGAAACAACGTTGATTATATTCAATAGCATGTACAACATGAGCTATGACTTTGAAACAACGTTGATTATATTCAATAGCATGTACAACATGAACTATGACTTTGAAACAACGTTGATTATATTCAATAGCATGTACAACATGAACTATGACTTTGAAACAACGTTGATAATATTCAATAGCATGTACAACATGAACTATGACTTTGAAACAACGTTGCTTATATTCAATAGCATGTACAACATGCACTATGACTTTGAAACAACGTTGATTATATTCAATAGCATGTACAACATGCACTATGACTTTGAAACAACGTTGCTTATATTCAATAGCATGTACAACATGCACTATGACTTTGAAACAACGTTGCTTATATTCAATAGCATGTACAACATGCACTATGACTTTGAAACAACGTTGATTATATTCAATAGCATGTACAACATGAACTATGACTTTGAAACAACGTTGCTTATATTCAATAGCATGTACAACATGAACTATGACTTTGAAACAACGTTGCTTATATTCAATAGCATGTACAACATGCACTATGACTTTGAAACAACGTTGCTTATATTCAATAGCATGTACAACATGAACTATGACTTTGAAACAACGTTGATTATATTCAATAGCATGTACAACATGCACTATGACTTTGAAACAACGTTGCTTATATTCAATAGCATGTACAACATGCACTATGACTTTGAAACAACGTTGCTTATATTCAATAGCATGTACAGCATGCACTATGACTTTGAAACAACGTTGCTTATATTCAATAGCATGTACAACATGAACTATGATTTTGAAACAACGTTGCTTATATTCAATAGCATGTACAACATGCACTATGACTTTGAAACAACGTTGCTTATATTCAATAGCATGTACAGCATGAACTATGACGATGACGAGACTGCCAGTACCTGGTGTCGACGTTTGAAGTGAACACTTGGGAAGAAACCATATTTTGCATTATAAAACGAATGCATTTCAGAAATAATTTGTTGACAAGGTGTATATGGACCATGTCTGAGATCTGACACACATAAACAGGATACAGAAATCGTTCCATTTACCTGAGAGGTCACGTGACGACGTCACATGCCAGCCTCCATTACTATCAATGTCACATGTCACTACTGACATGCGCAGTAGAGGAAATCAGACCTCAGTTCCTAAATGTCGTTTCAGTTATTTGCCACTACAAAGCGAATTATTTAATTTTGTTACATTAGGCTACACAGACTGCAGTAAGAGACCTATAATTGTTTCTGTGTTGTGTGTAACGCGCATGACACGCGGCCTGCAGGGCTTACATGATGATGTAACCACGTGGTTTATTGCACTTAAGATGTATTGTTGTTTCTCTGATCTGATGGAGTGAAGGACACAGCACAGGTAATGTGATTTACAAGAGGAAAGATCAACAAGCTAGGACGACACGACTGACAAATAGCAATTAGAGGAGTCTGGTCTGTTGTCTGTGGAGTGGCTGGAGACAGCGGTGATGTGACTTGGTCCTCAGTGCCTGTACACAATCCTATTAGATCAATTCGACTGGTATAGAATCTGTACTCGACAAATCAGTGAGTCCCTGAAGTTTGGAAACCAACAACATCAATAAAAATGTCAAAGACATCACGTAATAGTATAAAGCATGCGACGGTTACAAACCAGACTGGCATGTTCTTCCTTTGAAAACAGCAAACCATAACACAGATCTAAAACCAGACTGAAATTGAAGTTCAAGCTTGATGAGAATAACATCTTTATATAATTTGGTACAGGCCTCGGTAAGCCGAACGCTTCCGTTTTTCATCAAAAACGTTCGGATAGTGAAATGTTCGGACTACTGAGTACTGAGGACTTCCAAAGAGATTAGTTTGGTTACATCTTCCTACCGTTCGGAAACTGCGAGATTGGGATTATCGGTGGCCGGATTATCGCAGCTTGACTGTACTTGGTAAACCTTAAACAGCCAAGCTTTAGAATAAAAGCTCCAAATAATTAGCCACATATTGATTAAATCTAAAACATCATGCTTCAAGAAGAAACATAAACATTTTCTTTGATACTACTTGATGTATGCGAGTTATCCTCTCTTTCCTCACACTTCTGTTCCCATTTACATCAACCTTCATGAACAATTGGAATAGTAAAGTTGATGTTTAACGCATAATCTAATTGGAAAGTGTTTTATCTAAGTAAGAAACTAACTCTCGAAACAGGTGTTTTTCGGTGATTGTTTCATTTCTACCAAATACAAAATGAATTCAAGCAGTTTTCATATGAAACATATTCAGGTTACAACACACCTATATTCATTGTAACACATTGTTATAGTTTTGAAGAATTCTTCACGACATGATTTCCGAACCAGGCGCTGGAACAGAGGACATAACTAGCGTTATTACTTGCATATCAACTTCATTATGACTTTGTTTCAAATGTCATTTAACGTATCCAATCTCATCATTGTACGTGTCCTGTTCTCCTTTCTTCAACATGCACACATTCCTGAGACAACCTATTAACCTCTTCATGGTTCGTTCACAGGGCTCTTCTACCAACTGTCTCTCCAACCATAGCTCTTTAACCATTAGGATCTTCAACCATTGGGCCATTCAACCAGTAGGATCGTCAACCATTAGGATCTTCAACCATTGGGATATTCAACCATTAGGATCTTCAACCATTGGGGTCTTCAACCATTAGGATCTTCAACCATTGGGATATTCAACCATTGGGCTATTCAACCAGTAGGATCTTCAACCAGTGGACTCTTCAACCATTGGGGTATTCAACCAGTAGGATCGTCAACCATTAGGATCTTCAATCATTGGGCCATTCAACCAGTAGGATCGTCAACCATTAGGATCTTCAACCATTGGGATATTCAACCATTAGGATCTTCAACCATTGGGGTCTTCAACCATAAGGATCTTTAACCATTGGGATATTCAACCATTGGGCTATTCAACCAGTAGGATCTTCAACCAGTGGACTCTTCAACCATTGGGGTATTCAACCATTGGGGTATTCAACCATTGGGATATTCAACCATTAGGATCTTCAACCATTGGGCCATTCAACCAGTAGGATCTTCAACCATATATCTCTTCAACAACTGAAATTTTCAACTATAGGTCTCTTCAACTATTAGACTTTTCAACCAAAGGTCTCTTCAATCATAGTTCTTCAAATGTTGACCTCTTCTATCCTTTGTCTCTTCAACCAAGGGCTCTTCTAACCGTTTAACCAAATATACCTTCAACCATTTGGCTATTCAACTGTTGGTCTCTTTAATCATTGGGTTCTTTAACCATTGAGCTCTTCAACCAAAAGTCTCTTCAACCATTGGATTTTTCAACCATATGGATGAAAAGGGGGGGGGGGGGGGGGGGGGGGGGGGGGGGACTGATCAAAAGAGGCATGTCTTATCAATTCTATTGACTTGCAATCAGAATTATCAAGTTCATGGATAGTAAATTCATATAGAGAACTTTCAATATTCAAGATAGCGAGATTTCATTACGTTCTCCAACCAACTTGAACTCTGTAATTACCGCTACTGACGATCAGGGACCGTGTTAATGGCGGCGTTGTTTACAGAATACCCATAAAATCAAACAGAAATCGAAATGTCCGATGCGGTTATACGGCCACGGCCACGTGAAGCACGTGTAAACACGATCAATGACGACCAGTCTTCTGTTAGCTGCGTGTTTAGTATGGAGGCCCGGCCGGGTAACCTCCCGTAGAGTCGCCATAATGAGAATACAGCGCCATAAATCTGTCCGATAACGACAGACTAGGAGCAAATCGAGATGGCTTGTAGTTCAGTCGATAAAGCTCATGTGTAAAAGCTTGTTTAACAGGAACTATTGAGATGATTAGCGATAGGGATCAACAATTAAAACATTTTCCAATCTTCCCTCAGAATCTTAGCTTCTGTCAGACCACCGTAACGTCATCTTTCTTGGAACCAAGGGGTTTGTTGTGGAGAGAGCACATTCAATCGTTGGCAATGTATATCTTGTTCTAGTGACTGGTGACTGGCCTCACAATATTGTAGGTACTATATAGCAGGTGCTACACTTAACCATGCTGCAAACTTTCTGACGAATCGTTGAGACATCATTACCATCTACAAAGATCTGTCCATAGATCTTAGGCTGAGAGAAGCTAAATATTTGTTTAACAGCAATAAGTTTAGTTAGATACAAACTTTCATTTTCTTCTCCTGTTTTTAATATAAATAAAAAATCATATCCAATAAACATTTCTTAAACATTGTTTTTAACATAATATCATCAGTTGTATGTTGATACTGGTCAGCGATTTGTAACACAAACTGAATGTCGTCTCCACACACGTGCCCAGTTCGTTATCATATGTCTGGCCATTGACTTCCAAAAATTTCAACCCGTCAATGTATTTACAACGTTCAGATCCAACATGGCTATCTCATTAATTTGTGTTATAATGTGCACAAAAGCCTAATTAGAAGTCCATGCTGGACCATAGAATATCGCCGCAAATACAAGTTCCTGCTTTCCAGTAGAATATCTCCACGAGGTCCTTGATATGAGTCCTTACTCTCTCGTAGACATATGCCTCGAGGTCGTAAATACAAGTTCTTACTCTTCCATAGAATCTCTCCTCAAATGTCCCAAATACAAATACTTACTCTTCCATTTAGAATCTGGCCTCGAGGTCGTAAATACAAGTTCTTACTCTTCCATAGAATCTCTCCTCAAATGTCCCAAATACAAATACTTACTCTTCCATTTAGAATCTGGCCTCGAGGTCGTAAATACAAGTTCTTACTCTTCCATAGAATCTCTCCTCAAATGTCCCAAATACAAATACTTACTCTTCCATTTAGAATCTGGCCTCGAGGTCGTAAATACAAGTTCTTACTCTTCCATAGAATCTCTCCTCAAATGTCCCAAATACAAATACTTACTCTTCCATTTAGAATCTGGCCTCGAGGTCGTAAATACAAGTTCTTACTCTTCCATAGAATCTCTCCTCAAATGTCCCAAATACAAATACTTAATCTTCCATTTAGAATCTGGCCTCGAGGTCGTAAATACAAGTTCTTACTCTTCCATAGAATCTCTCCTCAAATGTCCCAAATACAAATACTTACTCTTCCATTTAGAATCTGGCCTTGAGGTCCTAAATACAAGTTCTTGATGTCCCGTAGAAACCCGACTCTTATGTGGTACAAGCAGGCCTATTACCTTAAAAATTCCATTTAGTTTGGCTAAATTGAAGTCAGTTTGACTTCCTGTCAGTTTGTATGTAGAAGAAGTATTTAAGAAGGAAATCATGCTTCGCGGAATACCACCTGGCTGTCACACCGGTAGAGGAAATCATGAATTTCATCTCTCGTATATTACCTCGAATCAAGCCGACCTATTCCGAATGCGTTTCAATCGGGGCTTCCCGCTGAGGAACTAAGTTGCGAATGGGTTCGTTGATTACTGGCGGTGCATGCTGGGTAACGAAACGGAAACGTGAAATGGTTTCGCAAGACAAGTCTGAATGAGAACTAAAGCAATAAAACCAACCAGCTTGAGTTGCTGCATACCTCGGAAATATTCTCAGGAAGTTTATGATTGCATGTTTTATGCAGAACTTAACTATCTTGTCATATTAAAATCGTAAAGTTCTGTCAGAAATGTTTCCTCATTTCGGTGAGTGGGATTCTACGTACTTGATTAGATCCCACTTGGACCACATCATGGGGGTTTTATACGTTATGTCATACCCCCACTTACTGCGGGGTTGGACCACATCGTGGGGGTTTTATACGTTATGTCATACGCGGGGTTGGACCACATCATGGGGTTTTTATACGATATGTCATACGCGGGGTTGGACCACATCATGGGGGTTTTATACGTTATGTCATACGCGGGGTTGGACCACATCATGGGGGTTTTATACGTTATGTCATACGCGGGGTTGGACCACATCATGGGGGTTTTATACGTTATGTCATACGCGGGGTTGGACCACATCATGGGGGTTTTATACGTTATGTCATACGCGGGGCTGGACCACATCATGGGGGTTTTATACGTTATGTCATACGCGGGGTTGGACCACATCATGGGGGTATTATACGTTATGTCATACGCGGGGTTGGACCACATCATGGGGGTTTTATACGTTATGTCATACGCGGGGTTGGGCCACATCATGGGGTTTTTATACGTTATGTCATACGCGGGGTTGGACCACATCATGGGGGTTTTATACGTTATGTCATACGCGGGGTTGGACCACATCATGGGGGTTTTATACGTTATGTCATACGCGGGGTTGGACCACATCATGGGGGTTTTATACGTTATGTCATACGCGGGGTTGGGGGTTACTTCATACGCGGGTTTGTCATTTGATTTAGAAATATATTTCACAATGGTGATTTTTTAAAACAATGAAACAATCAAAATACAATAATCTTGCAGTAACAATTATAAACGTTTGTATTGCACATATATTTATGTAGGATATCAAACATGATAATATTCCATGTTCTTGTTAGACATCGCCTCCAAGTAGTTAGAGATGAAACAGTCACAGTGCAAGAAGATGGAGGTTGTTGAAGCAGAGGGGCGAACCGTTCAGAGCTTGATTAACGTTTGTTCTAAAACTAAATGAAAGTAGATGATTGCAACGAACACGCGTTATGTCTTTCATGGAGCTGGTTAATCGTGGTTGCAGAAGAAGGGGATGGTCGATGACTGAATAATTCCCAGAAGTAAACTGTAGAGATCCAAACAGTGAATTTGTCGAATAAAAGACGTAATATAAAGCATCGTGTTTGTAATGATACACCTAAGTCAGAACTAGGTATATTCCTTTTGAAACCAATGTTTAAAATATTACAGTTGAGAATAATCGGGTTATCGAAAAGAAGCAATTTAGATGATGTTAATATTTATCATTCAACAATTATATAATATTAATATAAACTGTTAAGTAAGTGTGTGTAGTTTGCTTGTTAATATTTATCATTCAACAATAATGGCTTAATATAAACTGTGAAGTAAGTGTGTGTAGTTTGCTTGTTAATATTTATCATTCAACAATAATGGCTTAATATAAACTGTGAAGTAAGTGTGTGTAGTTTGCTTTTTAAAATTCGCACACTTTAAAGGGGCGTAGCACGTTTTTTGCATATTTTATTTTTTCAAAATTCCAATTTTATAATGATAGTTTATGTCTTTATATTTACTTTAGAGGGTAAAACATCTTATTACACAAACCAATTATCCGTAGTGATAATAACGTTGTTGCGTATAAATGAAAAATTGCATGGCGGCCATTTTAATGTGAACACGTTTTATTATTTCGAATTACAAAAACGATATCCATGACTTTACCGAACCATGAACACTCATTTTAAAACTTGATTTTCCGAAAGGAGAAGGCTGTTTTACTATTGGTGACATTATCTTTCAAATATATTTCATCTAATTATTCGAGCGAAAAACGTGCTACTGCCTCTTTAATGTCATCATTGCAAGGAAATAGAGTTTATGAATCTAGGTAGCACGGAGCGAAATTTCAGTTTGACGTTCTCCCAGCCCATCAGCCAGATGTTGGAGGGACTCCTCGGATATGGCCGGCCTACTTCCACTCGCCGTAAAGGCATGACTTCAGAACTATTTGATTCTGTCAACATGAAGGTAGAAGAACGTCAGAAGCGTCAGATGGCTGCTAAACTAGTTACACGCGCCACGTGCAGCATTAACAGGTTCAAGTAGCGCTCTGTCGCCGACAGGTGCACGTGTGTGCGCGCCGTTTATGCTCATACGTGCACGTGTGTTCAAAGTCCAGTCGTTAGTACAACACATCATACATGTTTACCATCTTTCCACTATCCGAGAACTACCAGTGTTTAGAAGGTATAAGTACAAGTATAACCCCCTCCAAGCAAGAGAGTTCTGCAACCGGTGTCCAGTCTAAGCTTCTCACTGGGTATCCAGCGTGTCTCTGTGAGGAGTTCCCGCTGGTTTAGCTCCGACAGTTGGGTCTCCAGTCCGTCCGATCTCGGAGATCAGCTGACAGATAATCTGACAAAATGATAATATTTGGGTTCTCAAAGGAACAAGCGAGAGCGTGTTTGCACTTATAGAAAAACATTCATCTCTCAGACGTTCAGATGATAATATCTACATAACAACATTTTAACTGATGATGGGATTACCCTTTACACCCAACTATGTTATAAAGCAAATCAGTTCGTATTTTCCTTTTAAATCTTATTTTCATTGTGTAATTCACAGTTTCACTTCTTTAAAGTTAAATTGAGCAAAGTTCATACTCGCTCACTTCAATCTGAATATCCAGTAGAAAGATGATATCTAGTGCGGATATCTAGTATCCAGTGGACATATTGCATGTGGTAGGATATCAACTCGACAGATGCCATCAAGCCGGATATCCGATAGAGAGACTGCGGCAATGAAACATCCAGAGAGAGACGGCGTCCAGTGGATACATGTATATCTATTACCGGGTGGACATACGGAATATGGAAGGATATCAGATAGACGCAGACGACGTATAACATGATATCAAGTGGCTAGATCTGGAGGAGATGTCCAGCCGAGAGACAGGTATTCAGCGGGGACGTCTAGTAGACAGACGGCACCGAGCGGGGATATCGGCGCTGGGCTATGAACTACCGGCCCGTCTCTCCCCGACTGAATCCAGTCCGTGATCCGCTCTGTCTCCCTCTGTCGTCCCCTGCTCGGCGTATTAAAGCAGCGCTCGCTCCGTGTCGCCAGTTGAAGGGGGCGGGGTTACACGAGACGCTTTCCCACCGCTTGACGGGCAAAAGAAGTAGCGGCGAGCCGTCAGTCAGTGAGCGTGTGTGAGCTTCTCCTAGTGGCTGTGGGCGAGCTCGCTATTGTTTTACTTACTTACCATACAGGTGTGCTTCCTTGTGTACAACTGCCGTTCTCAAAGCGGAAAAAGTTCTTCCTTTGGATTAATATCGTGATTTTAATTCGGTCACTTTTGTTTTGGTTTAGTTTGTTTCGGAGCACACTCTCTGCATGGATGTACGGAGTTTACAAGCAGGATGAAGTGATTAAGAGTGTCCCGACTTGTAGATGTGAAGCTGTGTAGTGTCTCTCTCTATATGATGCTGCACCTGCCCCGATGAGGTAGCTAGTGTGAGTCCGTCAGTGCACCTGTATGCCACTATGAAGAGTTGTGTGAGTCTCGTGCTGGTCCTTTACCTCGTGTCCCAGCAGGTGCGCGCTCGGCACCACGGGGAGTCTGACACGGAGGGGAGGAACATTCTGCTACATGAGGCTGTGAGGAAACTACTCGGCTTCCCAGCCACACCCCCACCCAGACAGGGGAAAGAGATTCCGAACCCGTACTCTGGCGGACCGAAGCCAGCACAGTACATACTGGATCTGTACAAGAAGTACGAGAGCAGAGAGACTAGCGGGGAGGAGGTACTGGGAAACACTGTCCGCAGTCTACACGCAGTCATAGGTGGGTGATGTCTTCACGTTCTTGTACACATTACCTTTCTCTACAACATATACCATGCTGAGTAGTAGACCGCAACATTCACCAATAAGTACTACACCACTACATGTGACATAACCACGCACCTGATCATTCTACAGTAGACCGCAACATTCACCAATAAGTACTACACCACTACATGTGACATAACCACGCACCTGATCATTCTACAGTAGACCGCTACATTCACCAATAAGTACTACACCACTACATGTGACATAACCACGCACCTGATACGCTAAAGGTATACCCGCTTCATTCAATCCCCGAGGAACAATCTTATACTTTCTCTTGGAACAGCTACGACTTCCAAAATACCAAAAGAAACTGCGATATGTTATTTTTTCTTGCAATCAACAATGTACCTTTTCCCAGAAATATATTTAGTGTGTACTTGGATGTGTGTAGTACAGGGGAGCTCTTCTCGTTAGTTCTCTGCATAGCTATACCACTAGTCCGTGTGCAACATGTCACTGGCAACAGAAGACGCTGTTTTATTGGAGAAGTACACCTTTCACACGTCTTGTCCCAGTTGTCTCTGCACACAAACATTAATCTACCATTGCTTCCCGAGTATCTTCATGCCTTGTTATAGTGTAAGAGATTGTTATATTTATCGCTCGATATAATTTCTATTCAACTGGTAAACTCAAAATAATTGCTTATAATATAAGAGTTTATAGTTTTACTAGAAATAAAACAAACATTGAAAAGAAATGTTGCAAGTAGTGCCGAGGACTTCACCTCGATGTTACTTACATGTACAGTCATTGCTTCTGGCGTAGATACAAGCTGGACTCGTTTATCTTCAAACCGCAAGTTGGTACAGTGAGAATGTAAACAGAAATGTCAAGCGATGTTTGAATTCACGATCATTAGAGTTTGCTTCAGATTGCAGCACAGTGCTCGTGTCTAGTGACACTCGCTTGATGTGGTCTGGCTGTCACCAGTTTTAAACAATACATTTCAAACGTTTTAAAGAAGAAATATAACAGGGATGCTTATCCCACACCCTATCAGTCGTGCTGTTGCAGAAAATGCAATTTAAAAAATAATTGTTTAACAGGGTTTGATTCTGTTATTGTATCTTTTAACTAATTTCGAAGTTAATTCATCATTACGTGAACGAGAAGAAATACGAAGAATCTGACATGCTTGACCTGTGCTGTGGTAAGAAAAGCGCACCAAGCTAGTTCCCCAGTTGCTGGGTTCAGTAGCATCTGCAGCATCTCAGCAAGTGGTGTTTGTTTCCTCCACCTACCCGAGTCAAGCCCTGGCGCCCCTCCTATACCCTATATCTAACTCGTAGCAGTGTGATGTACAGTAGTCGATGTATGAGTGTCTTGTCCCATATCCGATCTACCCGCTCTGAGGCTGTGGGGAGCGTTACCCGATCCACTTAATGGGGTATTGAGGGTGGGGAGAGATTGCCACGAATTAGCAACTACCCTCTAATCCTCTTCGCCGGTAACACAATCCGGGTGTCAAACCAGGGGGCCGTGTGTGCTAACAGACGTGAACACTTCACTCTATCCCCGGGAAGCGTCGGATACCCGGCTTTACCAAGTACACCCCGTTTAAACTGATCTCTCACTGGCTTTGCCTAGAACACCCCGTATAGGCTGATCTCTCCCCGACTTTACATAGTACACCCCGTATAGATTGATCTCTCCCTGGCTTTACCTAGTATACCTCGTATACGCTGATCTCTCCCCGACTTTACATAGTATACCCCGTATAGACTGATCTCTCCCTGGCTTTACCTAGTTCACCTCGTATACGCTGATCTCTCCCCGACTTTACATAGTATACCCCGTATAGACTGATCTCTCCCTGGCTTTACCTAGTACACCTCGTATAGACTGATCTCTCCCCGACTTTACATAGTACACCCCGTATAGACTGATCTCTCCCTGGCTTTACCTAGTACACCTCGTATAGACTGATCTCTCCCTGGCTTTACATAGTACACCCCGTATAGATTGATCTCTCCCCGACTTTACATAGTACACCCCGTATAGATTGATCTCTCCCTGGCTTTACCTAGTTCACCTCGTATACGCTGATCTCTCCCCGACTTTACATAGTACACCCCGTATAGATTGATCTCTCCCCGACTTTACATAGTACACCCCGTATAGACTGATCTCTCCCCGACTTTACATAGTACACCCCGTATAGATTGATCTCTCCCTGGCTTTACCTAGTACACCTCGTATAGACTGATCTCTCCCTGGCTTTACCTAGTACACCTCGTATACGCTGATCTCTCCCCGACTTTACATAGTACACCTCGTATAGACTGATCTCTCCCTGGCTTTACCTAGTACACCCCGTATAGACTGATCTTTCTTCCATGCAGTAGTGAGATTTTATCTACCCCTTACATATCGTCCATTGCCGGTTTGGAAGTATATGAAAAGTGATCATTTACCAACCAACCCTTTAATCCCCTTACATATCGTTTCCTGCTGGTGTGGGAGCAGATATCCACTTTACAACCCTACATTCATGTTGTTCTATTGCACATGGGCCGAGTGGAGGAGGAGGCAGCACGTGTAGTTTCTGACTGCAGTTGACTTTTCTGACCCTCTACTTCTCTGAAAGATCCTCTACTTCTCTGAAAGCCCCTCTACTTCTCTGAAAGCCCCTCTACTTCTCTGGAAGATCCTCTACTTCTCTGAAAGATCCTCTACTTCTCTGAAAGCCCCTCTACTTCTCTGAAAGCCCCTCTACTTCTCTGGAAGATCCTCTACTTCTCTGAAAGATCCTCTACTTCTCTGAAAGCCCCTCTACTTCTCTGAAAGATCCTCTACTTCTCTGAAAGCCCCTCTACTTCTCTGAAAGCCCCTCTACTTCTCTGAAAGATCCTCTACTTCTCTGAAAGATCTTATACTTCTCTGAAAGCCCCTCTACTTCTCTGAAAGATCCTCTACTTCTCTGAAAGATCTTATACTTCTCTGAAAGCCCCTCTACTTCTCTGAAAGATCCTCTACTTCTCTGAAAGACCCTCTACTTCTCTGTAAATCTACTTCTCTGAAAGATCCTCTACTTCTCTGAAAGATCCTGTACTTCTCCGAAAGATCCTGTACTTCTCTGAAAGATCCTCTACTTCTCTAAAAGACCCTCTACTTCTCTGAAAGATCCTGTACTTCCCTGAAAGACTCTCTACTTCTGTGAAAGACCCTCTACTTCTCTGAAAGACTCTATACTTCTCTGAAACCCCCTCTACTTCTCTGAAAGATCCTGTACTTCCCTGAAAGATCCTGTAATTCTCTGAAAGATCCCCTACTTCTCTGAAAGATCTTGTAATTCTCTGAAAGATCATGTACTTCTTTGAAAGATCCCCTACTTCTCTGAAAGACCTTATACTTCTCTGAAAGACCCTCTACTTCTCTGAAAGAGCTTATACTTCTCTGAAAGACCTTCTACTTCTCTGAAAGAGCTTATACTTCATTGAAAGACCCCCTACTTCTCTGAAAGAGCTTATACTTCTCTGAAAGATCCTCTACTTCTCTGAAAGAGCTTATACTTCTCTGAAAGAGCTTATACTTCTCTGAAAGCCCCTCTACTTCTCTGAAAGATCCTCTACTTCTCTGAAAGACCCTCTACTTCTCTGAAAGAGCTTATACTTCTCTGAAAGACCCTCTACTTCTCTGAAAGACCTTATACTTCTCTGAAAGACCCTCTACTTCTCTGAAAGAGCTTATACTTCTCTGAAAGACCTTCTACTTCTCTGAAAGAGCTTATACTTCTCTGAAAGATCCCCTACTTCTCTGAAAGAGCTTATACTTCTCTGAAAGACCCTCTACTTCTCTGAAAGAGCTTATACTTCTCTGAAAGATCCTCTACTTCTCTGAAAGATCCTGTACTTCTCTGAAAGATCCCCTACTTCTCTGAAAGACCTTATACTTCTCTGAAAGACCCTCTACTTCTCTGAAAGACCCTATATTTCTCTGAAAGACCCTCTACTTCTCTGTAGGATTCCCTACTTCTCTGAAAGACCTTATACTTCTCTCAAAGACCCTCTACTTCTCTCAAAGACCCTCTACTTCTCTGAAAGATTCTCTTCATCTCTAAAAGACCCTCTTCTTCTCTGAAAGATCCTATACTTCTCTGAAAATCTACTTCTCTTAAAAATCCTATACATCTCATAAAGATCCTGTACTTCTCTGAAAGATCCTGTACTTCTCTGAAAGACCTTATAATTCTCTGAAAGATCCCCTACTTCTATGAAAGACCCTCTATACTGCTGTAATAAAATCGGCCCATTACGATATCCCCCTGTGGAGATACAAAGTTTGTTCCGTGGTTTTACTATTTTAAACCACCTAGTTTACATCTATATTTATGATTTCACATCACTAGATTCAGAATAGCGCTTCAATTATAAGTTCCTTACACCATTTCAGAACTTCCCCACTCTCCCATCCTGGCATCCTATGTTGATGCTATACTGCTTGCTTTGTTGTTTGTCATTGTTTAGAATCTGCAATGTTATGTAGATTCGTTATGTACGGTTACCACATCGTACCTTTCGCTAATGGTAGGAGTTCTTCCATATACATTCAATTGAAACGTCAATGGTGACTTGCAGTGGCGATGTCGCCACAGTTGTACTGATTTCATCAATCTCTTTGCTACTGCGTGAGGTTTTCCTACCATATAGTTTTGCCTATAGAACAACGATCTATCTTTGCTACTGCGTGAGGTTTTCCTACCATATAGTTTTGCCTATAGAACAACGATCTATCTTTGCTACTGCGTGAGGTTTTCCTACCATATAGTTTTGCCTATAGAACAACGATCTATCTTTGCTACTGCGTGAGGTTTTCCTACCATATAGTTTTGTCTATAGTACAACGATCTATCTTTGCTATTGCGTGAGGTTTTCCTACCATATAGTTTTGCCTATAGTACAACGATCTATCTTTGCTATTGCGTGAGGTTTTCCTACCATATAGTTTTGTCTATAGTAGAACGATCTATCTTGCTATTGCGTGAGGTTTTCCTACCATATAGTTTTGTCTATAGTACAACGATCTATCTTTGCTATTGCGTGAGGTTTTCCTACCATATAGTTTTGCCTATAGTACAACGATCTATCTTTGCTACTGCGTGAGGTTTTCCTACCATATAGTTTTGCCTATAGTACAACGATCTATCTTTGCTATTGCGTGAGGTTTTCAGAGCGTTTTACCTGGACTATACTGCGTGTATAGCTGTAGTTAGTAGGTCACTGCAACTTTATCTTAAAAACCACTCTCGGCTGTTGTTGATCTGATCGTATCAATTTACTATCTTTTATGAGTGTTCGTCCCTACCATTTACATAAAAGATCGTTAACTGGATAGAATTGTGTCAACTTTACTTTGTATGGATTACTACCTCATAGTATTTGAAATTATCGTAAAGTGCGTTACACTAACTGTCACTATTACCCAGGAGGCAGTGCTGTGGGGATTCATGCTGTCCTGTGAACATGGGTCTCTCTCATCTCAGCTTCTAGTGTTACTTAAAGAAGGTGTCTAGATGGACAGAGATGCTCGCTAACTGGTTGTCTGTTGTGCACCGTGACTTTCCTGATACTCTCGTCCGCTACCAGAAACAGCTGATGTTACAGTCAGAAACATCTTACCAGTTTTATACTGTCAGTATTCTGAAGCGCTGTGCCAATTTATTAATCACGGGTAGCGATGTTCTGTTTGCCTCACTTTTATTTTAAGCCAAGTTACGAGTTATAAAGGAATACACAAATGTGAGTAGTGTCTCTCATTGAAAGCTTCAGCTAATAAATGGAAAATTTCAGTAATGATGTTTACATAAGGGATTTTGTTTACGGTGTACCAGAGGACTAACGCTGAAAACATGAGAGGCGCGTTTACTCGCGTTTAGTAGTGTTTATTACTATTGTTTACTACTAGTGTTTACTACTAGTGTTTACTACTAGTGTTTACTACTAGTGTTTACTCGTGGTCAGTGCCGGGATGACCAGACAGCCAGTCCAGTATGGGACCACTGTTTGTCCAGCCCGCATACCGCTCCAACTGGACATCGACTGTTGAGGTCCTCTGTCTACCCTATATATACACAGAGCAGTCTAGTGCCACTGTCCGTCTTCCGTATGCGTATGAGATAACTAGTGGTGACTCTAAATAGACAGGGAATCCCTGTAATATCTTCTGTATTATACATTTCGGTAGAGAAAAGTCAAAACATATTGATGCCATCATACAACATCTGAATGGACACTTAATACTGTATAATACTGTTTAGTATTTATAACCGTTGTTATATTATGGGATATTTTAATTTCAAATGATCTATCGAATGTAACACTCCATCTATCTACCGTCATCCATTGTGCCACTATCCTCTGTTTATTTGGACTGGTTTCTAAATGAGAATTCATATGTTACTCGTAATCATGAATGAATGGTTGAATGAATAATTGAATGAAAAGTTCAATGAATGGTGGGTTGAATGAATGGTTGAATGAATGGTTGAATGAATGGTTGAATGAAAAGTTCAATGAATGGTTGGTTGAATGAATGGTTGAATGAATGGTTGAATGAATAATTGAATGAAAAGTTCAATGAATGGTTGGTTGAATGAATGGTTGAATGAATGGTTGAATGAATAATTGAATGAAAAGTTCAATGAATGGTTGGTTGAATGAATGGTTGAATGAATGGTTGAACGAATAATTGAATGATAAGTTCAATGAATGGTTGGTTGAATGAATGGTTGAATGAATGATTGAATGAAAAGTTCAATGAAAAGTTCAATGAAGAGTTGATGCAATGACAAATTTGTGTTTGCAATAATGTGACGTTCCAATGAAATAATCTTACTTTATAGTAACAGTATTAGTGAGCTTACTTACACACGTCAGAGTATTCCGAAACAGAAATTGTTTCTAATTAGGATTCCCGGTTGATCTGGAATAGGATTAGATGCACTACCCAAGTTACTTTTTGAGGTTTTCAATCTTCATTCCATCCTATTCCTGGTCCAAAGTTGATGAAGGTAAAGTCGAGGCCGGCATGTCCATGAACTTAGAGTCTCTCTCGTCTCCCAACCATTTATCTGTCGAACTGAAATTGTGATAGTGAAATTCATCAAAACGTCTTCAAAAGTAAAAAGGAGATCATGACACGGAAAGAAAATATTAAATAATTTCAGATGTTGTTTTGAGAGTATAAAAAAAGATAATTTTTAATCAGTCTGCTTCAAACGTCAGGTTGTAAACAAGCGGCGAGCACCTCTTTATGCTTATCAGGCTGAAATAAACAAACTACAAATAAGGCTGATTTCATGGCCTCTAAGTAGTCTATCTCTTTCAATTATCAACTTAAAAGTAGACATTTTGAACTGACGTAGATATCCGGATGTGAGAGATAGACGCGACCCACCAATCTGTCTCTCAACACGTGCACTCTCTGATAGTGGGGACGGAGCTAGAGCTGTGTGGAGCTTGGAGATTGGTTTGGAAGGAAACAAGAGGGCTCCAATGCAGCAGGGAGAGTCTCTCAGAAATAACAGAATTAAAGTTAGTGTGAACTTTCTGCAACAATACAAGTGCAAGAGTAGCCATATCTTTAAGCTGTGCTATCTGCATGTTTACTTCATTGATCCAGAAGTATATTCGCCGTAATATGGATGAGAGGTAAACAAGACGCTCGAGCTGTAGTCACTATACACACCATATCAGTCTCTGAACAATTGTAAACAGAAAAGCAAAACCATTTGTAGTGTGACGGATGAACTGCTCTATAAAAATATATAACGAGGTGATATATTTGAAAAACAAGGGGTTGTATCTTGCATAAATCTGTTGTTGGTAGGTTTTACAGCTTTGATGTCATACGAATTATGTATGCATATTTTCAGCGTTGTTCACGTATGTCATGTTTATGCAAATTCAAGGTTTGACGACAGTTTGCAGTTCTGTGTGACGTGTTTGTGAGGTTTATGATGACAGATCCCTGCAGTTGAAGCATATCCCACGTGTATGTGTCACAGCCCTATCACACAGGTCTTACAGCCACTCCGCGTCATCTCCTACAAGTTTTACGTCTTGTCACCGGCGTGTTGGTCTCGCTTACTGCATAATTCAGTGACAATTTTCACATTCTCAACTTTGAACAGATTTAATTCAGGACAGCTTGAATGACGGGCGAGTTTGGAGTGACAGAAAAGTGACACTGTGTTTTCCTGGTGTGTATCAGGGTCTGTGCTTCTTCCATATTGAAGTTAACATGCTGTCAGCTGATGCATCGATAGTAGGTTCTGACGTGTTTCACACTGATCTGTGCTTCTATCTTTACTATGTATATAAGTGTTCAAGCATGATCAAAGGGTTTCAAAGTCAATCACGACAAAATATAATTGTTTTGGCGTAATAGTCGTCACACGTCAAGTGTGTTCAATAAGATTTGATTTTGCAACTTGGGAATGTGACGTTTATTAGAACTGTTACACACGACATTACCGTCATTGGATGTTCCTAAATACACTTGTATACGGGTTATCAACGGTCGTCAAGACACTCCGCATTAGAGTGCTTTCATCAACAAGGTATATAAATTACAAAATGACAATCTATGAAATGGTCGAAACGGCAACATCCTCATGTTCAGACGGTAAATAATCAAAGGTGCGTTGAAAAAGTCAAGTCGGCCAACAGTTCCTACGAGCTCTGGTCGATGGGCGAGTTCCTTCAGTGCTTACATAGGTTGCGCTTACTTTTACAGTGCCACTTTTAATAAGTTGTGAAGTCTTTCCTTAAGATACAGTGAGACAACAGTGAAGTAATTATGAATGTTGTTTCTGACGAGCCCCTGCCCTATAATGCCATATAGATATGAATAAGTGTCACATTGCTAAAGGGTGATATAAAAAGAAGTGTCCTCTAAGTAGTCTGAATATTATATTCTATAATGTTAATTTCATCTAGTAACATGGTTCTATATTCAGTACATGTCCATCCAGTAACATGGTTCTATATTCTGTACATGTCCATCTAGTAACATGGTTCTATATTCAGTACATGTCCATCCAGTAACATGGTTCTATATTCAGTACATGTCCATCCAGTAACATGGTTCTATATTCAGTACATGTCCATCCAGTAACATGGTTCTATATTCAGTACATGTCCATCCAGTAACATGGTTCTATATTCAGTACATGTCCATCCAGTAACATGGTTCTATATTCAGTACATGTCCATCCAGTAACATGGTTCTATATTCAGTACATGTCCATCCAGTAACATGGTTCTATATTCAGTACATGTCCATCTAGTAAGAATGGTTTTTCATTAAGATGGACCCTTTGCTCTGTTAAACATTAAGGTGAACCAATTGACATATAAGTAAAATAAAATAAGAAATATCAGTTGCTTTATAAGTTAAAATAAGGTGGACGAGTTGTTCCTCCCGTCTCTTCTTTATTCTCATTAGACGATTCACATACATTTGAGAGAGTTCTATTTCAATGACAAGAGTGTAGTCCATGCTAGCGAGAAGGCAACAGGTGCCCGTTCAGTGAGGACAATACACCAGTACACGTGGTGGCCACGTCTCAGATTGGAACCAGTCCAGCTTCACCTGGCACCAGGACAAAGGTATTGCTTGACCAGACCAGTGTGTGACTGTATTGGAACATGCTGTCTTCTCTAGTGAACAGCTTCACGTGTCAAACACACCGTTGTAAAGTAGAACATGGTTAAAACTTTGATCAACGTATGAAGACAGAATCACATAATTTTCTTCAGTGCACCAGACAATGATTACCAATGACTATTTGGCTATATATCTTGAACCATTTGAATCCAGGAGGAAGGTGTGTTCTGACAAGAGAATGATGAATCAGTTCAAGAATTGCTTCAAGTTTTAACGTTAAACATACCCATGTATCATGCTTCATAGAATGTAAATGAAGGTAAATGAACATGTTCACGAGTTTCGCAGCACACTTACAATACGAATGTCAAGAGAAGCGAGACACCAGGACTGTATTCCAATTATCGCACAGTTTGCTATTAAGAGCCATCCTTTCTTTACACCTGTTTTACGGTAGATGGTTCAATTCTGCTGACAGTTGACCCCTACCCGTCATTTTCGTCCCTCAAATTGGTTTTCATACTCGTCATAAAGTCACCATCTCAGCTTGGACCACACAAGCTCCCTTCCTCGACGGGCAACAACAACACTGCTGGGAGTATAGCTGTGAAACCCACCTTCAGTCTTTAATGGGTCCCGGCATTTCGGAAGTGGTGGCAATTGTTTACATATTATGGAAATATGAAAGGTTTATACGATTAAGCCAGGAGAGGCAGCGGTTTATACCAGCCCGAGTTGGCTACACGAATTCTCCAAAAGAGGTCAAAGTTCAGAGGGGACAGGAAGTAGTGGAAGAGGGTCAGGCCCGTGATTGGTGTTTAAGAAGCCGGTTGATTGATTGCATCATTTGAAGCTTATTGTTAAGAAAACTCTCGTGTGTACAACTCCACAATGTATGTGTTCAAAATCTCTATTGTTCACATTCGATGGTTCCCCTCCTGTTGGAGGGAAGAGGTCGAGTGGAAACATTCCGTCAACACCGTGTGTGGAAACAGACTGTGGTAGGGTCATTGAGGTGGTCACAGCAATCAAGGTCAACACCATCTATCTATCCTGAAGACCGTGTGTTAGCGAGGGGGTGATGTATCGTCCGAGGTTTCACTGTATGAATCTAGAATGTTGAGCACTACATCTGACAACAAACATTGTCGTACATTGTTATTGTTCTGTGATGAAACCCTGATCTCTGAAGATACGACAGGATGTCGACAAATAATGGCTGATTTGTACTCTTATTTAAACACAGGATCAGTAAATATCTCAACTTTTACATAGACATTTCCTCATATTTGATGACATTAGTTTTCATTCAAGTAGAAACCATAGAGAGCCATGTAGAACCAAGACGAGCCATATAGAACAATGTAGTACAATGTAGAACCAAGTAGAATACACTAAAACAATGTAGAACCAAGTAGAACAATGTTGAACCAAGTAGAACAATGTGGAGCCAAGAAAATAAATCAAGTAGAACCTAGAAGAGTAATGAAGAACCATTTGAGGACCAATGTACTACTTCCCTAGTACTTTATACCAAGGTCAAACTTTACAACAGTCAGCTGCTACATCAATGGAATGCAAAGAAACATAAAAACATCACAGTTTGAAGAAACCGCATCACAGCAGTTTTATCGACATACAAGTCGTAGGTAACGTATCTGCCGGTTCTCCATACAGTTCCATGTGGCGATCCACTTGCTTCACTGATGGTTTGCTGACATCTACTTTGCCCTGGGGACCTTAGCCTTCAATCCTCTATGTCTATACCCGTATTTAAAGATTAAGATTGTTCTCCCCCTACCAGTTCATGTGGTTAGTTTGTTCATACCATCGATGTTGAGTATCTGCGGGTTCTCTTTGTAGAGTTTGTACCTGGTTTGGGGTCTCCCGGGGTTAACATACAGACTGTAGTTTCCAGCAGTTTCCCCATACAGGTTCCACAAGGACCTGCTGGTGAACTCGCCGGGTACTGCTTGCACTACTGGCTTTATAATAGTCATCAATGTCTCTATGAAGGTGCATTGACTTTCGTCCTCGAAGTTTAAGTATCATACGTTCTCTTCTTTATCTGAGTAACGAATTCCCTTTGTTGTAGTGGTCGGTCCAACCTTTCTTGTATTCCACGAGACTAAAGATTATGATTGTTTTACAAATTGACTGTGGGTATCTGCTTGTTCACTCCCCGAGATCTACAGGTCCCCCGTGGTGCTGGAGTGTGGCCCTCGAGGTTAACAAATTGGCCGCATTATTCCAGTAGCTCCCCCCCTCCTCCTCCGTACTCACATACAGGAGCGTCCGGTCCCCTCGTTAGCGGGATACAGTGCCGACTCGCCCACAGTTTGTGTACGTAGCTCGCTGAGCCCAGCCCCCACACACAGGTGTACTGGTACTTACACCACAACACGAGTCCTCGTACCGTTACCCAACTTGATAACACAGGTGAAATATTGACATCGGTACCATTCCTCTTACCCCTCGTACTAATCCTACTCAAATGTGACATCTAAATAACTAATGTATATATATATATCCCACATGCACATTTAATATTACATATGACAATGTTTTTTTAATGAATGACAATGTACCCACTTAATGGGGAAAAATAACAAGCCCAACTCCGCGTACCAAGAAATAGTGATTTAACGTTTACACAGCAAAATTACAAGATTCTTGCCACAGTTCAGAGTTAGGAAAGTACTTGTTCCACAGGTAACACACATATCTTGAATGAAGGATAGGTGTTCATCCAAAGAGACAATTCTGAATGGGACATGTAGTATTCTATGTAGGCTAATCAGAGATAATTCTGAATGGGACATGTAGTATTCTATGTACTCAGAGATAATTCTGAATGGGACATGTAGTATTATATGTACTCAGAGATAATCTGAATGGGACATGTAGTATTCTGTGTACCCAGAGATAATTCTGAATGGGACATGTAGTATTCTATGTACTCAGAGATAATCTGAATGGGACATGCAGTATTCTATGGGACATGTAGTATTCTATGTACTCAGAGATAATTCTGAATGGGACATGTAGTATTCTATGTACTCGGAGATAATTCTGAATTGGACATGCAGTATTCTATGGGACATGTAGTATTCTATGTACTCAGAGATAATCTGAATGGGACATGCAGTATTCTATGGGACATGTAGTATTCTATGTACTCAGAGATAATCTGAATGGGACATGTAGTATTCTATGGGACATGTAGTATTCTATGTACTCAGAGATAATTCTGAATGGATCATGTAGTATTCTATGTACTCGGAGATAATTCTGAATTGGACATGCAGTATTCTATGGGACATGTAGTATTCTATGTACTCAGAGATAATCTGAATGGGACATGCAGTATTCTATGGGACATGTAGTATTCTATGTACTCAGAGATAATCTGAATGGGACATGTAGTATTCTATGGAACATGTAGTATTCTATGTACTCAGAGATAATCTGAATGGGACATGCAGTATTCTATGGGACATGTAGTATTCTATGTACTCAGAGATAATTCTGAATGGATCATGTAGTATTCTATGTACTCGGAGATAATTCTGAATTGGACATGCAGTATTCTATGGGACATGTAGTATTCTATGTACTCAGAGATAATCTGAATGGGACATGCAGTATTCTATGGGACATGTAGTATTCTATGTACTCAGAGATAATCTGAATGGGACATGTAGTATTCTATGGGACATGTAGTATTCTATGTACTCAGAGATAATCTGAATGGGACATGTAGTATTCTATGTACTCGGAGATAATTCTGAATGGGACATGTAGTATTCTATGGGACATGTAGTATTCTATGTACTCAGAGATAATCTGAATGGGACATGCAGTATTCTATGGGACATGTAGTATTCTATGTACTCAGAGATAATTCTGAATGGGACATGTAGTATTCTATGTACTCAGAGATAATTCTGAATGGGACATGTAGTATTCTGTGTACCCAGAGACAATTCTGAATGGGACACGGATTCTGTGTAAACGCTCTGGGATATATGGCAGGTAACAACCGCCCATTGTTCTCTGTGATGTGAGGCGTCAGGGGAAGGTTGTGTGGTGAGGCGTCAGGGGAAGGTTTTGTGGTGAGGCGCCAGGGGAAGGTTGTGTGGTGACGCAACCATTCCACATCACAACACGAGGTGTGTGGAGCGGGCTGTCTGAAGTGAAGGGAAAATAGCAGTTGATGACCTGTACGCATATCCTCTTTGTATGGCATCAACATTGTAAGCCACATTGTTTTAGAACAACAACAATGACAATAGATACAAGTGCACCGACGACGACTACTACTACTACTACTACTTCTACTACTACTACTACTACTAGTACTACTACTGATGCTGCTGCTACTACTACTACTTCGACTACTACCGCAAGTTCTATGTCTGCTGCTGTCATTATTACTACAGCTACAACCAGAAACAACGGCAACAACTACTGCTACTACTTCTACAACTAACGACAATGACTACTGCTACTTCTAATATTTCTAACACGACGCCTACTACAACTACAACTAGAAGCAACAACAACTACCACTGCTGCTGCTACTACTACTACTACTATACTTCTACTACACAACTACTACTACTAGTACTACTACTACTACTTCACAACTACTACGAATACTACTACTAAAGCTGCAACCAAAGACAGTTACTACTGCTATTGTTGTACACCTAAACCCTACAAAACAACCAGGTCTGCTAGCAACTACTACGATTATTTCTTCACTTCGAGTATATTCTTCCTCTACAGCTATCCATGCTACTACTGCATTCTTTACATCATGACGCCTCAAAAGTTGTAAAGGAAGACATTTAAAATCGGTTTTCAGCCAGCCACATAAAAAACGTTTCTTTCACAAATTGAGCAATAATTTTACGCGTGTTATTAAGAACAATTTGACAAGTACTTCACTTTTTAATATGTTGTTACTTCTTGGTGCTTGCTGTTTGTTTCTCCCGCTCCCATGTTCTGTGAGTAAAGTAGAGACAGTAGAAGCGGAGAGAAACATACCAAGAGAGCTAGATGCGATTGAGCAGCTTGTAGAGTCATTGTGCGAGTGTTGAATCCATTCACACCACGACAAGGGAGGAACAAGCAGAACGATTCGCTGTGCAAGTCATGAACTGAGCGCTATTACAGGTGCGAATACCTGTACACGGATTACACAAACTTTGATCTCGTATGTATTTAACCTGAACATACTTACCATACCTGCAGTGAACAGTTGATTCGGTTGGTTTTACTTTGAACATGCGTTGTTTATTCTCACGTCCACTCTGTACGTATGTAGCTATCAGTGTTCATTTAGTAATTCCGCACAGGATGGACGATGTCATGTAGTTTTCTTTCTCAAAGCTCTTCATAAAATTAAAAAGGAACTAATCTCGGTTAGTAAACCTGGTAAAGTAGGTACTAAAGCACCTGTTGAAATGGTTGTAGTGTGTACTTCTTGTTAGACTGTCGGTCACCAAGAATGTTTGTGGCATTGTGCACTGTGACATGGGGATTCTGTGGGTTTTCAATGCGTTTTCATGAAACAGAGAATAGTGGAGATTACTGTCTTGCCTATGGGTTTAGACAAAATAATAAATGATTTGTCAGACAATTTTAAGATGAAAGTAGTAAACGTGGACATACCATGTTGTAATCAGTTGGTTTGGAACATGCCGGACAGAGGCATTTCAGTCTTATGTTTGCATTAAGCAGGATCTTATAGTGTTCGTTCTCTTACAGCTAATCAAGTAAGTCATCACATCATGGTAAGATTACTTAGAATTCGTTCTTCGATATCGCACTGGTATAGATTAAGGTAAACAGATAAATGGTTGCACTTAGCTTGACGAGTACCAAGTATTGTGGCTATATAGTGTTGCTTCCTGTTAACGTCCATTTCCATCGCCAATATCGTGGTTAACTGCAGCTTTCAATGAATTCGCAGATATAACCTCTATTTAAACATTGAAACGAGAGTCAATCTCAAGATTGTAAATTTGGTAAATATTCACCATTTATTGTGGTAAATTTAAAATTTTAGTTAGATTCCTGTTCAGCTTAAACCATCATGGTTCTAACTCGTTGTTTGATGTTCGTATTGTCCTTCACTATCTACAATCTATGTCTATCCTCCTCTCGTCCCCCCACCTCGAACTCTCAGGTCGGCGTCTGGGCGACAAGACCGTCTAACGCCGACACGAGATGACCGTCATGTTTGCTCGCAGCTCGTCAGAAGCCGATTTGCACTTTGTCGAGAGGGGGAATTCCTCTCAAGTCTATTGTGGAGGGAGGGGGAGGAGGGTTGTTTGTGGGTGATTCAGGCTTGTTTGTGGGTCGTATTGACAAATTAACGCTAGTCAGAAGTCGGCGCCCTTTGATTCGCGAGGAAACAACATCGCCGACTTAACGACTTCACTTTGAACCGACGAGGAAAAGAAGACCGTTGCTTCGACTCAGTCTTAGTGGAACAACACTTCAACTGTATTTGTTTGTGATACCCTTCCTCACATTCCATGTCCAACCACAAATTAATTGTTACCGCTTTTTAGTGAAAGACTACGAGATTAGTATTATCGTGTTGACATGCATATGTCATTCTTACAAACAAGTGTTGATAATAATAACGCTTATAAAAAGTTGTAATAATGCCAGATGGGCTTATGGCCTTGACCCTCGTTCGACTTCCGGTGTTCGTCCGTCCTTGGTAGTGGAGACCCAACTCTAGAGTCTAGACTTGCTTCTGCAGATCGGACCATAATGTGAGTTTGGGTGAAGTGAAGGTGTGATATTAGGGGACAGGGATTAACCATGGGTCATGTAGAAGGGGAGGGGCTTAGAGGTTTGTCATTAGGAGAAGCATATTTCAAGCTGCTATTAATGAGATTTTAGAACTGCTGTGCTCTCGTGAGAGGTTGTCAAAGTCTCGTGAGAGGTTGTTAAAGTCTCGTGAGAGGTTATCAAAGTATCCAATAGAGAGAAACAATAAATATTTTAAGGGAATAACTTGTTGTGACTGTTAAACGTAAAGGTCTAAAATAATAAATTGTTTGTCTAGATATGCCTTGACCAATGTTGATTATAAATAAAATATAAATATAATGAATTTGGTGATTATACCTGAGTGTGACTCCTCGCCTACAAGTCTTAAGTTTGGGTTCGAATCCGACCATGCCGTGACTGGGCCCATTGCACTAGTTCTACTTCCAGTCTGATCTCACACCACACTGATCTAACTCAGTTTGTTCGACATTTTTTTTCGGTTGACCAGATTTTGACAAGAAGGCGCATAACTGTGTCGTGTATCATGACTCCGACCAACCTTGTTAAAACAAGTCGCCTGTATATTGTGTCCAATCTGAACTGGGTATGTGAGAGCTGCGGAGTACTCGCGAACCTAGAACAGGACAGAACTGAGTTGTTGCCACCTGCAGTACTATGCACGTGTTAATATTTATCCATACGTACATGTATAGTCTAAATGTAAACTATCACCAAGGAATATATAAATGCCAGTTCACATATTTACACTTACTGATCACTGAATAGAGTGATCAAATGTTACTCAATCTCTCTTTTGAGAATTTTTTTTCAGTTTTAGATTCTCAGTGAAACATTGATCGCTCTATTATCTTGACTATACTTACAAACTGTATGACCGCTGTTCTTTAGTTTGAAGACGATGTTTAATATTTTGGAGCGGATATCAAGAGCTCCTTTAAGGTTCAGACATTTCTCATGTTGCCTTATGACCCTCAACTCTGAAACTAAGATTGACAGTACCTATTTCTTTTTTTAATGATCGTTGATTGTTTTTCGAACTGCCAGTAGGTCCTGCTGTTAACGTTTGTTACATCTCGCTATGAGCCTGGGTCGAAAATTATGTGAACTAACGTGACTGAGACGCGATTAAGCGCCGAGTTGTAGGTACAGGTGACATACCTGCTCGGAACGCTCAGGTAACGCCAGGTGACAATCAGCACAGGTAGGATGTGAAGGCTTAACGCCGTGCTCGTAGTGTGAGGGTTTATGATGGGAACAGCATTTTAAATAGGTAAACCACAAACCTCCATAGACCATACATTCTAGACTAAATGGTGAGTAAAGACGAAATAGGGAACACTATATAAAGAGAATGATTGAGCAATTGAATGCGAGGGAGACAGAGAGACAGACCAGAGAGACTTAGACGGAGATACCTAGACGGAGAGACGGGGGAGAGAGACGTAGACGGAGAGACGGGGGAGATAGACGTAGACGGAGAGACGGGGGAGAGAGACTTAGACGGAGAGACGGGGGAGAGAGACGTAGACGGAGAGACGGGGGAGAGAGACTTAGACGGAGAGACGGGGGAGATAGACGTAGACGGAGAGACGGGGGAGAGAGACGTAGACGGAGAGACGGGGGAGAGAGACTTAGACGGAGAGATGGGGGAGAGAGACTTAGACGGAGAGACGGGGAGAGAGATAATCCCCAAAGCTGGACGACATCTCGACTGCTCAGCAGTTGGCCAGCATGAACTAACCACACATACCGATCTCATGGACACTTGACGTGACATAACCGAAAATCCTATAAGTGTGCGTTAGTCGGACCTCAATCGACGGCTTATGTGATTAAAGTAAAGTAAATTATAGGTAAGAGGTGGTATAATAAGTACGTTATAAGTAAAAATGTTAATCGGCTAGAGAGATCAGAGGTTATAAATACACAGTGGTGACAACAGTTCATTCTTTCACGTAGAGTGCTATGGTATATATTCTAACACTGCTGTCTTAACATGTCGGTCATGTGTAAGTCGAATATATACTTTATTATTTTGAATCAACACAAATTATATAGCTACTCGTATATAGCAGAAACAGAATTTATGGACATATGATGTACAGACAAACACAAACAAACTGGGAACGTGGTTGTGTGTATTAATTCTGAAGCTCGTTGTGTGTATTAACTCGGAATCTGAGGGTGTGTTTATTCTTAAAACACGATGAGAGTGAAGGGGCTACACAGGTATTCACATTCATTGAGAACAGCGCAACTAGAGGAACCCACTCCCAGATCTGCGGACTTCAATCGCTGATACGCTCTTAATCTGTTGTGTTCCTGACGGCTTGAAAGGCAATCGTTATAATGGGGCGCTTCTATTTAGGTTACGGAGCTGACTTTCATGAAGTTGCCTTGTGATACTTTCCCCGACTTCATATACTGCCTCTCGTCGTACAATGGACGTATTGATGCGGATATAGCTACATCAGCTCTTGTCGTCTGAGCACACCCGCCTCGGGCTTTCTGTTTATATATACCTTTATATATATACCTGTCGTCTCATTCCAGGCTGTCACAGGTGGGCCATTCATCGGAACTAAACACAAACTAATGATTGTATACTACTGGTTCATCTTACTGTCATTAGCTAGAGGCGACCAATGGAGTGTATGATATATGATGTCTTACCAATATGTCTTATTGGGAGTATAAATGAAACCCTACTGCGAGGATACTACTGGACTAATGAGACGCGAGATGACCAGCTAATGAAACAGAAGCTAATAATCTGCCGACTCAGCTCCTTACCTTCACAAACAGTCCAGGTAGCAGATGAAAGACAAACTCTAATTACCTGTCCTGATAGAACAAGTCGCGACAGACGGATCAGGCGACGTCTTCATCTAGCTAAAAGGGTGATCGACTCCCTCACAATCCCTCGTCTCCCCCTCACGATCTTCTGTCTTCCCCTCACAATCCCTCGCCCCCCCCCCCCCCCCCCCCCCCACGATCTTCTGTCTTCCCCTCTTTCGTTTCTAGACTCCCCTTCGAAATCTCCCTTTGATGTCTCAGCTGATAATCCAGGCTTTTCGACCCCAGCTGTCGTCGTCGTCGTCACGGAACCAATAACACTGCTATTGACCCTGTCGTGCGGCACTTTAATTACCGCTCTACCACTGATGTGCTTTAATTACCGCTCTACCACTGAGGTGCTTTAATTACTCTTATACGATATCAAACATACTATGTTTCTTACTTAGTTACTGATATATCATAGTGTTGTCTTAATTATGGATATATCATAGTCTTGTCCTAATCACTGATATATCATAGTGTTGTCCTAATCACTGATCTATCAACCGGTTGCCCTAATCAATAATTTGTTGCCATGTTGTTCCGCGTTCCCCTCTTTGAGCGAGTGTCCATGTCATCTGTATGTCTACAGTTCTATAGTTCATGGGCCTTAATAATATACCATTAATTAAACGCCATAAACTGCAAATAATACCAAACAGTTATCATGTTTCAAATGATAACGTAACGTACACAAGCTTGAGGTAGGATGATAATCCACGATAATGTCGTGCTTCACGCCGCTCGTTACATCTGATCTAGTATCCAGATACCAGTTGGTTACAGGCCACATACACCAGACACTGTGGCCTGGAATGCTGTGACGCCGATGGCGCCTGGAGCAAACACGTGCACGAGGGAGGGGCGGTGTGGGAGGGACAGCGTTAGAGCACGTCACCAGGACAAACCGAGTTCAATATCAGAGAGAATTTGACGGACAAACACGACGTGCTATTTAGAGACAGAACATATATCTGTCATCAGCTAAGCAAATGGTTGCTCTTTTATCTGCCCGCAGTCATCCTCTGTCTCAAATATAGCAGGTTGACTTAAAGCGCAACTATGGACATCCATGTTGGGTACAACATGACTGAGAGGTGCGGTATACTTGTGAACCATGTTGATATGTGTGTGCACACTGTTTCGGTCAATTTGAACTGCCCCGAGCACGGGACATACTTTCTGTAGCAGAAACTTTGCTTACCAGATCGTCTTTACTGAACAGATGAAATAACGTGTCCGGTAATATAAGTAATATTATTAGAAATGAAAGCTTATAAAACCAAGTTCATTAAACTCGGATATTATCCTTTCAACACCATCGGAGTGAGTGGGTGAGTGAGTGAGTGAGTGAGTGAGTGAGTTATTGTTTAACGCCGCTTCGGCAGTATCACAGCCATTAGCGGCGAACAACACCATCTGACAACTCCCTTTAGAACATAGTATATAGAGATTATTACCCATATGGTTGAAAATAATCGAGTTAATATTTTTGATATGAGCACATGTGCACATATCACGTTTGCCTAGCAACGATTGTTTCACTGCGGCTTCCCGTATTACGTCGCCTGTGACGTCATTAAATGATTGTTCGTGACGTCACTATAGCTTGCCGTCGCAAGGGAAGTGGGCCGTTCACTGACTATTTTAACGCGAATAAAATGGAATAAAATGGGTAATAAAGAAATTATTACACTCGAAAGTGTGCCATATGATTTGTACGAAACTCGTGCAAATTTATATATAACCCTCGCTCTCGCTCGGGCAATACAAAAATTCACACTCCTTTCGTAAAAGTCATATGACACATTTCCTCGGGTAATAATCTCTATATATGGCACATCTCTCATTGACCAGTTCTTATTTCAGTTATAATATGGGTAGCGCCATGTTTTGACCCTGGATTCTCTTCCTCATGCCCTTTAACGACATGTCCTGACATTATTTTCTGACATTATGTTCTCGCAACAATTTCTAACATTATTTTCACATTTCTGCAATATTGTTCTCATATCATGCCATGTCGTAATATTCTGCCACCACATTCTGACACCACATTCTGACACCACATTCTGAGTCTTCTGCCACCACATTCTGCCACCACATTCTGCCACCACATTCTGACACCATATTCTGACGTCACGTTCTGCCTCTTCCATCCAACTGAGACCGTCCACACTAGAGCATGGAGACGGCGCCTGTACCCCTCCCTATCTGACTGACTGTAAACTATCAACCCACTCTCCTACAATAAAACACAATTAGACTCCTCAGAAGGAGGGTTTATTGCAATTATATCCCCAAGAAGGAGCGTCAGATGCTATATGTCCAGTCTGAAAGTGACCAATGAAGAGAGAGTCCAGTCTGTGACTGACCAATGAGGTGACCTCTCACTTTGACGGCTACTCCAAGTGGTGCCCAGTATGCCCGCCCTCTCAAGGGTATTTGCGCTTTTGTTGTAAATATAACCTCAAGATAAACCTCTTATCGTATTTATTCTGGGGTAAATTAATAACATATATCATTTCCTCTACACACAGGCAGGCAAACTATCAACAGACAGTCAAATAGGGGACTGTTTATATGTTTATCTCCACATGCATGCAGTGGAGAGTGACATATGTTTGAAATGTCTGTAATATATAACATATTGTCTACATGGTTTTGGAGACTGCAAACGGCCATAATAACAAGAACTTGAATTTAAACCAGACACCGCTTCGATAAAACCCCGACAAGAATTATTCATAATTCAGCGAGGTAGGCGACCTAGCTAGTTGGTTATCAAATGAAATTGAAAAGTTCAAGTCGTCAGCATTTCTCAAACAGATTAAACCTTCACAACTCATCATCATCCTACTTCTTTTTGCACTCGTATAATCACTTTGCTTCTCGTTTAGTTGACCTTGCCCTATGTCTGAAGTGTTAGGTCTCTTAGGTGGGGACCTGGAGAGTTGGTTGGTGTCTCTTTGATGTCGAAAATTAATTATAACTGAAGAGATCAGAAGTCTGATTTATGTTCGTGTACTAACAATTGCAAATAAAGAATACTAGGCCTCTTACTACGTGAATACATAATGCCTTCTTACTACATAGTCACACTTCGGAATTGGTTTGGTTGTTGTGAAAGGATTGGGATTGAGAAGGCAGGAATGGAGTGAAGTGCAATATAGTGGAGTGTAATGATTTTGAGAGAAACTGTATTAAAACTATCATTTGACTATCAGTCATGAAGCAGGACTCCATGTCCCCTCTCTCCACCATACCCGTCTATGCCCTGATGCTGATAGCTGTCCCCTCTCTCCCCCATACCCGTGTATGCTCTGATGCCGATAGCTGTCCCCTCTCTCCACCATACCCGTGTATGCCCTGATGCTGATAGCAGTCCCCTCTCTCCACCATACCCGTGTATGCTCTGATGCCGATAGCAGTCCCCTCTCTCCACCATACCCGTGTATGCCCTGATGCTGATAGCTGTCCCCTCTCTCCACCATACCCGTCTATGCCCTGATGCTGATAGCTGTCCCCTCTCTCCCCCATACCCGTGTATGCTCTGATGCCGATAGCTGTCCCCTCTCTCCCCCATACCCGTGTATGCTCTGATGCCGATAGCTGTCCCCTCTCTCCACCATACCCGTGTATGCCCTGATGCCAATAGCTGTCCCCTCTCTCCACCATACCCGTGTATGCTCTGATGCTGATAGCAGTCCCCTCTCTCCACCATACCCGTGTATGCTCTGATGCTGATAGCTGTCCCCTCTCTCCACCATACCCGTGTATGCCCTGATGCTGATAGCAGTCCCCTCTCTCCACCATACCCGTGTATGCCCTGATGCCAATAGCTGTCCCCTCTCTCCACCATACCCGTGTATGCTCTGATGCTGATAGCAGTCCCCTCTCTCCACCATACCCGTGTATGCTCTGATGCTGATAGCTGTCCCCTCTCTCCACCATACCCGTGTATGCCCTGATGCTGATAGCTGTCCCCTCTCTCCACCATACCCGTCTATGCCCTGATGCCGATAGCTGTCCCCTCTCTCCACCATACCCGTGTATGCCCTGATGCCAATAGCTGTCCCCTCTCTCCACCATACCCGTGTATGCCCTGATGCCAATAGCTGTCCCCTCTCTCCACCATACCCGTGTATGCCCTGATGCCAATAACTGTCCCCTCTCTCCCCCATACCCGTGTATGCTCTGATGCCGATAGCTGTCCCCTCTCTCCACCATACCCGTGCATGTCCTGATGCCGATAGCTGTCCCCTCTCTCCACCATACCCGTGTATGCCCTGATGCCGATAGCTGTCCCCTCTCTCCACCATACCCGTGTATGCCCTGATGCCGATAGCAGTCCCCTCTCTCCACCATACCCGTGTATGTCCTGATGCTGATAGCAGTCCCCTCTCTCCACCATACCCGTGTATGCCCTGATGCCAATAGCTGTCCCCTCTCTCCACCATACCCGTGTATGCCCTGATGCCGATAGCTGTCCCCTCTCTCTGTCTCACCAATGTATACCTTGATAGTCATGGTCCCCTCCCTAATCTCATCTGTCTATCTCTGTGTACGTACCCAGACTGAGTTAGGGTAGCGCCGTCTCCAGCTGACCGAGGAGTTTAGGGGCTGCCCGTGGCGCCTGCAGCGGTCTGAGCCCACCTGCTTTATAGCTCCGTTGTCCGAGATACAATGACCACTTGAAAGCGCGTGATCGCGAGTGTTGACCAGTGACTGGTAGACTGGTTTAGATGGCGAGAGACTCGACTTAGCAAACAGATAAAGCTTCTCAACGTTTACCGAGGAGACCAACCCATCATAGATATCTAATCCACCTGTCGACAAAGACCTGACCCACCGAACAGTCGAAATCCACGTGTCCCTAAAGAGATCTACCCAGCTGTTCAGAAATCGCCGACCCACTCGTCCCATTGGCGATTTCAACCTCCAGAGAGAGAGAGGTCATTCACAGAACCAAACCGGGCTACATCCACCTTACATTCAACCTTACCACTTTTTGGACTCGTACACAATAAACCATCGTACATGTAACCGCAATTGGCTCGATCAGTGCCCCACATGGTTATTCAGCCGTTTTCCATTCACCTACCCTAACCTCCCCACCTAAAGTGGTCCAACGACATCCATTTAACCATGCACCCACCCTAACCTCCCCACCTAAAGTGGTCCAACGACATCCATTTAACCATGCACCCACCCTAAACTCCCCACCATGAGTGGCTCTAAACTCCCTTCCTTATCTCTACATCACTTAATACACACACATATAGATACACAATACAGTCAGTTCATCTCCAACTACGTTGTTAGTGCATCCCACATCCCACATCCCACATCCCACACGACACAACATCTCCCACTACGCTGTTACAGCCCCATAGCTGATTACCGGGTGCTCCACTCCAGTCTCAAAACGAGAGTAAATACTGCGTGGAGGAGGAGAGTCATTAAGCAGTCTACTGGTCCGGGTCGACGCCATGTCGTCGTTAACTTCTCCCCCAGCGTCTCACCCAGTCCCCTCCGTCCTGCAGTAGCCGAGGACCAGCAATGGGCAATCTTGATTTACACGACAGATGGCCTCAGAATGGGATATTTATCTGAAAAATTAGGTCCGGAAATTGGCATAATAAAAGTGAATGAATCTTTCCATAAGTACCAATATGGGAGTCTGTCTCACAGTTAGGATCAATGGCTCATCTTGCGAGTAGGCCATCAGCGGAGCAGTTTAGTGTTCCCGTGATTAACAGAGTGGTAACAACACAGATAGATTAAGTGAACATTTCAGAACATCAGCAACCATGTGCTAGGCGTTCGTGAAAGCTAGACGTCGATGGCCCGGTAGATGGTTATGTTGAATGAAATCAATGAACCATCACACCATGGAGACGGTTAGAAGACAGACAAATTGCTTGGTAATATACAGCCTGTGTAGAATATGAAAAGGCTCGTTGCCACTTTCAAACTAGTAGTATCTGCGTGCAGCGTATGTAGTAAAATTTTTGGGTGGGAAATTTTGGGATGATCTCGCGATGCAGAATAAACTTTGAATGGCAATATTTATCGCAACGTGAGAATGGGATTAAGGAACACGTGGTATTGGCCTGGAACTCACCGGAACCGGAAGTGCGGGTCTCGGACGACTGCAAATCCCTTGCTTACGGTGTTTATAGGTTCCTGTAAACACCAGCCCGTGTATATCACTCTTTCCGACTTTTATCCCCCTTAAACGCCGCCAGAGGTTCTAGTACTGGTCTCTCCCCGCCATTTGGGGACGGTTATGTGACTGACGAGAGAGTCGATTGTTGATTTAACGGATAATATAGTTTTCAAAGCCTCTTGCCGGTCTGTCTGTATAGGGTAGAGTGTGGCGCGATGCAAGATGCTATCTTCACCTCCAGACTGGGTGACTTGCCTCTATGAGACCCATGCGCTCTTGCAGCAAGAAGACGTATACCAAAACACCGACTACTAGTATAGTCTAGTGGCGCCAACATACGGCCGTATATTGTCTCCGACTGGCATCTGATAGGTGCCCGCTACAGATACTTTGTCGGTGATAGTAATTACCTCCCTAGTAATGCGCTGTTTATCCGCAGTCCCATTAGGTACCCGGTGATAAGCACAAGTCATTGTAGCAACTCCGGCGGGTTGCTGGGTTTGTCGACCTGTCGCTACATGCCTTATCTCTATTGACAATTAATTCTAGCGGTGTTCTCCTCCACCTCACATCTCCACAGTTTCACTCTTTATTTATCAAGAGATGATTTAGTGTTTTGTATTCTGTGCTTTCACCGCCTCATTCTTCATTCTTCAACCAAAATGGTTCATAACGATTATTTGTATGTGGTTGTAAGGTTAGAAAGGATGGTCGCCACTCATCTTCATGTAGTGACTTGTGTTAACTTGTTGCAAATCATAACCAATCAATAAAATAGTATCTTCATTTGGAATTACGATGGTGTGAGGTTCAGTCCAGTGGTAGCGATGTATAAGCGTTTGGTTTCATCACCGCTGAAGAAGGCATTCAGTCCACGGAACAGGCTATATCATTTTACGGGCAATTAGTCGACTAATTACTTTAATCTCGTATAGACCTCGTTTAACTGCAAATCGTTGGTGCTTCTCTCCTTGACGAGAGCTCTGTGATGTCACAGCGTCAGTTGGAGACGAAAGGCGTCATGGCACTGTCACTATCTGTTGTCATGGTTACCAGAAATTGCAGCAAAACAAAAGTTTTGGGCTCCACTACTCGCACTGCATACACTAGTCCTGCTCCATGACTGTGTATTATTAAGAGCCTTTAATACAGTCTAGATTTTTATTCAGCAAGTCTAGATAAACTGAATACACATATGGAACTGGAAGTATAAAAAATATGTAATCAAAATAATGATGGTACAGTAATTATAAAAATTCGATAGACTAAATTTTAGTCTATGCATACACACGTGTCTGAATATACCACCAGCATCAGTCACGTGACAGCACGGTTCCACGTGACCGCCTCTTCTCTCGTCATTTGGTTTTGACGAATCTTCATTTGAATATTTGGTTAACAATAGCACTTTTACGTTAACCTTATAAAAACAGAACACGCAATCGTAGAAGACTGAAGAGTCAGGGGGGTTGTTCTCTCTGCGCGTGCTACATTCAGCAAGGTGGAAACCCTCCCTACTGCCAGGTGAAGACTGTGGAATCGTTAAGTCCATGGTCACATCCAGAGTCGTGACGAGCCTATACTACCAAAGGCTTCGAGATGTACAAATCTACATGCCTATTTGTATATCAACTCCCGGAAGAAGTTACACAGCGTGTTCCCTGATCTGCAGCGACATAACACTGTAGGCCTACTGCTGGAACACAGAATAGTCCCGACCTGCTCTTGGTCTACGGTTTACGAGAGAAATAAAATATCTCCGCTGGTTTGAATCTTGGTGGTACGCGTAGAACAAATATAGACAAGCCTCGCCGTTTTGTGTGACACAAATTGTGGAGAAATTATGAACAGAATTTCATATATTTGCCTTACTTTATCGAATTATTCAGATAAAAGCGTTTTCATTCATCAAACAACTGAGATAAATTTGCGTGTATGTAAATTTTCTCCTTCTTTGACGGAAGAAGTGCTTTTGTTGTTTCTAGCGTAGATATACCATTTGTGACGTGACGGGACATATATCACTCTGAGTGTATAACGGAGGGATATCAGACAATTTGAACTGATTTACAGTTTATTTAAGCTTTGGACACTCCTGGTCCAATGCTTGACCATATAGGAACCACTAGTTTCCTTATAACAACCCTGCTATTGCGAAACATTAAATACAGTGAAATCCCATGACACCAAGCCATTACCAAATAACTTCTAGGAATAGGCTAACACGAGGCAGATTCCCCGTCTATATGTCATCACAGACACCGCTCAATGTGGGAGCGATTCCCCGATACTAGCGGGAATATGAGGAAGAATTCCCGGCCACTTTGTGTTCTATAAGTAAAGCGTAAGGTCAGACTATTATTTGTAGAAACTATTAAACGTCTGTTTGTCGTTCTGACTCGGGACCGCCAGGCATGTCGGCGTCGGCACCGACATCCCGTAATATCTTCGGGGTGGGGATGTAAAAAGGGGCGGGGTTGGAATCGTTGGAGGGGGAGGGGTGAGTGAGGGAACATAAAGCACCTGCACACCATAACACAGCGGTCCTCTCCTGTCTGTATATAGATAGGGTTGATACTCGCCGACACTCACACACCGGTCAGGCGGCATTCTGTAGCGGTCTGCTTCCTGGCTTTGATACCGACCTTGCGGCAACGGCACATACTAAGAGCAGGTAACTCTCGTTGCTTGACATTCAAAGGAGAGATTTTCTGTCTGCAGTTTTAAATAGGTGATCACATGTTGATCGGCAACAGTAGAGTATGTGATGTGAACCGATAGAAGGCAGAAAGCATACACATACCAGTGGGTACTGGCTTGATTTCAGGTCGACCCGTGTTATCGGAAGTTGAACATACGCAACATGTTGTGTTTAAACAGAGACCATAAAATAAAGGGACTGGACTCAGCCACAGGCGGGAATATTTGTGTGCCTCGCTAGAACAAGATGGCGTCCGGGAAAAATTCAAAAGTGGCGATTTTGTTTCTCTTATAACTCAGTTAATATTAAAATATGTCCTTGGTTACCGGGATGTATGAAATAAAGAAATGACGAAGTTTCATGTGGTGTATTGTAAATGTTACATGGTGTTTCCAGTGTTGACTTTTTGCAATCACAGCAGGGCTTCAAGTCAGGTTAATTACACATCTGGCCGAGGCACACATAGTTGATAAAACTCTATTGCCGAGTCTAGTCCCTTTATTTTATGGTCTCTTGTTTAAAGGTACATCCATTGTGTTGATGGGGGTCAAATATGCCAAACGTTATAAATGGTCTTATTTTATCGTGAAGTACCAATTGTTACCGAAAACTACCATTTCCCATTTTGGTGATACTCGACTTAGTATATTGACGATATGAAGGTAAAAGTATCGATTTCTCACCGAAAACCGGACAATGCACCGCGTGTGGCGCGCGCCAATGAGTCAAACGTAATTTGGTTGATAATGTTCAACATGTCATATAACTACTGTGCATGTAAATTGGACGTGCACTTTCGGTTTCTGCACATGCATAATGACGTTATTCGATTTTAATTGGAAACTAGTAATTATGATATGTTTTTCGATTGGGGATGAATATGCAAGCTGAGTGAATTTGTTTGTGTTGTAAACAGCACATATGGTGTGTTGGAACGTATTAAATTCCGATCCTAACCTCTGTTCTTTTTCGCTTGAAATCGAGAGCAGAAGCAAAATCCCCTAGCGGTGGAATGGGGAATATCATAATGTAACCCTGCTTCTTAACCAATAAAACCTCATCTTTCAGTGGCCCCGTCGACCGAGTGACTTCAAATATCTAGGCATTTGACTCTTAAGGGTCTTGCTCATTAGCATATGTCCTTCGAATATATCTGATGTAAATAACACAAATGAACTATTTGGTATTTGTCTCTGATTTGGTCTTCTTTATTTATAAGCATGTTTATGATCAAGAGTTTTCACAAAATCAAATAGCATATTTCGAGTAAAACACATTAAGCGTTGGTCTTAAGTTTATTTGATCATTACGACGTGTCATTGGGAAATGTCACTTTTATAACTGCGTCGCTGACTTCACAACAAGATTCAATTGCAACCAATCAGGACACTCCTTTTCTGCCCTCGATTTCAAGCGTAAAACAACAGAGGTTAGGATCGGAAATCTGGGAGTAACCTCTGTGGGAAGAGAATGGGGTCTCATGAACTTGATATTGAATTAACTCTTAGTGTGTATGTATTGGTGAGCAAGTGGTTTTATCAATGTTTCTAGATATTATTTGTTTTTATTTTGAAAGAAGCTTCAAATAATTTAGAGTATAATCCTATTAAGTGAATAAATGTATCGTTTCTATGGACTGTTCGCTAAGCACAACACCTCTTGATCCTGATGCAAACTGTAGGAATGTAGCGTGAAGGTTCGAACTCCATGACCCAAGACGGACTGACTGACTGACTCACGCCAGGTCTGTGTTTGATCCCCCGTGACAAGGTAAAGCTAGATGCACATGGGTCCAACTCTGGCTCCACAATCTGTTGCTGGTTATGTCCAGTCACCCCTGGGAGAGTGTGCCCCCTGTGCACCACGGTGTTGTCTTATGTCCGGTGAAGGCCTGATTCTGATTGTGCGTCCAGCCACCAGCGGCTATTGTAGAGAGACCATCTTGCTCATGTTATCGCGACTATTTCTCCAGTGTAGGGAGACAAGTAGTTGCAGACCAGTGGTTAATGTAGAGCGATCGGGGGCTACTGTAGATAGACCAGTAACAACCATTTATCGATCAGTGGCTACTGTAGAAATACCAGTAACTACCGTTTATAGAACAGTAACTACCGTTTATCGACCAGTGGCTTCTGTAGAAAGACCAGTAACTACCGTTTATAGAACAGTAACTACCGTTTATAGACCAGTGGTTACTGTAGAAAGACCAGTAACTACCGTTTATAGACCAGTGGCTAATGTAGATAACCCAGTGGATACTGTAGAGAGACCAGTGGCCACTGTGGAGAGATCAGTTGCTACTGTAGAGAGACCAGTGGCAACTGTGGAGAGATCAGTGGCTACTGTAGAGAGATCGATGGCTACTGTAGAGAGACCAGTGTCTACTGTAGAGAGACCAGTGTCTACTGTAGAGAGACCAGTTGCTACTGTGGATAGACTAGTGTCTACTGTAGAGAGACCAGTGTCTACTGTAGAGAGACCAGTGTCTACTGTAGAGAGACCAGTTGCTACTGTGGAGAGACCAGTGTCTAATGTAGAGAGACCAGTGACTACCGTTTATAGACCAATGGCTACTTTAGAGAGACCAGTGACAAATGTAGATAGACCAGTGACTGTTGTAGACAGACCATGCTGCTCACGTAAGCGCGGCATCTGTCAAAGGAACGGAATGGATGGAACGTACTGGTCATTCTAGAATGCACTCCTAATGCTCCTAGACCAAGTAATCACACCGGGACCATCAACCAGAAATTAACTAAGAGCAAAGTGAAGATTGTGACCCACATCATAAATCGACAACTACATGTAGATGACATGCACGCCCTTCTAGAACTAAGAGAACTTTTCTATTTTATTGCATCTGCTATCCACTTTCCAAATATTTAGTTCAATCTTCAGTTTCATACCCATATATCCGACCTCTCGGAGTATTAAGCGGAGAAGATCAATGTACAGAATAAAATAGCATATTTATACGTAAATGGTCACTTTTTAAATAACTCTGAATAATCTCGTTACAGATACCTTCAGATGTCAGTTTAACATTCCTAATTGAGAAGTTAAGATGCTCCACAACCTCCTGCTTCTTAAGTAGCCTGTACTCACACTGCACAAACAGATCGAATCTCGGAGCACACTGGGCCCAGACGAGAGACAGAAACAATTAGCAGTAGATAGGCATGGCGACTACGCAAATCTAGAAACACTTCATCCCCAATCAAGACCTTTCCACCTGTAAACACACTGTGGGCCATCTCCTCAATTAGATGATCATTTGCTGCCCATCTGTTGGGTGGGTCCCAGCAGGCCAGGATAGAGACGACTTCCCATGAATCAGTTTCCAAGTCTCTATCATGCATTCATTGCCGTCTTTGAATTTCACTGAGTTAATTACATCTAGGTGCCAACTTCTGTTGGTTAAGATAATGTATTCTTTAAGGTGTACGTATGTTGGCAGATGTAGATATATCTAAATGTGCTCCAGCCCTTCAGGAGTCCGGGTCCAATATACAGGTGTGGAGACGCGGGAGAAAGGTGTTTCAAGTGTGGAGACGCGGGAGATAGGTGTTTCAGATGTGGAAAGTGATGTAAAATGTGTTCGGCGCTGCATTTTCATCCTGCATTAAAACCGAAATGTTAAATGAAGTTTTGGATGTTGAAGAAAACGTTTATTTATTGCAGATGATTCCTGATTTGATCATTGCTTAATACTTAATGGTGATGTAGACGGGTATATATATTCAATCATTCTTGTAAAAAAACCTTAAAAACTTAACGGGAAACATATTTCATTTTGATTAATTTGGATGTGAGATGAACTATCGCCTAATGACAAAGGAATGTACACCTTTATCCATGGACAGTATTAAATAAAAAGTTCAAATAACGTTTAGCAAGTGTACCGAAACATCTGTGATATATACAACCTAGGGTAGTGCTTGGAAAGGCTATGAAACTTAAGTTTAGGAATAACTTAAATGCTACGATCATTATAGGAAGCACTATTTACAGGTGTAGAGATACAGTAGAATGACGTGACACGGATTAACGGGTGTCAGGCTGAGGAGTGACGGAAGAGGGTATGCTGGAGGCTTATTGTCGCTTTTAGATGTTTCGTCCTTGGCAATTTAAAAAACACTGAAAGTAAATGTGAGTCTACCCTGTGTACAGTTTGTACAGGTGTAACAACTCCAACAGGTGCAAATCGTCAGCCAGTCAGCCAGTCAGTCAGTCAGTCAGTCAGTGCCCCTCCTCCCTCCCCTACCTGACGTACAACTAGCGCGCTGTTCTCTCATGAGTTCCTCTTTGATTGTAAACACAGAGCGTCGGAAGGCAAACACCTTCTGATTGGTGGCAGGAGGTGCTGCCGGAATATACAGGAATAGCGCCACATTCTTAGCTCAACCATTGCTCTGGTCATTCCTTGAGGTTAAAAGTGCTTATTGAAATAACAAGGATAACATGGTTTTAATTCTGTGATCTGAATATAAGTATTTAATTTAATTCAGGAGATGGAAGAAAGACGGGAATAGCGTCGCATTCATTCGCTAGTTTCAGATCAAATTGTTAGTTAATGGTGTTTTTTTAGTTTTCAGGTCACTGATTTATTGTTGAATAGAAGTTACATCCAACATATATATATTGTTTTTATCATATCCGCTCTATCCTCGAATTTTGGTGATTTTAAATAATGTATTTTCGACCGATTGGTGAGATATACACAGGAATAACGTCATAGCGTCATAGCGTCATAGCGTCATAGCGTCATCGAAATGCCGAAATAGCGTCACAGGAATAGCGTCACAGGAATAGCGTCACAGGAACAGCGTCATGGTGTCACAGGAATAGCGTCACAGGAATAGCGTCATGGCGTCACAGGAAAAGCGTTATAGCGTCAGGGGAATAGAATCATAGCGTCCAATTTATAGGTTATCCATTTGGAGCATGATGCGGTCATTGAATTAAAGACCTTAAGTTCAACAAGAGCAGGAAAGCTAACTCAGGCTACGAGTCTTTACGCCTCAGCACTTCACGCTATTTCTCGCCAAGTCGTGAAGTGAGATTCTGGCGTCATGAACTGGGCATCTCGAATTATCTGATACTAGATCCGACACTGAGTCTTAGTGATAATGTTGTGTCTGGTGATGTGCGGGGTGTCACAGGGTGGGCTAAGTGTTGTATACGTTAGGGTTAGGGTTAGGGTTTGGGTTTGGGTTTGGGTTTGGTTAGAGTTAGGGTTAGGGTTAGGGTTAGGGTTAGGGTTAGGTTTGGGTTTGGGTTTAGGTTTGGGTTAGGGTTAGGGTTAGGGTTTGGGTTTGGGTTAGGGTTAGGGTTAGGGTTTGGGTTTGGGTTAGGGTTAGGGTTAGGGTTAGGGTTTGGGTTTGGGTTGGGTTTGGGTTTGGGTTTGGGTTTGGGTTTAGGTTTGGGTTTGGGTTGGGTTTAGGTTTGGGTTTGGGTTGGGTTAGGGTTTGGGTTTGGGTTTGGGTTTGGGTTTGGGTTTGGGTTGGGTTAGGGTTAGGGTTAGGGTTAGGGTTAGGGTTTGGGTTAGGGTTAGGGTTGGGTTAGGGTAAGGGTTAGGGTTGGGTTTGGGTTTGGGGTGGGTTAGAGTTAGAAAATTAGGGTATGGTAATGGTTAGTGTTCGGTTTAATCCTAACCCATACCCTGAGATACTTCTCATGTCAGAATATGTGTTCAACTTTGAATTAGGACACTTATACATTCAAACTTCCTTATCGATTACGAGTACAGTTACTGTCAAACTTTGAAAGACGTTCACAAATACAACATAATTTTTTTCTCTCTAAAAATCTAATTCATTTTAAATATAGTTGCCAAAAGTTCACATACAACTTTGAAATGTTTGTTTTCTCTAAACTAGTATATATGTTGTATAATCTTGCAGAATTTAATACAAAACGTAGAAATGCTTTTCTCTACGAGTGTTCACTTCTTGTGTTGCAGGTGAAGTGAACGGCGAGGCGATGTTCATCTTTAATCTGTCCTCCGTGGCTCCTACAGAGAGAGTGCTCAGTGCTGAAGTACACTTATACAAGCGCAGGTCAAAACCCTGGCACAAAAAGACAGATGTGGATGTGCATATATATGAAATAGCTCCCCATTATTTAAGCCAAAATGGCAAAATAATATTGAGAAACTCTGCGTTTGGGTGGCAGTGGTATGACGTAACAGACGCTGTTCATAGTTGCCTAGCAACCCGGAGGCCACGCCCTCATCTTCTAGCGTTAAGTTTTAAAACTGAAAAAGCTAACGGTAAGGAGAGGCCGGTCGCTTTAAAGCGCTTTATTCGGCATCATTCGTTACCCTTCCTCGTCGTGTACTCGAACGAGACGAGGAGCATCAATCTGGACCAGCTGGACAAACTGGCCGAGAAACTGAAGAAGAAAGAAAGCAAAGAGAGCGGAGTTGTGAGGCAAAAGTACGACAAGAACGTCGGAAGTACGGACACTCCCGTCAAGGCCCCGGAAGTTGGGCGAGTGAAGCGGTCCGTGTTGACCAACGAGATCCCAGAAGACGCGGCGGATTACGGGCGGTACAACCAGTTCAACATTCCACAAACGCATCCGGGCATCTTGCAGCCCCGGAAAGAAACGAAGACGAAACTCTCCGACTCTCAGCTGATCCCGTACCCGACGGAAAAACGCAAAAAACGGAAGCGGAAACACAAGCGGCGCAATCGCAAAAAGAATAAGAAGTCAAATAAACGCCGTCTTAAACTTCCGGAGGAGTGGGAGAATTACCACGAGAACGAGGCTGAGTCTGAGAACAGCCTGAATAATGTGTGTAGCAAACGGAAACTGGTTGTGGATTTCGCCGATATCGGGTGGGGAGAATGGATTATATCCCCCAAATCTTTCGAGACACACTACTGTGCAGGGATTTGTCCATTTCCACTAACAAAGGTAAGGGTCTCATTTTGTGTTAATAGAGATTATAATACTCGATATCAGAACATCTTCACCGAACTTGTGAAGAGAGTCACCAGCAGATCAGTCCAGTTTGGTTTGCCGTAGCTAAGCACTTCCGGGTAAAAGGTCAACAGTACAGGGTCCAGTTTGGTTTGCCGTAGCTAAGCACTTCCGGGTAAAAGGTCAACAGTAAAGGGTCCAGTTAGGTTCAGAGCTGATAGAGACATCCACTAACTCTTCACTGAACCTAACTGGACCCTTTATCGTTGACCTGTCACCCGGAAGTGCTAAACTACGGCATTATTGTTTCCTCACTCTTGGCGCAGCAGGCATTTCACGAACACTTTTCATTGGATAGTAATAAGCATCTGGTACGTGACATGTTCATCCATTGTGATGAGACATTTCAGATCAGGTCTATTTTTACCATATGACCTTGACCTTGACATATGAACCATTTTCGAACCTTTGGAACCTAACCTTACTCATTGCAATGGAGTACCAGTATTTATCCTTGATGTTTTATTTCCAAACTAGTTTATTATCCCGGGGCATCATAGTTTCACAAACATACCTTGACTTAGGTTTATAGGTGTAAAGTTAACTTTTCGACAATGATTATAATGTTCACTGCGTTTTCGATACCCGAATATGTTGTTCATTCCTCAGTGAATTATCCAAATCATTCACAATGTGCCAATGTGCAGTGTGAGCTTGACCTTTGTTCGTCTTGTAAATGCTCTTCATAGTTAGCCTAGACAAAATGTCCATCAATACATCATAAAGTGTATCGTATCGATAAACGCGACATGATACTGGGTTAAGTACGACTGGAGTCCCCTATATGTAAGTATGTAAGGACCCTCCAGATATAAGTGTTATGATATACACATGGGCGATATTGTGGCTGGCCACACGCACTCTCGGCAATCTTTAAGATATTAATATCGCATATGGCGAACACACTTACAAATATATTTTGTCGACTACGTATTTAAATTTTAAAATATTTGTTTGAAATGCAAACAGGTGCATACAATGTGGTTATTATTGACGCAGAGTAATGCGAGGCCTACAAGTGGTTAAACCAACGTGAGAAGCTTGAAGAGGGAAATGATTCCCGAATGTTGCGTAATATAATGTTTAACAGAGGATGATCGCCAATGGGTTTCACTATATGAATTATAGCAATATGGAATTTGGTTTTATATTATGAAACCGTTGTAACATGTTAAACCGTATTTAACAACGTTTTAAACATGCATTACTTTCGTTACATTTGTTATATCTTGAGAACGTTAGATTTTAAGTACATAGTTATGTGAGAATGGTTTGTTAACATGATGATTCAAGTGTGATGCGGAAAAGGGTTAGTTTGACTAAATACGTTAAAATACCAAACTGCTAAGAACTAAAGCTCGGGGATGAGCCATTGCATAAGATTTGTCACAGGATTTGCTTCATTATATATTTGTAAAAATTCATACAAAAATTCCGTTCTGATTCGATGTTTCATGTCACAATATGAGAATGATGCTGAACCTTGAAAATAAGGTAGTTTGAGTAGATGACGTAACGGCCTGTATGAAGTTGGAACACGTGAATCTGTTTATGTTTGCTTCATAACAAGGACACGTTACATGAACAACATGTTTTGGGTGTGTTTCGAAACAAACTGGTAGTAGACACGTATATGATTTATGATTTATGACATAAGACTGACGGAGAGTGAAAGCTTAGGACGCGACTACTCGCAGTCACGAATCAGTGTCAATGAAAGCGCATGGAATCGGATAGCAAGATTGCTTAATGAGATATCTAGACGTTGTAGAAATCTGCTAAACTCTGTTACAGTCACAGATCCTACGTGTAGATAATGTCTGTTTGTCCGTCAGTCACAGCTCAGTCGAGAGAAGGTGGCCGTGGAGTGAGGTAGCACTTCTGATTTCAGCGTGGGATAAATAACAGCATATATTGATCTATACAGAAACGTCAAAATGTTAAAAGGAAAAACACGTGTTCCTATCTCTCTGTGTTCCTGCTATCTTGAAGGTCTTTGATGAGTGCTTTCTCGTCGACTCTGTGATCGTTTCGATGTATGACGGACATATCTGATCTTTCTGTGCATTAAACATTAATATTGATGTTCAGTATCCATAAGTTGGTTATCTGTACCATAAGTACGTGCTTTTATGTCCGTTTCAGTTTTGTAAAATGATTTGGTGATTAATATTGAAACGAACTTTAGGAAGCACACTGAACGGTTTATAAGTTTATAGAATGTACCTAATCTTCACTCCACGTTCTTCTGTTCTCCATGGAGATTGAACTCACTAATCAGTATCAGCAGATTATAGTGACAACATGACACACGGACAGACATACAGACAGACTAACCATTGTATATCGTAACGAACTAACGATTATTCAAAGCTAACAACAATGTGTGAAACACATTTTATTGACTAAAAACAATCTATACGATTTATTGAAAGGACAATAGCGATTGACACAAAGATTTCTCTTTCATCTGTATTTCATGAAGAAAGTGAAAGTAAATTGTATCCTCGTTATACCAGGCACAAATCCAGTATGGATATATTTACAAATATCGTAAAATGTGCATATGCCAAATATTTGAATTTAAAACGAACTCATAGAAGTAAAATGAGTCATACACAATGATATCATTATAATGGGTGGAGAATCCAGTATGGGTGTATTTACAAATATAGTAAAATGTTCAAATGCAAAATATTAACTCAGAGAAAAGTAAAATGAGTATAAAACAAAACTTAACTTACAAAATGTCAGATACGTCAGGATAGAAGCATGTCTAAAAAGAGAACATATTCGCTTTAAGTTTGATTCAATCTTCCAACCTTTGCGCCTACTTTACTGGTTACCAACCAATGGTAGCAATCTGGTTCATGCAATACTGTTGCTGTGTTGCTTTACCGAGTAAATATCCCGGCATCAAGTTACAGCACTAACCCCCTGGATGAAGGCGCACAGAAGCAAGTAACATACGGTCACACATGCAGAAAGATAAGCATTATAGCCAGACGTAGTGTTTAAATTAGGTTTAAACCATTTGTCCATTCATGATTGGAACACTTGCGCTGATTCAGCTCTTCACAGAGGATAATGACCGCATGGTTGACATGTTCAATTTCAAACAGACCAACCATCACCATGTTTCAGTCTATAGCCTGTAATGTTGTGGTTCTTTTCTTCTCTCTGGAAAATTATATATCTTAAGATTAGATTTGACATCTCATTTGAGTTAAATTCATTCCATCAAATGTTATAACTTTGAATTCCTGTAAGTGAGACATATCTCCCCCCTCCCAACGTCTGCACATGAAAGTGTCTGAAGAATCCCACCAACCATTCTATACCAACAAATCTCCAAATCACGTGACACTGGCGTTTGCGATGTTTTCAGCGTGTATAAATAATGTATTTTAAAATTAGTTTTGACATGAAATAATTTCATCAAGTTTTATTGCCCTTGAACCGATCGGGAGAGTTCACTTGATAGAGTGGTGCTGAATGAAGCACAGGTCCGAACGTAACAGAGACATGGGGATTAAACTGCTACTTGGACGTGTTATCCATCATGTGTGTGGCAATCAATATACATTTCTGGAGGCTTTACTATAAGAATAACCAACGAGTTGCCAGTAATTACGGATTATGTGTCCCGAGTTAATGATTGTGATAAACTCTGAACTTTATGATTTGTAATTCGTAATTCGTAATTCCAAACACAGAATTGTTTTATTTCTCATATAAATTCAAATTCACGATCCTGGCTTAGACTACGAAACACAAATTCATTTCATCACGACTGTAAATAGTGCACTACTTACACACCACTTTCTTCTAACGCTTTAACAATTATAATTTCCTACATAATTTCTTATATAATAAATTATTCGTGTTTATTGTGAATAATGTCGCGGAGCGATGGGTAAAAACATGTTGAAGTAGTAAAACGTGAATTAGCAAACTGCCACTTGCAATGAAAGTTAGGGGTGCAATGAAATCACTAATCGAAGTCATAGTTAATTACGTCACAAAGTCATGACGTCACAGCGAGTATAATGCTTGTTTCGCCTTTCAAAATTGAGTACTGCAAATATGATCCCTGATGCATCGATTGTTTTTCAATTTCATATTACATTGACGTGGAACGTACAATAGGTTAGCTTGAAATTACGTGGTACATACTTTTGTAGAGTTTTATTTCTTCGTGATCCGCAAGTACGGTTCATGAGTCAAGCCTGGAAAATTATTAAAATCATTCGTGGACAACTAACGTCTTTATTAGCTATTTTGGACATCTCCATACATATCCTTACATCTCAAGGTTGACTTTAACTGTTGAGGGCAGCATGAATAGTTGCAATTGTGTCAGGACGTTAAGGTGTCCAGTGCTGAGGTCAAGGTGTAAACACTAAACATGGACTTTGTATCGTCTTCCTACACTGCACCTCGTGTTCCTTGGACAAGGCAGCATAAATAACAATACTCGAGTCTGGAAACGGTCACTGCTGTCCAGCACTGTCCAGGGGGTGTGAAGGAATGCAGACCGGACATTGCGGAGATGTTTGGGAGCGGGAACCGACTGGGCGAGACGTCCGTCAGTGTAGAAGTGACCAGAACATTCCTGGACCCACCTGGTCTAGTCTTCGTGTCGCCAATGCCTTATATACTCTCTTAGTGCCTGTCGTATACTCTCTCGCAAGTCTGTGGGTAGTTTTTAAAATTATATTTCTCAATTTTCTAAAATGCTTCTAAAATGATTGCTCAGTTTTCTAAAATGCGTCTCAAAGAAGTTTATCACTTTTGTTTCGCTGTCTCGATCACGTGGGATCCGCTTCAACCCGTAATCGTGTGTTGTGCCAATAGAATTTAGATTGTGGCCCCTGCCGGGTAATCCTTTGTATATCATACCCATCTCATTGTTACGTATAAAGGCTGAGTTGGAGGTCGGTGTTTGCGGGAGCGGGTAGATCGGGGGTAATGACGACACTATCAGTGGGGTCCTGGATCTGTAAACAGTTATTTAATACGTTCCACGGCGTCCTCCGCAAAGTTGCTGGGTATACGTGCGCATGTTGTTGTTTTGATGATGGCTGCCTCACCACGTGGCTTGCTTGACGTTATCACCAGCCCTAACAGTGACCTTTGGGTCAAGGGTCAACCCCGTTAATCCCGTGAAAATCCACGTGTCAACATGTCCTCGTGTTCTCCCCCGCCAGGTGGCGCAGCGTGCTTCTGAATCCGAGTCGGGGGAATGCGGAGGGATCTTGTACTATAGTTAACATATAGTGACTGAACAAAGATTACGTACGGATTTTTTTACTTTTATGTAATTAATAGTTAAATATTCCGTGATTGCAGCTGAGCTGGAACTTATACACCGTAGACAGAAACAATGTAGACTTGGCATTTCATATTTTTGTCAAGTTCTTGATGACAGAAGCCGCCATGTGAAGGATGTGTGTGTATGAAATATTCAGACGAACATGCGCGCGCACCTAGAAGCAGTCCGCCTGTCCCTTTAAATCTCTTACACATACTAAGATCCGTTCGTTCGTTGTCGGTAAACTTCTTTTTTTATATTTTCGACTTTAACTTTGTTGCATCTCCATTTGGCTTACATCTAGCGGTTTATTTTTAATTACATTATCTTGACAATTTACTTATTTCAGGTATGTTGATTCAATGACGTTTGAGGATTCCGGATGACATACACTGTTTGAGATTTTAGAGCATAAACATGTGAGAGTTTATGACATGTGTAGATTATAGTTGCTACTCTCTGAAAGATATGCTGGACTTCCTGATAAAAACTGAAAGCACTAGAAGGCAACTTAGACTAATGTTTGTTATACATTGTGAATCTAAAGATGCTCAAACTCTGACTATATAATATGAGGCTTGCCCTAATGCATTTATTTTACTAAACCTGCAGCCTTAGAGGGGACCCTGGTGTTATGCAGGGTCGGTGTCTACTGCAGTCTAAGAGTAACTGACTCCACATTTATGTGATGAGTTCAGTCCACCGGTGATTCAGGATCAATGTCTCCACATTTATGTGATGAGTTCAGTCCACTGGTGATTCAGGGTCAATGACTCCACATTTATGTGATGAGTTCAGTCCACCGGTGATTCAGGATCAATGTCTCCACATTTATGTGTTTAGTTCAGTCCACTGGTGATGCAGGGTCAATGACTCCACATTTATGTGATGAGTTCAGTCCACTGGTGATTCAGGGTCAATGACTCCACATTTATGTGATGAGTTCAGTCCACTGGTGATGCAGGGTCAATGACTCCACATTTATGTGATGAGTTCAGTCCACTGGTGATTCAGGGTCAATGACTCCACATTTATGTGATGAGTTCAGTCCACTGGTGATTCAGGGTCAATGACTCCACATTTATGTGTTTAGTTCAGTCCACTGGTGATCAGGGTCAATGTCTCCACATTTATGTGATGAGTTCAGTCCACTGGTGATTCAGGGTCAATGACTCCACATTTATGTGATGAGTTCAGTCCACTGGTGATTCAGGGTCAATGACTCCACATTTATGTGTTTAGTTCAGTCCACTGGTGATGCAGGGTCAATGACTCCACATTTATGTGATGAGTTCAGTCCACTGGTGATTCAGGGTCAATGACTCCACATTTATGTGATGAGTTCAGTCCACTGGTGATTCAGGGTCAATGACTCCACATTTATGTGTTTAGTTCAGTCCACTGGTGATGCAGGGTCAATGACTCCACATTTATGTGTTTAGTTCAGTCCACTGGTGATGCAGGGTCAATGACTCCACATTTATGTGATGAGTTCAGTCCACTGGTGATTCAGGGTCAATGACTCCACATTTATGTGTTTAGTTCAGTCCACCGGTGATTCAGGATCAATGACTCCACATTTATGTGATGAGTTCAGTCCACTGGTGATTCAGGGTCAATGACTCCACATTTATGTGATGAGTTCAGTCCACTGGTGATTCAGGGTCAATGACTCCACATTTATGTGTTTAGTTCAGTCCACTGGTGATGCAGGGTCAATGACTCCACATTTATGTGATGAGTTCAGTCCACTGGTGATTCAGGGTCAATGACTCCACATTTATGTGTTTAGTTCAGTCCACTGGTGATGCAGGGTCAATGACTCCACTTTTATGTGATGAGTTCAGTCCACTGGTGATTCAGGGTCAATGACTCCACATTTATGTGATGAGTTCAGTCCACTGGTGATGCAGGGTCAATGACTCCACATTTATGTGTTTAGTTCAGTCCACTGGTGATTCAGGGTCAATGACTCCACATTTATGTGATGAGTTCAGTCCACTGGTGATGCAGGGTCAATGACTCCATATTTATGTGATGAGTTCAGTCCACTGGTGATTCAGGGTCAATGACTCCACATTTATGTGATGAGTTCAGTCCACTGGTGATGCAGGGTCAATGACTCCACATTTATGTGATGAGTTCAGTCCACTGGTGATTCAGGGTCAATGACTCCACATTTATGTGATGAGTTCAGTCCACTGGTGATTCAGGGTCAATGACTCCACATTTATGTGTTTAGTTCAGTCCACTGGTGATTCAGGGTCAATGACTCCACATTTATGTGATGAGTTCAGTCCACTGGTGATTCAGGGTCAATGACTCCACATTTATGTGTTTAGTTCAGTCCACTGGTGATGCAGGGTCAATGACTCCACATTTATGTGATGAGTTCAGTCCACTGGTGATTCAGGGTCAATGACTCCACATTTATGTGATGAGTTCAGTCCACTGGTGATGCAGGGTCAATGTCTCCACATTTATGTGATGAGTTCAGTCCACTGGTGATTCAGGGTCAATGCAATATGACTCAACATTTATGTGATGAGTTCAGTCCACTGGTGATTCAGGGTCAATGTCTCCACATCTATGTGATGAGTTCAGTCCACTGGTGATTCAGGGTCAATGACTCCACATGTATGTGTTTAGTTCAGTCCACTGGTGATGCAGGGTCAATGACTCCACATTTATGTGATGAGTTCAGTCCACTGGTGATGCAGGGTCAATGACTCCACATTTATGTGATGAGTTCAGTCCACTGGTGATGCAGGGTCAATGCAATATGACTCCACATTTATGTGATGAGTTCAGTCCACTGGTGATTCAGGGTCAATGACTCCACATTTATGTGATGAGTTCAGTCCACTGGTGATTCAGGGTCAATGACTCCACATTTATGTGATGAGTTCAGTTCGCTGGTGATCAGGGTCAATGACTCCACATTTATGTGATGATTTCAGTCCACATGCAAAGTAGGGTCAATGACTCAACATTTATGTGATGAGTTCAGTCCACTGGTGATTCAGGGTCAATGACTCCACATTTATGTGATGAGTTCAGTCCACTGGTGATGCAGGGTCAATGACTCCACATTTATGTGATGAGTTCAGTCCACTGGTGATGCAGGGTCAATGACTCCACATTTATATATGTGATGAGTTCAGTCCACTGGTGATTCAGGGTCAATGACTCCACATTTATGTGATGAGTTCAGTTCGCTGGTGATCAGGGTCAATGACTCCACATTTATGTGATGAGTTCAGTCCACTGGTAATCAGGGTCAATGACTCCATATTTATGTGATGAGTTCAGTCCACTGGTGATTCAGGGTCAATGACTCCACATTTATGTGTTTAGTTCAGTCCACTGGTGATGCAGGGTCAATGACTCCACATTTATGTGATGAGTTCAGTCCACTGGTGATTCAGGGTCAATGACTCCACATTTATGTGATGAGTTCAGTCCACTGGTGATGCAGGGTCAATGTCTCCACATTTATGTGATGAGTTCAGTCCACTGGTGATTCAGGGTCAATGCAATATGACTCAACATTTATGTGATGAGTTCAGTCCACTGGTGATTCAGGGTCAATGTCTCCACATCTATGTGATGAGTTCAGTCCACTGGTGATTCAGGGTCAATGACTCCACATGTATGTGTTTAGTTCAGTCCACTGGTGATGCAGGGTCAATGACTCCACATTTATGTGATGAGTTCAATCCACTGGTGATGCAGGGTCAATGACTCCACATTTATGTGATGAGTTCAGTCCACTGGTGATGCAGGGTCAATGCAATATGACTCCACATTTATGTGATGAGTTCAGTCCACTGGTGATTCAGGGTCAATGACTCCACATTTATGTGATGAGTTCAGTCCACTGGTGATTCAGGGTCAATGACTCCACATTTATGTGATGAGTTCAGTTCGCTGGTGATCAGGGTCAATGACTCCACATTTATGTGATGATTTCAGTCCACATGCAAAGTAGGGTCAATGACTCAACATTTATGTGATGAGTTCAGTCCACTGGTGATTCAGGGTCAATGACTCCACATTTATGTGATGAGTTCAGTCCACTGGTGATGCAGGGTCAATGACTCCACATTTATGTGATGAGTTCAGTCCACTGGTGATGCAGGGTCAATGACTCCACATTTATATATGTGATGAGTTCAGTCCACTGGTGATTCAGGGTCAATGACTCCACATTTATGTGATGAGTTCAGTTCGCTGGTGATCAGGGTCAATGACTCCACATTTATGTGATGATTTCAGTCCACATGCAAAGTAGGGTCAATGACTCAACATTTATGTGATGAGTTCAGTCCACTGGTGATTCAGGGTCAATGACTCCACATTTATGTGATGAGTTCAGTCCACTGGTGATGCAGGGTCAATGACTCCACATTTATGTGATGAGTTCAGTCCACTGGTGATGCAGGGTCAATGACTCCACATTTATGCGATGAGTTCAATCCACTGGTGATGCAGGGTCAATGCAATATGACTCCATATGTATGTGATGAGTTCAGTCCACTGGTGATGCAGGGTCAATGACTCCACATTTATGTGATGAGTTCAATCCACTGGTGATGCAAGGTCAATGCAATATGACTCCATATGTATGTGATGAGTTCAGTCCACTGGTGATGCAGGGTCAATGATTCCACATTTATGTGATGAGTTCAGTCCACTGGTGATCAGGGTCAATGCAATATGACTCCATATGTATGTGATGAGTTCAGTCCACTGGTGATGCAGGGTCAATGATTCCACATTTATGTGATGAGTTCAGTCCACTGGTGATCAGGGTCAATGTTTCCACATTTATACGATGAGTTCAGTCCACTGGTGATTCAGGGTCAACGACTCCACATTTATGTGATGAGTTCAGTCCACTGGTGATCAGGGTCAATGACTCCATATTTATGTGATGAGTTCAGTCCACTGGTGATCAGGGTCAATGACTCAATATTTATGTGATGAGTTCAGTCCACTGGTGATGCAGGGTCAATGACTCCACATTTATGTGATGAGTTCAATCCACTGGTGATGCAAGGTCAATGCAATATGACTCCATATGTATGTGATGAGTTCAGTCCACTGGTGATGCAGGGTCAATGACTCCACATTTATGTGATGAGTTCAGTCCACTGGTGATGCAGGGTCAATGACTCCACATTTATGTGATGAGTTCAATCCACTGGTGATGCAAGGTCAATGCAATATGACTCCATATGTATGTGATGAGTTCAGTCCACTGGTGATGCAGGGTCAATGACTCCACAGTTATGCGATGAGTTCAATCCACTGGTGATTCAGGGTCAATGATTCCACATTTATGTGTTTAGTTCAGTCCACTGGTGATGCAGGGTCAATGACTCCACATTTATGTGATGAGTTCAGTCCACTGGTGATTCAGGGTCAACGACTCCACATTTATGTGATGAGTTCAGTCCACTGGTAATCAGGGTCAATGACTCCATATTTATGTGATGAGTTCAGTCCACTGGTGATCAGGGTCAATGACTCCATATTTATGTGATGAGTTCAGTCCACTGGTTATTCAGGGTCAATGACTCTACATTTAAGAGATGAGTTCAGTCCACATTTTCTCTGAATGTTGAGGCAGACAATGTGTATATTTGTAGGACAACTACCAGAGGATGTCGAATCAAGAAAAACCTTCCAATTTTCATTTTGCAACGTGGGGGGCACTTTAGAGGAATTAGAAATTATATTTGCTAAATTCGCAAAAGTGAAGATGGTAAAAACCTGTAGTTTTGATGATAAATTCCCTCGCCGCCTGTAGTGGAGTTCTGGTTTGGTTGCCAGCATGGGGGAAACGTTTTAGGTTGCGTTGAACTTATGTTTGTGTACCTACAGAGTTCATATTATTGGTTAACTTAGCGCTTTTCGTCTTACCGTTAACGTTTGTAGTCGGTGTCACGTGTTAATGTATAGTTAACGTTCTTCAATCATTTCTGAATGAATCACCGATAACTTAATGTAATTTAAATCCGTCGAATAACCATAAGAACACCTTGTACATCCCGTCATTACAATGACGCTTAATTAGCAGTCCCGATTTAGTCGGGACTGCTATCAGTGTTTGCGCAGTTTCCGCCGCCGCCGCCGCCGGCGCGTTTTGTATTGGCTATAACTTTTTTCCTAGAAAGTTTTGAGAACTCATATATATATCTTCTTACTTATGCCCCTGGGGAATTTTTTTGATATGTTCATATTCAAGGTCAAAGGTCAAGGTCACGAGTTCTGAAATCGCTAAAAAAAATCCTTGTAAACACGATAACTTGAAAAATATTTGTGCTATCAGGATCTTATTTGGTGTATATCAACTATGGAGAAAGGCCAAGATTAGAAAAGGTTTTCGCTAACCTCCGTCAAAGGTCAAGGTCACAGCGAGGGCACGACTTAAGCATGCTTTTGCGAAAATGTCTTATTTCAACTATTAACACTTTGAATCATTACATGGTTGTTATACACAATGAAAAGTGATGATCGATTGTGTGACCTTGAAGGTAAAAAGTCAAGGTCATGAGATATTGCTTAAGGCCATGTTAACCCTTTCATTAAATTTTGAAATCTGAAATAGGTTTTAAGATCAAACTTGTGAAAAGTGACCCCAGTGATGATTCAACTTGTTAGTAATAACTCGAATAATGAAAAAAGAATTGTTTAAACAAATTCTCATTTTATTGATGCTGACGAGAAGGCGGAAAAGGGAAAGGCGAGACCCTAAGTTTCGGGGCTGCTCTGCTTTTGCGGTGTCCCGCAAACGCTCATTTAGTTAGAGAGAAAGGTTTGTTAATGTGACACTACAGACTTGTAAATTTTATTTTTAAAAAGATATACAAAGGAACTCAAAGAACCTAAATTTTAGCTAAGGCAATATTCGCATGGTTAGTGGTTAGGATCTTGTGTTGGAGGTAGGGTTGTGGTTAGGGTCTTGTGTTGGAGGTAGGGTTGTGGTTAGGGTCTTGTGTTGGAGGTAGGGTTCTGGTTAGGGTCTTGTGTTGGAGGTAGGGTTGTGGTTAGGTCTTGTTTTGGAGGTAGGGTTGTGGTTAGGTCTTGTTTTGGAGGTAGGGTTGTGGTTAGGGTCTTGTGTTGGAGGTAGGGTTGTGGTTAGGGTCTTGTGTTGGAGGTAGGGTTGTGGTTAGGGTCTTGTGTTGGAGGTAGGGTTGTGGTTAGGGTCTTGTGTTGGAGGTAGGGTTGTGGTTAGGGTCTTGTGTTGGAGGTAGGGTTGTGGTTAGGGTCTTGTGTTGGAGGTAGGGTTGTGGTTAGGGTCTTGTGTTGGAGGTAGGGTTGTGGTTAGGGTCTTGTGTTGGAGGTAGGGTTGTGGTTAGGGTCTTGTGCTGGAGGTAGGGTTGTGGTTAGGGTCTTGTGTTGGAGGTAGGGTTGTGGTTAGGGTCTTGTGTTGGAGGTAGGGTTGTGGTTAGGGTCTTGTGTTGGAGGTAGGGTTGTGGTTAGGGTCTTGTGTTGGAGGTAGGGTTGTGGTTAGGGTCTTGTGTTGGAGTTAGGGTTGTGGTTAGGGTCTTGTGTTGGAGGTAGGGTTGTGGTTAGGGTCTTGTGTTGGAGGTAGGGTTGTGGTTAGGGTCTTGTGTTGGAGGTAGGGTTGTGGTTAGGTCTTGTTTTGGAGGTAGGGTTGTGGTTAGGGTCTTGTGTTGGAGGTAGGGTTGTGGTAGTAGGGAGTAGGGTGACATTAGTGAAATTGAAGATTGCAATCCAGGAACCCAATTTGAGAGCTCAAATTTTCCAAATCTCAGAAGAAGGAATTGATTTTCCGAAATTGCACATTCAAACTATGTATCTATATAGATATACATGTAGTAACATAATTCATTCTGAAATATTATGTAACTCTAAAAGCAATGTATGATTTAAATTGCACTCAGTCCGTGTTATTTATCGACTTCATTGAACTCCTCGTGATTCGTCTTTCTCGTGATTGGAATGTTGATATGTGCTTCAATAAAATACTTCTCAATAATTGAGAATTCCACAGTGATTGATCGAGTCAGATATGGAAAGGTAATTTCGTTCAATGACAAATGTATGACTGTCCATTTCTCAATAACAAATTTGTAACTTCGCTCATGAGAGAGCACTACCTACGTATATCTACAGAGAGTTGGACCAACAAGCTCTGAAACGGGATAATCCGATAATTGACCGACTCCGAAGTCAAGCACAAGTTCATTGCAACTTCACGTCAGACTCAGCGCCACTGGAGAGTTGAGACCCGCTCTGGTTTGTTTGTAGTGCAGCTGGAGCGTCGTAAGGTCTGGTGACACAAAGAGGTGTCGAGCCACCCGGCCAGTCGGCTCCGGGGTGGGGTGGGGATGAATGGGTCGGGTACTCCGATTGGCACCCCACTCCGGCACCCGGTGCAGGACGGGTGGATCGTCCCCGAGAGTAATGGTCTGTACACGGGTACCTGGCCGGGTGTAATCCCTTGATAACCAGTTAAGCTAATGCTGTGCTGAGAGACTTTTAATCGAGACCATGGCTGCTAAAGCTGCTCTGAACTGATCTTGGGCCACAAAGTGTTTATAGTTTAGCGAGGCTCTGACATAGTCCCCCACAGGGTGTAATCTTGGGTGTAATCCTGGGTGTTATGGCGAGAACCCCCGGTTGTAATACGGATGGGTTGGGACTACGGGGTAGCGACTTGCAGCTAATGTTATTGCCTACAAAGTCGGAGCGAGGACGAGTCCTGTGAGAGGTGTAGGAGAGGGAGATCATACACGCGGCTTATACAATCTATGTAGATAGCCGAGTCCGCCGTGTGACCAGATTACTGCTCCGCGTGGGCTGGGATTGCCAGGAGAACAGTGTCAAGAGATTCCCTGTCTTATAATACAATCTGCCCGCGAGAAGGTTATCAGTCGTTTTATTATAAACGGGTTACAGCACTTCGTCTATCAGCACCTAAATCCTCACCAGGTAACCAACCAGGACCCCCACAGTCTAGCAGGTAACATGTATATGCGGGTGTCACTATCTAAATGCGTTTACAAGTATATGAAGGTGTCACTATCTAAATGCGTTTACATGAATTTTAGGATGTCACTATCTAAATGCGTTTACAAGTATATGCGGGTGTCACTATCTAAATGCGTTTACAAGAATATGAAGGTGTCACTATCTAAATGCGTTTACAAGAATATGAAGGTGTCAGTATCTGAATGCATTTACATGGATATTAGGATGTCACTATCTAAATGCGTTTACAAGTATATAAAGGTGTCATTATCGAAATGCGTTTACATGCATATGAGGATGTCAGTATCTGAATGCGTTTACATGCATACGAGGGTGTCACTATCAGAATGCGTTTGCGTGGTATAATAAAATGTCACTCTCCAAATGCGTTTACACTATACAAGGAATGCGTTTACATGCATTATGTAAATATGGCGCTATCTGAATATGAATGCGTTTACATGTATATCAGGATGTCACTATATCGTTTACACGTGTATCAGTATATTACTACCTAATTGCGTTTACAAGCATTATAACTGGATGCACAGACACAAAGGACAACATTCATTTAGTCAAGGTCAGACGTATCTGTAATCCAACAGAAGAACATTTCAACTGTACACCCGACCCAGAGCGAACAGTGCAGTCGGCATGTGGAGTATCACTGTTGTTGAGTTGCACGTGTGTGTGTGAGGACGCATGTTCCGGAACGCTGCTGACCACTGTCCGAGCCATGTCCGCATTGTCCGAGTCAGACCGACACGTGTCACAACTGTTACAGATTAATATCACAGTGCCATGTTGCACACCATGCACATGTATATTTGTCGGATTTCCTCCTCCTCCCCCCCCCCTCCTCCCCCCCCCCCCCCCGTCACCTCCCGCTGTTGCTGCAGGGATAAGCCAGGGATTCTCTCTCACCCGGTCACAGCGAGTTCACTACACACAGGCAAATTGAACATTTCTCGTTTATATTCATACGTGCTTCAAACCATGAAAATTAATAGTTATTACTCACAGACTGAGTTATGGTCGCGCTCAAAGCGGCAATCAATCCCACAATTCAATTATTTCCTTTACAGTTTTATTCACACGGAGTGCTCTAAGAACTTAAAGTAGCAAAATAGCAAATTGCAAACTTTGGGGAGCGGATTAAAATAAATGCCTTCCTTTGTTGTGTGAGAATGTGCTGTTTTATGACTGCTGTTGAATGGGAGGTTGACGATTGAATGTAGCTGTACTCGTTTTGCAATAAGTTGAATGCGGGGGTTTATCATTGTTTGTTAACTCGCTGATCTAAGTGCACACAGTCTTCTTGGCACTATAGAACTGGGACAAGGTGTTAGTTAGCTGTATATAGTCCCGCGCCTGTAAGGTGTTATTGTAGTCAAGAAGCTCCTCTCAGTGCTGACGTCGTTGATGCGAGTCGAGCCTCTGTTGACGGGAGGGAGGGGACAATGTTGGCCCATCTGGTCCTCGCTCGGTGCGCGCTGACACGGGTCGAACCCTCTATTGTCCCGGCTCTATTACCAGTCTATAATTCCCCGTTTTAACTGTCGCCCATTCTCTTTTACTGTCGTATTATGCCGTGTTCCTCCCGAGCTACAAAGGAGGCAGTCTATATCGTGCTATTACAGGTGAATTATTATTTGTGTGCTGGGTGGGAATTCTCGACTAACAAAAGATCCTTTTGCTCTTTTCAGCGGCTCCGCCCGTCCAACCATGCGACGATTCAGAGTATAGTGAACGCCATCGGAATCTACTCGAACGTGCCGGCTCCCTGCTGTGTTCCCGACACCATGTCCTCGGTCACCCTCCTCTACTTCGACGAGGACCGCAACGTCGTCCTCAAGAACTACCCCGGAATGACGGTCCAGTCCTGTGCCTGCCGCTAGGGGGCGACAACCAGTCACGCAATGAATCTAATCTTTTGAGCAAGCAGTTGAAAATCTACTGTCGCCGCGGGATTCAAACTCGTCCAGCGGCGATGTCGGCGAACATGGCGACAGTACCATACAACAGCAACCGACGTAGGCGACGTCACGGACGCTGAAGCGAGTGTTATGTCAGTGACTGTGAATTGTTGAGTCGCCCTCCCTCTACACACTTACCTCATAGTGCACTGTTCGTCTTGCATAATCATTGAGTGTCACCACACGTGAAGCGTCTGCCAGGTGCGTGGTCACGTGACTGTCAGTACTAGTGCTGATTGAATGTTTGTTGGGTGTCCCGTGACGTAAAAACATAGCGAATTACGGATGTTGACTTATACGGACTGCGTATACATATCAGTAATCTATTGTCGAGAAACACGTACGCAGAGGGTGATGTGCGCATGCGTGGCAGCAACAGGAACATGTTAATGGATTGTCGAGTGTGTGGCAAGGTGACAGCATTCTCCTGCCTCTGTTGTGTGCAGTGAGGGGACACCAAGGTCAGGAATCTGATGACTTATACATGTACATAGTATTTTATTGGGTCACGTGTTGACTAATCATATGTCCGTGCGTTGATGGACACCGTATGTACAGACAGACGGACACGAGTCTGTCAGTCCTATCTACCTCCATATACAAAGTGGGCGTGACCAAGTGACAGGTCGGACACGCCCACTGCTGTAGACCATAGACAACAGAAGAGAACCGACCGATCGTGAGGCGCATGCGTGGTTTGGGTGTAGGAATACAAAGAGCAGCCTCTTAACGTATGTGATCCTTCCGCGAGTCGGACTCGTTATGTCCGTAGTTATCCGATCAGTGTGAACTATCTCCGCTATCGGACTTGAAATTCTAAGTGATGTTTCTTTTGTTTTATTAGTTGTTCTTCGTGTCATAATTTGTTATATCATGTACACTTCTGAGCCATAAGATGTAAATGTTTTCAGCGTTTATCATTGTACAAAATACTTATTATTTAAACAGTCTCGTGTTGGTGATATAGTTTCAGTCACTTTGCGGGTTGAATATATTTGCCAAATACATCTGAATATGGCATTTTGTGTCGTAAATAAACAGTTTCTGTCCATATCAGTTCACGTGTTCCATTTCTTACTCCTACATTGGCTGGCATTTACACCCATCGACACATTCAAGTATTTATGCAAAATTGTAGTATATTTCCAACAAATATGAACATTAAATAACATGAATAGACCTATTATCCACACTAGTAACGGTGAAATAATTGCAACATAGATAGCGAAGTTATTATACTAGATGCAGTGACGTCATTATACTAGATGCAGGGACGTCATTATTCTAGATGCAGTGACGTCATTATACTAGATGCTGTGACGTCATTATACTAGATGCAGTGACGTCATTATACTAGATGCAGTGACGTCATTATTCTAGATGCAGCGACGTCATTATACTAGATGGAGTGACGTCATTATACTAGATGCAGTGACGTCATTATACTAGATGCAGTGACGTCATTATACTAGCTGTAGTGACGTCATTATACTAGATGCAGTGACGTCATTATACTAGATGCAGTGACGTCATTATACTAGCTGTAGTGACGTCATTATACTAGATGCAGTGACGTCATTATACTAGATGCAGTGACGTCTTTATACTAGATGCAGTGAAGTCATTCTACTAGATGAAGTGACGTCATTATACTAGATGCAGTGACGTCTTTATACTAGATGCAGTGGCGTCATAATACTAGATGCAGTGACGTCATTATACTAGCTGCAGTGACGTCTTTATACTAGATGCAGTGACGCCATTATACTAGATTCAGTGACGTCATTATACTAGATGCAGTGACGTCATTATACTAGTTGCAGTGAAGTCATTCTACTAGATGCAGTGACGTCATTATACTAGATGCAGTGACGTCTTTCTACTAGATGCAGTGACGCCATTATACTAGATTCAGTGACGCCATTATACTAGATTCAGTGACGTCATTATACTAGATGCAGTGACGTCATTATACTAGATGCAGTGACGTCATTATACTAGCTGCAGTGACGTCTTTCTACTAGATGCAGTGACGCCAATATACTAGATGCAGTGACGTCATTATACTAGATGCAGTGACGTCATTATACTAGATGCAGTGACGTCATTATACTAGCTGCAGTGACGTCTTTATACTAGATGCAGTGACGCCATTATACTAGATGCAGTGACGTCATTATACTAGCTGTAGTGACGTCATTATACTAGATGCAGTGGCGTCTTTATACTAGATGCAGTGACGCCATTATACTAGATTCAGTGAAGTCATTCTACTAGATGCAGTGACGTCATTATACTAGATGCAGTGACGTCTTTCTACTAGATGCAGTGACGCCATTATACTAGATTCAGTGACGCCATTATACTAGATTCAGTGACGTCATTATACTAGATGCAGTGACGTCATTATACTAGATGCAGTGACGTCATTATACTAGCTGCAGTGACGTCTTTCTACTAGATGCAGTGACGCCAATATACTAGATGCAGTGACGTCATTATACTAGATGCAGTGGCGTCATTATACTGGATGCAGTGACGTCATTATACTAGATGCAGTGAAGTAATTCTACTAGATGCAGTGACTTCATTATACTAGATGCAGTGACGTCTTTCTACTAGATGCAGTGGCGTCTTTATACTAGATGCAGTGACGTCTTTATACTAGATGCAGTGGCGTCTTTATACTAGATGCAGTGACGTCATTATACTAGATGCAGTGACGTCATTATACTAGACATGTCGAAATTAAAATTCTAGAGACGGTGAAGTTATTGCAACGCGAACAGTAGTCATCAATCCCTAATAGTTAACCACCACAGTGACGTCACCCTACTGCCTCTACATTTGAATCGTCGCCAGCATGCACTTTATTACTATGAAGTCGGACTGTCATGAGTATATATATATATATATATAGATATATGGTGAAATATGGTATCCGAGGTTTCCTCTTTTCCCACATGAACTAGTTTCCTCTCAAGTTCATACGAACCAATTTCCTCTTTTTCTCCCAAGAACTAATTTCCTCTTTCGTCCACATGAACTAATTTCCCCTCAAGTCCCCATGAACAAATTTACTCTTTTTCTCACAAGAACTAATTTCCTCTCAAGTCCACATGAACTAATTTCCCCTCAAGTCCACATGAACAAATTTCCTCTTTTTCTCACAAGAACTAATCTCCCCTCAAGTCCACATGAACTAATTTCCCCTCAAGTCCACAAGAACTAATTTCCCCTCAAGTCCACATGAACTAATTTCCCCTCAAGTCCACAAGGACTTATTTCCCCTCAAGTTCACATGAACTAATTTCCCCTCAAGTCCACATGAACTAATTTCCTAATTTCACCCAAGTGTCTTCTGATATCAAATATATCAACACGAGTTGATAAAAGTTGACACTTATGATATCATGTCGTTGACAGTGACAGGGCATTTTGCAAAATCTACTGCCAAAACGATATCTCCTAGGAGATATAGCTTGATCTCTAACAAGCGATGTCTCCTGTGGAACATAGTTTTGATTGCTAAACTAATTTCCTCTTTTGTCCACATGAACTAATTTCCTCTCAAGGCCACATGAACTAATTTCCTCTTTTTCTAACAAGAACTAATTTCCCCTTTTGTCTAAATAAATAGATAATATCACCCAAGTGTCTTCTGATATCAAATATATCAACACGAGTTGATAAAAGTTGACACTTATGATGTCATGTCGTTGACAGTGACAGGGCATTGTGCAAAATCTACTGCCAAAACGATATCTCCTAGGAGATATAGCTTGATCTCTAACAAGCGATGTCTCCTGTGGAACATAGTTTTGATTGCTAAACTAATTTCCTCTTTTGTCCACATGAATTAATTTCCTCTTTTGTCCACATGAACTAATTTCCTCTTTTGTCCACATGAACTAATTTCCTCTATTGTCCACATGAACTAATTTCCTCTTTTGTCCACATGAACTTATTTCCTCTTTTGTCCACATGAACTAATTTCCTCTTTTGGCCACATGAACTTATTTCCTCTTTTGTCGACATGAACTAATGTCCTCTTTTGTCCACATGAACTAATTTCCTCTTTTGTCCACATGAACCTATTTCCTCTTTTGTCCACATGAACCTATTTTCTCTTTTGTCCACATGAACTAATGTCCTCTTTTGTCAACATGAACTAATTTCCTCTTTTGTCCACATGAACTAATGTCCTCTTTTGTCAACATGAACTAATTTCCTCTTTTGTCCACATGAGCTAATTTCCTCTTTTGTCCACATGAACTTATTTCCCCTTTTGTCCACATGAACTAATTTCCTCTTTTGTCCACATGAACTTATTTCCTCTTTTGTCCACATGAACCTATTTCCTCTTTTGTCCACATGAACCTATTTCCTCGTTTGTCCACATGAACTTATTTCCTCTTATGTCCACATGAACTAATTTCCTCTTTTGCCCACATGAACGAATTTCCTCTTTTGCCTACATGAACTAATTTCCTCTTTTGCCCACATGAACTAATTTCCTCTTTTGTCCACATGAACCTATTTCCTCTTATGTCCACATGAACTAATTTCCTCTTTTGCCCACATGAACGAATTTCCTCTTTTGCCCACATGAACTAATTTCCACTTTTGCCCACATGAACTAATTTCCTCTTTTGTCCACATGAACCTATTTCCTCCTTTGTCCACATGAACTAATTTCCTCTTTTGCCCACATGAACTAATTTCCTCTTTTGTCCACATGAACTAATTTCCTCTTTTGTCCACATGAGCTAATTTCCTCTTTTGTCCACATGAACTTATTTCCCCTTTTGTCCACATGAACTTATTTTCTCTTTTGTCCACATGAACTAATGTCCTCTTTTGTCAACATGAACTAATTTCCTCTTTTTTCCACATGAACTTATTTCCCCTTTTGTCCACATGAACTAATTTCCTCTTTTGTCCACATGAACTAATTTCCTCTTTTGCCCACATGAACTAATTTCCTCTTTTGTCCACATGAACCTATTTCCTCTTTTGTCCACATGAATTAATTTCCTCTTTTGCCCACATGAATTAACCATTTGAATACAATATTAGTGACTGTAAATCCGTTTAAACGCTACATGAATTAGCTCTAAAAAAATGATATTTTTATATCGCATTGACTTGGTGTCAACGTGTCGCTTGGTGTTTTCTGCAAGTAAATTGAAAACACACGATTCAAAGACATAAAGGACAATTGTAAATTAGATTGAAATGATGATTTGATACAAATGTTTCACTGTTGACACAATGATGCATTCAGATTTGTGACGTCACCCCTTTCTTCTTTCTCCCCATTATTTTTCAGTAGCGGACAGTTACACATCACATCATATGTTTTAAGTAGAAATTCAATATCTTTAACTTTTTGAAAACAATTGATAAAAGAGCAATAATTTGATTCTAAGTTAAGTTAAGTAGGTAATGACATTGTAACCCTCCATTCCTTAAAAATAATGGGCTTCGGCCATTCGGGACTTGGTTCCATTATTTTCAAGGAATAACGAGAGAGTAACTCGGACATTAACCTTACATATACTTTTCGCGGAGATAAAATATTAACCAGTCGCACATTTACACTGTGTATTGTTCATAATGAAATGAGTGTACACTTTCCCTAAGGAACACGTTGTTGACATGAACAGTTTATGATACATATCGGTGTCAGACAAAGCCACTCTATACATGAACAGTTTATGATACATATCGGTGTCAGACAAAGCCACTCTATACATGAACAGTTTATGATACATATCGGTGTCAGACAAGGCCACTCTATACATGCCCAGTTTATGATACATATCGGTGTCAGACAAGGCCACTCTATACATGCCCAGTTTATGATACATATCGGTGTCAGACAAGGCCACTCTATACATGAACAGTTTATGATACATATCGGTGTCAGACAAAGCCACTATATACATGCCCAGTTTATGATACATATCGGTGTCAGACAAAGTCACTCTATACATGAACAGTTTATGATACATATCGGTGTCAGACAAAGCCACTCTATACATGAACAGTTTATGATACATATCGGTGTCAGACAAAGCCACTCTATACATGAACAGTTGTTCCTCTCCTGTTCACCCAGCAACCAGAAACAGATTGGTGCAACTTCAAGAACATTGTAACATCATAGTTTTAAATAGTAGCTAAACACTTGGCGCCATGTTACCATGGAAACCAGATGTTATGGCACTGCTGCAGAGTAGACGAGTCGTCTAATTACGATGGTAACTACACTATAATGTTTGTCATATGATGCTGTGGACGTCATAGTGTTCAGACAATATGGCTGCCTCACTGAGAGGGCGTCAATCACTCGGTACGAGATGGCTTCAGCTCCCAACAAATCGAACCTGGTCAAATACTTATACCTTATATTTATACAAATGTCCCCCACCAGTCGGACCAAATGCTTCTTGCATTGTTTCTTTCTCTCCATCAGCGTAACTGACCAAATACTTGGTGTCTCTTGTCTCTCAACCAGTCGAACTTGACGAAATACTCCGTGTCCCTTTTCTCTCCACCAGTAGAGAGATGATGTAACTATGTTTCTATCTGTTCATCACTCCTTGATTTAAGTACCTTGCGATGTTGTACCTAAAGTGTAATTCGTAACCGCAATCCCGACGAATGGATCATTGATTAGAGCAGATATGTGTCATACATACCATTATACTGTATATAACTGTATTATTGCGAAATGGTGTGTATTCATAATTGCAGTACCCAGTTCGAGTGTTGGGAGATGTTGTGTATTCCTAACTGCAGTACCCAGTTCGAGTGTTGGGAGATGTTGGAGACGACACCGACAGCGTTAATCACACCGGCGTCACACTGACAATCTGATCGTCACGGGAATCGGCGAGAATCTCGCGAGATTAGTGCCTGAGACGCCATCATTGTTGCAACTGTTCTAGCACTGTATGGAAGTGCACGGAGATGCTACACAGTGCGGGAATGTGCACGAGACGTGTTTCATATAAGAGAGCAAGTTGTCATCGATATGTTTTTGTGTCGGCAAGTGAAACATATTTTTCCAAAAAGGATATTTTGTCGGAATTGGTACTCTTTGGACACTTTCGAATTTGGAACATCAACACTGTAGTCAAAACACATTCGGCAGTAGAAAATGATATAAATTAATTATTGCAAGGATCGGAGAAACACCATGATGTGTAACGAAACAAATATCACCTAATTTCAGAATATGGATTCTAAAAACAACATCTAAGTTCGCGAATGTAGCCACAGATTCATAGAGGGTATATTTGTATTGTCCATTTTTATTATGCAAGATGCAAGGGATATGTTAAGATCATGTCGACATTGTTTTATGACTGATATTATTTTCCTCTCTGATTCTTTAAATCTTAAATTATGAAAAACCGTAGCCTATGGAGTAACTTCTTCTTCGGGTTTATAAAATTTGTTTTCAGAACAATGTATTGTGAAGATATGTGTCATCAACGGCGGTATGAACATACCCAAAGCCAGAACTTTTATTTATTTTATCGATCTTAGATTCCAAATGCCAAAATTTATATGCGAGAATATACAAGAACTATTTTACAATATAGACAGAAACCTGAAGAAGGCCGGGTATCCCTTAAGAGTACGCCAGCGAAATACAAGAGCCTAACACAAGAGCCTTATATTTATGGTAATAGAAGTTTTCAAAAAAGAAATGCGTTGACCTGATTCGCTGAACACTGAAATAGTAATTCAATTCATACCTGTATAAATTTAATGTCATGACGGCATATCATATTAAGCAACACCTCCTGACGTAACTATTCGTGAACAAGTTCTCGTAAATAGTGCAGCTCTAATTGATGCAAATTGTGAATGTTAGGAGCAATGAAACCTGTTGAAAAAAATCGAGTAATGAGAATTGACTTCAAAATTCATTACGTTCATGGAGGTATAAACTTAGAAACCGCTGTGAAATTGTGCGGATTTTAAGTTTATACCTCCATGAACTTAATAAATTTTGAAGTCATTTCATAATTGTGTCAATATAATGAGTGATATATTTTTCTAAGAGATAAACTATCGGAATATGACCATAATAAGAGATCTGCCAAATACCGGAAAAGCTCAAGTGAATTACCAATTGAGTTCAGTACAGGAGGTTCCTCCAAATGTGAAGAACACGAGGTCAGCTTTTGCCTCACAACATGAACAATTCCAACATTCCTTTATGCCCTGTTAATACTGTGACCGGTGTGTTATCCCTTTAATGATAATGTGACAGATAACGTGTATAACCCATTAATGATAATGTGACAGATAACGTGTATAACCCATTAATAACAATGCGACAAGTGAACTAGAGGAAATATATCTGGGCTCCGTTCCATAACAGCGAGCGCGTATAATCGCTCATTGATCGCTCAATGTAGCGCTCAAAGTAGCGCTCAATGTAGCCAGTCTCTCCTGAACGACACGGTGCGATTCCTCGAAGTTTGCTCGCCTTGCTACGTAGCGCTACATTGAGCAATCGTGATGTTTGTAAATTATGTTTTCTCAAATTTGCCATTTATTATCGAAGTTAATACAATTTACTGTAACGTTCGAAGGTGAAAATCTCATTACATGACCCGATAAGCCGTATCCATTGACAACGGCTTTCCGAGTTGGAAGAAAAAGGTTTTACTTGTACAGCGACACTTTTGTTGAACGCTTCAGTGTGAGACGTAGATTTGTAGGTCTCCAGCGAGTGTTCGGACACTGGATGGTTGACCATTCCATCATGGTGCCATAATTTAAACCCTACTCTGAGTCAGATCACTTGAACTGCCTTTGAGCGGCCCTTTTAACGTGAACACATTTAAATGGCCTTTCATAGAGAAATGGACTCGCATGGTTTAACCGAACCACGTATAGTCGTTCCAGAACTCTTTTAGTTGATCCAGGAGTGTTATTTAGCCGTTGGTAACACTTAGTTACATTTTCGTGACAGTACTTTATTTCAGGAAGACAAACCAGGTACAGCGCCTTTAAAGGGGCAGAAGCACGTTTTTGGCGAATTTTATTTTTTCAAATATCCCATTTAAAATGATGGCTTATGACATTTATATTTAGTTAAGAGCTTAAACCATTTTATTACACAAACCAATTATCCATAGTGGTAATAACAGTGTTGCGTATAAAGCAAAAATTGCATGGCGGCCATTTTATTGTGAACACATTTTATTATTTCGAATGAACCATGTAAACTCATTTTTTAACTTGATTTTCTGAAGAGGGAAGGGTATTTTACTGTTGATGACATTATTTTTCAAGTTCATTTTATCGACTTATTTTAGCGAAAAAACGTGCTACTGCCCCTTTAATATTTTCCCCAAGCCTACTACAGCCTATAAATCTACCATCTGAAGTTACATGCTGTCTACACAGTAACGTACAATCATTAACACGTGAAGCCAATAATCTCCCATCTGCAGTCACCTGTCTGTTGAGTACATCTCATGTACTCGCCCCGCTAATTGATTTATAATTGTCTCTTGTCACTGATTACACAAAACCGACAAACTCTTCAAGCTCGACTTAAACGTGTTTATTTTCACATGAAGCAATGTTAGAGATTGCCTATCAACGACATACTCCGCGCGTCTACAGTGCCGCGCATTCCGAGTTGTGCAAGGGGCCCCGAGAAGACTTCCCTCGTCTTCAGGGCCACTCCACCATCCAACACTTTCTGGTATATAGAAGTCAATTAAAATGAATATATCGGTATAGTCGCCCGTCTGGTACTATATATAGGCCCAGGATTTCGGGCGATTATTAAATTGCATATTTCATCCATCGTAGTAAAAAAATTCGTCGATGACTTAAAAGTCAAAATATATCATTGAATAAAAAGTCAAAACTGTACCATACTTACTTTGTATATCACTTTATATACAGTTTTGTAACTACCATATAATTATCCACACATAAAGTATGGATGATCCATGAAAAAATGAAATAAGTTGTGTGTCGTTCAACTGAAATCGCCTCAAATCACAGAAGAGTTCACCAATACAAGAATGATAAGTGCTTGCAATGTGACCTAGGACTATACAGTCACCTATAGGACTGGGACTATACAGTCACCTATAGGACTGGGACTATACAGTCACCTATAGGACTGGGACTATACAGTCACCTATAGGACTGGGACTATACAGTCACCTATAGGACCTAGGACTAGACAGTCACCTATAGGACCTAGGACTATACAGTCACCTATAGGACCTAGGACTATACAGTCACCTATAGGACCTAGGACTAGACAGTCACCTATAGGACCTAGGACTATACAGTCACCTATAGGACCTAGGACTATACAGTCACCTATAGGACCTAGGACTATACAGTCACCTATAGGACCTAGGACTATACAGTAGCCTATAGGACCTAGGACTATACAGTCACCTATAGGACCTAGGACTATACAGTCACCTATAGGACCTAGGACTATACAGTCACCTATAGGACCTAGGACTATACAGTAGCCTATAGGACCTAGGACTATACAGTCACCTATAGGACCTAGGACTAGACAGTCACCTATAGGACCTAGGACTATACAGTCACCTATAGGACCTAGGACTAGACAGTAGCCTATAGGACCTAGGACTACAGAATGATAAGTGCTTGCAATATGACCTAGGACTATACAGTCACCTATAGGACTGGGTCTAGACAGTCACCTATAGGACTGGGTCTAGACACTGCTCTTTGCCTTGCGAATATCCCAGAATCTGAATGTAAACAAAAGAAATAATTTCCATTCATCAGATTTCATGATCGCCTTCGCCAATTTGTATGGTATTTTTTTGTCGTCGGGATTAGGAGTTCAGTCGATTGATTAATCAAATTAACATTACTCAAATGCGACGATAAGGAACCATTTTCAATTGGACAAAATACGACATTTTAGAACTTCCTGAAGGGGCAATTAAGAAAGGGGTAAGATGTTAGTTCTGAGGGTTAACAACTTCTTTAATGTTAGAATGTGACCTTTAGTAGATATTAGCAGCATCGTCAAGCCAGGACTGATGTCAATTTCGTGAATGTTTATAATACTTATGATACCTCTGGATATTGATGCCACTTGGTTCAGTTGTCATCTCTGATCGCGTCTTGAAGACAACTCTTCAGAATCAGGTAATGAAGACAACTCTTCAGAATCACGTATTGAAGACAACATTGCGGAATCAAGTCCTGAAGACAACACTACGGAATCACGTCTTTAAGACAACACTACGGGATCGCGTCTTGAAGACAACACTACGGAATCACGTCTTGAAGACAACACTATGGAATCACGTCTTGAAGACAACACTACGGAATCACGTCTTGAAGACAACAGTACGGAATCACGTCTTGAAGACAATACTACGGAATCACGTCTTGAAGACAACACCACGGAATCACGTCTTAAAGACAACATTACGGAATCGCGTCCTCAAGACAACACTACGGAATAACGTCTAGAAGACAACACTACGGAATCACGTCTTGAACACAACACTACGGAATCGCGTTCTGAAGACAACACTACGGAATCACGTCTTAAAGACAACACTACGGAATCGCGTCCTGAAGACAACACTACGGAATCACGTCTTTAAAGACAACACTACGGAATCACGTCTTTAAAGACAACACTACGGAATCGCGTCCTGAAGATAACACTACGGAATCACGTCTTTAAAGACAACACTACGGAATCGTGTCCTGAAGACAACACTACGGAATCACGTCTTGAAGACAACACTACGGAATCACGTCTAGAAGACAATACTACGGAATCACGTCTTGAAGACAACGCTACGGAATCGCGTCCTGAAGACAAAAGTACGGAATAACTTCTTGAAGACAACACTACGGAATCGCGTCCTGAAGACAACACTACGGAATCACGTCTTTAAAAACAACACTACGGAATCGTGTCCTGGAGACAACACTACGGAATCGTGTCCTGAAGACAACACTACGGAATCACGTCTTTAAAAACAACACTACGGAATCGTGTCCTGGAGACAACACTACGGAATCGCGTCCTGAAGACAACACTACGGAATCACGTCTTGTAGACAATACTTCGGAATCACGTCTTGAAGACAACAATACGGAATCGCGTCTTGAAGACAACACTGCGGAATAACGTCTTGAAGACAACACTACGGAATCACCTCTTGAAGACAACACCAAGGAATCACGTCTTGAAGACAACACTAAGGAATCGCGCCCTGAAGACAACACTACGGAATCACATCTTGAAGACAACACTACGGAATCGCGTCTTTAAAGACAACACTACGGAATCGCGTCCTGAAGATAACACTACGGAATCACGTCTTTATAGACAACACTACGGAATCGTGTCCTGAAGACAACACTACGGAATCACGTCCTGAAGACAACACTACGGAATCACGTCTTGAAGACAACACTACGGAATCACGTCTTTAAGACAACACTACGGAATCACGTCTTTAAGACAACACTACGGAATCACGTCTTGAAGACAACACTACGGAATCACGTCTTTAAGACAACACTACGGAATCACGTCTTTAAGACAACACTACGGAATCACGTCTTGAAGACAACACTACGGAATCACGTCTTGAAGACAACACTACGGAATCACGTCTTGAGGACAACACTGCGGAATCACGTCTTGAATACAACACTACGGAATCACGTCTTGAAGACACCACTACGGAATCACGTCTTGAAGATAACACTACGGAATCACGTCTTGAAGACAACACTACGGAATCACGTCTTGAGGACAACACTACGGAATAACGTCTTGAAGACAACACTACGGAATCACGTCTTGAAGACAACACTACGGAATCACGTCTTGAAGACAACACTACGGAATCACGTCTTGAAGACAACACTACACTTCTTTAGCATGTTTAAAAAGCATTTGCCAAAACGTTTTAGAAAATGTCGGGGTCACCGAAAGGCGTAAATAAAATGAAGCACTATGCATATGCTCAGTTAAATAAATGAAAGAATCAATAATATTGTTAGTGGGGTACTGCATTTTAAACATACATTATCGCCATTTTTTTAGTTAATTATTAGTTTAGTTTTGGTCTTTCTGATGATATCTCGTAAATCTAGTAAACCAATCATCGACATCTTTTGTGAGAGAATCAGATATGGCAGCCGCTCTTCTGAGGTATGACATATTGGTGTCAGATCTTCTTGCCCCTAGCCTGAGAAATTTCTCGTTAATTTTGTAAACCATTCAACACCAATTTGTGTGTGAGGGAATAACCTTCTAACCTTTCCACGATATGTTATCACAATGATGCCAGAGTTGAGATCTTTCTAGGAAGCAGCTAACTTCCATGATTGGTAGAAACACAGCAGTACAAGACACCTTGCAGACACATCAGCCTGTACATGGTACATCCAAGAAGCTTACTTCCAGACTGATAGGGGGAGACCAGTTCTGACATGCTGGTATTGGTTAAGATATAAGTATTGGTAAAGATAAGTATTGTTAAGTTGTTTATTGGATATATGTGATCAAGGCACTGTATTTATGGCGACATTCTGATTTTATGAATGGGAGACATTCTGGTTTCTTGAATGGGAGACATTCTGGTTTCATGAATGGGAGAGATTATGGTTTCATGAATGGGAGAGATTCTGGTTTCATGAACGGATGGCAATCAATACCACATGATGCAATCGACGTCCAACTACGAGTAGGAATGAGCCCATCTATTGATAAATACGTCATATTCATTTGAATCTCAAATTTTCAACTCATATAAACCATCAGTCAGGTATAACGGTTCATTCTACTTCCAAGTGTTACATGAACATTTCCATTTTGGAACTGAAACAATCACGGTGTTCTGCTGTCACTATGAGTATGCATTATTGTGAAGTCTGATTTCAGATACACGCAGAGTCATTCCGTCTCAAGTTCTATTCCTGTTGATGCCGACATTGCTGAGTTTGCAATCCCCCCCTCATCACTGAGTGTATCGACCTGTACAGATCACAGGACTTCACTACTCCGAACAGGGTCGATCTCCACACAATATCATCTCATAACCTAATGTATCTCAACAAGCCACTTAATCACAGTCCGACCGACCGGATCCGGACCAGCTATCCGATTAGTCCTGGCATGATCTCCACAAATAAAACACAATCACATTTGTTCTTTTCATTCCTCGCTAACAAGTAGCCTGTCCTCTGATTTACCCCTATTGATCACGACCGAGGGAGAGGGGGGTGGGGGGGGGGGGGGGGGGGGGGGGGGTTCTTGGGAGGGGTGTTGGTTAGGGGGGATAGTCGGGAGGGGGAGAGGTTAGGGGGATACTCGAGGAATAAGGACCGAAAGTAGCTTGACTTGTTCCCTAACTGGGTTGGTTAGAGAGGTGACTGTCTACAAGACGCTGCTAGTTCTGGAGTGGAGAGGTGGATAATAAGCTGCACAGTAACAGGACCTACACGCTTCAACAGATGACGCCGTCCAGATGGTGTCTTGTTGTTGAAGTAAGTAACAAACAGATACAAGAAACAGATATGATAAATTACATATAGTCCCTGTAAAAATAGTTGAAACTCAAATTTCAAAATTCTTTAATTAAAGTTCTAAATCTAGACTTTGTTCAGACTTAGAAAGTTCATATACTATTTGACTATAGGTATCGGTGACTACAGAAACGGTGCAAAAAACAGAAAGCCTCCTAGGGCTGCACGTATATAGGCTTAGGATCTAATTACGGATTTTACTTATTTTGATAAAGTAACATTTTACTCAGGGCTTAAAAAAGAAAATTTACCTAAAACTAAGAACATTTAATTGTCATTTTATGAACAGATAATGTTTCAAAGCAGTTATAAGACCGCATCTGCGGAACTCTAATGATGCATATAACATATACATAAAGATGAGTGAACTTATATCTATAAAGGGAGAACGATCCTATAGTATAGTTAAGGCTTAATAAGAAAAGGGTGATCATATTTTAACATGCTGCAATTAGGTAATTGTTTACGTATTATTAACGTAGTTTTTAACGTCGTTTATCAAATCTGTCAGGTTAGGCTAGGTTTGTCAGTGCTTTATTAACACATATACTACATATAGTTTTAAACATTTGCCATCAGATAGTGGAATAAGTTATACTTGAATAAATTAATGATGAAGTAATGATGAATGTGTATACTAAGTATATATACTGATAAATGAAAAAATAAATGTATGTATATACATGCAATAACACAAGTCAAGTTACACTACGAACAACGATTGTTTGTTAGTAGTTTACGAAAAGTCGATCTAGTTTTGTAAACTAATTCACGCCAATGGGCTAAAAACTTTTATGTTTCCGTTTTTAAGAGCAAAGTCTAAATACGTGCAGATCCGGTATCTTACCGATCCTATCCCATATCAATCAATAAACAAAGGTTTAACATCAGCTGAGACTGAAAGCAGGGTCCAGGTGACCAGTTGAAAGACACACATGAACATTTATTGTGTTAATTGTACATGTCCAATGGTCAATTTCGAAAATTCTGACTGACGTCATAATTTTGTACAAAGTCAATATTTAAAGTATTACTCAAAGAAGGGATTTTGACCGGAAGAGAGGGGCGTTATCTTAATGCGATCACCCATATAACACCGAAGTTTTAATTGCATTGAACATCAATATTTCAAGTAATTGAATATTTTGCTATTCTCTGGTATCGTCGAGCTCGAGGCAGTTGGTTTCATCTCTGAACAGCGTGTCTCGCACAACACGTAGGTGCTTCATAGTGAAGAAAGTCAGCCATCCGACTGTAGAGGTGAGACTCAACCAACGTAGCTTACATAAACATATCTATCATTAATATCGTTTAGTGCACCGACAACACCTCAATTATATCTTGATATATATTTGAGACACCCATTATCACAACACAGTTTTGCAAATCTCATGTCTTCAACAAATATACATAAATAAATATACATTTTATGCCTATGTTTATATCATCTTATATCATTCATCATAAATCTGATGTTTTTTTGTGTAAAGCTTATGCAATACATGTTTGATATATGTTTGTATTTTTGGGCCAATAGCCTTTTACTGAATAAAATGTCTGTCTGTCTGTCTCTCAGTCTGTCTGTCTGATGACACCTCAAATATATAATAAATGATATCACACTATTCGTGGTCAAGGAGAATTTCATCCAGACCCTAGATCTTAAGATTAAGGAAACCTCACTAGTGTAAAGTCTGACGAGAGGGCCTGCATGAGTACTAGCTCAGTTCATCTTAAATTATGATTTTTTTCAGAGATCAAATTTATCATTCGAGTCTCACAAAAGTATACTTAAATCAATCAAAACAAACGTATTTCATTGTGTGTTAGTTTCGAACATTTTGGCAGTTCCAAATTGCCTCAGTTCTAGTTTTACCCAGTTTCAGATTGCCTCAGTTCCTGATTGCCGTAGTTTCCAAATTCTTCGGTTTAAAATTGCCTCAGTTTCAGATTGCCTAATATAATTCCTTATCAGAAAGAAAAATAGTAAAATTTCAGCATCAATTTGTTCAGAAACTGTCAATCTATATGTTACTAAATGTGAATGGCCTCGCCAGGATAATTGGCTCAGTAAATTGCAATGGTGAATAAGTCAGCAAGACGGCTACATTGATATTGACAGTGAATTGTGCAGGGAGAACTTTACGGACCAGACATGGACACACAACATATAACGAGGTTAGGGTCAGGGCTGGAATTGGTTCAGGGAGTAATACACTTGTTTGTCAACACGAGGCATATCCTTATTAGTTTTACCAACTGCACAAACACGATTACCTTACTGATCAATACGATTAACAGGAGCTAATCTCAGCTGGGATTCAGTGGGTTTGGTTTGATTGGTGGTGTGGGACTTTTAACACTTCATGTACAGTGGTTGGTGGTTTGAGACTTTAAACACTTCATGTACAGTGATTGGTGGTTTGGGGCTTTAAACACTTCATGTACAGTGATTGGTGGTTTGGGGCTTTAAACACTTCATGTACAGTGATTGGTGGTTTGGGGCTTTAAACACTTCATGTACAGTGATTGGTGGTTTGGGGCTTTAAACACTTCATGTACAGTGATTGGTGGTTTGGGGCTTTAAACACTTCATGTACAGTGATTGGTGGTTTGGGGCTTTAAACACTTCATGTACAGTGATTGGTGGTTTGGGGCTTTAAACACTTCATGTACAGTGATTGGTAGTTTGGGGCTTTAAACACTTCGTGTACAGTGATTGGTGGTTTGGGGCTTTAAAGGCGCTGTAGCACGTTTTTTCGCTCAAATAAGTCGATGAAATGTATTTGAAAAATAATGTCACCAATAGTAAAACACCCTTCTCTCTTCGGAAAGTCAAGTTACAAATGAGTGTACATGGTTTCGTAAAGCCACGACTATCGTTTTTGTCATTCGAAATAATAAAATGTGTTCACAATAAAATGGCCGCCATGCAATTTTTGCTTTATACGCAACACCGTTATTACCACTACGGATAATTGGTTTGTGTAATGTTTTACCCTCTAAAGTAAATATAAATGATATAAACTATCATTATAAATGGGAAATTTGAAAAAATAAAAATTGCAAAAAACGTGCTACAGCGCCTTTAAACACTTCATGTACAGTGATTGGTGGTTTGGGGCTTTAAACACATCATGTACAGTGATTGGTGGTTTGGGGCTTTAAACACATCATGTACAGTGATTGGTGGTTTGGGGCTTTAAACACTTCATGTACAGTGATTGGTGGTTTGGGGCTTTAAACACTTCATGTACAGTGATTGGTGGTTTGGGGCTTTAAACACTTCATGTACAGTGATTGGTGGTTTGGGGCTTTAAACACTTCATGTACAGTGATTGGTGGTTTGGGGCTTTAAACACTTCATATACAGTGATTGGTGGTTTGGGGCTTTAAACACTTCATGTACAGTGATTGGTGGTTTGGGGCTTTAAACACTTCATGTACAGTGATTGGTTTGGGGCTTTAAACACTTCATGTACAGCGATTGGTGGTTTGGGACTTTAAACACTTCATGTACAGTGATTGGTGACTTGGGACTTTAAACACCTTATGTACAGTGATTGATTGCTTGAAACTTTAAACACTTTATGTACAGTGATTGATGGCTTGAAACTTTAAACACTTCATGTACAGTGATTGATGTCTTGAAACTTTAATCACTTCATGTACAGTGATTGATGGCTTAAACTTTAAACACTGTATATAGTCTTTGGTGGCTTGGAACTTTAAACACTTCATTTGTAGTGGTTGTTCGGACAAGAGACTAAAGCATCTGCACATCTGATCATACGTCTGTTATCACCAAATGTCCGTTCTTTGCTCAAAATATTTGATTGTAGATGTGAGCATTTATGACAAAGATCAACTAACAGATTTATATACGAATTCCTCTAATACTGCATACAAAATATGGATGTAAACTCAATTATATAACATACTTTGACATTTAATAACGTTTCTTTTAATCAGCGTAAGTCAGTTTTAATGAAGACCAAATCAGAGACAAAGCCCGACATCATCAGTTTAGACATATGCGAAGAGCATATGCTAATTAGCAATATCAAGTAAGGGCAAACATCTCTCAAATAACTCGGCCGATGTTAACGATGTAAAATGAGATTTCATTGGTTAAAAGACAGGGATATAGTATCATTTTTCGCCGCTAGTGTTTTTTTTAGAAACGAGAAATTCGCCATAGTAGAACAGAGATAATTATCGAAAATCTGAAGAGAGTAAGCTATTTGGGAAAACAATTCTTTAAACCCCACTTCGAATAAAACCAAGGGGGCAATGGGGGTCTGAAAGATCAGAACACGGGGGAGTTGGGTGCTGAAAGGAAAGCAATGGGTTTCTTGGGTAAATATAAAACCAGACCGCATGGCTACACAAGTGGTATAAGAGCCACGTAAACCTGCACAAGTTTGCTCCCTTGTTTCTAAAAACATAAAAGGGACCCGAGGAGTTTGATGCATTTTGTTGAATATTACAGGTTCCGTTTTTCTTTTTGCAAAAAATAATCGATAACAATAACCCCATTAAATATGAATTATATTATAAAAGATTATTATTTGACGAACACTATATTATACTGTCCTGTTAATTATTCAGGTATGAAACAATATGCTCGGAACTCTATTGATATTTAAGAGATTTTACGAAAAGAAACTGTTGACTGATTGATGCGTCCATAAAATCCTGCTTCAGTGCCCGTCTTCCCGATGTCCTCTGCACAAACAGAATGTTTCATTTTAAAGAAAAAAACAACAACTGGAAAATGTTTAATAAATGCCAGTATTATCCATAGATATATTAGAACATTCAATTGATTCTTACTCATAGTGCAAAGATTAATGTATTTGTAATTAATATTCATCTTCATGTATGAAATATATATCATTGCTGAATTAAGGAAAAGTTATTAGAGGGCTATATATTGATATACTGATATGCTAAAATAATATAGGACATGAATCAATATGTGTCAGATCATTCTGTTCCATATATTCTTGTTTTTAAATTTAGGACTACAATATATTAAAACTACAAAAAAAGTCTATATTATCATTACTATACATCTATAGATGTTTCTAGCCCTCTAGCCTCATGAGCAGTCCGCTAGTCTGAATGATCAGGTCATCACAGCTGGACCCAGGTCATCTTGTTTAGGAACAGGAATATATAAAATTACATTAATGAATTGTTCAATAATATTTATTGATAAGCTAAACTGAGGTGCAAAAGAAAGTATATCACTCATTTGTTTTCCATTAATTCAATAATTTAAAGAACTTAGATGCATTTGATTATGGCTTGATACAATAACACCTTTCGGCAGTAGTTTGAATGACTTAATGAGTGACTGTTTTATTTTTTAACTTAAATATCATTATTTAAAGTAGACGGGGGTAAGAAATGAAATTTACACCAACATGATCCCTACCATGTTCAACATGTTGTAAATGTGTGCAGGATGAGGCACATTTATTGATTTTCACACAGAGTATGTGTTATATGTCGATGAACAGTTGTGTTTTGTCCAAATTAATTTGGGGGAATTTCAAAATTTAATTTTTTAAATTTTTAATTAAAAAAAAAAATAATGCGTAGAGGTATTCTTTGACTGATTTAATGTTTTGGACTAATTTGCCAAACTAGTCAGTTTTTTAATACGACGTGGAAAACTCGAGATATGTGACTTTGAAAATTATACATATGATAAATACAACTGAGTGATATACTTTCTTTTGCTCCTCAATTTAGTAATATAGATTATTTTAAACACGAGTGGGACGGAATGGTGTAAGTGATAATTTGAAAAGGGGAACTATCTTTGGTGCATGGCATGATTCCCTCAGATATACGAAAAAGAGAGAAGTAATATATGTCTCCCCGAGTCGCACACCGCCTAATCAAGGACAAACATGCTCATCAGTCCTAATGATCCCATGAGCTGCTTAAAACTACTGACCGGTAGCCACGCAGACGGTAGACTAGTGGATGTAAAGTTCACTGGGGAGTTTATGGCAGCCTGCATTCATTATTTTGGGAGATTGAATTGAAAACGTCAAGTGTGTGGATATACCTTTACCGGTTTGTCAACAATAGATCTTAAGGTTTGCGGAGAGTTTTCCTGTGTTGTTTAGATTTGCATTCTACACGTATGTATCAATTCCTTATATTTTGACGTCCTTCACAACAAACTCTTGAAAGGACTTGGCGGTGGCGACGTGATTTAGATGCAGTTCTTCGCATCATTTCGTCCCTTGAGAATCACACTGTCTCAAACTCCTAAAAATGTTTTTTATTTTACATTTGGAAAAACTGTACCTTCGACAACATCCTTATTCAAATTTTGACTTAACATAGTTATTTCAACCTTTTTAAAAAATGTCTAGTTCTAAGCTGGTTTGTCCACATGTAAATATCGAATGTTTTCTATATTCTGTTTGTAGATAATACAACATAACAAGGGATGTTCATATTAGTTCTTTAATATTTTTAGCTGAAATAATACAAAAGGAGTGAAGGGCAAAATAGCAGTCAACTTTGATGTTATAATTACTTCTACTTCTTACTACTATATCCATGTCACGTGATCAAATGGTCCTACCGGAAGAAGAAGCTATATAGTGCTATGGTATGGAGACCACACCACCCATAGTACTCAGAAGACTGACACTCCGTTTCCAACCAAAAGTGGAGATAGAACAACGTGGTTCTCATGTGACGAGTTGGTGATTTGACCAAATGTTTGAATTGAAGTTGCATTTGATGAATTTGATAAAGTTTCAGCTGAAGAGGAACTGTTATCCACTGACTGAATTCGCTTTTGTCATTTACGGGTCTACTTCCATGTTGTACAGTTCCAGCACTTCTCCTACCTCGTCATTTACGGGTCTACTTCCATGTTGTATAGTTCCAGCACTTCTCCTACCTCGTCATTTACGGGTTTACTTCCATGTTGTACAGTTCCAGCACTTCTCCTACCTCGTCATTTACGGGTCTACTTCCATGTTGTATAGTTCCAGCACTTCTCCTACCTCGTCATTTACGGGTCTACTTCCATGTTGTACAGTTCCAGCACTTCTCCCACCTCGTCATTTACGGGTCTACATCCATGTTGTACAGTTCCAGCACTTCTCCTACCTCGTCATTTACGGGTTTACTTCCATGTTGTATAGTTCCAGCACTTCTCCTACCTCGTCATTTACGGGTCTACATCAATGTTGTACAGTTCCAGCACTTCTCTTACCTCGTCATTTACGGGTCTACTTCCATGTTGTACAGTTCCAGCACTTCTCCTACCTCGTCATTTACGGGTCTACATCCATGTTGTACAGTTCCAGCACTTCTCCTACCTCGTCATTTACGGGTCTACATCCATGTTGTACAGTTCCAGCACTTCTCCTACCTAATCATTTACGGGTCTACTTCCATGTTGTATAGTTCAAGCACTTCTCCTACCTCGTCATTTACGGGTCTACATCCATGTTGTACAGTTCCAGCACTTCTCCTACCTCGTCATTTAGGGGTCTACTTCCATGTTGTATAGTTCCAGCACTTCTCCTACCTCGTCATTTACGGGTCTACTTCCATGTTGTATAGTTCCAGCACTTCTCCTACCTCGTCATTTACGGGTCTACTTCCATGTTGTATAGTTCAAACACTTCTCCCACCTCGCCATTTACGGGTCTACTTCCATGTTGTACAGTTCCAGCACTTCTCCTACCTCGTCATTTACGGGTCTACATCCATGTTGCATAGTTCCAGCACTTCTCCTACCTCGTCATTTACGGGTCTACTTCCATGTTGTATAGTTCCAGCACTTCTCCTACCTCGTCATTTACGGGTATACTTCCATGTTGTACAGTTCCAGCACTTCTCCTACCTCGTCATTTACGGGTCTACATCCATGTTGTACAGTTCCAGCACTTCTCCTACCTCGTCATTTACGGGTCTACTTCCATGTTGTATAGTTCCAGCACTTCTCCCACCTCGTCATTTACGGGTCTACTTCCATGTTGTACAGTTCCAGCACTTCTCCTACCTCGTCATTTACGGGTCTACTTCGTGGTTGTACAGTTCCAGCACTTCTCCTACCTCGTCATTTACGGGTCTACTTCCATGTTGTACAGTTCCAGCACTTCTCCTACCTCGTCATTTACGGGTCTACTTCCATGTTGTATAGTTCCAGCACTTCTCCCACCTCGTCATTTACGGGTCTACTTCCATGTTGTACAGTTCCAGCACTTCTCCTACCTCGTCATTTAAGGGTCTACTTCCATGTTGTATAGTTCCAGCACTTCTCCCACCTCGTCATTTACGGGTCTACTTCCATGTTGTACAGTTCCAGCACTTCTCCCATCTCGTCACTTACGGGTCTACTTCCGTGTTGTACAGTTCCAGCACTTCTCCTACCTCGTCATTTACGGGTCTACTTCCATGTTGTACAGTTCCAGCACTTCTCCCACCTCGTCATTTACGGGTCTACATCCATGTTGTATAGTTCCAGCACTTCTCCCACCTCGTCATTTACGGGTCTACTTCCATGTTGTACAGTTCCAGCACTTCTCTCACCTCGTTATTTACGGGTCTACATCCATGTTGTACAGTTCCAGCACTTCTCCCACCTCGTCATTTACGGGTCTACATCCATGTTGTACAGTTCCAGCACTTCTCCCACCTCGTCATTTACGGGTCTACTTCCATGTTGTACAGTTCCAGCACTTCTCCCACCTCGTCATTTACGGGTCTACTTCCATGTTGTACAGTTCCAGCACTTCTCCCACCTCGTCATTTACGGGTCTACTTCCATGTTGTACAGTTCCAGCACTTCTCTCACCTCGTCATTTACTGGTCTACTTCCATGTTGTACAGTTCCAGCACTTCTCCCACCTCGTCATTTACGGATATACATCCATGTTGTACAGTTCCAGCACTTCTCCCACCTCGTCATTTACGGGTATACATCCATGTTGTATAGTTCCAGCACTTCTCCCACCTCGTCATTTACTGGTCTACTTCCATGTTGTACAGTTCCAGCACTTCTCCCACCTCGTCATTTACGGGTCTACTTCCATGTTGTACAGTTCCAGCACGTCTCCCACCTCGTCATTTACGGGTCTACTTCCATGTTGTACAGTTCCAGCACTTCTATCACCTCGTCATTTACGGGTATACTTCCATGTTGTACAGTTCCAGCACTTCTCCCACCTCGTCATTTACGGGCCTACACCCATGTTGTATAGTTCCAGCACTTCTCCCACCTCGTCATTTACGGGTATACATCCATGTTGTATAGTTCCAGCACTTCTCCCACCTCGTCATTTACGGGTCTACATCCATGTTGTATAGTTCCAGCACTTCTCCCACCTCGTCATTTACGGGTATACATCCATGTTGTATAGTTCCAGCACTTCTCTCACCTCGTCATTTACGGGTATACATCCATGTTGTATAGTTCCAGCACTTCTCCCACCTCGTTATTTACGGGTCTACTTCCATGTTGTACAGTTCCAGCACTTCTCCCACCTCGTCATTTACGGGTATAAATCCATGTTGTATAGTTCCAGCACTTCTCTCACCTCGTCATTTACGGGTATACATCCATGTTGTATAGTTCCAGCACTTCTCCCACCTCGTCATTTACGGGTCTACATCCATGTTGTACAGTTCCAGCACTTCTCCCACCTCGTCATTTACGGGTATACATCCATGTTGTATAGTTCCAGCACTTCTCCCACCTCGTCATTTACGGGTCTACTTCCATGTTGTACAGTTCCAGCACTTCTCCCACCTCGTCATTTACGGGTATACATCCATGTTGTACAGTTCCAGCACTTCTCCCACCTCGTCATTTACGGGTCTACATCCATCTGTACAGTTCCAGCACTTCTCCCACCTCGTCATTTACGGGTCTACATCCATGTTGTACAGTTCCAGCACTTCTCCCACCTCGTCATTTACGGGTATACTTCCATGTTGTATAGTTCCAGCACTTCTCCCACCTCGTCATTTACGGGTCTACTTCCATGTTGTACAGTTCCAGCACTTCTCCCACCTCGTCATTTACGGGTCTACATCCATGTCGTATAGTTCCAGCACTTCTCCCACCTCGTCATTTACGGGTCTACTTCCATGTTGTACAGTTCCAGCACTTCTCTCACCTCGTCATTTACGGGTCTACATCCATGTTGTACAGTTCCAGCACTTCTCCCACCTCGTCATTTACGGGTCTACATCCATGTTGTACAGTTCCAGCACTTCTCCCACCTCGTCATTTACGGGTCTTCTTCCATGTTGTACAGTTCCAGCACTTCTCCCACCTCGTCATTTACGGGTCTACTTCCATGTTGTACAGTTCCAGCACGTCTCCCACCTCGTCATTTACGGGTCTACTTCCATGTTGTACAGTTCCAGCACTTCTATCACCTCGTCATTTACGGGTATACTTCCATGTTGTACAGTTCCAGCACTTCTCCCACCTCGTCATTTACGGGCCTACACCCATGTTGTATAGTTCCAGCACTTCTCCCACCTCGTCATTTACGGGTATACATCCATGTTGTATAGTTCCAGCACTTCTCCCACCTCGTCATTTACGGGTCTACTTCCATGTTGTATAGTTCCAGCACTTCTCCCACCTCGTCATTTACGGGCCTACACCCATGTTGTATAGTTCCAGCACTTCTCCCACCTCGTCATTTACAGGTATACATCCATGTTGTATAGTTCCAGCACTTCTCCCACCTCGTCATTTACGGGTCTACTTCCATGTTGTACAGTTCCAGCACTTCTCCCACCTCGTCATTTACGGGTCTACTTCCATGTTGTACAGTTCCAGCACTTCTCCCACCTCGTCATTTACGGGTCTACTTCCATGTTGTACAGTTCCAGCACTTCTCCCACCTCGTCATTTACGGGTATACATCCATGTTGTACAGTTCCAGCACTTCTCCCACCTCGTCATTTACGGGTCTACATCCATCTGTACAGTTCCAGCACTTCTCCCACCTCGTCATTTACGGGTCTACATCCATGTTGTATAGTTCCAGCACTTCCCCCACCTCGTCATTTACGGGTATACATCCATGTTGTATAGTTCCAGCACTTCTCCCACCTCGTCATTTACGGGTCTACATCCATGTTGTATAGTTCCAGCACTTCTCCCACCTCGTCATTTACGGATATACATCCATGTTGTACAGTTCCAGCACTTCTCCCACCTCGTCATTTACGGGTATACATCCATGTTGTATAGTTCCAGCACTTCTCCCACCTCGTCATTTACTGGTCTACTTCCATGTTGTACAGTTCCAGCACTTCTCCCACCTCGTCATTTACGGGTCTACTTCCATGTTGTACAGTTCCAGCACTTCTCCCACCTCGTCATTTACGGGTCTACTTCCATGTTGTACAGTTCCAGCACTTCTCCCACCTCGTCATTTACGGGTCTACTTCCATGTTGTATAGTTCCAGCACTTCTCTCACCTCGTCATTTACGGGTATACTTCCATGTTGTACAGTTCCAGCACTTCTCCCACCTCGTCATTTACGGGTCTACTTCCATGTTGTACAGTTCCAGCACTTCTCCCACCTCGTCATTTACGGGTCTACATCCATGTTGTATAGTTCCAGCACTTCTCCCACCTCGTCATTTACGGGTATACATCCGTGTTGTATAGTTCCAGCACTTCTCTCACCTCGTCATTTACGGGTCTACATCCATGTTGTATAGTTCCAGCACTTCTCCCACCTCGTCATTTACGGGTATACATCCGTGTTGTATAGTTCCAGCACTTCTCTCACCTCGTCATTTACGGGTATACTTCCATGTTGTACAGTTCCAGCACTTCTCCCACCTCGTCATTTACGGGTCTACATCCATGTTGTATAGTTCCAGCACTTCTCCCACCTCGTCATTTACGGGTATACATCCATGTTGTATAGTTCCAGCACTTCTCTCACCTCGTCATTTACGGGTATACTTCCATGTTGTACAGTTCCAGCACTTCTCCCACCTCGTTATTTACGGGTCTACATCCATGTTGTACAGTTCCAGCACTTCTCCCACCTCGTCATTTACGGGTCTACTTCCATGTTGTATAGTTCCAGCACTTCTCCCACCTCGTCATTTACGGGTAAAAAACCGTGTTGTATAGTTCCAGCACTTCTCTCACCTCGTCATTTACGGGTATACTTCCATGTTGTACAGTTCCAGCACTTCTCCCACCTCGTCATTTACGGGTCTACATCCATGTTGTATAGTTCCAGCACTTCTCCCACCTCGTCATTTACGGGTATACATCCATGTTGTATAGTTCCAGCACTTCTCCCACCTCGTCATTTACGGGTCTACTTCCATGTTGTACAGTTCCAGCACTTCTCCCACCTCGTAATTTACGGGTATACATCCATGTTGTACAGTTCCAGCACTTCTCCCACCTCGTCATTTACGGGTCTACTTCCATGTTGTATAGTTCCAGCACTTCTCCCACCTCGTCATTTACGGGTATACATCCATGTTGTACAGTTCCAGCACTTCTCCCACCTCGTCATTTACGGGTATACATCCATGTTGTACAGTTCCAGCACTTCTCCCACCTCGTCATTTACGGGTATACATCCATGTTGTATAGTTCCAGCACTTCTCTCACCTCGTCATTTACGGGTCTACATCCATGTTGTACAGTTCCAGCACTTCTCCCACCTCGTCATTTACGGGTCTACATCCATGTTGTACAGTTCCAGCACTTCTCCCACCTCGTCATTTACGGGTATACATCCATGTTGTACAGTTCCAGCACTTCTCCTACCTTGTCATTTACGGGTCTACATCCATGTTGTACAGTTCCAGCACTTCTCCCACCTCGTTATTTACGGGTATACGTCCATGATGTACAGTTCCAGCACTTCTCTCACCTCGTCATTTACGGGTCTACTTCCATGTTGTACAGTTCCAGCACTTCTCCCACCTCGTCATTTACGGGTATACATCCATGTTGTACAGTTCCAGCACTTCTCTCACCTCGTCATTTACGGGTATACTTCCATGTTGTACAGTTCCAGCACTTTTCCCACCTCGTTATTTACGGGTCTACATCCATGTTGTACAGTTCCAGCACTTCTCCCACCTCGTCATTTACGGGTCTACATCCATGTTGTATAGTTCCAGCACTTCTCCCACCTCGTCATTTACGGGTATACATCCATGTTGTATAGTTCCAGCACTTCTCTCACCTCGTCATTTACGGGTATACTTCCATGTTGTACAGTTCCAGCACTTCTCCCACCTCGTTATTTACGGGTCTACATCCATGTTGTACAGTTCCAGCACTTCTCCCACCTCGTCATTTACGGGTCTACTTCCATGTTGTATAGTTCCAGCACTTCTCCCACCTCGTCATTTACGGGTATACATCCATGTTGTACAGTTCCAGCACTTCTCCCACCTCGTCATTTACGGGTATACATCCATGTTGTACAGTTCCAGCACTTCTCCTACCTCGTCATTTACGGGTATACATCCATGTTGTATAGTTCCAGCACTTCTCTCACCTCGTCATTTACGGGTCTACATCCATGTTGTACAGTTCCAGCACTTCTCCCACCTCGTCATTTACGGGTCTACATCCATGTTGTACAGTTCCAGCACTTCTCCCACCTCGTCATTTACGGGTATACATCCATGTTGTACAGTTCCAGCACTTCTCCTACCTTGTCATTTACGGGTCTACATCCATGTTGTACAGTTCCAGCACTTCTCCCACCTCGTTATTTACGGGTATACGTCCATGATGTACAGTTCCAGCACTTCTCTCACCTCGTCATTTACGGGTCTACTTCCATGTTGTATAGTTCCAGCACTTCTCCCACCTCGTCATTTACGGGTATACATCCATGTTGTACAGTTCCAGCACTTCTCTCACCTCGTCATTTACGGGTATACTTCCATGTTGTACAGTTCCAGCACTTTTCCCACCTCGTTATTTACGGGTCTACATCCATGTTGTACAGTTCCAGCACTTCTCCCACCTCGTCATTTACGGGTCTACTTCCATGTTGTATAGTTCCAGCACTTCTCCCACCTCGTCATTTACGGGTATACATCCATGTTGTACAGTTCCAGCACTTCTCCCACCTCGTCATTTACGGGTATACATCCATGTTGTATAGTTCCAGCACTTCTGTCACCTCGTCATTTACGGGTATACATCCGTGTTGTATAGTTCCAGCACTTCTCTCACCTCGTCATTTACGGGTCTACATCCATGTTGTACAGTTCCAGCACTTCTCCCACCTCGTCATTTACGGGTATACATCCGTGTTGTATAGTTCCAGCACTTCTCTCACCTCGTCATTTACGGGTATACTTCCATGTTGTATAGTTCCAGCACTTCTCCCACCTCGTCATTTACGGGTCTACTTCCATGTTGTACAGTTCCAGCACTTCTCCCACCTCGTCATTTACGGGTCTACATCCATGTTGTATAGTTCCAGCACTTCTCCCACCTCGTCATTTACGGGTCTACTTCCATGTTGTACAGTTCCAGCACTTCTCTCACCTCGTCATTTACGGGTCTACATCCATGTTGTACAGTTCCAGCACTTCTCCCACCTCGTCATTTACGGGTCTACATCCATGTTGTACAGTTCCAGCACTTCTCCCACCTCGTCATTTACGGGTCTACTTCCATGTTGTACAGTTCCAGCACTTCTCCCACCTCGTCATTTACGGGTCTACTTCCATGTTGTACAGTTCCAGCACGTCTCCCACCTCGTCATTTACGGGTCTACTTCCATGTTGTACAGTTCCAGCACTTCTATCACCTCGTCATTTACGGGTATACTTCCATGTTGTACAGTTCCAGCACTTCTCCCACCTCGTCATTTACGGGCCTACACCCATGTTGTATAGTTCCAGCACTTCTCCCACCTCGTCATTTACAGGTATACATCCATGTTGTATAGTTCCAGCACTTCTCCCACCTCGTCATTTACGGGTCTACTTCCATGTTGTATAGTTCCAGCACTTCTCCCACCTCGTCATTTACGGGCCTACACCCATGTTGTATAGTTCCAGCACTTCTCCCACCTCGTCATTTACAGGTATACATCCATGTTGTATAGTTCCAGCACTTCTCCCACCTCGTCATTTACGGGTCTACTTCCATGTTGTACAGTTCCAGCACTTCTCCCACCTCGTCATTTACGGGTCTACTTCCATGTTGTACAGTTCCAGCACTTCTCCCACCTCGTCATTTACGGGTCTACTTCCATGTTGTACAGTTCCAGCACTTCTCCCACCTCGTCATTTACGGGTATACATCCATGTTGTACAGTTCCAGCACTTCTCCCACCTCGTCATTTACGGGTCTACTTCCATGTTGTACAGTTCCAGCACTTCTCCCACCTCGTCATTTACGGGTCTACATCCATGTTGTATAGTTCCAGCACTTCTCCCACCTCGTCATTTACGGGTATACATCCGTGTTGTATAGTTCCAGCACTTCTCTCACCTCGTCATTTACGGGTCTACATCCATGTTGTATAGTTCCAGCACTTCTCCCACCTCGTCATTTACGGGTATACATCCGTGTTGTATAGTTCCAGCACTTCTCTCACCTCGTCATTTACGGGTATACTTCCATGTTGTACAGTTCCAGCACTTCTCCCACCTCGTCATTTACGGGTCTACATCCATGTTGTATAGTTCCAGCACTTCTCCCACCTCGTCATTTACGGGTATACATCCATGTTGTATAGTTCCAGCACTTCTCTCACCTCGTCATTTACGGGTATACTTCCATGTTGTACAGTTCCAGCACTTCTCCCACCTCGTTATTTACGGGTCTACATCCATGTTGTACAGTTCCAGCACTTCTCCCACCTCGTCATTTACGGGTCTACTTCCATGTTGTATAGTTCCAGCACTTCTCCCACCTCGTCATTTACGGGTAAAAAACCGTGTTGTATAGTTCCAGCACTTCTCTCACCTCGTCATTTACGGGTATACTTCCATGTTGTACAGTTCCAGCACTTCTCCCACCTCGTCATTTACGGGTCTACATCCATGTTGTATAGTTCCAGCACTTCTCCCACCTCGTCATTTACGGGTATACATCCATGTTGTATAGTTCCAGCACTTCTCTCACCTCGTCATTTACGGGTATACTTCCATGTTGTACAGTTCCAGCACTTCTCCCACCTCGTCATTTACGGGTCTACATCCATGTTGTACAGTTCCAGCACTTCTCCCACCTCGTCATTTACGGGTCTACTTCCATGTTGTATAGTTCCAGCACTTCTCCCACCTCGTCATTTACGGGTATACATCCATGTTGTACAGTTCCAGCACTTCTCCCACCTCGTCATTTACGGGTATACATCCATGTTGTACAGTTCCAGCACTTCTCCTACCTCGTCATTTACGGGTATACATCCATGTTGTATAGTTCCAGCACTTCTCTCACCTCGTCATTTACGGGTCTACATCCATGTTGTACAGTTCCAGCACTTCTCCCACCTCGTCATTTACGGGTCAACATCCATGTTGTACAGTTCCAGCACTTCTCCCACCTCGTCATTTACGGGTATACATCCATGTTGTACAGTTCCAGCACTTCTCCCACCTCGTCATTTACGGGTCTACATCCATGTTGTACAGTTCCAGCACTTCTCCCACCTCGTTATTTACGGGTATACGTCCATGATGTACAGTTCCAGCACTTCTCTCACCTCGTCATTTACGGGTCTACTTCCATGTTGTATAGTTCCAGCACTTCTCCCACCTCGTCATTTACGGGTATACATCCATGTTGTACAGTTCCAGCACTTCTCTCACCTCGTCATTTACGGGTATACTTCCATGTTGTACAGTTCCAGCACTTTTCCCACCTCGTTATTTACGGGTCTACATCCATGTTGTACAGTTCCAGCACTTCTCCCACCTCGTCATTTACGGGTCTACTTCCATGTTGTATAGTTCCAGCACTTCTCCCACCTCGTCATTTACGGGTATACATCCATGTTGTACAGTTCCAGCACTTCTCCCACCTCGTCATTTACGGGTATACATCCATGTTGTATAGTTCCAGCACTTCTGTCACCTCGTCATTTACGGGTATACATCCTTGTTGTATAGTTCCAGCACTTCTCTCACCTCGTCATTTACGGGTCTACATCCATGTTGTACAGTTCCAGCACTTCTCCCACCTCGTCATTTACGGGTATACATCCGTGTTGTATAGTTCCAGCACTTCTCTCACCTCGTCATTTACGGGTATACTTCCATGTTGTATAGTTCCAGCACTTCTCCCACCTCGTCATTTACGGGTCTACTTCCATGTTGTACAGTTCCAGCACTTCTCCCACCTCGTCATTTACGGGTCTACATCCATGTTGTATAGTTCCAGCACTTCTCCCACCTCGTCATTTACGGGTCTACTTCCATGTTGTACAGTTCCAGCACTTCTCTCACCTCGTCATTTACGGGTCTACATCCATGTTGTACAGTTCCAGCACTTCTCCCACCTCGTCATTTACGGGTCTACATCCATGTTGTACAGTTCCAGCACTTCTCCCACCTCGTCATTTACGGGTCTACTTCCATGTTGTACAGTTCCAGCACTTCTCCCACCTCGTCATTTACGGGTCTACTTCCATGTTGTACAGTTCCAGCACTTCTCCCACCTCGTCATTTACGGGTCTACTTCCATGTTGTACAGTTCCAGCACTTCTCTCACCTCGTCATTTACGGGTATACTTCCATGTTGTACAGTTCCAGCACTTCTCCCACCTCGTCATTTACGGGCCTACACCCATGTTGTATAGTTCCAGCACTTCTCCCACCTCGTCATTTACGGGTATACATCCATGTTGTATAGTTCCAGCACTCCTCCCACCTCGTCATTTACGGGTATACATCCATGTTGTATAGTTCCAGCACTTCTCCCACCTCGTCATTTACGGGTCTACTTCCATGTTGTACAGTTCCAGCACTTCTCCCACCTCGTCATTTACGGGTATACATCCATGTTGTACAGTTCCAGCACTTCTCCCACCTCGTCATTTACGGGTCTACATCCATCTGTACAGTTCCAGCACTTCTCCCACCTCGTCATTTACGGGTCTACATCCATGTTGTATAGTTCCAGCACTTCCCCCACCTCGTCATTTACGGGTATACATCCATGTTGTATAGTTCCAGCACTTCTCCCACCTCGTCATTTACGGGTCTACATCCATGTTGTATAGTTCCAGCACTTCTCCCACCTCGTCATTTACGGATATACATCCATGTTGTACAGTTCCAGCACTTCTCCCACCTCGTCATTTACGGGTATACATCCATGTTGTATAGTTCCAGCACTTCTCCCACCTCGTCATTTACTGGTCTACTTCCATGTTGTACAGTTCCAGCACTTCTCCCACCTCGTCATTTACGGGTCTACTTCCATGTTGTACAGTTCCAGCACTTCTCCCACCTCGTCATTTACGGGTCTACATCCATGTTGTACAGTTCCAGCACTTCTCCCACCTCGTCATTTACGGGTCTACTTCCATGTTGTATAGCTCCAGCACTTCTCTCACCTCGTCATTTACGGGTATACTTCCATGTTGTACAGTTCAAGCACTTCTCCCACCTCGTCATTTACGGGTCTACTTCCATGTTGTACAGTTCCAGCACTTCTCCCACCTCGTCATTTACGGGTCTACATCCATGTTGTATAGTTCCAGCACTTCTCCCACCTCGTCATTTACGGGTATACATCCGTGTTGTATAGTTCCAGCACTTCTCTCACCTTGTCATTTACGGGTCTACATCCATGTTGTACAGTTCCAGCACTTCTCCCACCTCGTCATTTACGGGTATACATCCGTGTTGTATAGTTCCAGCACTTCTCTCACCTCGTCATTTACGGGTATACTTCCATGTTGTACAGTTCCAGCACTTCTCCCACCTCGTCATTTACGGGTCTACATCCATGTTGTATAGTTCCAGCACTTCTCCCACCTCGTCATTTACGGGTATACATCCATGTTGTATAGTTCCAGCACTTCTCTCACCTCGTCATTTACGGGTATACTTCCATGTTGTACAGTTCCAACACTTCTCCCACCTCGTCATTTACGGGTCTACTTCCATGTTGTATAGTTCCAGCACTTCTCCCACCTCGTCATTTACGGGTAAAAAACCGTGTTGTATAGTTCCAGCACTTCTCTCACCTCGTCATTTACGGGTATACTTCCATGTTGTACAGTTCCAGCACTTCTCCCACCTCGTCATTTACGGGTCTACATCCATGTTGTATAGTTTCAGCACTTCTCCCACCTCGTCATTTACGGGTATACATCCATGTTGTATAGTTCCAGCACTTCTCTCACCTCGTCATTTACGGGTATACTTCCATGTTGTACAGTTCCAGCACTTCTCCCACCTCGTTATTTACGGGTCTACATCCATGTTGTACAGTGCCAGCACTTCTCCCACCTCGTCATTTACGGGTCTACTTCCATGTTGTATAGTTCCAGCACTTCTCCCACCTCGTCATTTACGGGTATACATCCATGTTGTACAGTTCCAGCACTTCTCCCACCTCGTCATTTACGGGTATACATCCATGTTGTATAGTTCCAGCACTTCTGTCACCTCGTCATTTACGGGTATACTTCCATGTTGTACAGTTCCAGCACTTCTCTCACCTCGTCATCTACGGGTATACATCCATGTTGTATAGTTCCAGCACTTCTCCCACCTCGTCATTTACGGGTCTACATCCATGTTGTACAGTTCCAGCACTTCTCCCACCTCGTCATTTACGGGTCTACTTCCATGTTGTACAGTTCCAGCACTTCTCCCACCTCGTTATTTACGGGTCTACATCCATGTTGTATTGTTCCAGCACTTCTGTCACCTCGTCATTTACGGGTATACTTCCATGTTGTACAGTTCCAGCACTTCTCTCACCTCGTCATTTACGGGTCTACTTCCATGTTGTATAGTTCCAGCACTTGTCCCACCTCGTCATTTACGGGTATACATCCATGTTGTATAGTTCCAGCACTTCTCTCACCTCGTCATTTACGGGTATACTTCCATGTTGTACAGTTCCAGCACTTTTCCCACCTCGTTATTTACGGGTCTACATCCATGTTGTACAGTTCCAGCACTTCTCCCACCTCGTCATTTACGGGTCTACTTCCATGTTGTATAGTTCCAGCACTTCTCCCACCTCGTCATTTACGGGTATACATCCATGTTGTACAGTTCCAGCACTTCTCCCACCTCGTAATTTACGGGTATACATCCATGTTGTATAGTTCCAGCACTTCTGTCACCTCGTCATTTACGGGTCTACTTCCATGTTGTACAGTTCCAGCACTTCTCCCACCTCGTTATTTACGGGTCTACATCCATGTTGTATTGTTCCAGCACTTCTCTCACCTCGTCATTTACGGGTATACTTCCATGTTGTACAGTTCCAGCACTTCTCTCACCTCGTCATTTACGGGTCTACTTCCATGTTGTATAGTTCCAGCACTTCTCCCACCTCGTCATTTACGGGTATACATCCATGTTGTACAGTTCCAGCACTTCTCCCACCTCGTTATTTACGGGTCTACATCCATGTTGTACAGTTCCAGCACTTCTCCCACCTCGTCATTTACGGGTCTACATCCATGTTGTATAGTTCCAGCACTTCTCCCACCTCGTCATTTACGGGTCTACATCCATGTTGTACAGTTCCAGCACTTCTCCCACCTCGTCATTTACGGGTCTACTTCCATGTTGTATAGTTCCAGCACTTCTCCCACCTCGTCATTTACGGGTATACATCCATGTTGTATAGTTCCAGCACTTCTCCCACCTCGTCATTTACGGGTCTACATCCATGTTGTACAGTTCCAACACTTCTCCCACCTCGTTATTTACGGGTCTACATCCATGTTGTACAGTTCCAGCACTTCTCCCACCTCGTCATTTACGGGTCTACATCCATGTTGTATAGTTCCAGCACTTCTCCCACCTCGTCATTTACGGGTCTACTTCCATGTTGTACAGTTCCAGCACTTCTCCCACCTCGTCATTTACGGGTATACATCCATGTTGTATAGTTCCAGCACTTCTCCCACCTCGTCATTTACGGGTCTACTTCCATGTTGTACAGTTCCAGCACTTCTCCCACCTCGTCATTTACGGGTATACTTCCATGTTGTATAGTTCCAGCACTTCTCCCACCTCGTCATTTACTGGTCTACTTCCATGTTGTACAGTTCCAGCACTTCTCCCACCTCGTCATTTACGGGTCTACATCCATGTTGTACAGTTCCAGCACTTCTCCCACCTCGTCATTTACGGGTCTACATCCATGTTGTACAGTTCCAGCACTTCTCCCACCTCGTCATTTACGGGTATACATCCATGTTGTACAGTTCCAGCACTTCTCCCACCTCGTTATTTACGGGTCTACATCCATGTTGTATTGTTCCAGCACTTCTCTCACCTCGTCATTTACGGGTATACTTCCATGTTGTACAGTTCCAGCACTTCTCTCACCTCGTCATTCACGGGTCTACTTCCATGTTGTATAGTTCCAGCACTTCTCCCACCTCGTCATTTACGGGTATACATCCATGTTGTACAGTTCCAGCACTTCTCTGACCTCGTTATTTACGGGTCTACATCCATGTTGTACAGTTCCAGCACTTCTCCCACCTCGTCATTTACGGGTCTACATCCATGTTGTATAGTTCCAGCACTTCTCCCACCTCGTCATTTACGGGTCTACATCCATGTTGTACAGTTCCAGCACTTCTCCCACCTCGTCATTTACGGGTCTACTTCCATGTTGTATAGTTCCAGCACTTCTCCCACCTCGTCATTTACGGGTATACATCCATGTTGTATAGTTCCAGCACTTCTCCCACCTCGTCATTTACGGGTCTACATCCATGTTGTATAGTTCCAGCACTTCTCCCACCTCGTCATTTACGGGTCTACATCCATGGTGTATAGTTCCAGCACTTCTCCCACCTCGTCATTTACGGGTCTACTTCCATGTTGTATAGTTCCAGCACTTCTCCCACCTCGTTATTTACGGGTCTACTTCCATGTTGTACAGTTCCAGCACTTCTCCCACCTCGTCATTTATGGGTATACATCCATGTTGTATAGTTCCAGCACTTCTCTCACCTCGTCATTTACGGGTATATATCCATGTTGTACAGTTCCAGCACTTCTCCCACCTCGTCATTTACGGGTATACATCCATGTTTTACAGTTCCAGCACTTCTCCCACCTCGTTATTTACGGGTCTACATCCATGTTGTACAGTTCCAGCACTTCTCCCACCTCGTCATTTACGGGTCTACATCCATGTTGTATAGTTCCAGCACTTCTCCCACCTCGTCATTTACGGGTCTACATCCATGTTGTACAGTACCAGCACTTCTCCCACCTCGTCATTTACGGGTCTACTTCCATGTTGTATAGTTCCAGCACTTCTCCCACCTCGTCATTTACGGGTATACATCCATGTTGTACAGTTCCAGCACTTCTCCCACCTCGTCATTTACGGGTCTACATCCATGTTGTATAGTTCCAGCACTTCTCCCACCTCGTCATTTACGGGTCTACATCCATGGTGTATAGTTCCAGCACTTCTCCCACCTCGTCATTTACGGGTCTACTTCCATGTTGTATAGTTCCAGCACTTCTCCCACCTCGTTATTTACGGGTCTACTTCCATGTTGTACAGTTCCAGCACTTCTCCCACCTCGTCATTTATGGGTATACATCCATGTTGTACAGTTCCAGCACTTCTCTCACCTCGTCATTTACGGGTATATATCCATGTTGTACAGTTCCAGCACTTCTCCCACCTCGTCATTTACGGGTCTACATCCATGTGTACAGTTCCAGCACTTCTCCCACCTCGTCATTTACGGGTATACATCCTTGTTGTATAGTTCCAGCACTTCTCCCACCTCGTCATTTAAGGGTCTACATCCATGTTGTACAGTTCCAGCACTTCTCCCACCTCGTCATTTACGGGTCTACATCCATGTTGTACAGTTCCAACACTTCTCCCACCTCGTTATTTACGGGTCTACATCCATGTTGTACAGTTCCAGCACTTCTCCCACCTCGTCATTTACTGGTCTACATCCATGTTGTATAGTTCCAGCACTTCTCCCACCTCGTCATTTACGGGTCTACTTCCATGTTGTACAGTTCCAGCACTTCTCCCACCTCGTCATTTACGGGTATACATCCATGTTGTATAGTTCCAGCACTTCTCCCACCTTGTCATTTACGGGTCTACTTCCATGTTGTACAGTTCCAGCACTTCTCCCACCTCGTCATTTACGGGTATACTTCCATGTTGTATAGTTCCAGCACTTCTCCCACCTCGTCATTTACTGGTCTACTTCCATGTTGTACAGTTCCAGCACTTCTCCCACCTCGTCATTTACGGGTCTACATCCATGTTGTACAGTTCCAGCACTTCTCCCACCTCGTCATTTACGGGTCTACATCCATGTTGTACAGTTCCAGCACTTCTCCCACCTCGTCATTTACGGGTATACTTCCATGTTGTATAGTTCCAGCACTTCTCCCACCTCGTCATTTACTGGTCTACTTCCATGTTGTACAGTTCCAGCACTTCTCCCACCTCGTCATTTACGGGTCTACATCCATGTTGTACAGTTCCAGCACTTCTCCCACCTCGTCATTTACGGGTCTACATCCATGTTGTACAGTTCCAGCACTTCTCCCACCTCGTCATTTACGGGTATATATCCATGTTGTACAGTTCCAGCACTTCTCCTACCTGGTCATTTACGGGTCTACATCCATGTTGTACAGTTCCAGCACTTCTCCCACCTCGTTATTTACGGGTCTACTTCCACGTGTACAGTTCCAGCACTTCTCCCACCTCGTCATTTACGGGTCTACTTCCATGTTGTATAGTTCCAGCACTTCTCCCACCTCGTCATTTACGGGTATACATCCATGTTGTACAGTTCCAGCACTTCTCCCACCTCGTCATTTACGGGTCTACATCCATGTTGTACAGTTCCAGCACTTCTCCCACCTCGTCATTTACGGGTATACATCCATGTTGTACAGTTCCAGCACTTCTCCTACCTCGTCATTTACGGGTCTACATCCATGTTGTACAGTTCCAGCACTTCTCCCACCTCGTCATTTACGGGTCTACATCCATGTTGTACAGTTCCAGCACTTCTCCTACCTCGTCATTTACGGGTCTACATCCATGTTGTACAGTTCCAGCACTTCTCCTACCTCGTCATTTACGGGTCTACATCCATGTTGTACAGTTCCAGCACTTCTCCCACCTCGTTATTTACGGGTCTACATCCATGTTGTATAGTTCCAGCACTTCTCTCACCTCGTCATTTACGGGTCTACTTCCACGTGTACAGTTCCAGCACTTCTCCCACCTCGTCATTTACGGGTCTACATCCATGTTGTACAGTTCCAGCACTTCTCTCACCTCGTCATTTACGGGTCTACATCCATGTTGTACAGTTCCAGCACTTCTCCCACCTCGTCATTTACGGGTATACATCCATGTTGTACAGTTCCAGCACTTCTCCTACCTCGTCATTTACGGGTATACATCCATGTTGTATAGTTCCAGCACTTCTCTCACCTCGTCATTTACGGGTCTACATCCATGTTGTACAGTTCCAGCACTTCTCCCACCTCGTCATTTACGGGTCTACATCCATGTTGTACAGTTCCAGCACTTCTCCCACCTCGTCATTTACGGGTATACATCCATGTTGTACAGTTCCAGCACTTCTCCTACCTCGTCATTTACGGGTCTACATCCATGTTGTACAGTTCCAGCACTTCTCCCACCTCGTTATTTACGGGTCTACTTCCACGTGTACAGTTCCAGCACTTCTCCCACCTCGTCATTTACGGGTCTACATCCATGTTGTATAGTTCCAGCACTTCTCCCACCTCGTCATTTACGGGTATACATCCATGTTGTACAGTTCCAGCACTTCTCCTACCTCGTCATTTACGGGTCTACATCCATGTTGTACAGTTCCAGCACTTCTCCCACCTCGTCATTTACGGGTATACATTGATGTTGTACAGTTCCAGCACTTCTCCCACGTCGTCATTTACGGGTCTACTTCCACGTGTACAGTTCCAGCACTTCTCCCACCTCGTCATTTACGGGTCTACATCCATGTTGTACAGTTCCAGCACTTCTCCTACCTCGTCATTTACGGGTCTACATCCATGTTGTACAGTTCCAGCACTTCTCCCACCTCGTCATTTACGGGTCTACATCCATGTTGTACAGTTCCAGCACTTCTCCCACCTCGTCATTTACGGGTCTACATCCATGTTGTACAGTTCCAGCACTTCTCCCACCTCGTCATTTACGGGTATATATCCATGTTGTACAGTTCCAGCACTTCTCCTACCTCGTCATTTACGGGTCTACATCCATGTTGTACAGTTCCAGCACTTCTCCCACCTCGTCATTTACGGGTCTACATCCATGTTGTACAGTTCCAGCACTTCTCCCACCTCGTCATTTACGGGTATACATCCATGTTGTACAGTTCCAGCACTTCTCCTACCTCGTCATTTACGGGTCTACATCCATGTTGTACAGTTCCAGCACTTCTCCCACCTCGTCATTTACGGGTCTACATCCATGTTGTACAGTTCCAGCACTTCTCCCACCTCGTCATTTACGGGTATATATCCATGTTGTACAGTTCCAGCACTTCTCCTACCTGGTCATTTACGGGTCTACATCCATGTTGTACAGTTCCAGCACTTCTCCCACCTCTTTATTTACGGGTCTACTTCCACGTGTACAGTTCCAGCACTTCTCCCACCTCGTCATTTACGGGTCTACTTCCATGTTGTATAGTTCCAGCACTTCTCCCACCTCGTCATTTACGGGTATACATCCATGTTGTACAGTTCCAGCACTTCTCCCACCTCGTCATTTACGGGTCTACATCCATGTTGTACAGTTCCAGCACTTCTCCCACCTCGTCATTTACGGGTATACATCCATGTTGTACAGTTCCAGCACTTCTCCTACCTCGTCATTTACGGGTCTACATCCATGTTGTACAGTTCCAGCACTTCTCCCACCTCGTCATTTACGGGTCTACATCCATGTTGTACAGTTCCAGCACTTCTCCTACCTCGTCATTTACGGGTCTACATCCATGTTGTACAGTTCCAGCACTTCTCCTACCTCGTCATTTACGGGTCTACATCCATGTTGTATAGTTCCAGCACTTCTCCCACCTCGTTATTTACGGGTCTACATCCATGTTGTATAGTTCCAGCACTTCTCTCACCTCGTCATTTACGGGTCTACTTCCACGTGTACAGTTCCAGCACTTCTCCCACCTCGTCATTTACGGGTCTACATCCATGTTGTACAGTTCCAGCACTTCTCCCACCTCGTCATTTACGGGTCTACATCCATGTTGTACAGTTCCAGCACTTCTACCTCGTCATTTACGGGTCTACATCCATGTTGTACAGTTCCAGCACTTCTCCTACCTCGTCATTTACGGGTATACATCCATGTTGTACAGTTCCAGCACTTCTCCTACCTCGTCATTTACGGGTCTACATCCATGTTGTACAGTTCCAGCACTTCTCCCACCTCGTCATTTACGGGTCTACATCCATGTTGTACAGTTCCAGCACTTCTCCTACCTCGTCATTTACGGGTCTACATCCATGTTGTATAGTTCCAGCACTTCTCCCACCTCGTTATTTACGGGTCTACATCCATGTTGTATAGTTCCAGCACTTCTCTCACCTCGTCATTTACGGGTCTACTTCCACGTGTACAGTTCCAGCACTTCTCCCACCTCGTCATTTACGGGTCTACATCCATGTTGTACAGTTCCAGCACTTCTCCCACCTCGTCATTTACGGGTCTACATCCATGTTGTACAGTTCCAGCACTTCTACCTCGTCATTTACGGGTCTACATCCATGTTGTACAGTTCCAGCACTTCTCCTACCTCGTCATTTACGGGTATACATCCATGTTGTACAGTTCCAGCACTTCTCCTACCTCGTCATTTACGGGTCTACATCCATGTTGTACAGTTCCAGCACTTCTCCCACCTCGTCATTTACGGGTCTACATCCATGTTGTACAGTTCCAGCACTTCTCCTACCTCGTCATTTACGGGTCTACATCCATGTTGTACAGTTCCAGCACTTCTCCTACCTCGTCATTTACGGGTCTACATCCATGTTGTATAGTTCCAGCACTTCTCCCACCTCGTTATTTACGGGTCTACATCCATGTTGTATAGTTCCAGCACTTCTCTCACCTCGTCATTTACGGGTCTACTTCCACGTGTACAGTTCCAGCACTTCTCCCACCTCGTCATTTACGGGTCTACATCCATGTTGTACAGTTCCAGCACTTCTCCCACCTCGTCATTTACGGGTCTACATCCATGTTGTACAGTTCCAGCACTTCTCCCACCTCGTCATTTACGGGTATACATCCATGTTGTACAGTTCCAGCACTTCTCCTACCTCGTCATTTACGGGTCTACATCCATGTTGTACAGTTCCAGCACTTCTCCCACCTCGTTATTTACCGGTCTACTTCCACGTGTACAGTTCCAGCACTTCTCCCACCTCGTCATTTACGGGTCTACATCCATGTTGTATAGTTCCAGCACTTCTCCCACCTCGTCATTTACGGGTATACATCCATGTTGTACAGTTCCAGCACTTCTCCTACCTCGTCATTTACGGGTCTACATCCATGTTGTACAGTTCCAGCAATTCTCCCACCTCGTCATTTACGGGTATACATTGATGTTGTACAGTTCCAGCACTTCTCCCACGTCGTCATTTACGGGTCTACTTCCACGTGTACAGTTCCAGCACTTCTCCCACCTCGTCATTTACGGGTCTACATCCATGTTGTACAGTTCCAGCACTTCTCCTACCTCGTCATTTACGGGTCTACATCCATGTTGTACAGTTCCAGCACTTCGCCCACCTCGTCATATACGGGTCTACATCCATGTTGTACAGTTCCAGCACTTCTCCCACCTCGTCATTTACGGGTATACATCCATGTTGTACAGTTCCAGCACTTCTCCTACCTCGTCATTTACGGGTCTACATCCATGTTGTACAGTTCCAGCACTTCTCCCACCTCGTCATTTACGGGTATATATCCATGTTGTACAGTTCCAGCACTTCTCCTACCTCGTCATTTACGGGTCTACATCCATGTTGTACAGTTCCAGCACTTCTCCCACCTCGTCATTTACGGGTCTACATCCATGTTGTACAGTTCCAGCACTTCTCCCACCTCGTCATTTACGGGTATACATCCATGTTGTACAGTTCCAGCACTTCTCCCACCTCGTCATTTACGGGTATACATCCATGTTGTACAGTTCCAGCACTTCTCCTACCTCGTCATTTACGGGTCTACATCCATGTTGTACAGTTCCAGCACTTCTCCCACCTCGTCATTTACGGGTATACATCCATGTTGTACAGTTCCAGCACTTCTCCTACCTCGTCATTTACGGGTCTACATCCATGTTGTACAGTTCCAGCACTTCTCCCACCTCGTTATTTACGGGTCTACATCCATGTTGTATAGTTCCAGCACTTCTCTCACCTCGTCATTTACGGGTCTACTTCCACGTGTACAGTTCCAGCACTTCTCCCACCTCGTCATTTACGGGTCTACATCCATGTTGTACAGTTCCAGCACTTCTCTCACCTCGTCATTTACGGGTCTACATCCATGTTGTACAGTTCCAGCACTTCTCCCACCTCGTCATTTACGGGTATACATCCATGTTGTACAGTTCCAGCACTTCTCCTACCTCGTCATTTACGGGTCTACATCCATGTTGTACAGTTCCAGCACTTCTCCTACCTCGTCATTTACGGGTCTACATCCATGTTGTACAGTTCCAGCACTTCTCCCACCTCGTCATTTACGGGTCTACATCCATGTTGTACAGTTCCAGCACTTCTCCCACCTCGTCATTTACGGGTCTACATCCATGTTGTACAGTTCCAGCACTTCTCCCACCTCGTCATTTACGGGTATATATCCATGTTGTACAGTTCCAGCACTTCTCCTACCTCGTCATTTACGGGTCTACATCCATGTTGTACAGTTCCAGCACTTCTCCCACCTCGTCATTTACGGGTCTACATCCATGTTGTACAGTTCCAGCACTTCTCCCACCTCGTCATTTACGGGTATACATCCATGTTGTACAGTTCCAGCACTTCTCCTACCTCGTCATTTACGGGTCTACATCCATGTTGTACAGTTCCAGCACTTCTCCCACCTCGTCATTTACGGGTCTACATCCATGTTGTACAGTTCCAGCACTTCTCCCACCTCGTCATTTACGGGTATATATCCATGTTGTACAGTTCCAGCACTTCTCCTACCTGGTCATTTACGGGTCTACATCCATGTTGTACAGTTCCAGCACTTCTCCCACCTCTTTATTTACGGGTCTACTTCCACGTGTACAGTTCCAGCACTTCTCCCACCTCGTCATTTACGGGTCTACTTCCATGTTGTATAGTTCCAGCACTTCTCCCACCTCGTCATTTACGGGTATACATCCATGTTGTACAGTTCCAGCACTTCTCCCACCTCGTCATTTACGGGTCTACATCCATGTTGTACAGTTCCAGCACTTCTCCCACCTCGTCATTTACGGGTATACATCCATGTTGTACAGTTCCAGCACTTCTCCTACCTCGTCATTTACGGGTCTACATCCATGTTGTACAGTTCCAGCACTTCTCCCACCTCGTCATTTACGGGTCTACATCCATGTTGTACAGTTCCAGCACTTCTCCTACCTCGTCATTTACGGGTCTACATCCATGTTGTACAGTTCCAGCACTTCTCCTACCTCGTCATTTACGGGTCTACATCCATGTTGTATAGTTCCAGCACTTCTCCCACCTCGTTATTTACGGGTCTACATCCATGTTGTATAGTTCCAGCACTTCTCTCACCTCGTCATTTACGGGTCTACTTCCACGTGTACAGTTCCAGCACTTCTCCCACCTCGTCATTTACGGGTCTACATCCATGTTGTACAGTTCCAGCACTTCTCCCACCTCGTCATTTACGGGTCTACATCCATGTTGTACAGTTCCAGCACTTCTACCTCGTCATTTACGGGTCTACATCCATGTTGTACAGTTCCAGCACTTCTCCTACCTCGTCATTTACGGGTCTACATCCATGTTGTACAGTTCCAGCACTTCTCCCACCTCGTTATTTACCGGTCTACTTCCACGTGTACAGTTCCAGCACTTCTCCCACCTCGTCATTTACGGGTCTACATCCATGTTGTATAGTTCCAGCACTTCTCCCACCTCGTCATTTACGGGTATACATCCATGTTGTACAGTTCCAGCACTTCTCCTACCTCGTCATTTACGGGTCTACATCCATGTTGTACAGTTCCAGCAATTCTCCCACCTCGTCATTTACGGGTATACATTGATGTTGTACAGTTCCAGCACTTCTCCCACGTCGTCATTTACGGGTCTACTTCCACGTGTACAGTTCCAGCACTTCTCCCACCTCGTCATTTACGGGTCTACATCCATGTTGTACAGTTCCAGCACTTCTCCTACCTCGTCATTTACGGGTCTACATCCATGTTGTACAGTTCCAGCACTTCGCCCACCTCGTCATATACGGGTCTACATCCATGTTGTACAGTTCCAGCACTTCTCCCACCTCGTCATTTACGGGTATACATCCATGTTGTACAGTTCCAGCACTTCTCCTACCTCGTCATTTACGGGTCTACATCCATGTTGTACAGTTCCAGCACTTCTCCCACCTCGTCATTTACGGGTATATATCCATGTTGTACAGTTCCAGCACTTCTCCTACCTCGTCATTTACGGGTCTACATCCATGTTGTACAGTTCCAGCACTTCTCCCACCTCGTCATTTACGGGTCTACATCCATGTTGTACAGTTCCAGCACTTCTCCCACCTCGTCATTTACGGGTATGCATCCATGTTGTACAGTTCCAGCACTTCTCCCACCTCGTCATTTACGGGTATACATCCATGTTGTACAGTTCCAGCACTTCTCCTACCTCGTCATTTACGGGTCTACATCCATGTTGTACAGTTCCAGCACTTCTCCCACCTCGTCATTTACGGGTATACATCCATGTTGTACAGTTCCAGCACTTCTCCTACCTCGTCATTTACGGGTCTACATCCATGTTGTACAGTTCCAGCACTTCTCCCACCTCGTTATTTACGGGTCTACATCCATGTTGTATAGTTCCAGCACTTCTTTCACCTCGTCATTTACGGGTCTACTTCCACGTGTACAGTTCCAGCACTTCTCCCACCTCGTCATTTACGGGTCTACATCCATGTTGTACAGTTCCAGCACTTCTCTCACCTCGTCATTTACGGGTCTACATCCATGTTGTACAGTTCCAGCACTTCTCCCACCTCGTCATTTACGGGTATACATCCATGTTGTACAGTTCCAGCACTTCTCCTACCTCGTCATTTACGGGTATACATCCATGTTGTATAGTTCCAGCACTTCTCTCACCTCGTCATTTACGGGTCTACATCCATGTTGTACAGTTCCAGCACTTCTCCCACCTCGTCATTTACGGGTCTACATCCATGTTGTACAGTTCCAGCACTTCTCCCACCTCGTCATTTACGGGTATACATCCATGTTGTACAGTTCCAGCACTTCTCCTACCTCGTCATTTACGGGTCTACATCCATGTTGTACAGTTCCAGCACTTCTCCCACCTCGTTATTTACGGGTCTACTTCCACGTGTACAGTTCCAGCACTTCTCCCACCTCGTCATTTACGGGTCTACATCCATGTTGTATAGTTCCAGCACTTCTCCCACCTCGTCATTTACGGGTATACATCCATGTTGTACAGTTCCAGCACTTCTCCTACCTCGTCATTTACGGGTCTACATCCATGTTGTACAGTTCCAGCAATTCTCCCACCTCGTCATTTACGGGTATACATTGATGTTGTACAGTTCCAGCACTTCTCCCACGTCGTCATTTACGGGTCTACTTCCACGTGTACAGTTCCAGCACTTCTCCCACCTCGTCATTTACGGGTCTACATCCATGTTGTACAGTTCCAGCACTTCTCCTACCTCGTCATTTACGGGTCTACATCCATGTTGTACAGTTCCAGCACTTCTCCCACCTCGTCATATACGGGTCTACATCGATGTTGTACAGTTCCAGCACTTCTCCCACCTCGTCATTTACGGGTATACATCCATGTTGTACAGTTCCAGCACTTCTCCTACCTCGTCATTTACGGGTCTACATCCATGTTGTACAGTTCCAGCACTTCTCCCACCTCGTCATTTACGGGTATATATCCATGTTGTACAGTTCCAGCACTTCTCCTACCTCGTCATTTACGGGTCTACATCAATGTTGTACAGTTCCAGCACTTCTCCCACCTCGTCATTTACGGGTCTACATCCATGTTGTACAGTTCCAGCACTTCTCCCACCTCGTCATTTACGGGTATACATCCATGTTGTACAGTTCCAGCACTTCTCCTACCTCGTCATTTACGGGTCTACATCCATGTTGTACAGTTCCAGCACTTCTCCCACCTCGTCATTTACGGGTATACATCCATGTTGTACAGTTCCAGCACTTCTCCTACCTCGTCATTTACGGGTCTACATCCATGTTGTACAGTTCCAGCACTTCTCCTACCTCGTCATTTACGGGTCTACATCCATGTTGTATAGTTCCAGCACTTCTCCCACCTCGTCATTTACGGGTATATATCCATGTTGTACAGTTCCAGCACTTCTCCTACCTCGTCATTTACGGGTATATATCCATGTTGTACAGTTCCAGCACTTCTCCCACCTCGTCATTTACGGGTCTACATCCATGTTGTACAGTTCCAGCACTTCTCCCACCTCGTTATTTACGGGTCTACTTCCACGTGTACAGTTCCAGCACTTCTCCCACCTCGTCATTTACGGGTCTACTTCCATGTTGTATAGTTCCAGCACTTCTCCCACCTCGTCATTTACGGGTATATATCCATGTTGTACAGTTCCAGCACTTCTCCTACCTCGTCATTTACGGGTCTACATCCATGTTGTACAGTTCCAGCACTTCTCCCACCTCGTCATTTACGGGTATACATCCATGTTGTACAGTTCCAGCACTTCTCCTACCTCGTCATTTACGGGTCTACATCCATGTTGTACAGTTCCAGCAATTCTCCCACCTCGTCATTTACGGGTATACATTGATGTTGTACAGTTCCAGCACTTCTCCCACGTCGTCATTTACGGGTCTACTTCCACGTGTACAGTTCCAGCACTTCTCCCACCTCGTCATTTACGGGTCTACATCCATGTTGTACAGTTCCAGCACTTCTCCTACCTCGTCATTTACGGGTCTACATCCATGTTGTACAGTTCCAGCACTTCTCCCACCTCGTCATATACGGGTCTACATCCATGTTGTACAGTTCCAGCACTTCTCCCACCTCGTCATTTACGGGTATACATCCATGTTGTACAGTTCCAGCACTTCTCCTACCTCGTCATTTACGGGTCTACATCCTTGTTGTACAGTTCCAGCACTTCCCCCACCTCGTCATTTACGGGTATATATCCATGTTGTACAGTTCCAGCACTTCTCCTACCTCGTCATTTACGGGTCTACATCCATGTTGTACAGTTCCAGCACTTCTCCCACCTCGTCATTTACGGGTCTACATCCATGTTGTACAGTTCCAGCACTTCTCCCACCTCGTCATTTACGGGTATACATCCATGTTGTACAGTTCCAGCACTTCTCCTACCTCGTCATTTACGGGTCTACATCCATGTTGTACAGTTCCAGCACTTCTCCCACCTCGTCATTTACGGGTATACATCCATGTTGTACAGTTCCAGCACTTCTCCTACCTCGTCATTTACGGGTCTACATCCATGTTGTACAGTTCCAGCACTTCTCCCACCTCGTCATTTACGGGTATACATCCATGTTGTACAGTTCCAGCACATCTCCTACCTCGTCATTTACGGGTCTACATCCATGTTGTGTAGTTCCAGCACTTCTCCCACCTCGTCATTTACGGGTATATATCCATGTTGTACAGTTCCAGCACTTCTCCTACCTCGTCATTTACGGGTATATATCCATGTTGTACAGTTCCAGCACTTCTCCCACCTCGTCATTTACGGGTCTACATCCATGTTGTACAGTTCCAGCACTTCTCCCACCTCGTTATTTACGGGTCTACTTCCACGTGTACAGTTCCAGCACTTCTCCCACCTCGTCATTTACGGGTCTACTTCCATGTTGTATAGTTCCAGCACTTCTCCCACCTCGTCATTTACGGGTATATATCCATGTTGTACAGTTCCAGCACTTCTCCTACCTCGTCATTTACGGGTCTACATCCATGTTGTACAGTTCCAGCACTTCTCCCACCTCGTCATTTACGGGTATACATCCATGTTGTACAGTTCCAGCACTTCTCCTACCTCGTCATTTACGGGTCTACATCCATGTTGTACAGTTCCAGCACTTCTCCCACCTCGTCATTTACGGGTCTACATCCATGTTGTACAGTTCCAGCACTTCTCCCACCTCGTCATTTACGGGTATATATCCATGTTGTACAGTTCCAGCACTTCTCCCACCTCGTCATTTACGGGTATATATCCATATTGTACAGTTCCAGCACTTCTCCTACCTCGTCATTTACGGGTATATATCCATGTTGTACAGTTCCAGCACTTCTCCCACCTCGTCATTTACGGGTCTACATCCATGTTGTACAGTTCCAGCACTTCTCCCACCTCGTCATTTACGGGTATACATCCATGTTGTACAGTTCCAGCACTTCTCCTACCTCGTCATTTACGGGTCTACATCCATGTTGTACAGTTCCAGCACTTCTCCCACCTCGTCATTTACGGGTATACATCCATGTTGTACAGTTCCAGCACTTCTCCCACCTCGTCATTTACGGGTCTACATCCATGTTGTACAGTTCCAGCACTTCTCCCACCTCGTCATTTACGGGTATATACCCATGTTGTACAGTTCCAGCACTTCTCCCACCTCGTCATTTACGGGTATATATCCATGTTGTACAGTTCCAGCACTTCTCCTACCTCGTCATTTACGGGTATATATCCATATTGTACAGTTCCAGCACTTCTCCCACCTCGTCATTTACGGGTATATATCCATGTTGTACAGTTCCAGCACTTCTCCAACCTCGTCATTTACGGGTATATATCCATGTTGTACAGTTCCAGCACTTCTCCCACCTCGTTATATACTGGTCTACGTCCATGTTGTACAGTTCCAGCACTTCTCCCACCTCGTTATTTACGGGTCTACTTCCACGTGTACAGTTCCAGCACTTCTCCCACCTCGTCATTTACGGGTCTACTTCCATGTTGTATAGTTCCAGCACTTCTCCCACCTCGTCATTTACGGGTTTATATCCATGTTGTACAGTTCCAGCACTTCTCCTACCTCGTCATTTACGGGTCTACATCCATGTTGTACAGTTCCAGCACTTCTCCCACCTCGTCATTTACGGGTCTACATCCATGTTGTACAGTTCCAGCACTTCTCCCACCTCGTCATTTACGGGTCTACATCCATGTTGTATAGTTCCAGCACTTCTCCCACCTCGTCATTTACGGGTATACATCCATGTTGTACAGTTCCAGCACTTCTCCTACCTCGTCATTTACGGGTCTACATCCATGTTGTACAGTTCCAGCACTTCTCCCACCTCGTCATTTACGGGTATACCTCCATGTTGTATAGTTCCAGCACTTCTCTCACCTCGTCATTAACGGGTCTACTTCCATGTTGTATAGTTCCAGCACTTCTCCCACCTCGTCATTTACGGGTATACATCCATGTTGTACAGTTCCAGCACTTCTCCCACCTCGTCATTTACGGGTATACATCCATGTTGTACAGTTCCAGCACTTCTCCCACCTCGTCATTTACGGGTCTACTTCCATGTTGTATAGTTCCAGCACTTCTCCCACCTCGTCATTTACGGGTCTACATCCATGTTGTATAGTTCCAGCACTTCTCCCACCTCGTCATTTACGGGTATATATCCATGTTGTACAGTTCCAGCACTTCTCCCACCTCGTTATTTACGGGTCAACATCCATGTTGTACAGTTCCAGCACTTCTCCCACCTCGTCTTTTACGGGTATACATCCATGTTGTACAGTTCCAGCACTTCTCCCACCTCGTCATTTACGGGTCTACATCCATGTTGTATAGTTCCAGCACTTCTCCCACCTCGTCATTTACGGGTATACATCCATGTTGTATAGTTCCAGCACTTCTCCCACCTCGTCATTTAAGGGTCTACATCCATGTTGTATAGTTCCAGCACTTCTCCTACCTCGTCATTTACGGGTTTACATCCATGTTGTATAGTTCCAGCACTTCTCCCACCTCGTCATTTACGGGTCTACATCCATGTTGTACAGTTCCAGCACTTCTCCCACCTCGTCATTTACGGGTATACATCCATGTTGTACAGTTCCAGCACTTCTCCCACCTCGTCATTTACGGGTCTACATCCATGTTGTATAGTTCCAGCACTTCTCCCACCTCGTCATTTACGGGTATACTTCCATGTTGTACATTCCAGCACTTCTCTCACCTCGTTATTTACGGGTCTACATCCATGTTGTATAGTTCCAGCACTTCTCCCACCTCGTCATTTACGGGTATACTTCCATGTTGTACAGTTCCAGCACTTCTCCCACCTCGTCATTTACGGGTCTACATCCATGTTGTACAGTTCAAGCACTTCTCCCACCTCGTCATTTACGGGTCTACATCCATGTTGTATAGTTCCAGCACTTCTCCCACCTCGTCATTTACGGGTATACATCCATGTTGTACAGTTCCAGCACTTCTCCCACCTCGTCATTTACGGGTATACATCCATGTTGTATAGTTCCAGCACTTCTCCCACCTCGTCATTTACGGGTCTACATCCATGTGTACAGTTCCAGCACTTCTCCCACCTCGTCATTTACGGGTCTACATCCATGTTGTATAGTTCCAGCACTTCTCCCACCTCGTCATTTACGGGTATACATCCATGTTGTACAGTTCCAGCACTTCTCCCACCTCGTCATTTACGGGTATACATCCATGTTGTATAGTTCCAGCACTTCTCCCACCTCGTCATTTACGGGTCTACATCCATGTGTACAGTTCCAGCACTTCTCCCACCTCGTCATTTACGGATATACATCCATGTTGTACAGTTCCAGCACTTCTCCCACCTCGTCATTTACGGGTATACATCCATGTTGTATAGTTCCAGCACTTCTCCCACCTCGTCATTTACGGGTATACATCCATGTTGTATAGTTCCAGCACTTCTCCCACCTCGTCATTTACGGGTCTACATCCATGTGTACAGTTCCAGCACTTCTCCCACCTCGTCATTTACGGGTCTACTTCCATGTTGTACAGTTCCAGCACTTCTCCCACCTCGTTATTTACGGGTCTACTTCCATGTTGTACAGTTCTAGCACTTCTCCCACCTCGTCATTTACGGCTCTACTTCCATGTTGTACAGTTCCAGCACTTCTCCCACCTCGTCATTTACGGGTCTACATCCATGTTGTATAGTTCCAGCACTTCTCCCACCTCGTCATTTACGGGTATACATCCATGTTGTATAGTTCCAGCACTTCTCCCACCTCGTCATTTACGGGTCTACATCCATGTGTACAGTTCCAGCACTTCTCCCACCTCGTCATTTACGGGTCTACTTCCATGTTGTACAGTTCCAGCACTTCTCCCACCTCGTTATTTACGGGTCTACTTCCATGTTGTACAGTTCCAGCACTTCTCTCACCTCGTCATTTACGGGTCTACATCCATGTTGTACAGTTCCAGCACTTCTCCCACCTCGTCATTTACGGGTCTACATCCATGTTGTACAGTTCCAGCACTTCTCCCACCTCGTCATTTACGGGTATACATCCATGTTGTACAGTTCCAGCACTTCTCCTACCTCGTCATTTACGGGTCTACATCCATGTTGTACAGTTCCAGCACTTCTCCCACCTCGTCATTTACGGGTATACATCCATGTTGTACAGTTCCAGCACTTCTCCTACCTCGTCATTTACGGGTCTACATCCATGTTGTACAGTTCCAGCACTTCTCCCACCTCGTCATTTACGGGTATACATCCATGTTGTACAGTTCCAGCACATCTCCTACCTCGTCATTTACGGGTCTACATCCATGTTGTATAGTTCCAGCACTTCTCCCACCTCGTCATTTACGGGTATATATCCATGTTGTACAGTTCCAGCACTTCTCCTACCTCGTCATTTACGGGTATATATCCATGTTGTACAGTTCCAGCACTTCTCCCACCTCGTCATTTACGGGTCTACATCCATGTTGTACAGTTCCAGCTCTTCTCCCACCTCGTTATTTACGGGTCTACTTCCACGTGTACAGTTCCAGCACTTCTCCCACCTCGTCATTTACGGGTCTACTTCCATGTTGTATAGTTCCAGCACTTCTCCCACCTCGTCATTTACGGGTCTACATCCATGTTGTACAGTTCCAGCACTTCTCCCACCTCGTCATTTACGGGTATACATCCATGTTGTACAGTTCCAGCACATCTCCTACCTCGTCATTTACGGGTCTACATCCATGTTGTATAGTTCCAGCACTTCTCCCACCTCGTCATTTACGGGTATATATCCATGTTGTACAGTTCCAGCACTTCTCCTACCTCGTCATTTACGGGTATATATCCATGTTGTACAGTTCCAGCACTTCTCCCACCTCGTTATTTACGGGTCTACTTCCACGTGTACAGTTCCAGCACTTCTCCCACCTCGTCATTTACGGGTCTACTTCCATGTTGTATAGTTCCAGCACTTCTCCCACCTCGTCATTTACGGGTATATATCCATGTTGTACAGTTCCAGCACTTCTCCTACCTCGTCATTTACGGGTCTACATCCATGTTGTACAGTTCCAGCACTTCTCCAACCTCGTCATTTACGGGTATACATCCATGTTGTACAGTTCCAGCACTTCTCCTACCTCGTCATTTACGGGTCTACATCCATGTTGTACAGTTCCAGCACTTCTCCCACCTCGTCATTTACGGGTCTACATCCATGTTGTACAGTTCCAGCACTTCTCCCACCTCGTCATTTACGGGTATATATCCATGTTGTACAGTTCCAGCACTTCTCCCACCTCGTCATTTACGGGTATATATCCATGTTGTACAGTTCCAGCACTTCTCCTACCTCGTCATTTACGGGTATATATCCATGTTGTACAGTTCCAGCACTTCTCCCACCTCGTCATTTACGGGTCTACATCCATGTTGTACAGTTCCAGCACTTCTCCCACCTCGTCATTTACGGGTATACATCCATGTTGTACAGTTCCAGCACTTCTCCTACCTCGTCATTTACGGGTCTACATCCATGTTGTACAGTTCCAGCACTTCTCCCACCTCGTCATTTACGGGTATACATCCATGTTGTACAGTTCCAGCACTTCTCCCACCTCGTCATTTACGGGTCTACATCCATGTTGTACAGTTCCAGCACTTCTCCCACCTCGTCATTTACGGGTATATATCCATGTTGTACAGTTCCAGCACTTCTCCCACCTCGTCATTTACGGGTATATATCCATGTTGTACAGTTCCAGCACTTCTCCTACCTCGTCATTTACGGGTATATATCCATGTTGTACAGTTCCAGCACTTCTCCCACCTCGTCATTTACGGGTATATATCCATGTTGTACAGTTCCAGCACTTCTCCAACCTCGTCATTTACGGGTATATATCCATGTTGTACAGTTCCAGCACTTCTCCAACCTCGTTATTTACGGGTCTACTTCCACGTGTACAGTTCCAGCACTTCTCCCACCTCGTCATTTCCGGGTCTACTTCCATGTTGTATAGTTCCAGCACTTCTCCCACCTCGTCATTTACGGGTATATATCCATGTTGTACAGTTCCAGCACTTCTCCTACCTCGTCATTTACGGGTCTACATCCATGTTGTACAGTTCCAGCACTTCTCCCACCTCGTCATTTACGGGTCTACATCCATGTTGTACAGTTCCAGCACTTCTCCCACCTCGTCATTTACGGGTCTACATCCATGTTGTATAGTTCCAGCACTTCTCCCACCTCGTCATTTACGGGTATACATCCATGTTGTACAGTTCCAGCACTTCTCCTACCTCGTCATTTACGGGTCTACATCCATGTTGTACAGTTCCAGCACTTCTCCCACCCGGTCATTTACGGGTATACATCCATGTTGTATAGTTCCAGCACTTCTCTCTCCTCGTCATTTACGGGTCTACTTCCATGTTGTATAGTTCCAGCACTTCTCCCACCTCGTCATTTACGGGTATACATCCATGTTGTACAGTTCCAGCACTTCTCCCACCTCGTCATTTACGGGTATACATCCATGTTGTACAGTTCCAGCACTTCTCCCACCTCGTCATTTACGGGTCTACTTCCATGTTGTATAGTTCCAGCACTTCTCCCACCTCGTCATTTACGGGTCTACATCCATGTTGTATAGTTCCAGCACTTCTCCCACCTCGTCATTTACGGGTATATATCCATGTTGTACAGTTCCAGCACTTCTCCCACCTCGTTATTTACGGGTCTACATCCATGTTGTACAGTTCCAGCACTTCTCCCACCTCGTCTTTTACGGGTATACATCCATGTTGTACAGTTCCAGCACTTCTCCCACCTCGTCATTTACGGGTATACATCCATGTTGTATAGTTCCAGCACTTCTCCCACCTCGTCATTTAAGGGTCTACATCCATGTTGTATAGTTCCAGCACTTCTCCTACCTCGTCATTTACGGGTTTACATCCATGTTGTATAGTTCCAGCACTTCTCCCACCTCGTCATTTACGGGTCTACATCCATGTTGTACAGTTCCAGCACTTCTCCCACCTCGTCATTTACGGGTATACATCCATGTTGTACAGTTCCAGCACTTCTCCCACCTCGTCATTTACGGGTCTACATCCATGTTGTACAGTTCCAGCACTTCTCCCACCTCGTCATTTACGGGTATACTTCCATGTTGTACATTCCAGCACTTCTCTCACCTCGTTATTTACGGGTCTACATCCATGTTGTATAGTTCCAGCACTTCTCCCACCTCGTCATTTACGGGTATACTTCCATGTTGTACAGTTCCAGCACTTCTCCCACCTCGTCATTTACGGGTCTACATCCATGTTGTACAGTTCCAGCACTTCTCCCACCTCGTCATTTACGGGTCTACATCCATGTTGTACAGTTCCAGCACTTCTCCCACCTCGTCATTTACGGGTATACATCCATGTTGTACAGTTCCAGCACTTCTCCCACCTCGTCATTTACGGGTATACATCCATTTTGTATAGTTCCAGCACTTCTCCCACCTCGTCATTTACGGGTCTACATCTATGTTGTATAGTTCCAGCACTTCTCCCACCTCGTCATTTACGGGTATACATCCATGTTGTACAGTTCCAGCACTTCTCCCACCTCGTCATTTACGGGTCTACATCCATGTTGTATAGTTCCAGCACTTCTCCCACCTCGTCATTTACGGGTATACATCCATGTTGTACAGTTCCAGCACTTCTCCCACCTCGTCATTTACGGGTATACATCCATGTTGTATAGTTCCAGCACTTCTCCCACCTCGTCATTTACGGGTCTACATCCATGTGTACAGTTCCAGCACTTCTCCCACCTCGTCATTTACGGATATACATCCATGTTGTACAGTTCCAGCACTTCTCCAACCTCGTCATTTACGGGTATACATCCATGTTGTATAGTTCCAGCACTTCTCCCACCTCGTAATTTACGGGTATACATCCATGTTGTATAGTTCCAGCACTTCTCCCACCTCGTCATTTACGGGTCTACATCCATGTGTACAGTTCCAGCACTTCTCCCACCTCGTCATTTACGGGTCTACTTCCATGTTGTACAGTTCCAGCACTTCTCCCACCTCGTTATTTACGGGTCTACATCCATGTTGTACAGTTCCAGCACTTCTCCCACCTCGTCATTTACGGGTCTACATCCATGTTGTATAGTTCCAGCACTTCTCCCACCTCGTCATTTACGGGTATACATCCATGTTGTACAGTTCCAGCACTTCTCCTACCTCGTCATTTACGGGTCTACATCCATGTTGTACAGTTCCAGCACTTCTCCCACCCGGTCATTTACGGGTATACATCCATGTTGTATAGTTCCAGCACTTCTCTCACCTCGTCATTTACGGGTCTACTTCCATGTTGTATAGTTCCAGCACTTCTCCCACCTCGTCATTTACGGGTATACATCCATGTTGTACAGTTCCAGCACTTCTCCCACCTCGTCATTTACGGGTATACATCCATGTTGTACAGTTCCAGCACTTCTCCCACCTCGTCATTTACGGGTCTACTTCCATGTTGTATAGTTCCAGCACTTCTCCCACCTCGTCATTTACGGGTCTACATCCATGTTGTATAGTTCCAGCACTTCTCCCACCTCGTCATTTACGGGTATATATCCATGTTGTACAGTTCCAGCACTTCTCCCACCTCGTTATTTACGGGTCTACATCCATGTTGTACAGTTCCAGCACTTCTCCCACCTCGTCATTTACGGGTATACATCCATGTTGTACAGTTCCAGCACTTCTCCCACCTCGTCATTTACGGGTATACATCCATGTTGTATAGTTCCAGCACTTCTCCCACCTCGTCATTTAAGGGTCTACATCCATGTTGTATAGTTCCAGCACTTCTCCTACCTCGTCATTTACGGGTTTACATCCATGTTGTATAGTTCCAGCACTTCTCCCACCTCGTCATTTACGGGTCTACATCCATGTTGTACAGTTCCAGCACTTCTCCCACCTCGTCATTTACGGGTATACATCCATGTTGTACAGTTCCAGCACTTCTCCCACCTCGTCATTTACGGGTCTACATCCATGTTGTATAGTTCCAGCACTTCTCCCACCTCGTCATTTACGGGTATACTTCCATGTTGTACATTCCAGCACTTCTCTCACCTCGTTATTTACGGGTCTACATCCATGTTGTACAGTTCCAGCACTTCTCCCACCTCGTCATTTACGGGTATACTTCCATGTTGTACAGTTCCAGCACTTCTCCCACCTCGTCATTTACGGGTCTACATCCATGTTGTACAGTTCAAGCACTTCTCCCACCTCGTCATTTACGGGTCTACATCCATGTTGTATAGTTCCAGCACTTCTCCCACCTCGTCATTTACGGGTATACATCCATGTTGTACAGTTCCAGCACTTCTCCCACCTCGTCATTTACGGGTATACATCCATTTTGTATAGTTCCAGCACTTCTCCCACCTCGTCATTTACGGGTCTACATCTATGTTGTATAGTTCCAGCACTTCTCCCACCTCGTCATTTACGGGTATACATCCATGTTGTACAGTTCCAGCACTTCTCCCACCTCGTCATTTACGGGTCTACATCCATGTTGTATAGTTCCAGCACTTCTCCCACCTCGTCATTTACGGGTATACATCCATGTTGTACAGTTCCAGCACTTCTCCCACCTCGTCATTTACGGGTATACATCCATGTTGTATAGTTCCAGCACTTCTCCCACCTCGTCATTTACGGGTCTACATCCATGTGTACAGTTCCAGCACTTCTCCCACCTCGTCATTTACGGATATACATCCATGTTGTACAGTTCCAGCACTTCTCCAACCTCGTCATTTACGGGTATACATCCATGTTGTATAGTTCCAGCACTTCTCCCACCTCGTAATTTACGGGTATACATCCATGTTGTATAGTTCCAGCACTTCTCCCACCTCGTCATTTACGGGTCTACATCCATGTGTACAGTTCCAGCACTTCTCCCACCTCGTCATTTACGGGTCTACTTCCATGTTGTACAGTTCCAGCACTTCTCCCACCTCGTTATTTACGGGTCTACTTCCATGTTGTACAGTTCCAGCACTTCTCCCACCTCGTCATTTACGGGTCTACTTCCATGTTGTACAGTTCCAGCACTTCTCCCACCTCGTCATTTACGGGTCTACATCCATGTTGTATAGTTCCAGCACTTCTCCCACCTCGTCATTTACGGGTATACATCCATGTTGTATAATTCCAGCACTTCTCCCACCTCGTCATTTACGGGTCTACATCCATGTGTACAGTTCCAGCACTTCTCCCACCTCGTCATTTACGGGTCTACTTCCATGTTGTACAGTTCCAGCACTTCTCCCACCTCGTTATTTACGGGTCTACTTCCATGTTGTACAGTTCCAGCACTTCTCTCACCTCGTCATTTACGGGTCTACATCCATGTTGTACAGTTCCAGCACTTCTCCCACCTCGTCATTTACGGGTCTACATCCATGTTGTACAGTTCCAGCACTTCTCCCACCTCGTCATTTACGGGTCTACATCCATGTTGTACAGTTCCAGCATTTCTCCCACCTCGTCATTTACGGGTCTACTTCCATGTTGTACAGTTCCAGCACTTCTCCCACCTCGTCATTTACGGGTCTACATCCATGTTGTACAGTTCCAGCACTTCTCCCACCTCGTCATTTACGGGTCTACTTCCATGTTGTACAGTTTTAGCACTTCTCCCACCTCGTCATTTACGGGTCTACATCCATGTGTACAGTTCCAGCATTTCTCCCACCTCGTCATTTACGGGTCTACTTCTATGTTGTACAGTTCCAGCACTTCTCCCACCTCGTCATTTACGGGTATACATCCATGTTGTATAGTTCCAGCACTTCTCTCACCTCGTCATTTACGGGTTTACTTCCATGTTGTACAGTTCCAGCACTTCTCCCACCTCGTCATTTACGGGTCTACATCCATGTTGTACAGTTCCAGCACTTCTCCCACCTCGTCATTTACGGGTCTACATCTATGTTGTACAGTTCCAGCACTTCTCCCACCTCGTCATTTACGGGTCTACATCCATGTTGTACAGTTCCAGCACTTCTCCCACCTCGTCATTTACGGGTCTACATCCATGTTGTATAGTTCCAGCACTTCTCCCACCTCGTCATTTACGGGTATACATCCATGTTGTACAGTTCCAGCACTTCTCCCACCTCGTCATTTACGGGTCTACATCCATGTTGTATAGTTCCAGCACTTCTCCCACCTCGTCATTTACGGGTCTACATCCATGTTGTACAGTTCCAGCACTTCTCCCACCTCGTCATTTACGGGTATACATCCATGTTGTATAGTTCCAGCACTTCTCCCACCTCGTCATTTACGGGTATACATCCATGTTGTATAGTTCCAGCACTTCTCCCACCTCGTCATTTACGGGTCTACATCCATGTTGTACAGTTCCAGCACTTCTCCCACCTCGTCATTTACGGGTCTACATCCATGTTGTACAGTTCCAGCACTTCTCCCACCTCGTCATTTACGGGTATACATCCATGTTGTACAGTTCCAGCACTTCTCCCACCTCGTCATTTACGGGTATACATCCATGTTGTACAGTTCCAGCACTTCTCCAACCTAGTCATTTACGGGTCTACATCCATGTTGTACAGTTCCAGCACTTCTCCCACCTCGTCATTTACGGGTCTACATCCATGTTGTATAGTTCCAGCACTTCTCCCACCTCGTCATTTACGGGTATACATCCATGTTGTACAGTTCCAGCACTTCTCCCACCTCGTCATTTACGGGTATACATCCATGTTGTACAGTTCCAGCACTTCTCCCACCTCGTCATTTACGGGTCTACATCAATGTTGTACAGTTCCAGCACTTCTCCCACCTCGTCATTTAAGGGTCTACATCCATGTTGTATAGTTCCAGCACTTCTCCTACCTCGTCATTTACGGGTCTACATCCATGTTGTATAGTTCCAGCATTTCTCCCACCTCGTCATTTACGGGTCTACATCCATGTGTACAGTTCCAGCACTTCTCCCACCTCGTCATTTACGGGTCTACATCCATGTGTACAGTTCCAGCACGTCTCCCACCTCGTCATTTACGGGTCTACATCCATGTTGTACAGTTCCAGCACTTCTCCCACCTCGTTATTTACGGGTCTACATCCATGTTGTATAGTTCCAGCACTTCTCCCACCTCGTCATTTACGGGTATACATCCATGTTGTACAGTTCCAGCACTTCTCCCACCTCGTCATTTACGGGTCTACATCCATGTTGTACAGTTCCAGCACTTCTCCCACCTCGTCATTTACGGGTATACATCCATGTTGTATAGTTCCAGCACTTCTCCCACCTCGTCATTTACGGGTATACATCCATGTTGTACAGTTCCAGCACTTCTCCAACCTAGTCATTTACGGGTCTACATCCATGTTGTACAGTTCCAGCACTTCTCCCACCTCGTCATTTACGGGTCTACATCCATGTTGTATAGTTCCAGCACTTCTCCCACCTCGTCATTTACGGGTATACATCCATGTTGTACAGTTCCAGCACTTCTCCCACCTCGTCATTTACGGGTATACATCCATGTTGTACAGTTCCAGCACTTCTCCCACCTCGTCATTTACGGGTCTACATCAATGTTGTACAGTTCCAGCACTTCTCCCACCTCGTCATTTAAGGGTCTACATCCATGTTGTATAGTTCCAGCACTTCTCCTACCTCGTCATTTACGGGTCTACATCCATGTTGTATAGTTCCAGCATTTCTCCCACCTCGTCATTTACGGGTCTACATCCATGTGTACAGTTCCAGCACTTCTCCCACCTCGTCATTTACGGGTCTACATCCATGTGTACAGTTCCAGCACGTCTCCCACCTCGTCATTTACGGGTCTACATCCATGTTGTACAGTTCCAGCACTTCTCCCACCTCGTTATTTACGGGTCTACATCCATGTTGTATAGTTCCAGCACTTCTCCCACCTCGTCATTTACGGGTATACATCCATGTTGTACAGTTCCAGCACTTCTCCCACCTCGTCATTTACGGGTCTACATCCATGTTGTACAGTTCCAGCACTTCTCCCACCTCGTCATTTACGGGTCTACATCCATGTTGTACAGTTCCAGCACTTCTCCCACCTCGTCATTTACGTGTATACATCCATGTTGTATAGTTCCAGCACTTCTCCCACCTCGTCATTTACGGGTATACATCCATGTTGTATAGTTCCAGCACTTCTCCCACCTCGTCATTTACGGGTCTACATCCATGTTGTACAGTTCCAGCACTTCTCCCACCTCGTCATTTACGGGTCTACATCCATGTTGTACAGTTCCAGCACTTCTCCCACCTCGTCATTTACGGGTATACATCCATGTTGTATAGTTCCAGCACTTCTCCCACCTCGTCATTTACGGGTATACATCCATGTTGTACAGTTCCAGCACTTCTCCCACCTCGTCATTTACGGGTCTACATCCATGTTGTACAGTTCCAGCACTTCTCCCACCTCGTCATTTACGGGTCTACATCCATGTTGTATAGTTCCAGCACTTCTCCCACCTCGTCATTTACGGGTATACATCCATGTTGTACAGTTCCAGCACTTCTCCCACCTCGTCATTTACGGGTCTACATCCATGTTGTATAGTTCCAGCACTTCTCCCACCTCGTCATTTACGGGTCTACATCCATGTTGTACAGTTCCAGCACTTCTCCCACCTCGTCATTTACGGGTATACATCCATGTTGTATAGTTCCAGCACTTCTCCCACCTCGTCATTTACGGGTATACATCCATGTTGTATAGTTCCAGCACTTCTCCCACCTCGTCATTTACGGGTCTACATCCATGTTGTACAGTTCCAGCACTTCTCCCACCTCGTCATTTACGGGTCTACATCCATGTTGTACAGTTCCAGCACTTCTCCCACCTCGTCATTTACGGGTATACATCCATGTTGTATAGTTCCAGCACTTCTCCCACCTCGTCATTTACGGGTATACATCCATGTTGTACAGTTCCAGCACTTCTCCCACCTAGTCATTTACGGGTCTACATCCATGTTGTACAGTTCCAGCACTTCTCCCATCTCGTCATTTACGGGTCTACATCCATGTTGTATAGTTCCAGCACTTCTCCCACCTCGTCATTTACGGGTATACATCCATGTTGTACAGTTCCAGCACTTCTCCCACCTCGTCATTTACGGGTATACATCCATGTTGTACAGTTCCAGCACTTCTCCCACCTCGTCATTTACGGGTCTACATCAATGTTGTACAGTTCCAGCACTTCTCCCACCTCGTCATTTAAGGGTCTACATCCATGTTGTATAGTTCCAGCACTTCTCCTACCTCGTCATTTACGGGTCTACATCCATGTTGTATAGTTCCAGCACTTCTCCCACCTCGTCATTTACGGGTCTACATCCATGTGTACAGTTCCAGCACTTCTCCCACCTCGTCATTTACGGGTCTACATCCATGTGTACAGTTCCAGCACGTCTCCCACCTCGTCATTTACGGGTCTACATCCATGTTGTACAGTTCCAGCACTTCTCCCACCTCGTTATTTACGGGTCTACATCCATGTTGTATAGTTCCAGCACTTCTCCCACCTCGTCATTTACGGGTATACATCCATGTTGTACAGTTCCAGCACTTCTCCCACCTCGTCATTTACGGGTCTACATCCATGTTGTACAGTTCCAGCACTTCTCCCACCTCGTCATTTACGGGTCTACATCCATGTTGTACAGTTCCAGCACTTCTCCCACCTCGTCATTTACGTGTATACATCCATGTTGTATAGTTCCAGCACTTCTCCCACCTCGTCATTTACGGGTATACATCCATGTTGTATAGTTCCAGCACTTCTCCCACCTCGTCATTTACGGGTCTACATCCATGTTGTACAGTTCCAGCACTTCTCCCACCTCGTCATTTACGGGTCTACATCCATGTTGTACAGTTCCAGCACTTCTCCCACCTCGTCATTTACGGGTATACATCCATGTTGTATAGTTCCAGCACTTCTCCCACCTCGTCATTTACGGGTATACATCCATGTTGTACAGTTCCAGCACTTCTCCCACCTCGTCATTTACGGGTCTACATCCATGTTGTACAGTTCCAGCACTTCTCCCACCTCGTCATTTACGGGTCTACATCCATGTTGTATAGTTCCAGCACTTCTCCCACCTCGTCATTTACGGGTATACATCCATGTTGTACAGTTCCAGCACTTCTCCCACCTCGTCATTTACGGGTATACATCCATGTTGTACAGTTCCAGCACTTCTCCCACCTCGTCATTTACGGGTCTACATCAATGTTGTACAGTTCCAGCACTTCTCCCACCTCGTCATTTAAGGGTCTACATCCATGTTGTATAGTTCCAGCACTTCTCCTACCTCGTCATTTACGGGTCTACATCCATGTTGTATAGTTCCAGCACTTCTCCCACCTCGTCATTTACGGGTCTACATCCATGTGTACAGTTCCAGCACTTCTCCCACCTCGTCATTTACGGGTCTACATCCATGTGTACAGTTCCAGCACTTCTCCCACCTCGTCATTTACGGGTCTACATCCATGTTGTACAGTTCCAGCACTTCTCCCACCTCGTTATTTACGGGTCTACATCCATGTTGTATAGTTCCAGCACTTCTCCCACCTCGTCATTTACGGGTATACATCCGTGTTGTATAGTTCCAGCACTTCTCCCACCTCGTCATTTACGGGTATACATCCATGTTGTATAGTTCCAGCACTTCTCCCACCTCGTCATTTACGGGTATACATCCATGTTGTATAGTTCCAGCACTTCTCCCACCTCGTCATTTACGGGTCTACATCCATGTTGTATAGTTCCAGCACTTCTCTCACCTCGTCATTTACGGGTATACATCCATGTTGTACAGTTCCAGCACTTCTCCCACCTCGTCATTTACGGGTATACATCCATGTTGTATAGTTCCAGCACTTCTCCCACCTCGTCATTTACGGGTCTACATCCATGTTGTATAGTTCCAGCACTTCTCCCACCTCGTCATTTACGGGTATATATCCATGTTGTACAGTTCCAGCACTTCTCCCACCTCGTCATTTACGGGTATACATCCATGTTGTATAGTTCTAGCACTTCTCCCACCTCGTCATTTACGGGTCTACATCCATGTTGTATAGTTCCAGCACTTCTCTCACCTCGTCATTTACGGGTATACATCCATGTTGTACAGTTCCAGCACTTCTCCCACCTCGTCATTTACGGGTATACATCCATGTTGTATAGTTCCAGCACTTCTCCCACCTCGTTATTTACGGGTCTACATCCATGTTGTATAGTTCCAGCACTTCTCCCACCTCGTCATTTACGGGTATACATCCATGTTGTATAGTTCCAGCACTTCTCTCACCTCGTCATTTACGGGTATACATCCATGTTGTACAGTTCCAGCACTTCTCCCACCTCGTCATTTACGGGTATACATCCATGTTGTACAGTTCGAGCACTTCTCCCACCTCGTCATTTACGGATATACATCCATGTTGTATAGTTCCAGCACTTCTCCCACCTCGTCATTTAGGGGTATACATCCATGTTGTATAGTTCCAGCACTTCTCCCACCTCGTCATTATTTTCCAACAAAAACTTAAATTAAAGTCCTACCGTTCTCATCACTTTAAACAAAATGTCCCCGATAAACATTTTACTTTTTTTTATGCAGCCATATCTACTGCTGAAATGAATCTTTTCTGACTAGAATACATAAGTAGATACACAAATCTTCTTAACTGAGTTATTGTGCAAGGTAGGCAGGTGCTTGACCTGTCTCTTATTGTTGCGAAAAGCTGATCAATTGATTAACAAATTGCATTTCATACAAAACAGACTGACGATCCGGGTACAAGAGACCATTTAAATGTATACAAACTTACATCAATAGAGTAACTTCAGACATCACTTAAATATAACAGCCTGTAATGAAAACGTAATGACACTTAATCATGCGTGTACAGATTATTGTCGTCTAAATCCGGGTTTTATTATCTTCCACTCGGGTGACACCTGTTGTAAATATGATGTAAATTAATCTTTTATATAAGCACATTGTTCGACTGGTTCCCCGGGGAGTCTGTTGTCTCCATTGTAAGTATCTGCACCGGCTACAAGAGGACGATGATGGATTCCTTTTAAGAGAAATCAATGTTCAATCATCCCGACAAGAATGTCAAACAAAGCCCCTCGTCTATAGAATGCTCTCTCAAAACACAACACTATCTGTTGCTACAGTCCAATCTTCAGGTATGTTCCACGTAATCAATGTTACAGGACATCGTCATCCGGCGCACTAAATTACATAATTTCTTATAATTTCCATGCATGTAAGACATGAATGGTTTAATTTACAATGTGGATAAGTGCACTTACCTTTTGTGGTCGAATGAAATTAATTTTATATTATCTTATTACACATTATATTAATTAATTGCACTGCTTCAACTGCGAACACAATGAACTAACAATCTAATAAAAACAGACCGTTGAGAGAAAGGCTTTATGCATAAGACAAGGACAACATCTGCATTGGGATATATCATCTGTGTTGTGGTCTTCCAAATAAGAGATGGAATCAAACTCGTCTGTTATTCTTCTTAGAAAAATAAAAATAATAAATTCTTCTTTCGCAATTTCATTTGCCTTGAATATTACATGACTCAAATCATTAAGAAGCATGGCTTCGACAAAAGATACTTTTTTAATGACCCTCAAGTTAATCACCGTTTAAAATTAATGCTGATGTTTAATGAGTTCTCCAGTCAAAGTTTACAGCATGATACAGCCCAGTCGTTAAACACAGCAGCTGTTAAAGATGTTCTGGGGTTAAGAGGCAACTTTCAACTGGCTTAATCACATGGATAAGGTGAACCTGCAGCTAGCACGTTAAATGTGGCAACTATAAACTTCTATATTTAAGTATTTATGTGTGAAGTTGGTATCGATTGAATCCTGACTACATCACAGAGAACTCACTGGGAATAACGTGTGCAATCTGATGATGTGGAATATAATTCATTGTAACCAAACAGTTTTCAGTGTTGCATTTTAAGTGGCGTGATTGCTCATTTACCGTCAATTAAATGGTCCTTTTAACAGTTCAACGAAAACTTAAATTGAGTGGTATATGTGATTAAACAGACAATGACATGTAAAACAGTCGAACATGTATCACAATTGAACACTTACTGTTCTGGGATTGATTGATTAAGCATTAATTAGCAACCAGGGTTGAAATGTCGTCTCTTTTTTGGTCAAGACATCGAGTGAGAAATATGACATTTTGTTTACAATTTCTACTTTCTATCCTGTCTCTTTAAGGTGATAACTTTTACATATAGGAGGATAGTCTCATGAGGTTTGATATTTCATTCAGTCAGATTTTGGCTGATGTAATTTTTAACAATTTGTTAAAATCTGTTCCTGGTTAATGACTTCACTACACACTCGTTGCATGTCGGGAGAATCTTCTCCAAATCGTTATACAAGGAGATCAGTGTTATCAATGGCTGTGTGACGTAGGACAAGCAATTGAAAGGGAAGCGACAAACATAAATTAAACGATCTGAACATTATTAGATGTCAATCTAAAATGGAATTTTATACATTTGAAAACTTCAAAAAGAAAAATTGATTATATAATACTGATAATTCTAGTACCCGTTTAACGAATGAAGTAAAGGCGTTCTTATTATGTTAAATAAGGAACTCTGATTCGAATACTAATAAATCTAGTACAAAGAACTGTTTAATGAACTAAGAAAAGGCATTCTTTTGTCCCTTTGACGTTGTTTGTAGGTAACTTTAGCCTTGAAGTATTTTTTTTTATTAATACACACCATAGATTGGAAGGGAAAATAGCATTGTAAAACCAATCCACAGAGAGAAGACTCTAATGGAGATGGAGAACTGTTCATTAGTGTTGCGAACAGAAAGTGCACACAAGCACTTATGTGACTGAATCAAGGAGAGATCCTCTCAGTATTGCGTCAGCAGGTAAGGTGGGAGCAGTCCTTGAGACGGGTTTGATGAGTTCACTCTGTCTGCCTTCCTACTGGTTCTGATTGGTTCGTGTTCTGTAAAACTCCTCTAAGACACATCAACTTCAATCGAGTGGTTCTTTCAACTGAATGTGTCCTTCGGGAAATCATTCCATACGAATTTGAAGTGGCCCAATTGCATGTTTTAACCTAAATGTTCTTTCTTCCTTCCTTGATTTCATGCGTGATTCAAACATTTCCTAAGGATGGTTACTTTCAGTTTCATATAATAGTGATACAATAAATCATTACAATTAACCTTTATTTTGAAATGTATAGTATCTATACAATTTTCATTAAATCATTTAGGAAATATCTCATGATGATTCCATTTGTTGCTGAATGGGATTGTATTTGATTTCATTGAGATCCACACTCAGATCCTATCTGAAAGTTTTCCTAAATTGTAACACTTCTTCGTCAAATAGAAATTGAACCAATCGACAGCACATACAAACATATAAACTCCCGAATAAAGTTTTTCTGAAGCACATCATGATGAAGCACAAGGAAATAGTTTCCAAATTATTTAGTCAACATAATGAATTTTGCATCACTAATGACAATCAATCCTTTCAACTTCTACTTCATTGTCTGTTTAATCAACCGTGACATCGGATACTCTCATCAGTTTCTTAAAATCAATAATTTCATTTAGTTTGTGGCTTCTGAGCTTATCCATTACATTTTAAGGTCGTTAATTTTGTCCAAAAGCTTTTTCGATCATCGAGTTACTTAGAACATGAATAACAAGCACAGAACCCGGGAGAACAAACTATAACATATGTATAGGTACACATGTATGTTTTAGTTATTTCTTGCACCTTTACACCAACGATCTATTGCATGAATGAAGTATTTCTAAAGCATGGACGTGTAGGACAGGTAGCTCATCAGGATTGGTCCATGATCCCAGCTACTATTGCAACACCGCACTGCACTGGGGATACAACCTTCATTTACAGAGACCATGTGCGTATGAAATTACAGATTTGAAACGCGACCACTGAACATGGGACATTTGGCCGTGGAAATGAGTATAAGACATCCCATTTCCCGTCAAGTACAGAACGTGCGGCAGTACAACACAATTTTCAGGTATCCATATGCTTCTTTATATCAGAATTTAAAGATCAAACCATAACGTGATGTCAACTAGCAATCCTGATTCAACTGTAGTTCCCTGCATACAAAATGCATGTACACAACACATGGATATTTGACTGAGCATGTTTACCTGAATTAACTAGAAAGAGACTGGAAGTAGACCGACAGAGGGTTACTTTAAACAAATAATAATCATTCCGATAAAGTAGACAATATTTATAAAGCGAATAACATCATATGATGGCAGTTCAAATATAAAGTCTGACAAGCACGAGAACTATAACAAAACATTCCAGTCACACATTCTGAGGTCGTATTGCTTTACACACAAGTTACTCTTGTAGACTGTATTTACTTATGAGTAATGACTGGACTCAACATAGTTCTCTATGAGCGTGGACATGGTGATGACATATTAGACTGTAGACTGGAGGCTTATTTGTTTCTCCCCGCGTGGCAGGTGTTTGTACGAGATGGTAAATGAATAAACAAACAACCCCACACTCTGCACGTGAGAAATTCTTCAGGAAGTTGGTGTTTCATTTCCATGCTCTTGTTTGACGATCTTTCTTTACAGTCAGTTTCCTGTCATAAGTAATTTTAGATATATATTGGCGGTTTCTCATGCACAATTCGCGTTTCATCTAAGCAGCCAGTCTGACACGTGTCTTAGTGGTATCGAGATGATGGTAACAACATTGACTTTTACTTATCATATCTTCACCGTTTTAGGATTGAATCTATTTATGTTATTTGAAAAAAGTTAATAATTTGTATCTACCAGTTTTTCTTTTACCTCTTAAGGGAATAGCAACAATAATTAAGCTAATGTTCATGCAATTATAATTTTTTTACACCAGAAAATGAAGACCTATGTCCTCTATGATGGAGCAAAGCAATCAAGTATACAGAATATTGATTTTCAGAACCTCCTTGACATGTTGAATCATAAAGCAGGTATAACGTTGAGGTCCCGTCCTGTAGGTTAAATACTAACTGTCTGATAGCTCGCAGTGTATGAAGAGGGAACATGATAGAGAGATGTGATTGAGATGAAAACCAGGTGCTGTAACAAAGTAGGTAATATAAATATCTTGCATCAAGGTGTTACATGTATGTTTGAACTTGTAATCATAACAAGTGATGCAAACAGGAAATCTCTATTCTGTATGTTGTTTCAATTGGTCTATTGTCGAAAGACCCTGTACTGAAACATAATCTGACTCCAGAAAATGTCAGTATCCCTTGGCTAATGAAGCAGTTTATGTCTGTTTTAGTTCCCTCATTTTTTACCTCCTCTAATGTTTTGTCATTAACGGCTTCAAAGGATTGGCCTTGTTTGTAATCTCACATACTTCAGGGTATCTCAAGTCTTAAATGGAGAGATAAATTGGAAAAGCGGTCAATAATTCTTAAAACATAAAACTTGTATCTTGTATCAGCTTCGTGAATGGGGAAACCAGTGAATTGTAGAGAGTAAAGATCAATAACTATAGGATGGTTTCATAAGTTCTTCAGTTGGGGACATGGTTATGAACAGGAGACAATGTGATGATATTACTTGTCATGTTCATTATAGGGTCCTGGTGAAGTACTAAGCATATACTCCGAAACGTCGCGTATGTTCCCAAAAAAGAAGTTATTGTTCGGAAAATATTGTTCACGTGTGTATTCTACTTCTAAATGACCTTCAAAGCCTTGAATATCTAAATATATTTGAGTATATGAGATATATAACTCCTGAGTTATTTTGAATATCCTACGAATCATAAAAATAAAACATGTGTAATCCTATTTGTTATTGTTTCCAGTAATGTCTCTATTTCTACTGTGAAAATCTGTCAATAAATAACAAATTCTCTCTTTATTTTCTAACTCGGTGATTGTAATGAGTAGAGAAGAGTAGCCATATCCTCGTTCCCGGGCCTTCGTTCTCGCTAGAATAGGGATAGGGCTACTACAGGTAAAATGAATGTCAAGGTCATGAATGACTGACTGTTGAGATGTAATGCCGTAGTACATTCGGAGAAATGATATGTAGGTATTGTTTTTTTTTTGGTTTTTTTTTTACATCTGTAGTTTCACTCGGCGGTTCTAATCTGCCCCTGCATAGGTGCTGTGAACATCGTGGGAGTTAATAAAGGATTTAAAAGGGTGAGTTTTCGGTGATTTTCGTGAGCGGGGAAATTGGCTTGAAAGTTTGGAGGTAGCGATATACCTTTATACCTCGCATATATTTTGAAATAATGATCCGATTGTGACCATTTATAGCTCATGTTGTAGGGAAATCATTTAGATTTGGCATCGTAGTCATCGACTGTGCAATAAAAATTGAATTTGATGCGAAATATGACTTTGAAAGAGAGCATGGAGTGGTTTCCTCGTTACATCCATTTCCTTTTATATGGTGATATGGTAGGGTCTATATAGGTATATGTCATTCAAACGCTGTTTCTAAGCGATATATGCCCATGTGCCAGGATGAATACACGCTATAATTATCTCATCAGGTGCACTGTTGCACGATGGGAAAACGTCGTCTTGGCTTTCACACTCAAATGTCACACAGTGCTAAGGTTTTAAATGGAAGAAGAATCTGAGACTGAATCGATGTGCAATTTAGAGTTATTATTACTGACGCTCGAATAGATCCACTATTTATTCCTGGCCTAGAATCTTCCGAACTAAATAGAATATATTGAACAGTGCACATATCATACCTACATGCTACGTTCTCCTGGTAGTAATTGTAATGTGTACTGTTTTCTGTAGCTTCTCCTGGTAGTAATTGTAATGTGTACTGTTTTCTGTAGCTTCTCCTGGTAGTAATTGTAATGTGTACTGTTTTCTGTAGCTTCTCCTGGTAGTAATTGTAATGTGTACTGTTTTCTGTAGCTTCTCCTGGTAGTAATTGTAATGTGTACTGTTTTCTGTAGCTTCTCCTGGTAGTAATTGTAATGTGTACTGTTTTCTGTAGCTTCTCCTGGTAGTAATTGTAATGTGTACTGTTTTCTGTAGCTTCTCCTGGTAGTAATTGTAATGTGTACTGTTTTCTGTAGCTTCTCCTGGTAGTAATTGTAATGTGTACTGTTTTCTGTAGCTTCTCCTGGTAGTAATTGTAAGTTGTACTGTTTTCTGTAGCTTCTCCTGGTAGTAATTGTAATGTGTACTGTTTTGTGTGGCTTCTCCTGGTAGTAATTGTAAGTTGTACTGTTTTCTGTAGCTTCTCCTGGTAGTAATTGTAATGTGTACTGTTTTATGTGGCTTCTCCTGCTTCTGGATGGTTGGCTGGTTTCACTGCCAATTTAACAACGCACTAACAGAGAAGTTAAATTGGGAATCGTTATTTCATATGTTGTTTTTTAGGCTTGATGGCCTCTATAGCCTTCAATCTGTAGATCTACATCCGTTCAGCTTCATAACAATTAGAATCCAAATGCAGGACCTTCTTATCTCCCTGTTGATGAGTAAACAGATAGGACAAATAATTAGATACTTTTTTAAAAGGTTTTAAATATTTAAAATAGATTAAATCAATATTACCAAATATTGTTTATTGTATTTTTACATGTATGTTCTAGTATTCACTAAAGTCGTGAATGTGTTAATCAAAGTTACTAATACTGATTACAAATTTCTTGATATTATCCATAAATGTTTAGCTGAGGAATGGGGATCTCTCAATAGTATTGTCCAGCGACAGTAGTTTCTTAGTGAAGGCGAGTGCAACAAGAATAAAGAAAAACAATATTGATTTACAGAGCCTCTTCAACTTGACGCTTGACATTTGAAGGCATCAAAACCACTTTAAAACACACTGGAAGTTCCATGATAGATCAACGTGCGGTCATAATGCCCAATAAAAATGATCGAGATAAAATCTTGTTGAAAAGAGTCTTGTATCAGCAATTTATATGAATTTAAACTGTTCAACGACCTCAATTCTCTACAATCTGTTTGTTAAATACGTCATTTGAAGAAGTTGTCTTTTAGAATCCTCTCACGATTGAATAATGGCTGGTCAAGTGATTATGTTCCTACCTCGTGGTTGATAGGTTACTCTTAGAACTGTGTTCTTATTTCTATTCATCACATATGTACTTATGTATTTTCATGATCTGTTTGTTGCTTATTCAAATTAAAGTCAACTGTAGAAGAGAAAGTCTACGAACATGTTTTGAAAAAGCTATGGAATTATACATTCCAATGAGACAAAAGACTTGTCAATAGTGCTCTGTCAAAAGTCACAACTCTGTTTGAATCAAGTCCATGCTTTAGCAGTAGATTTATTAAATAGAAAATATCAAATGCTTTGAATAATGAACGAGATATTGTCAGTCCAAATGTGTTGTTTTACTACTGTACATAAGAAATAACAATATCATAGCTTTTCATTGACATCAGTCGAGGAAACATTTACAAACAATGATATGGTTTGATATGTAAATTAAATCGTTTCAAGTTTAATATTATTGTGTAATTAAAATGGGTGAATCAGAGAGTAACATTATTAACAGTTTTGTTCATGCAATAGATGTGTTTCTATACCTAAGATTGACTTATTCATGAATAAAGATTTTCATACAACTACAAACTATAGCCAGAAATGTCAAACTGGCCTTCACTCATCCAACCATTACAACTCTGGAATTGGTGATACTTGTGTCATTAAATACGGGATTATTCCTGAAGTGGAAATAATCAATAGGATTTCCTTCCTGATTGGAACTGTACCGCCTCGCTTCATGTCAATTGATCAACTCAGTGCTGCAGAAAAGTTAAACATTCAGTTCAATTTCTCTCTGTACAGGAACCTCCAACTGAGTGCAACCGAAACAGGCACTTCCTTTACACAGGGCTTCATTAATATGATTTAGATGCGATTTATAAAGAGGCATATTACCGTCTTTTAAAATTATCTCTTTCTCTTTCTGAGACAGATGTAATCAAACTTTATAAGACATTTTCTTTTCAAGAACAGAAGAAGTGGCATGGCCATGGTGCATGATCCAAGTTTGTAATTCAATTACATAATATTTCCTGGTAGAATTGCACACAAAAGATTTTATGCAGTAGGCATAACCTGGAAGTTATTTTGAGGCTTTAACTTGGACATTGAATATTATGTACATTTACGATTTGCAATTTTAGTATATTCCTGCTGACCACCAGATGTAAATACCATTACCGAGCGTTGTCTAAGTTATTCAATGAGAACCATTTATTAACATTTACTGTAATATTTAAAAAAAATTAAGGCTGAATCCATTGTTACTATAACTGCTATTCATGCATTGGATGCTTCAATTAAACAATGTCTCCAGCTAATATCCCATTCAATCTGAGAAACTTTGTAAATGCAAGATAGGGCTTTTTGACAATACAACTGGTCTTTAGTGTTAAGTAAAGATTCAGTCAACTCTACATCATATTGGTCGGGAAAAGTCATGAAACTAGGAATAAATAAATAATTGACTCTCACATCGAGATAAGTTTGTTCTTCACATCGCAGTAGGATACCCATAATTGCCAACTAGTGTCAGCATTTGCTTCCATTCTATTTCACTGGTATTCAATAATTTGTGATCTTGATGGAAATAAATGCTTGTCACAAGGGATGTATATTAGGAATGTATGAATGTATGAATGTTATGTTAATGAATCAGTAGGAATTGGTTTTCAAACCAAGATATTGATGACTTCTACACGTACATGTATGTTCCCATTCTTTTGACGTCATTCACAACAAACTCTTAAATGGACTTGGTGGTGGCGACATGATTTAGATGCATTACTTTCGCATCAGTTCGTCCCATGTGAATCACACTGTCCCAACTCCTAAAACTTGTTTTTGACATTCTAAAGTTGCAGTGTTCTGAAACGAACTGATATTGGAACAAGTTTACCTTCATAACATATTTATTTCAACATTTAAAAAAAACTCTAGTTCCAGGTTGCTCTAAGTTGTATATTTGTAAATGTAAATTTCGAATGTTTTTCTATATTCTGTTTGTTGATAATGCCATAACAAGGGATGTTGATATTAGTTCTTTAATATTCTAGCTGAAATAATGTAAAATGAGTAAAGAGAAAATAGCAGTCAACTTTGATGTTACAATTATTCCCAAACTGTTTTATATCCATGTCACGTGATCAAATGGTCCTACCGAAAGAAGCTATTTACTGCCATGTTACTTGGTATCACAGGACCAAAACCAGTGGAATCCAATTTCCGGATACCTGTCGGATTCTCCCGTATCCTTACCCATTTGGTATCCGGGAATCCGGAAATTTATTCTCTCCCGTATACCAGATCCGCCCATATTCTCCTGGAAATTTTTCCGGAAAGTATGTTTCTAAGAATACTGGAATCCGGAGATTATACTTTTCCATATCCCAGATCCGTGTGTCTTCTCCTGGAAATATTCCCGGAAAGTAAGTTTCTAAGAATACTGGAATCCGGACAGAATATCTTATCCGGATACCCTTCTATTATTAGGAATAGACAAGTTATTGGGTAATATTACCGTCCTATGTTGAAAAAGTGTTCACATTATTTTATGATAATTATAATGATAATAATAATTTATTACTATGTCATGCTGTTGCAATAAACTATATATACACAGCTTTACGCTACACATATAATAAAAACATTGGCTACTAGAGTCTATAAGACACAACTTTTACCTTATTGAACAACAGAAATACATAAATTAAAATGTTATAGTGATATACATACATAAAGTCTAATACTTCTTGCATACCTTTCACCCAACTCACTCAAGCTGATGCAGTGACTCATAGAGACTGTCACATTGATTCGGCCTAAAAGATGTTAACTGATTCACCGACCTTCATACACACTCATAATAAACTCTCCAAAAGATTCAAACACACAATCTGACACTCCCTCATACATATCTCCACTCAGACCGACACACACAGACTCACCCACATATGATATTGTCCAAGGTATTAAAACCAATCAAATTTATGAAACAAAGTCCATTTAACTTTTATAATGAAACTGCTTTCAGGGACATCAAGTATCATACACTAACAGCATTAATATATATTAACATTTTATATCAATGTTTTGTTACAATAAAATAGAGGGAGTATCTTTATAATTGTAAAGTTTTTTCTTGCTTTATTTGCCACAAAGTAAGTGCAATATGCTGGTCATCATGCTTGACCACATATCACCTGTCGGCTAATTAACACCTTGACTAATTGGCAGGCTAATTAACACCTTGACTAAGTGTCTGTATGATGATGATTACGGGGATTTAACGAGCGGTTTTCAGCGGGGCTGTTCTCCCACTCGGGTCACAAGGACCTTTAATAAAGTTCCGAAAGTTCGAGAAAATGGATAATTTTGAAGCCACGGCCGAAAGGTGGAGGCAATTTGGAAATTTTGAAATTTGGAATATGAAAATTACCTAGGTTAGGTTAAGCCGGGAAGGGGGGGGGGGGGGGGGGGGGGGGGGGGGGGGGGGGGAGAGGAGGGAGAGGAACAGGTGGGAATATAAGTGCTTCAGCTATATTTCGGTACACTTCCAACAATTGATAAATTTGTGCATCTCATGACATGTGATTGAACCTTCTCAAAATTTGCATTGACATTTGCCACACAAAGAACATTCTGGCAGTCATGCTTGACCGCACATCACCTCTCGGCTAATTAACACCTTGACTAATTGGATATAAACAATTAGTGTCTCGCTGTAGTAACAGGTGAGAGCATGCTTATGCAGTGTTTGAGGGTGATTTCACATTTGTTGACGTTTAGCTAGTTGTAAAAGCTGGTCGTTTTAGAATCCTACATTTATATATTAAAATAAAGTTTGTTAATTTATTAATTTTTTCCATACAAGGTATGTGCAATATTCTGGTCATGCTTGATGACACATCACCTGTCGGCAAATTAACACCTTGACTAAGTGTCTGTAGCAAGTGAAAGTATGTAAGTGCTTGAGCAGTATTTCTGTACATATCCAACTATTGATAAATGTGTGCATCTAATGATTTGTGATTGATCATTCTCAAAATTTGCCATATTTGTTAAATATTGAAAATATCAGCTATATGCTGTTTGTTTTTGTCACTATATTGGATTTTGTCTACAATTGTGAATGTCTGTTCTGCAGTAAACAGTGGCTCTATGCATGCTCATCATAATTTAATTAAAGGTCCATCCATTGTGTTGTTGGGGGTCAAATATTCCAAACGTTATAAATGGTGTTACTTTATCGAGAAGTACCGACTGTTACCGAAAACTAGCATTTTGATTATACTTGGAAAATTGACGATATTAAGGTAAAAGTAGTGATTGTTGATCGAAAACCGCGCAATGCACAGCGTGTGGCGCACGTAATTTTGGAATCTTATTTATAAATAACAGACAAGAACATAACTTTGAGTTGATAATGTTTCATAGGTCACATAACTACTGTGCATGTAAATTGGACGTGCAGTTTCGGTTTCTGCACATGCAAATTGATATTACTCAATTTTAATTGGAAGCTAGTAATTATGATATATTTAGCGATTGGGGATAAATATGCAAGTTGAGTTAACTTAGTTGTATTGTAGACAGTACATGTGGTGAAAATAAAATTTAATTTAATTAATAAAATTTTATGAAAAACAATGGATGCACCTTTAAGACATACTTGGATGCAGAAAGACAATTACTTTTAAATGAGATTCAAAGCGATGTGTTCACTAGCTGTGTTCAAATTACTAAAATCGAGCCATGCGGTCTGTAATTCACTAGGTATTGCATTATTCGATTACATCCAAGGTTATAAGTATATAAATATAAATGCAATAATATGGTATTGACAAAGTAGTCTTTATAAAATATATTATTGATGACGAGGGACGTCAGCCTATGTCAGTAGCCCATCTAACCTTTTATAGTCAGCATAGATTAGCCAATTAACTTCAAAATCACAGGGGGCGGGATAGCGCGTTCGACTTCGGATCAAAAGGCAACTTTGTCTGCAGTAGAGAACTGTTCTACACGCAGTAAGGTTTGAGTGCAATGCTACACTGAATTTCAGCGTAGAACCACCCATGGTTCGCTAGTTCCAGCCGATGCTCGCAGGTTTCACCGCAATGCATAGCCACATGGCGTTGCGGGATTTCTCCCTGCCATAATACTAGCAGCCGCGATATACTGAAATGCTCTTGAAAGCGGCGTTAAACCCCAAATCACCTCACCTCACCTCACCTCAAAATCACAAATATGGCTCTGATTAATTTAATGACATGAGGATGTGCTTGTATCAGGATTTATATAACTAATGTACAGTAAGTGGCTAATAAGATAAGTTGTGTGACATGTAGCTTCCGTCTCTCATTTTCACTATTTTAGAGGGGTATATTGAAAACAAAACCCACTTTTCAATGTTAACAGATGCTGGTATCTTTCAATGACAAATACTGATGTGCTAAGCTATCATAGATCCAGTAAATACAAGTGTTGTTTTGCACTCTTGTTAACCAATCTCTCATGTCTCCATGAATAATAACACAAAGACACCAAGTAAAGTCAGTCCATTCATATATTTATTTACAATTACATACTATATTTTAGTTGAATGAATATATACAGAGCACCACATACAGCAGTCCAATAAATAAATACTCCGTATGTAGAAAGTTTCTTGTACGTATCTAGAAAGTTTCTAAATACGCACTAGAAACTTTCTAGATATTCAGAACCTTTCTAGAACGTATCTAGAAACTCTATAGTGCGTATCTAGAAACTTTCTACTTTTTAATTTTTGCGAGATATTCACACAATTTTTAGATATTCTGAAACTGCATATTAACTTTGGTATATTTTCGAAAATTTCAACAATGTAACTCAACTAGAACAGCATTTTTTTTAGTTCCATGGTCTCCTCGTTATAAAACGCCTCGCGGAACTGCTCAGTGGACAGTCTAATTACATAAGTCGCTATTTAGCCTCTCGCTATACTGCTACTGTTGCAGCTTGTGAGTAGATTAATGAAAGATAGTCATCGACTATAACATGAAATATGTTGATTCATTAGAATATATTAGAATTCAGACTTATTTAAAACAATGTATAAGCTTTTAAATAAGATCGCATTAATATCGTATTATCGGTTTACAATTATCATATACAACTTACATTCAATCAAATTGTGACAACATTACGATCAATGTTACCAATTTCACACAACATTTAATAGTTTCATTGCTATATCATCATCCAACACTGTTTTTCATCAAACAACTGATTAACGTATTTTTGTAAAGTATGTGGAGTAACTATGCCACTTTCCCTATCTTAATAAATAATATACAGGGTCTTTTATTAAACAAACATCAGCATGCTCCGAATTATGCAATTAAATGTCCTCTTATTAGTTTTGATATTAAGCTGTTTTTCTTATGTGTTTATTTTTTTTTTATCATTATTGGCTTTCTCCCTATGGCGATTATTTAGAATGTTATAGATGTGTACACTGATAAAATGGTATCTTCATTACATCATATCAATGCCTTCATCAGCGGAGAAAGGAAACGACTTTATCATATTATGCATAACGTACAGCAATATCGACAATGAAGGATGGCATAAAACACATGCAATCCAGGACGACTGTACTTTAATTCATTCATAGATATGGCGATAAAACATGTTATTGCTTTTTCTTGTTTATTGTGAAAAACAAGTTCACCGATACCAACTGATATGAAGAGGCATCTAAGATCTCAGGTGCTGCCTCGAGCCTAGAACAAACTCAGCCATCTTTTTAACATTATAGGCGCATATTCCAAGAAATCGACCCTCCTGTCCTGTATATAAAAAACCAACAACATACAAAGCTTAAACTTAAATCTATTCCCTCCTCCTATACCTATGTTTTCAAGACTTTTAAACCTCTCTTGAACGCGATTGCTCAATGTAGCGCTACGTAACAAGGCGAGCAAATTTCGCGGAATTTGCACCGTGTCGTTCAGGAGCCCAGGTGTTACATCAACTGTCTTGCTACAATTTATCATCCATATAATAATGGGGACACCTGAATGAAAACATATAACCCGAAATAAACATAAAGATCCCAACATAAATTTAGATCCCTAAATATATTTTTGACAGTGTTTGCTACATTAAAATGTTTTTCTTAACAATGCATGTGCATAGTTCGTCCCCAGTACGTGAAATACGCCCATTATTAAACGAAAACATTGTGTATAATTTATGTTCATACATAAATGTTAAAAACATAAAGGTCAGTCTGTAATATCTATATTGATGTTGTATCCATATAAGGTGAACAATGAGCGTATTCACAAATTTTATGTAAATGTACTTGTGTTTACAATGTGAGACACTGATTTCCTGCGTTTATTTTGAAATTTTGAAATAACGAAGTGTTTCTTGTGATATTAATGTTAATCAGTTATTTGTTTATGACATATGGACAGTGATATTAATATATCCGAAAAGGCACAGATATGTCATGGATTATGCAAGCCGATTAAAAGACGGAAATTGTGTATATTTGAAAAAGGGTATCCTGTCAGTCATTTACTTAATGTATTTAGGACAGAATTTTTATCCGTTCAATAAGCTAATATCTTGCTTATCTCATGTAACGCCGACGGAGAGATTAAACATTTAGTTTCTAAATCTAATTCTAAATGTCCATCAATCATCTATTTCGAACCACTTAAAGAAATGGTTCTAGCTAGATAATTTTTATGGAACAAAAATCGAGAAGACATGCCTGTTTACACACATTTGTTATTAATAGTGTACGTGCTTATTGCACAATTCAGGTGTAACATTAATGAGGGGAATATTCGTATGATTTGTTACTTGACAACTTGATAAAGACTACTACACAATCATTCAAAATAAAATAAAAACAATGGAAAGCTATGCATCGGCGCTACGAGTTATGAACTCTTTGTTACCGAACAACATAACATTGTTTATTAACTTAATGATAAATTATTTCTTACTCTGTAAATATTCCAACACTACATATGTGTTATTATTTGTAACCGTTGAAATGTATGAAAATACACGAATTTAACCTAGCGCGGCAATGAAAATTAGCTTACATAAGGTGTAGTCATTGATACAAAGTTATTAACCCTGTCAGGTTAGACAAGTAAAAGTTCTGAAATTACACGGCCGTGGTAAATGGGAAGTAAATCATATGATTGTATACTGAAAGTTTATCATTGTGTTTGTGAAGTACTTAGAATTTACATGAGTTTGTTCACTAGGAAGTTCCTATGATCCGCTAAGAATTTGTTTGTTCGGCTTACATACTATACATTGTTGAATTATATCAAATCTTATCTCATCCACCAAATGTATTTCATCATGACAGGGGGCTTCGGTTAAAGTTATTTATTGAGTAGACCTAAAGTCATTTGCATTTATTTGATAATTAATAAACTACAGTAAGTATTGGATCAGTTAACTCCGTTTAATGAATTAAAGTTCAGTTGATATTGGGCATTTAAGAAATGATTTTGATACAAATATCCAAGTCAATAATATGGTGCGGCAGTTCTCAAGAATCATTCGACAAATAAAACAAAAGACCCATTGAATGCACATTTAGTACCAGTCCGTAAAATGTTTATAAACATTTTGAAATACATGTCCATACTAAATTAGTATATTTTTAAAAGTCTTTTCAACTTTAGTGGGGCTATTGGCAATTTTGTCCTGGAACCAATAGATCAATTGAGCCGGGAAATAAGCTTGCGTAATTGTAATGTATAAATATGTCGGCGCTCTTTTGCGTGAACTCATAAAACACAATTGCGGAGGCCGCCAAAGAGCTGTATAAGAGAGGCGTGTGTAAATCAATGCTGCAACGTATTGTATATAGACGTATGCGCATACAAGTGATTAAACAATTAGGGCTGTTGTACATGACTGGACAGTTTCCGGTCATTGGGAACCACTTTGCATAGGTATTGATGACACCTGTACAAGTGTGATTAGCAGGGTATTCACAGCACTGTCGTGGAGGATCGTGGAGCGTCTCTAACTTCATGATACTGCGTAATTAAACAGTGAAGTTTAAATTCTTTCGTTTTTATATGGTCAATCTAATCTTATACATGATGTTCTAGTGTGATGAGGGTGATTAGCAGGTGATCCAACGTTCTGTCGTACGCATGCAGCGTCTCTAACTTCCTGATAATGCGTAATTAAACACTGAACTCCTTGTTTTTTAAATCGTCACTCTAATCTAATCTTTCTTTTTCTTATTTTTGTAGAAAACGCAAACCTGCATATTCAGTTTGAAAGTATATATGAATCCTGTGCGAAAGTATGACAGTTTGTAGGTATGCCTGTGTTGCCTCGTTTATCTTATTGTAACGTGTGAGTGTTTATGGACAGATATATTCGTATATGTATGCATTTTAATGTAGAAGAGTATGTTTGCCCTCTCTCTAACGTTCTCCCTCTCCCTCCACCTCTCCCTTCCCCTTCCGTCATCCCCTTCCCCTTCCGTCATCCCCTTCCCTACCCTATAACAGTATGTATTTGAATCTCTCTCTCTCTCTCTCTCTCTCTCTCTCTCTCTCTCTCTCTCTCTCTCTCTCTCTCTCTCTCTCTCTCTCTCATGAAAATAACAACTAGGTTGATGGTAGTGCATTCCACGAGAGATCGAAAATATAACAAAATAATAGCCTTGACAGTGAACTAGTGATGAGCTCTCATGTGTATGCATGCGTACTGAAATATCGAACAAACATCGCATTTCGTTCAGTATAAACATATCCCAGGAACAATTGCAGCGGTGATCATAAATTAATTATCTTGTCCCGACCGTCACTTAAGCTTCTGTGTATTTCGACATACCACTAGCTACCAGACTAGTAGGGGGAGATAAACATTTTGACACCTTCATATGTTCTTATTGATCTAACGCACACGTATTATATAACATGTGATGAGGAAGGCAGTACCGACCCTCACTGAACTATTTGTGTATTTCAACAAGCTTCAATGATCACGTACATTAACAGACTGTGTATAGTAAAGACTCAGTCGAATATCGTATCCATGTAAACACGCAATCATAAACTAATTATCTTAGTTTGTGTCCGCATGGATAAACACTGAAAACACATGCATTTGCTGTCAAAAAAGTTATTTATCACCTCTACATTTAATGTTGTACTGTTAAGATGTATAATCTCCTCAAAACTAAAACTCAGAGGAATATCGATATAATAAATAGAATGATTGACAATCATTGACAAAAACCATGTTTATCTGATCTCATCTCATGAGATAGAAGAGTAATATATTCTCACTCGTGGCTGCTACAAAATTGTTCAACCTCCCTCGATGAGATAATCATGGTATTAACGAAAAAATATCCGCTGTATATTTTATTTCCATGAGTATTTAATTGTATTGTACATAATGAATATACACTTCGGATATGTGTTTGCAGTGATCCAACACATATGCTATTAGTTTGATTGTTGTAAACAGTAGCAATTTAACCATAAAACACATTAATTAAACATAGTATTTATCATAACATATATCTTGTCTTCACAAATCGAACATAAGCCATATTAGTTTGCTACAATCTAAATATAATCTGAACTGTGAGACGAATGAATGAATATTCAAAATGAAGTATAGTTATTGAATAATATATGAATCGATGCAATACTTAATGATCATATTCTATAAACATGAATACACATTATTGAAGAGAGTTTGAGAGAGTTATGGAACGTAGAATTTGATGTCTCCGTATTGTATGATACATGTATTCATGATAAGACACGTGCTTACAAACCACGTATTAGGATATGAATACGAAATACAAACGTGTAGTACACACTGTTTTTGTAACTGCATGGATATTTAGATATAACGACACTTCCAATAACCGTACAAATTAGTTTAACGATAATAGATGTTGTTAATCGTTAAATGTAATGACTAAAGTTATGACAACTGCCTATCTGAAAGAATTTGAAATTCAAGCTGTCTTGGAGCAAATATTTACACATTACAGTGTTGTTCAGTTTCAACTAAATAAAATATGTAATTAAGCCAGGTAATATCTGGGATATGTGTTTAATGCAAGTGGGCAAATTCATTAAATTAATCAAATCAATTAAAAATAAGCACCTCTGTGTATTGTCGCAAATACTGTTAGTTCAAGCTGAATACTTTGACACGTGTGTAGATGATTAAGAGCTCTTTGACCTCATTTCTGAAAGTTTGAGATATTTATCTTGAAATAGTTCATTAACTGAATCTAAATGGAAAGTCGAAAACATATTAAATTTTCGCATCAGCTTCACTGGCAAATCATTTATGTTCTGAAAGCAGTCCGTTGTATCTCTCAAAACTAAACAGCCAAAAGCCATAAACTGAGCCAAAGTTCTCAATAGATTCCTGTATGTGGCAATGCAGGTGCATGTTGGGTGTGATGAATTCTTTGCCATATTGCCTCATGACCTCTACGCAGAATTTGTTCACGAGTCTAATACCAATGTCCAAATTAGATGTGAGAGTGTGAGATGTGAAGTTATGGACGTGTGTCGCATTGTGTCATAATAAATTGGCAATGCCTCTATTGTATATTGATATACCATATATAAATACTGAATGAAATGCTCTATTTATATCAATTTGTTATTGATTTGATGATTAATATAAACAATTTCCAGTTTATGGTGTATTTTTTTAAATATGTATTTTAATAAAATCAATATTTTTTACATTACATCTATGTTTGTGATTTGTTCATTTCTACTCGTTGTGTCATCATCCTAGTCTTCTATCATTGAGACATATTATATTGTAAAATGCATAAACAAACTAAAATATGGTTAACAAACAGCCATTAGTTGGCCAATAAGACACTGTTAAAAATTTATCGCATATATATACAACATGTGAAAGTAAATGATAAAAGGAAATAAGCTATTTAAAGCAACAGAAGTTGCTCCCACCTGTTGCCACAGCGAGACATTAATTGTTTACATCCAATTAGTCAAGGTGTTAATTAGCCGATAGGTGATGACCAGAATATTGCACATACCTTGTACGGTAAATAACGCAAGAACAAACTTAACAATTATAAAGATACTCCCTCTATTCTATTGTAACAAACATTGATATGAAATGTTGATATATATAAATGCTGTTTAATGTAAACACATGAGACAAGTTTGTGAACAAAAACATCAGCAGCATGCAGTGAGGTGCGGGGACAGAGTTGTCTCCCTTAATTTATTTTAAAGGTATGTCATTCTGTATGTGTCAGTGTATGATACTTGATGTCCCTGAAAGCAGTTTCATTATAAAATGGACTTTGTTTCATAAATTTGATTGGTTTCTGTACCTTGCACAATATCATATGTTGGTGAGTCTGTGTGTGTCGGTCTGAGTGGAGATATGTATGAGGGAGTGTCAGATTGTGTGTTTGAATCTTTTGGAGAGTTTATTATGAGTGTGTATGAAGGTCGGTGAATCAGTTAACATCTTTTAGGGTGAATCAATGTGACAGTCTCTATGAGTCACTGCATCAGATTGAGTGAGTTGGGTGAAAGGTATGCAAGAAGTATTAGCCTTTATGTATGTATATCCATATAACATTTTAATTTATGTATTTCTGTTGTTCAATAAGGTAAAAGTTGTGTCTCATAGACTCTAGTAGCCAATGTTTTTATTATATGTGTAGCGTAAAGCAGTGTATATATAGTTTATTGCAACAGCATGACATAGTAATAAATTATTATTATCATTATAATTATCATAAAATAATGTGAACACTTTTTCAACATAAGACGGTAATATTACCCAATAACTTGTCTATTCCTAATAAAAGAAGGGTATAGATAAGATATTCTGTCCGGATTCCAGTATTCTTAGAATCATACTTTCCGGAAATATTTCCAGGAGAAGACACACGGATCTGGGATATGGAAAAGTATAATCTCCGGATTCCAGTATTCTTAGAAACATACTTTCCGGAAAAATTTCCGGGAGAATATGGGCGGATCTGGTATACGGGAGAGAATAAATTTCCGGATTCCCGGATACCAAATGGGTAAGGATACGGGAGAATCCGACAGGTATCCGGAAATTGGATTCCACTGGTTTTGGTCCTGTGTATGGAGAATAGTAGTACTCAGAAAAAAATGGAAATGCAGCAACGTGGTTCTCATGTGACGAGTTGATGATTTGACGAGGAATGTTTGAATTTGAAGTTGCATTAGATGAATTTGATAACATTCCAGCAGAAGAGGAACTGTTATCAAGTGACTGAATTCACTTTTATTATTATTTATTGACATGGACCCCTTGTCGCCTTTTACATTAGATAAGTGTTATTCTATATTGATAAGATTAAATACAAAAACGAAATGTTTCTCGAACACCGGCACATCCCTTTTAAGTGTGCACTTGGTAGCTTTTTAAAGTCATTCCAAAAAATAGATAAAAACATTTTGCTGCAACATTTTCATTTGTCCACCAAATATTCAGGTCTACAGATGCGTTTCCATTTTGTATAATTCCAGCACTTCTCCCATCTCGTCATTATTTTTTCTAACAACAACTTAAATTTAAGTCCTACTGCCCTCATCACTTGTGCCCGAGAAACATTTAACTTGTTTATGTAGCCTATCAAATGATCTACTGCTGAAATGAATCTCTTTCTGACTAGAATACATAAGTAAATACACAAGTCTAGTTATCTAGTTATTGTGCAAGGTAGGCAGGTGCTTGAACTGTCTCTGATTGTTAGCAAATTGCAAATGATACAAAATAGAAAGTCCAATCGAATGGCGATTCAAGTACAAGGGACTATTGGAATGTAGATAAACTTACATCAATAGAATTACTTCAGACATCACTTAAATAGAACAGCCTGTAATGAAAACGTAATGACACTTAATCATCCGTGTACAGATTATTGTGGTCTAAATCCGGGCTTTATTATCTTCCACTCGGGTGACACCTGCTGTAAATATGATGTAAATCAATCTTTTATATAAGCACATTGTTCGACTGGTTCCCCGGGGAGTCTGTTGTCTCCATTGTAAGTATCTGCACCGGCTACAAGAGGACGATGATGGATTCCTTTTAACAGAAATCAATGTTCAATCATCCCGACAAGAATGTCAAACAAAGCCCCTCGTCTATAGAATGCTCTCTCAAAACACAACACTATCTGTTGCTACAGTCCAATCTTCAGGTATGTTCCACGTAATCAATGTTACAGGACATCGTCATCCGGCGCACTAAATTACATAATTTCTTATAATTTCCATGCATGTAAGACATGAATGGTTTAATCTACAATGTGGATAAGTGCACTTACCTTTTGTGGTCGAATGAAATTAATTTTATATTATTTTATTACACATTATATTAATTAATTGCACTGCTTCAACTGCGAACACAATGAACTAACAATCTAATAAAAACAGACCGTTGAGAGAAAGGCTTTATGCATAAGACCAGGACAACATCTGCATTGGGATATATCATCTGTGTTGTGGTCTTCCAAATAAGAGATGGAATCAAACTCGTCTGTTGTTCTTCTTAGAAAAAAAATAAAAAAATTCTTCTTTCGCAATTTCATTTGCCTTGAATATTACATGACTCAAATCATTAAGAAGCATGGCTTCGACAAAAGACTTTTGTAATGACCCTCAAGTTAATCACCGTTTAAAATTAAGGCTGATGTTTAATGAGTTCTCCAGTCAAAGTTTACAGCATGATACAGCCCAGTCGTTAAACACAGCAGCTGTTAAAGATGTTCTGGGGTTTAGAGGCAACTTTCAACTGGCTTAATCACATGGATAGGGTGACCCTGCAGCTAGCACGTTAAATGTGGCCACTATAAACTTCTACATTTAAGTATTTATGTATGGAGTTGGTATCGATTGAATCCTGACTACACCACAGAGAACTCACTGGGAATAACGTGTGCAATCTGATGATGTGGAATATAATTAATTGTAACCAAACAGTTTTCAGTGTTGCATTTTAAGTGGCGTGATTGCTCATTTATCGTCAATTAAATGGTCCTTTTAACAGTTCAACGAAAACTTAAATTGAGTGGTATATGTGATTAAACAGACAATGACATGTAAACCAGTCGAACATGTATCAGAATTGAACACCTACTGTTCTGGGATTGATTGATTAAGCATTAATTAGCAACCAGGGTTGAAATGTCGTCTCTTTTTTGGTCAAGACATCGAGTGAGAAACATGACATTTTGTTTACAATTTCTACTTTCTATCCTGTCTCTTTAAGGTGAGAACTTTTACATATTGGAGGATAGTCTCATGAGGTTTCACATATTGGAGGATAGTCTCATGAGGTTTTACATATTGGAGGATAGTCTCATGAGGTTTCACATATTGGAGGATAGTCTCATGAGGTTTCACATATTGGAGGATAGTCTCATGAGGTTTCACATATTGGAGGATAGTCTCATGAGGTTTTACATATTGGAGGATAGTCTCATGAGGTTTTACATATTGGAGGATAGTCTCATGAGGTTTTACATATTGGAGGATAGTCTCATGAGGTTTCACATATTGGAGGATAGTCTCATGAGGTTTCACATATTGGAGGATAGTCTCATGAGGTTTCACATATTGGAGGATAGTCTCATGAGGTTTCACATATTGGAGGATAGTCTCATGAGGTTTTACATATTGGAGGATAGTCTCATGAGGTTTTACATATTGGAGGATAGTCTCATGAGGTTTTACATATTGGAGGATAGTCTCATGAGGTTTCACATATTGGAGGATAGTCTCATGAGGTTTCACATATTGGAGGATAGTCTCATGAGGTTTTACATATTGGAGGATAGTCTCATGAGGTTTGATATTTCATTCAGTCAGATTTTGGCTGACGTAATTTTTAACAATTTCTTTAAAATCTGTTCCTGGTTAATGACTTCACTACACATTCGTTGCATGTCGGGAGAATCTTCTCCAAATCGTTATACAAGGAGATCAGTGTTATCAATGGCTGTGTGACGTAGGACAAGCAATTGAAAGGGAAGCGACAAACATAAATTAAACAATCTGAACATTATTAGATGTCAATCTAAAATGGAATTTTATACATACATTTGAAAACTTCAAAAAGAAACATTGATTATATAATACTGATAATTCTAGTACAAAGACCCGTTTAACGAATGAAGTTAAGGCGTTCTTATTAAGTTAAGATGGCGATTTGTACAATTGGAAATAAGGAACTCTGATTCGAATACTAATAAATCTAGTACAAAGAACTGTTTAATGACCTAAGAAAAGGCATTCTTCTGTCCCTTTGACGTTGTTTGTAGGTAACTTTAGCCTTGAAGTAATTTTTTTTATTAATAAACACCATAGATTGGAAGGGAAAATAGCATTGTGAAACCAATCCACAGAGAAAAGACTCTAATGGAGATGGAGAACTGTTCATTAGTGTTGCGAACAGAAAGTGCACACAAGCACTTATGTGACTGAATCAAGGAGAGATCCTCTCAGTATTGCGTCAGCAGGTAAGTTGAGAACAGTCCTTGAGACGGGTTTGATGAGTTCACTCTGTCTGCCTTCCTCATCGTTCTGATTGGTTCGTGTTCTGTAAAACTCCTCTAAGACACATCAACTTCAATCGAGTGGTTCTTTCAACTGAATGTGTCCTTCGGGAAATCATTCCATACGAAGTGGAAGTGGCCCAATTGCATGTTTTAACCTAAATGTTCTTTCTTCCTTCCTTAATTTCATGCGTGATTCAAACATTTCCTAAGGATGGTTACTTTCAGTTTCATATAATAGTGATACAATAAATCATTACAATTAACCTTTATTTTGAAATGTATAGTATCTACACAATTTTCATTAAATCATTTAGGAAATATCTCATGATGATTCCATTTGTTGCTGAATGGGATTGTATTTGATTTTATTGAGATCCACACTCAGATCCTATCTGAAAGTTTTTCCTAAATTGTAACACTTCTTCGTCAAATAGAAATTGAACCAATCGACAGCACATACAAAAATATAAACTCCCGAATAAAGTTTTTCTGAAGCACATTCAACATCATGATGAAGCACAAGGAAATAGTTTCCAAATTTTGTATTCAACATAATGAATTTTGCATCACTAATGACAATCAATCCTTTCAACTTTTACTTCATTGTCTGTTTAATCAACCGTGACATCGGATACTCTCATCAGTTTCTAAAATCAATAATTTCATTTAGTTTGTGGCTTCTGTGCTTATCCATTACATTTTAAGGTCGTTAATTTTGTCCAAAGGCTTTTTCGATCATCGAGTTACTTAGAACATGAATAACAAGCACAGAACCCGGGAGAACACACTATAACATATGTATAGGTACACATGTATGTTTTAGTTATTTCTTGCACCTTTACAGCAATGATCTAATCCATGAATGAAGTAGAAGTATTTATAAAACATGGATGTGTAGGACAAATAGCTCATCAGGATTGGCCCATGATCCTAGCCACTATTGGAACTCCGCACTGCACTGGGAATACAACCTTCATTAACAGAGACCACGTGCGTATGAAATTACAGATTTGAAACGCGACCACTGAACATGGGACATTTGGCCGTGGACATGAGTATAAGACATCCCATTTCCCGTCAAGTACAGAACGTGCTGCAGTACAACACAATTTTCAGGTATCCATATGCTTCTTTATCTCAGAATTTAAATACCAAACCATGACGTGATGTCAACTAGCAATCCTGATTCAACTTAGTTCCCTGCATACAAAATGTATGTACACAACACATGGATATTTGACTGAGCATGTTTACCTGAATTAACTAGAAAGAGACTGGAAGTAGACCGACAGAAGGTTACTTTAAACAAATAATAATCATTCCGATAAAGTAGACAATATCTATAAAGCGAATAACATCATATGATGGCAGTTCAAATATAAAGTGTGACAAGAATGAGAACTATAACAAAACATTCCAAACACACATTCTGAGGTCGTATTGCTTTACACAGATTACTCTTGTAGACTGTATTTACTTATGAGTAATGACTGGACTCAACATAGTTCTCTATGAGCGTGGACATGGTGATGACATATTAGACTGTAGACTGGAGGCTTATTTGTTTCTCCCCGCGTGGCAGGTGTTTGTACGAGGTGGTAAATAAATAAACAAGCAACCCCACACTATGCAAGTGAGAAATTCTACAGGAAGGTGGTGTTTCATTTCCATGCTCTTGTTTGACGATCTTTCTTTGCAGTCATTTCCTGTCATAAGTAATTTTAGATATATATTGGCGGTTTCTCATGCACAGTTCGCGTTTCATCTGAGCAGCCAGCAGTCTGACATGTGTCTTAGTGGTAGCGAGATGATGGTAACAACATTGACTTTTACTTATCATATCTTCACCGTGTTACGATTGAATCTCTTTTTGTTATCTGAAAAAAGTTAATAATTTGTATCTACCAGTTTTACTTTTACCTCTTAAGGGAATAGCAACAATAATTAAGCTAATGTTTATGCAATTATAATTTTTTTTACACCAGAAAATGAAGACCTATGTCCTCTATGATGGAAGAAATCAAGTATAAAGAATATTGGTTTTCAGAACCTCCTTGACATGTTGAGTCATAAAGCAGGTATAACGTTGAGGCCCCGTCCTGTAGGTTAAATACTAAGTACAAAGTAGGTAATATAAATATCTTGCATCAAGGTGTTAAATGTATGTTTGAACTTGTAATCATAACAAGTGATGCAAACAGGAAATCTATATTCTGTATGTTGTTTCAATTGGTCTATTGTCGAAAGACCCTGTACTGAAATATACTCTGACTCCAGAAAATGTCAATATCCATTGGCTAATGAAGCAGTTTATGTCTGTTTTAGTTCCCTCATTTTTTACTTCCTCTAATGTTTTGTCATTAACGGCTTCAAAGGATTGGCCTCGTTTGTAATCTCACATATTTCAGGGTATCTCAAGTCTTAATTGGAGAGATAAATTGGAAAAGCGGTCAATAATTCTTAAAACACAAGACTTGTATCTTGTATCAGCTTCCTGAATGGGGAAACCAGTGAATTGTAGAGAGTAAAGATCAATAACTATAGGATGGTTTCATAAGTTCTTCAGTTGGGGACATGGTTATGAACAGGAGACAATGTGATGATATTACTTGTAATGTTCATTATAGGGTCCTGGTGAAGTACTAAGCATATACTCCGAAACGTCGCATATGTTCCCAAAAAAGAAGTTATTGTTCGGAAAATATTGTTCACTTGTGTATTCTACTTCTAAATGACCTTCAAAGCCTTGAATATCTAAATATATTTGAGTATATGAGATATATAACTCCTGAGTTATTCTGAATATCCTACGAATCATAAAATTAAAACATGTGTAAATCCTATTTATTATTGTTTCCAGTAATGTCTCTATTTCTACTGTGAAAATCTGTCAATAAATAACAAATTCTCTCTTTATTTTCTAACTCGGTGATTGTAATGAGTAGAGTAGAGTAGCCATATCCTCGTTCCCGGGCCTTCGTTCTCGCTAGAATAGGGATAGGGCTACTACAGGTAAAATGAATGTCAAGGTCATGAATGACTGACTGTTGAGATTTAATGCCGTAGTACATTCGGAGAAATGATATGTAGGTATTGTTTTTTTTGGGTTTTTTTTACATCTGTAGTTTCACTCGGCGGTTCTAATCTGCCCCTGCATAGGTGCTGTGAACATCGTGGAACTTAATAAAGGATTTTAAAGGGTGAGTTTTCGGTGATTTTCGTGAGCGGGGAAATTGGCTTGAAAGTTTGGAGGTAGCGATATACCTTTATACCTCGCATATATTTTGAAATAATGATCCGATTGTGACCATTTATAGCTCATGTTGTAGGGAAATCATTTAGATTTCGCATCGTAGTCATCGACTGTGCCATAAAAATTGATTTTGATGCGAAATATGACTTTGAAAGAGAGCATGGCATGGTTTCGTCGTTACATCCATTTCCTTTTATATGGTGATATGGTAGGGTCTATATAGGTATATGTCATTCAAACGCTGTTTCTAAGAGATATATGCCCCTGTGCCAGGATGAATACACGCTATAATTATCTCATCAGATGCACTGTTGCACGATGGGAAAACGTCGTCTTGGCTTTCACACTCAAATGTCACACAGTGCTAAGGTTTTAAATGGAAGAAGAATCTGAGACTGAATCGATGTGCAATTTAGAGTTATTATTACTGACGCTCGAATAGATCCACTATATATTCCTGGCCTAGAATCTTCCGCACTAAATAGAATATATTGAACAGTGCACATATCACATACCTACATGCTACGTTCTCCTGGTAGTAATTATAATGTGTACTGTTTTCTGTAGCTTCTCCTGGTAGTAATTGTAATGTGTACTGTTTTCTGTAGCTTCTCCTGGTAGTAATTGTAATGTGTACTGTTTTCTGTAGCTTCTCCTGGTAGTAATTGTAATGTGTACTGTTTTCTGTAGCTTCCCCTGGTAGTAATTGTAATGTGTACTGTTTTCTGTAGCTTCTCCTGGTAGTAATTGTAATGTGTACTGTTTTCTGTAGCTTCTCCTGGTAGTAATTGTAATGTGTACTGTTTTCTGTAGCTTCTCCTGGTAGTAATTGTAATGTGTACTGTTTTCTGTAGCTTCTCCTGGTAGTAATTGTAATTTGTACTGTTTTCTGTAGCTTCTCCTGGTAGTAATTGTAATGTGTACTGTTTTCTGTAGCTTCTCCTGGTAGTAATTGTAATGTGTACTGTTTTCTGTAGCTTCTCCTGGTAGTAATTGTAATGTGTACTGTTTTCTGTAGCTTCTCCTGGTAGTAATTGTAATGTGTACTGTTTTCTGTAGCTTCTCCTGGTAGTAATTGTAAGTTGTACTGTTTTCTGTAGCTTCTCCTGGTAGTAATTGTAATGTGTACTGTTTTCTGTAGCTTCTCCTGGTAGTAATTGTAAGTTGTACTGTTTTCTGTAGCTTCTCCTGGTAGTAATTGTAAGTTGTACTGTTTTCTGTAGCTTCTCCTGGTAGTAATTGTAATGTGTACTGTTTTATGTGGCTTCTCCTGCTTCTGGATGGGTGGCTGGTTTCACTGCCAATTTAACAACGCACTAACAGAGAAGTTAAATTGGGAATCGTTATTTCATATGTTGTTTTTTTAGGCTTGATGGCCTCTATAGCCTTCAATCTGTAGATCTACATCCGTTCAGCTTCATAACAATTAGAATCCAAATGCAGGACCTTCTTATCTCCCTGTTGATGAGTAAACAGATAGGACAAATAATTAGATACTTTTTTAAAAGGTTTTAAATATTTAAAATAGATTAAATCAATATTACCAAATATTGTTTATTGTATTTTTACATGTATGTTCTAGTATTCACTAAAGTCGTGAATGTGTTAATCAAAGTTACTAATACTGATTACAAATTTCTTGATATTATCCATAAATGTTTAGCTGAGGAATGGGGATCTCTCAATAGTATTGTCCAGCGACAGTAGTTTCTTAGTGAAGGCGAGTGCAACAAGAATAAAGAACAACAATATTGATTTACAGAGCCTCTTCAACTTGAAGCTTGACATTTGAAGGCATCAAAACCACTTTATAACACACTGGAAGTTCCATGATAGATCAACGTGCGGTCATAATGCCCAATAAATATGATCGAGATAAAATCTTGTTGAAAAGAGTCTTGTATCAGCAATTTATATGAATTTAAAATGTTCAACGACCTCAATTCTCTACAATCTGTTTGTTAAATACGTCATTTGAAGAAGTTGTCTTTTAGAATCCTCTCACGATTGAATAATGGCTGGTCAAGTGAGTATGTTCCTACCTCGTGGTTGATAGGTCACTCTTAGAACTGTGTTCTTATTTCTATTCATCACATATGTACCTATGTATTTTCATGATCTGTTTGTTGCTTATTCAAATTAAAGTCAACTGTAGAAGAGAAAGTCTACGAACATGTTTTGAAAAAGCTATGGAATTATACATTCCAATGAGACAAAAGACTTGTCAATAGTGCTCTGTCAAAAGTCACAACTCTGTTTGAATCAAGTCCATGCTTTAGCAGTAGATTTATTAAATAGAAAATATCAAATGATTTGAATAATGAACGAGATATTGTCAGTCCAAATGTGTTGTTTTACTACTGTACATAAGAAATAACAATATCATAGCTTTTCATTGACATCAGTCGAGGAAACATTTACAAACAATGATATGGTTTGATATGTAAATTAAATCGTTTCAAGTTTAATATTATTGTGTAATTAAAATGGGTGAATCAGAGAGTAACATTATTAACAGTTTTTTTCATGCAATAGATGTGTTTCTATACCTAAGACTGACTTATTCATGAATAAAGATTTTCATACAACTACAAACTATAGCCAGAAATGTCAAACTGGCCTTCACTCATCCAACCATTACAACTCTGGAATTGGTGATACTTGTGTCATTAAATACGGGATTATTCCTGAAGTGGAAATAATCAATAGGATTTCCTTCCTGATTGGAACTGTACCGCCTCGCTTCATGTCAATTGATCAACTCAGTGCTGCAGAAAAGTTAAACATTCAGTTCAATTTCTCTCTGTACAGGAACCTCCAACTGAGTGCAACCGAAACAGGCACTTCCTTTACACAGGGCTTCATTAATATGATTTAGATGCGATTTATAAAGAGGCATATTACCGTCTTTTAAAATTATCTCTTTCTCTTTCTGAGACAGATGTAATCAAACTTTATAAGACATTTTCTTTTCAAGAACAGAAGAAGTGGCATGGCCATAGTGCATGATCCAAGTTTGTAATTCAATTACATAATATTTCCTGGTAGAATTGCACACAATCCGGCAAAAGATTTTATGCAGTAGGCATAACCTGGAAGTTATTTTGAGGCTCTGACTTGGACATTGAATATTATGTACATTTACGATTTGCAATTTTAGTATATTCCTGCTGACCACCAGATGTAAATACCATTACCGAGCGTTGTCTAAGTTATTCAATGAGAACCATTTATTAACATTTACTGTAATATTTAAAAAGAATTAAGGCTGAATCCATTGTTACTATAACTGCTATTCATGCATTGGATGCTTCAATTAAACAATGTCTCCAGCTAATATCCCATTCAATCTGAGAAACTTTGTAAATGCAAGATAGGGCTTTTTGACAATACAACTGGTCTTTAGTGTTAAGTAAAGATTCAGTCAACTCTACATCATATTGGTCGGGAAAAGTCATGAAACTAGGAATAAATAAATAATTGACTCTCACATCGAGATAAGTTTGTTCTTCACATCGCAGTAGGATACCCATAATTGCCAACTAGTGTCAGCATTTGCTTCCATTCTATTTCACTGGTATTCAATAATTTGTGATCTTGATGGAAATAAATGCTTGTCACAAGGGATGTATATTAGGAATGTATGAATGTATGAATGTTATGTTAATGAATCAGTAGGAATTGGTTTTCAAACCAAGATATTGATGACTTCTACACGTACATGTATGTTCCCATTCTTTTGACGTCATTCACAACAAACTCTTAAATGGACTTGGCGGTGGCGACATGATTTAGATGCATTACTTTCGCATCAGTTCGTCCCATGTGAATCACACTGTCCCAACTCCTAAAACTTGTTTTTGACATTCTAAAGTTGCAGTGTTCTGAAACGAACTGATATTGGAACATGTTTACCTTCATAACATATTTATTTCAACATTTAAAAAAAACTCTAGTTCCAGGTTGCTCTAAGTTGTATATTTGTAAATGTAAATTTCGAATGTTTTTCTATATTCTGTTTGTTGATAATGCCATAACAAGGGATGTTGATATTAGTTCTTTAATATTCTAGCTGAAATAATGTAAAATGAGTAAAGAGAAAATAGCAGTCAACTTTGATGTTACAATTATTCCCAAACTGTTTTATATCCATGTCACGTGATCAAATGGTCCTACCGAAAAAAGCTATTTACTGCCATGTAACTTGGTATGGAGAATAGTAGTACTCAGAAAAAAGTGGAGATAGAGCAACGTGGTTCTCATGTGACGAGTTGATGATTTGACGAGGAATGTTTGAATTTGAAGTTGCATTAGATGAATTTGATAACATTCCAGCAGAAGAGGAACTGTTATCAAGTGACTGAATTCACTTTTATTATTATTTATTGACATGGACCCCTTGTCGCCTTTTACATTAGATAAGTGTTATTCTATATTGATAAGATTAAATACAAAAACGAAATGTTTCTCGAACACCGGCACATCCCTTTTAAGTGTGCACTTGGTAGCTTTTTAAAGTCATTCCAAAAAATAGATAAAAACATTTTGCTGCAACATTTTCATTTGTCCACCAAATATTCAGGTCTACAGATGCGTTTCCATTTTGTATAATTCCAGCACTTCTCCCATCTCGTCATTATTTTTTCTAACAACAACTTAAATTGAAGTCCTACTGCCCTCATCACTTGTGCCCGAGAAACATTTAACTTGTTTATGTAGCCTATCAAATGATCTACTGCTGAAATGAATCTCTTTCTGACTAGAATACATAAGTAAATACACAAGTCTAGTTATCTAAGTTATTGTGCAAGGTAGGCAGGTGCTTGAACTGTCTCTGATTGTTAGCAAATTGCAAATGATACAAAATAGAAAGTCCAATCGAATGGCGATTCAAGTACAAGGGACTATTGGAATGTAGATAAACTTACATCAATAGAATTACTTCAGACATCACTTAAATAGAACAGCCTGTAATGAAAACGTAATGACACTTAATCATCCGTGTACAGATTATTGTGGTCTAAATCCGGGCTTTATTATCTTCCACTCGGGTGACACCTGCTGTAAATATGATGTAAATCAATCTTTTATATAAGCACATTGTTCGATCGGCTCTCTAGAGAGGTTTTGGTCCCAATTGTAAGTATCTGCACCGGCTACAAGAGGACGATGATGGATTCCTTTTAACAGAAATCAATGTTCAATCATCCCGACAAGAATGTCAAACTAAGCACCTCGTCAAAAAAGTGTTCTCTCAAAACACAACACTACCTGTTGCTACAGTCCAATCTTCAGGTATGTTCCACGTAATCAATGTTACAGGACATCGTCATCCGGCGCACTAAATGACATAATTTCTCCATGTAAGACTGATGTGTACACATGTATGTTGTTATCTACAATGTGGATTAATTCATTTACCCTTTGTAGTCGAATGTAATTAATTTAATGTTATCTATTTACATGGTATATTAATTAATTGTACTGCTTCAACTGCCGACTATATACAAAACACAAATGTTGATCAGATCTATGAAAGGCAAGGTTTGTGCATAAGACAAGGACTACATCTACATCGGGATGCATCTTGTGTGTTGTGGTTCTACAAGTTAAGGAAGTACCAGATAAGAGATGGAAGCAAACTCGTATGTTAAACTTCTTAGAAAAAAAAGAAAAAAATTCTCCTTTCACATTTTCATTGCCTTGAATATAACAGGACTGAGAGACTTTGTATAATGGCCCTCAAGTTAATCACCAGTTAAAATTAATGCTGATGTTTAATGAGTTCTCCAGTCAAAGTTTACAGCATGATACAGACCAGTCGTTAAACACAGCAGCAGTTAAAGATGTGCTGGGGTTAAGAGGCAACTTTCAACTGGCTTAATCACATGGATAAGGTGAACCTGCAGCTAGCACGTTAAATGTGGCAACTATAAACTTCTACATTTAAGTATTTATGTGTGAAGTTGGTATCGATTGAATCCTGAATACATCACAGAGAACCGATTGCAGTTCGCCCCTCACTGGGAATAACGACTACAATCTGATGCTGTGGAATGTAGTTAATTGTAACTTGACTGTACTACTTTAAGTGTTGCATTTTAAGTGGTGTGATTGCTCATTTAACGTCAATTGAATGGTCCTTTTAAAAAATTAACCAAAACATAAATTCAGTGCTATGTGCCTACTGATATGATTAAACAAAACATGTCATGTAAACCAGTGGGATATTTATCAGAATTACACACTTACTGTTTTGGGATTAATGGATTATGCTATAACTCCAAACTAAGATCAGGGTTGAAGTGGCGGTTCTCCTTTGGTCAAGACAAAGCTTTTCGTTTACAATTTCTTATTTCAATCCTGTCTTTTTAAGGTGAACATTTGTATATATTGGAGGATCGTCTCATGAGGTTTGATTTCCAATTTTCCAGTGATTCCTATTCAATTCAGCCAGATTTAGCTGATTAGATTTATCATTTGTTCCTTGTTAATGACTTCACCCCATGCTACATACTGGTTGCATCTCGGGAGAATCTTCTGCAACTCGTTCTTTAAGGAGATCATTGTGATCAATGGCTGTGTTACGTAAAACATGCAATTGAAAGGGAACTGACAGCAATAAATTAACCGATCTGAACATTATTAGATGTAAATACTGAAATCTAAAATGGAGTTTTGTACATTTTGCATCACTAATGACAATCACTCCTTTCAACTTCTACTTCATTGTCTGTTTAATCAATCGTGACACCAGATATGCTCATCAGTTTCTGAAAATCAATAATTTCAGTTTCTGGCTGGTTTTACAGTCGTTCATTTTGTCCAAAAGCTTTTTCGATCCTTGAAAATGAATAATTAGCACAGAACCAGGAAGTACAAACTATAACATATATATAGGTACACATGTATATTTTTGTTATTTCTTGCACCTTTACAGCAATGATCTAATCCATGAATGAAGTAGAAGTATTTATAAAACATGGAAGTGTAGGAAAAATAGCTCATCAGGATTGGCCCATGATCCCAGCCACTATTGGAACTCCACAGTGCTGTACTCGAAACCATTTGTAACTATACCTCCACTGGGGAATCGCCCTTTAGTTGCAGAGACCATGTGCGTATGAATTTATTGATTTGAAATCTTTATTATGCCACACGCATAAATCGACCATTCAACATGGAACACTTTGCTGTGAACATGAGTATAAGTCATTTCATTGAACATGGAACATTTGGCTGTGAACATGAGTATAAGTCATCGAATTTTCCGTCAAGTACAGAACGTGCCAAAGTACAACAACAAAAGTTTTAGTTTCTTTTTCTCAGAATCTAAATACCAAACCATGATGTGATGTCATCTAGCAATCCTGATTCAACTTAGTTCCCTGCATACAAAATGTATGTACACAACACATGGATATTTGACTGAGGATGTTTACTTGAATGAACTAGAACGAGACTGGAACTAGACCGATAGATGGTTACTTAAATTTGTTGTATCATTCCGATAAGCTAGACACGATTTATTAATGGGGTAACATGGCAGTTCACATATAAAGTCTGACATGAAAAAGAAGTATAAGAAAACAGTCCAAAACACATTCTGAGGTGGTATTTCTTTACACACATGTGTCTCTCATAGACTGTATTTTCTTTTGAGTTATGGCTGGACCAAACTTAGATCTGTATAAGTGTGGACATGGAAGTGACATATTAGACTGTAGACTGGAAGCTTATTTGTTTCTCCCCGTGTGGGAGGTGTTTGCACGAGATGGTTAATGAATAAACAAGCAACCCCACACTCTGTAAGCGAGAAATTCTACAGAACGTTGCTGTTTCATTTCCATTTTCTTGCTTGACGATCTTTCTTTCCAGTCAGTTTCCTGTCATAAGTTATTTGAGATATATATTCGACGGTTTCTCACGCATGATTCCCTTTTCATCTAAGCATCTGACATATGTAACGAGATGATGGTTACTACATCGACTTTTACTTGATATATACTCACTTTGATTAAATTTGTTTTATTATTTGAAAAAAGTTAATAATTTATATTTACCAGTTTTACCCTTAGCTCCAAATGGATTAAGAATAGCAACACAAAATTAGCTAAAGATCTAGATTAGCTATGCACAAACATCTCATAGGGTTATCACTAACGAAAGTATTCCTTCTTGCACTTGCGGGTGATAATAGTCGCAGCAGTTCGTGCTTGTTGATACATTTGTCTATATTTGTCAGTGGACTTCAAGACGTTGTTTTCCCCACTTCGTTCAGCTCTTCTACGATGGCATTTAGCTGCATGAACTTCATGACTGTACAAATGTGTGTTTTTTCTCAACAACGAGAGCATGTTTATCCACCAGCCCTGAAAGGATATCTTGATACATTGAGCATTAGGTTAAATGATAGTTCAACATGATAGAGAGATATGATTGAGATACAAAATAGGCAATATACATGTCTTTCATCACGTTATGTTTAAACTGGTATTGATAAAGTTGTAATGCCATCACCAGAAGTAACTGTTGGAGCTGTACATGATTAGTGTAAAGAAATGCAATCAGGAACAGCTTTATTCTGTAAGGTGTTTCAATTGGTTTATTGTCCTCTCTATTGAATGATCATGTACCGAAACATAATCTGACTCCAGTCAATGTCAGTATCCCTTGGCTAATGAAGCAGTTTATGTTTTATTTAGTTCCCTCTTTTTTACTTCCTCTAATGTTTTGTCAGTAACGGCTTCAAAGGAATGACCTCGTTAGTAATCTCTCATAAGTCAGGGTATCTCAAGTCTTAAATGGAGGTATAAATTGGAAAAGCGGTCAATAATTCTTAAAACACAAGACTTGTATCTTGTATCAGCTTCCTCAATGGGGAACAAGCGACTTGTAGAGAGTAAAGATCAATAACTGTAGGATGGTGTCATAAGTTCTCAAACGATTAATATGTCTTTACTGGGTCACCACACATTCCTTCTTGTTGAAGGGGTAAACATATACTCCGAAACGTCGTGTATGTTAACTTTAAGGAAGTTGTTATTCAGAAGGAAAGAATTCACTTATTCCACTTCTAAATGACCTTCCAAGACTTGAACATCTAAATACATATGAGTAAAAACGATAACAAGCTAAATGTACAGCTGAAGTGTAGATATGTACAATTCTTTCGTCACCTGCTGTTATTTTGAAGAACTCTTCTCCAATCCAAATATGTTTTACAACAGGCATTACAACACAACAAACTATCGAATACTGACTGAATGGACAGGTCCTCTGGACTATCTGTAATTGAATCAGCGAGAGTTCTTTGACTCCATAATCTGATAGTGGAGTGATGGGGTCAGCTATGTTTACCTTCTTCCTGCGTGTGATTGGTTGGCCACTGTGAAGAACACTTCAGAGGCTCTCTAATGTGGAAATACGGGTTTCAAATATCTTTAATTTCCAAGAAAAGACCATAGTTTAATACTCTGTTTAATTCACTGCATCTAATTTTAGAGTAGGTAGTTCAAATGTTTTGGATTTACATTATGTTTATATCTTATATATAAAGAAACACCCTCAATATGGTTCTTACTTTGCAACCGCTATTTCTTATGTTGCTAAGTATCGTTTCATGAACTAAACATAACCCAATCAGCCAGTGTTTACGTCTCCCTGAGGATTAAGTGGTGACAAAGTGATTATTTATGACCTAGAAACTAGAACGTTTCTCTATTGCACCGCGAACAAAGTAGTGATCCTGAGGATTCAAGTGTTTGTTCTTCATGATCAGCTGATTTGAATGAATAAACTTAACATAGTCCAATCAGCTGATTTGTACCTCTCTCAAGGTATACATTGGTCACTAAGTGAGTGTGGATTCAAAAATAAGTGTTCTGTTTCTTCAAATATCTGTTACTTACTCAAATTAGACAGGTATCATGGCCTAAATTATGTATACCCACAGATGTCACAAATTAAAATGTTTTGCTAATTTACTCACTTGTTTGAGCTTCCTGTCTGATTTCATGCAGCCAGGTTCTATCGGTTGCTTTTGACATGGTCGCAATATCAGCGCAACTATAACGCTGATCTTTGGGAAAGTGTTAGATATCTATTCTTAGCTTTACATCATATCTGCAGGTACGTTAGATGATTAACATGCCAACAGATACGGTGAATATTGTAATAGTAAATAGAAACGTGTGCGAATGTTCGGTAATTCTTGTTTATTGTTGCTATATAAGTTGTATATTAGGCTGAAAATTCCCATTTTTGTTCACCTAACTTCACTCTTTAAAATATGAAGGTAATAAAGTCCTCTCCAGGCATTAATAGGTAAGCAAGAACATTGGACATTGAAAATTATACTTATGATATATACAACTGAGTGTTATACTTTATTTTGCACGTCTGTTTATGTTGTATATTAGGCTTTTTCACCTTACTTCACTTTACTTCACCTCTAAAATATGGAAGTAGTAAAGTCCTCTCCAGTCAGATAGAGGTCAGGAAGAGAGTGTAATAATTAAGGGCAATGTTACAAAATCGATAAATAAAACTTTTAAACTTTTTAAACTTTTATTCATTACTGTGGTCAATGTTCTTGTTTAAACATGTTATGAGATCACATCTCGTGTTAGTGTCAGCTACTTTGACCAAAACATTACTGAGAATTGCTACCATGGAAACGAAATTCATCAAATTTTGACTGTGCATCTTTTACAGCGATAAAGCTATCACCATCTAGCCCCTTTCGGTGTTACCTAATGTGTCTGCTGTGGTTCTTGTTGTTGTTTGTAGAGACATCATGAGACATCAGACGCCAGGATGAATACACGCTATAATTATCTCATCAGGTGCACTGTTGCATGATGGGAAAACGTTGTCTTGGCTTTCACACTCAAATGTCACGTTGTGCTGAGATTTTAAATGAAAGAATAATCTGAGACTAATCGATTACCTGATGTGCAATTTGGAGTTATTATTATTGATAAATGTTCGAACAAATAAACTATCCACTATATATTCCTGTCCTGATTCAGAATCGTCCAAACTAAACAGAATATATAGAACAGTACTCACATGCTATTTCTCTTGTATCAGTATTCTGTAACTTGTACGGTTCTTAAGCTTCTCCTGCTTATGGCGTGACAATAAGGTACATTCTAACCCTGTACACTTACGTCATGTATAGGAATGAAACAAGGGACATAAACAACCATTGCCATAGACAAGACAGGGACACTTCAAGGAACCACCAAATACATGTATCTAGTTTTCCTAAAATAATTGCAAGAACTCCTAATGTACGCAATAAGCCAGAAGGTATTACCTTAAACGATGATCACTAGCATAACATAAACTGAATCATCAAGTAACTTCTGCTACTTCCATTCAACCAACCAATTAATCAATCACCAATTGACCGACCAACCGACTGACAAAACTCCTGATATATACGTTTCTGTAGCTCTCAGTAATGGCAATTGTTAAGTCGAGATGGTTTCACAGCCAATTTAACCACGGAAGTTCAATTGGAATCGTTATTTCATATGTAGTGTTTGAGCTTGAAGGCCTCTATAGCGTTCAATCTGTAGATCTAATTCTGACCAACTTCATAACAATCAGAATATGTCCAAATGCACGACCAGAATATCGTCCTGTTAATGAGTAAACAGATAGGACAATACATAACATACTTATTTTAAAGGTTTTAAATATATAAAATAAATTAAATCAATATTACAAAATATTGTTTATTGTATGATCTATAGATAGGTTCTAGTGTTCACTTAAGTCGTTAAAATGCTGATCAAAGTTATTGGTGCTGATTAAAATTGTTTCAGCCACTGTACACAGATAACATATTAATAACTTCTCTCCTATTTCTTGATCTTAACCTTAGCCGGGGATTAGGGACACTAAAGTCTTTAAATTGCTGATCAATTACATTACACAGATAAAATGTTCAGAAAGTTTCTAAAATTTCTTGATCTTATCCCAAACGTTTTAGCTCGGGATAAGGACACTTCGTTCATTACAACCCCGTCTATAGCGACATTAATTAGGGCGAGTGCAACAGGAATAACGACAACTATTGATTTACAGAGCCTCTTCAACTTGAAGCTTGACATTTGAAGGCACAAAACCAGTTTGTAAAACACTTGAGGTTCCATGATAGATCAAAGTGAGGTTGATGAAAATCGAAATGGCCGAGAGATATGATCGAGATAAAAGTTGTAAAAGAGTCTTGTATCAGCAATTTATCTGAAGGACATCACAGGTCACTGATAATATTGACACTTCATGAGACCTGAACGATGAAATGATGCAATAAAACGTGATCACGTGCAACTTCATTGGTTGTGTTGTTTTTATAAGTATCTTAGCTTTTTATAGAATGTGCACTGAAGAGTGGTCTAACATAAGGAAATATCAGAAACTGGGATGTTAAGAAGAGATGGGACCCAGAAATGGAACTCACTTATGGTAACATTTTGCAACAACAATGTATTGTTGTGAATAAGTCTCAATATGTGCATTACGTTTTTGGCAGTAGAGGCTTCTCTCCTTAATGAAGCAATGTATGCCTATTCCAGTTCTGTCTCCTTTGGTTCTGTTCCTGTGCAACACTGGACTGTCATGTTATTAACACCATCAGAGTATGTCCTGGCCTCAACTCAAAGCGTAAATAAGAAGAAAATGGATTTATAACAGAAGACTTCAATCTTGAAAATCTGAATTCTGAATCTGAAAAAGCCTCCTTAATAAAAACACAAGTGATCAATGCATGAACAGTTGTTTCAACAGTTTACACACATCAATACTCATTCACCAGAGGATATATAAACAACATGTACACATGAACATTTGTAATCTGTCTTTCGTATATGTCATGAATATCTATCAACTTCTGAAAAACGATAACCAAAAGAAAGTTAAAAAATGGATGTAATGTTTCGTTAAAATAAAAACAAAATAGAAGTTCAGCGACCCCAATTCCCCTCAGTCTAATTGTTAAATATGTCATTGGGAGAAGTTGTCTTTTAGAATCCTCTCTGAATTATTCAATTGCTAAAGGTCAAACTTGATGTTGAAAGGTCACTATAAGAAATGTTCTTATTTCTATTCATCATTATTGTACTTCTATATTTTAATGATCTGTTTTTTTTGGTTATTGAAATAAAAGTGCACTGGAAAAGAGCAGCTCTACGATAGTATATGCTTTTAACATATTTTGAAAATTCATGAAGTAGTGTTTTTGCAATGAGACATAAGACATTATGCAACCTTATGAAATGATTCTCTGGCTAGAAGGTAAATACACAGGTCAAGTTATCTCAGTTATTGTGCAAGGTAGGCAGGTGCTTGGACTGTCTCTGATTGTTTCTAAAAGCTGATCAATCGATTAACAAATTGCAAATAATACAAAACAGAAAGTCCCATCGAATGACGGTCAAAGTACAAGGGACCATTTGAATGTAGACAAACTTACATCAAAAGAGTTACTTCAGACATCACTTAAATAGAACAGCCTGTAATGAAAACGTAATGACACTTAATCATGCGTGTACAGATTATTGTCGTCTAAATCCGGGCTTTATTATCTTCCACTCGGGTGATACCTGCTGTAAATATGATGTAAATCAATATTTTATATAAGCACATTGTTCGACTGGTTCCCCGGGGAATCTGTAGTCCCCATTGTAAGTATCTGCACCGGCTACAAGAGGACGATGATGGATTCCCTTTAACGGAAATCAATGTTCAATCATCTGACAAGCATGTCAAACAAAGCCCCTTGTCCACAGAGTGCTCTCTCTAAACTCAACAATATCTGTCACTACAGTTCAATCTTCAGGTATGTTCCACGTAACTCAACAATATCTGTCACTACAGTTCAATCTTCAGGTATGTTCCACGTAACTCAACAATATCTGTCACTACAGTTCAATCTTCAGGTATGTTCCACGTAACTCAACAATATCTGTCACTACAGTTCAATCTTCAGGTATGTTCCACGTAACTCAACAATATCTGTCACTACAGTTCAATCTTCAGGTATGTTCCACGTAATCAATGTAACACGACACCATCACCCGGCGCACTAAATGACATACTTTCTTATTATCTCCATGCATGTAAGACTGACGTGTACACGTGTATGGTTTAGTCTACAATGTGGATAAGTGCATTTACCTTTTGTGGTCGAATGGAATTAATTTTATATTATTTCATTACACGTTATTTCAATTAATTGCATATCTTTAACTACCTACAAAATTAACTAAAAATGTAATAAAAACAGATTGTGATGAGAACTTTCAGAGAAAGGCATAAGACAAGGACAACATCTACATAGGGATTTATCAGCAAGTTTAGGATCTACCAGATAACTGATGGAAGGAAACTCGTATCGTAAACTTCTTAGACAATAATAAAAAAAATTCTCCTTTAGCAATTTCATTGCCTTGAATATATAATAATTAAGTAGCATTACTTTGACAACACGAGTCTTTGTTTAATGGCCCTCAAGTTAATCACTAGTTAAATGCTGATTTTTTTTATGAGTTCTTCAGTCAAACATTAACAGCACGATACAGCACAGTCGTTAAACACAGCAGCTCTTAAATAGGTGCTAGTGTTAAGAGAAAACTTAAAACTGGCTTAATCTCCTCGAGAGGATGAACCTGCAGCTAGCATGCTAAATGTGGCAACTATAAACTTCTACATTTAAGTATTTATGTGTGGAGTTGGTATCGACTGAATCCTAAACCCTGAACTGATTGAAGTTCGCCCCTCACTGCGAATAACGTGTACAATCTGATGCTGTGGAATGTAATTTATTGTAACCCGACAGTTTTCAGTGTTGCATTTTAAGTGGCGTGATTGCTCATTTATCGTCAATTAAATGATCCTTTTAACAATTCAACCAAAACTAAATTGAGTGTTGTATGTGATTAAACAGAAAAATGCCGTGTATACCAGTAGGAAATGTAGCACAATTAAACACTAACTGTTTTGGGATTTATTGATTAAGCTAAAATTCGCAACTAAGACCAGGGTTGAAGTGTCCTCTCTTCTTAGGTCAAGACATCGCGTTTCTATCCTGTCTCTTTGAGGTGAATTTGTTTTAAATATTGGAGGATAGTCTGATGAGGTTTGATATTTCATTTCCAATTTTCAAGTGTGGTGATTCTTATTCAATTCAGCCCGATGTTAGCTGATGTAATTTTTAACTATTTGTTAAAATCTGTTCCTGGTTAATGACTTCACCCCATGGTCGGTGCATCTAGGGGGGATGTTCTTCAACTTGTTCTTTCAGGAGATCAGTGTCTGTCGATGAAGAATATGGCATTGAAAGGGAACGGACAACAATAAATTAACCGATCTGAATATTATTATGTTATTTATATAATATTTAAATACTGAAATTAAGATGGAGATTTGGACATTTGGAAAATTCAATAAGGAACTCTGATTTTAATACTAATAAATCTAGTGCAAAGAACTGGTTAATGAACTAAGAAAAGGCATTGTTCTGTCCCTTTGACGTTGCTTATAGCTATTTTTTTTATTTATTATTATTACCTTAGATTGGAAGGGAATATGGCATTGTAAAATCAAACCACAGAGAGAAGACAATATTGAGATGGACAAAAACCAAATCACAGAGAGAAGACAATATTGAGATGGAGACATGCCATGGACTATCAATAATTGAATCAACAGGACGGCTCGATTCGTTCATCTGACACCAGGGCACTTCTACTCCAGAGTCATATTTACATCAATAGTTGTGGATACGTTCAATGGATTATCTGAACAATATCTTAAGGTGGAAGGTATTTGCCTTTATGCTGCAATGATTCATTTAAGATTGCAGTAACTTTTCATTAATAGTCCGGCAGCCAGCCCTTGTGACCGGGAAAGTGCGTCCATAGAAAATATTTGTGTTCACATTGAACCCTTTGGGTATATACTTGAGTTTCCTATAGTATATACCCACAAGCTTCAATTTCTGTAGAAACATTTTCTATGGACGCACTTTCCCACCTAGAGTGAAAATCGGGGTTTGGCTGCCGGACTTTAATGGGGTGAACAGAAAGTGCAGTAAAGCACTTATGTGACTAAATCAAGGAGAGATCCTCTCAGTATTGCGTCATCAGGTAAAGATGAGATTAGTCCTTGAGACGGGTTTGATGATTTCTCTCTGTCTGCCTTCCTCCTCGTTCTGATTGGTCCGTGTTCTGAAAAAATCCCCAAACTCAACTTTAATCAACATTTTCTTTAAGCGAATTGGGTCCATAGGGAAATTATTCTGCACGAACTATAAGTGGCTCAATTGCATGTTTTAACCTAAATGTACTTTCTGTCCATAATTAATTCAGTCCTTGGACAAGGGTACACCTTGAAACTCTCTCCTTCTATAATGATCGTCAGGTATACTTTCAGTAATTTAGTTCTCTATACCCGTGCATGCGAAACAGTTGGTCTTTGATGAGCCACTCTGAGTGTAGAAATCCCAAGATTCCAGTCTTTATGAATCAGAGCAGGCTATCAATAATTAAACTGTTATACAGGTTATCATGACACGTACCCAGGTTCTACTAACAGTAAATGTCAAATTGTTATGAACCCTATATATTTGAACATTGTGTGTAAATAATCATGTGGTATATCACTAATCACGAAGACCAAACCTTTAAAGGAACAGTGCAGTAAAACGGGACAGTTTTAGTCGTAAGTATTTTACTAGTTGTTTAAATTGATGCTGACTGGGTTGGTTCACTTCCAGAATATTGCATGATTGTTCCATTTGTTGCTGAATGAGATTTTACTTGATTAGATTGACACACACATATATATATATATATATATATATATCCTAAAATCGTGATACAATATAAATGGAAACCAAACTGACGTAATGCTGAGCCGATAGAAGTCTTTAAGCCAACGTAACAAAGTTTGCATGACGAATGACAATCACTCCTGTAAACGTCCATTCATTGTCTGCTTAGACTAGATATGCTCATCAATTTCTGACAAAAATCAATTTTTTTTTTTATTTCTATGGTGGCCAAAAAAATAAGTATGATTAGTTAAAATGAAACATTTTGCTGTGGGCATGAGTATAAATCATCCCATTTACTGTTAAATGCAGAACTTGATGCAATGCAACACGATTTTAAGGTATAAATTTGTTTTCTTTGATCAGAATCTATAGACCAAGCCACGAGTTTATGTTAACTCAATCCTGATTCAAGTTGGCTTCCTTCCATACTTAGACAGAATGTATTCACATGTACCCAACAATTGATTCTTTCCGGAGCTAGACCGTTAGACAGTAATTCTTTTAAAAACAATTATCATTCTGATAAAGTAAACAAGAGTTATGATGCTGGCAGCTCAGATATCAAGTCTAACAACATAACAACAAAAGGAACGATAAGAAAACATTCAATAGCACATTTTGAGGTGACATTGCCTTTACATGCATGTGTCTCTTGTCTCTAGCAGCAGTAATGGCGACTGACCTTAACTACATATAACTGGACCAAACATAGCTCTGTATAAGCTTGGACTAGAGACTAATTTGTTTCTCCCCGTGTGGCAGGTGTTTGTACGAGATGGTTAATGAAAAAAACAAGCAACCCCACACTCTGCAAGTGGGAAATTCTACAGGAAGTTGGTGTTTCATTTCCATTTTTCTAGCTTGATGATCCTTCTTTACAGTCAGTTCCTGTCATATGTAAGTTGAGATATATGTTCTGTTCACGCACAATTCGCGTCTCACCTGAGCAGAATGTCTGGATACATCTTGGGTTTGGCGAGATAATAGTAACCACATTGACTTTTTCTTGATACATGCTCACTGTTGATTGACTGAATGTGTTTATTATTTGATTTGATTGATTGATTTTTTTTTGCAATTTCAATATTTTGTTCATGGTATTGTACCATTTTTTTAATCAGAGATTTCCGAAACCTTCACGTTTTTGTTGAAATATATTGATAGTAATCTGCATGCACTTTTGAAGTTTGACTCTTACCTCTAAAAGGGTTAAGAATAGGAACAATAATTAAGCTAATGATTATGTATAAACATCTCATATAAAAAATGAAGATTTATGTCCTCTATGAAGGCATATGGATAAGGAGTAAAGAAGTAAAATATAAAGAATATTGATTTTCAGAACCTCATTGACACGTCATAAAGCAGGTATTACGTTGAGGCCCCGTCCTGTAGGTTAAATACTAACTGTCTGATAGCACGCAGTGTATGATGAGAGAACATGATATAGATATCTGATTGCGATAAACAAATAACAGGTCCTGTAACAAAGTAGGTAAACGTCTTGCATCAAGGTAGGTTTGAACTTGTTTTGATCGACTTATAATGCCATCATCAGAAGTAACGCATTGGACTTCATGTGAAGTAATGCAATCAGGAACAGCTCTCTCCTGTACCGAAACATAATGTGACTTATTTAGTTCCTCTTTTTTCTCTTCCTCTAATCTTTTGTTATTAACGGCTTCAAAGGAACGGCCTCGTTTGTTATATCTCATAAGTCAGGGTATCTCAAGTCTTAAATGGAGGGATAAATTGAAAAAAGCGGTCAATAATTCTTAAAACACATGACTTGTATCTTGTATCAGCTTCCTAAATGAGGAAAACAGGAAATATCAATAGCTGAAGATTGGTTCAATAAGTGTTTTCACGATCAAAATGCCTTGAGTTGAGGAGGCAACCAGAATTTAGACTGTTATTCGCTATTCGTCATTCGTCATTCGAATGACGAATAGCACATTTATTTGCTATTCGTCTTTCATTTTGTTCACATATTTGAATGACGAAAAGCAAATTTATTTGCTATTCGTCTTTCGTACTGAAGTAAAAAATTAATGACGAAAAGCAAATTTATTTGCTATTCGCCTTTCATATTGTTCACATATTTGAATGACGAAAAGCAAATTTATTTGCTGTTCGTCTTTCATACCGACGAGATAAATGAATGACAAAAAGAAATTTATTTGCTGTATGTCTTTCGTACTGTGGTGAAAAATGAATAACGAAAAGATAATTTATTTCCTATTCATCTTTCACAATAATAGCAAATGTTTTTGCTTTTTGATTTTCATTTTTCGTTTTTCGCCATTCGCCATTCAAAATCATTACTCTCTTCAGTAAATGAGATCAGCTCCATATATTTCTGAAAGTTTTTTTTACCAGTTTGATGTCAAATTATTAAATATTTTAATCAAATATTTTATTTTATCACCAATTAAAGCCCCACGATTTGGCATGGGAGCAATCTGAATTAGTGGGAAGACTTACCCCCTAAAACGGAAAAGCTCAGAACAACTGTGTAAAACATTTAAATATTGTTCTTTAAATAAAGATTTAAATTACAAATAACACCTACTTTCATTTATTTAGAACAAAAAATAGCAAAAGTAATTAATGTTTGCCTTTCAAACTTTTTTTTCGCCTTTCGCCTTTGAATGACGAATAGCAAATTTTTTCGCTTTTCGTTATTCGTCATTCGTCTTTCGCCTTTCGCCATTCAAAATCAAAACTTTCTTAGGTATATGAGGTCAATTCCATATATATTTCTCTAAGCTTTTTACCAGTTTGATGGCAAATTATTAAATATTTTAATCAAATATTTTATTTTATCACTAATTAAAAACCCAGGTTATGCTCTGGGAGCAGTCTGAATTAGTGGGAAGACTTACCAACTAGAATGGAAAATCTCAGAACAACTAGGACTTAACTTTGAATAATAATGGATGTGTAAATCATTTAAATATTATTCTTTAAATAAAGATTTGATCCCAAATAACACTTACTTTCATTTATTTAGAACGAAAAGTAGCAAAAGTAATTTCTGTTTGCCTTTCAAACTTTTTTTTGCCCTTCGCCTTTGAATGACGAATAGCAAATGTTTTCGCTTTTCGTTATTCGTTTTTTTTCGTCTTTCGCCTTTCGCCTTTAGCCTTTCGCCATTCAAACTCAATACTCTCTTAGGTAAATGAGATCAATTCCATATATATTTCTCTAAGCTTTTTACCAGTTTGATGTCAAATTATTAAATATTTTAATCAAATATTTTATTTTATCACTAATTAAAGACCTAGGATTTGCTCTGGGAACAGTCTGAATTAGTGGGAAGACTTTCCCCCTAGAATGGAAAAGCTCAGAACAACTAGGACTTAAGTTTGAATAATAATGTATGTGTAAAACATTTAAATATTATTCTTTAAATAAAGATTTGATCCCAAATAACACTTACTTTCATTTATTTAGAACAAAAAGTAGCAAAAGTAATTTCTGTTTGCCTTTCAAACTTTTTTTTCGCCTTTGAATGACGAATAGCAAATTTTTCACTTTTCGATATTCGTCATTCGTCTTACGCCTTTCGGGATTCAAACTCAAAACTCTCTTAGGTATATGAGGTCAATTCCATATATATTTCTCTAAGCTTTTTACCAGTTTGATGGCAAATTATTAAATATTTTAATCAAATATTTTATTTTATCACCAATTAAAGACCCAGGTTATGCTCTGGGAGCAGTCTGCATTAGTGGGAAGACTTACCAACTAGAATGGAAAATCTCAGAACAACTAGGACTTAACTTTGAATAATAATGAATGTGTAAAACATTTAAATATTATTCTTTAAATAAAGATTTGATCCAAAATAACACTTACTTTTATTTATTTAGAACAAAAAATAGCAAAAGTTATTTCTGTTTGCCTTTCAAACTTTTTTTTCGCCTTTCGCCTTTGAATGACGAATAGCAAATTTTTTCGCTTTTCGTTATTCGTCATTCGTCTTTTGCCTTTCGCCATTCAAACTCATAGCTCTCTTAGGTAAATGAGATCAGTTCAATATATATTTCTCTAAGCTTTTTACCAGTTTGATGGCAAATTATTAAATATTTTAATCAAATATTTTATTTTATCACCAATTAAAGACCCAGGTTATGCTCTGGGAGCAGTCTGAATTAGTGGGAAGACTTACCAACTAGAATGGAAAATCTCAGAACAACTAGGACTTAACTTTGAATAATAATGGATGTGTAAAACATTTATATATTATTCTTTAAATAGGGATTTGATCCCAAATAACACTTAGTTTTATTTATTTAGAACAAAAAATAGCAAAAGTAATTTCTGTTTGCCTTTCAAACTTTTTTTTTGCCTTTCCCCTTTGAATGACGAATAGCAAATGTTTTCGCTTTTCGTTATTTGTTTTTTTGTCTTTCGCCTTTCGCCTTTTGCCATTCAAACTCAATACTCTCTTAGGTAAATGAGATCAATTCCATATATATTTCTCTAAGCTTTTTACCAGTTTGATGGCAAATTATTAAATATTTTAATCAAATATTTTATTTTATCACTAATTAAAGACCCAGGATTTGCTCTGGGAACAGTCTGAATTAGTGGGAAGACTTTCCCCCTAGAATGGAAAAGCTCAGAACAACTAGGACTTAAGTTTGAATAGTAATGTATGTGTAAAACATTTAAATATTATTCTTTAAATAAAGATTTGATCCCAAATAACACTTACTTTCATTTATTTAGAACGAAAAATAGCAAAAATAATTTCTGTTTGCCTTTCAAACTTTTTTTTCGCCTTTCGCCTTTGAATGATGAATAGCGAATTTTTTCGCTTTTCGTTATTCGTCATTCGTCTTTCGCCTTTCGCAATTCAAACTCAAAACTCTCCTAGGTATATGAGGTCAATTCCATATATATTTCTCTAAGCTTTTTACCAGTTTGATGGCAAATTATTAAATACTTTAATCAAATATTTTATTTTTTCATCAATTAAAGACCCAGGTTATGCTCTGGAAGCAGTCTGAATTAGTGGGAAGACTTACCAACTAGAATGGAAAATCTCAGAACAACTAGGACTTAACTTTGAATAATAATGAATGTGTAAAACATTTAAATATTATTCTTTAAATAAAGATTTGATCCCGTATAAAACTTACTTTTATTTATTTAGAACAAAAAATAGCAAAAGTTATTTCTGTTTGCCTTTCAAACGTTTTTTTCGCCTGTCGCCTTTGAATGATGAATAGCAAATTTTTTCGCTTTTCGTTATTCGTCATTCGTCTTTCGCCTTTCGCCATTCAAACTCATAGCTCTCTTAGGTAAATGAGATCAGTTCAATATATATTTCTCTAAGCCTTTACCAGTTTGATTGCAAATTATTAAATATTTTAATAAAATATTTTATTTTATCACTAATTAAAAACCCAGGATTTGCTCTGGCACAGTCTGAATTAGTGGGAAGACTTTCCCCCTAGAATGGAAAATCTCAGAACAACTAGGACTTAACTTTGAATAATAATGTATGTGTAAAACATTTAAATATGATTCTTTAAATAAAGATTTGATCCCAAATAACACTTACTTTTATTTATTTAGAACAAAAAATAGCAAAAGTAATTTCTGTTTGCCTTTCAAACTTTTTTTCCGCCTTTCACCTTTGAATGACGAATAGCAAATTATTTCGCTTTTCGTTATTCGTCATTCGTCTTTCGCCTTTCCCCATTCAAACTCAAAACTCTCTGAGGTATATGAGGTCAATTCCATATATATTTCTCAAAGCTTTTTACCAGTTTGATGGCAAATTATTAAATATTTTAATCAAATATTTTATTTTATCACCAATTAAAGACCCAGGTTATGCTCTGGGAGCAGTCTGAATTTGTGGGAAGACTTACCAACTAGAATGAAAAATCTTAGAACAACTAGGACTTAACTTTGAATAATAATGTATGTGTAAAACATTTAAATGTTTTTCTTTAAATAACTATTTGATCTCAAATAACACTTACTTTTTTTTATTTTGAACAAAAAAGAGCAAGAGTTATTTCTGTATGCTTTTCAAACTTTTTTTCGCCTTTCGCCTTTGAATGACGAATAGCAAATTTGTTTGCTTTTCTTTATTCGTCATTCGCCATTCAAACTCATAGCTCTCTTAGGTAAATGAGATCAGTTCCCTACATTTCTGTAAACTTTTAACATGTTTGATGCCTACTTATGAAATATTTAATCAACTATTTTATTTTAACACCAATTAAAGCCCGAGAATTTCCTCTGGGAGCAGTTTGAATTAGTGGGAAGACATTCCCCCTAACTTTGAATAATATTTTTTAACAAAACTTTTGATTATTTTCTATTAATCACTCTTTGAACCCAAATAACTCTTAGTTTTAATAATTTAGAAAATAAAATAGCAAAAGTTTATTATTTTTTTTTCGCCTTTCGCCTTTGAATGACGAATAGCATTTTTTTCTTTTCGCTTTTCGTTATTCGTCATTTGCCATTCACCATTCAAACTCATTATGCTCTTAGGTAAATGAGGAAAGTTCCATACATTTCTCTAAGCTTTTTACCAGTTTCATGCCCAATAATTAAATATTTTAAGATAATATTTAATTTCATCACCAATTATAACCTGTGGATTTGCTCTGGGAGCAATCTGGATTTGTGGGAAGACTTTCTCCCTAGAATGGACAAACTCAGAACAAAGAGGACCTAACGTTGAATCAAAATGTGTGTTCAAAACATTTCAATTTTTTCTATAAATCACACTTTGATCCAAAATAACACTTAGTTTTAATTATTGAGAATATAAAATAGCAGAAGTTATCTCTGTTTGCCTTTCAAACTTTTTTTTTGCCTTTTGCCTTTGAATGACGAATAGCAATTTGTTTTCGCTTTGCGGTATTTGTCATTTGTCTTTCGCCTTTCGCCATTCAAACTCATTATGCTCTTAGCTAAATGAAGAGTTCCATACATTTCTCTAAGCTTTTTACCAGTTTCATGCCTAATAATTCAAATTGAGTAACATCCTTATACATGTCCAGAAACCAAAACTGTACACACGCCATTTTCATGCACATTAGTTATAATACCTCTTTAACATTATCAAACCAAAGTTGCACGTTTGTCTGGTATAAACAAAATTTCCAAAATAACGTTTGACTAATTGACGTGCGCTACAAGCGGTGCATTGTCCGATTTTCGATCAGAAATCGACCCGTTTACGTATGACACGTATGTTTACTGAGTCAACTATCATCAACATGGCAATTTTTGGTAACAGTCAGTTCTTCTCAAAAGATTAACATAATTTATAATGTTTGGCATATGTGACCCATAACAACACAATGGATGTACCTTTAAAGCCAAAGAAACACAATGAATGCATCATTAATGTATAATCCCTATAGTTCTTATGAACCACAAACTGCAGACGCGTTGTCTCTATGAGAAGTCAGATTGAGTGGTAATATTGTGTAAACAATCTTTAAAATAGTTCCTGTATATCACACACATGTTTGTGCAAATTGTATGGCTTACACTTGGGATTGTAGATTCAAATTGAGTTAACATAGTCAATGTCAAATATCAGATAGTATTATTAACTAACTAAGTTCGTTTTGCGTCCGGCGATCGCCCGGTAGGTCAGTAATAGATTCCCCGAAGTGACATTAAACGATGGGAGTTGTTTCTTTCGTGCTATGTGCTGAGCATTATAAGGATATTATAACGTCTGAGCTGGCACTACATTGGGGATAGTTCAATGAACATTTTCAGCATTGTAACTCAAAAATAATGTGACGTCATAGACAATGTAGTTATTCTCTCTGAAGGCTAAATGGGAAAACTTTACATACATTGTTAATGAAGCCGAACTACCAAAGAAATAAGTTCCTAAAGTTTGAATCATATGGAAACATCTGTGGTTTTTTTTACATCTGAGTTCATGTGCACAGTTCAGATTATTTTCCTACATATGCTTAAGTGAAACGTTTTAGTGGTACCAAAAAAAGGATGTCCGAAAGATTTTCTAGACCCAGTAAATTACTCTTTAGCTACATCAAATGACATACATGTATCATTAATTATTTTACCTACGCTACGAATTGGCTGAGGGTATAATGTAGTCCTTCTGTTCGTCCGTCCATCCGTCTTTCTGTCCGGTACATCCAAAATAACTGAGGTGTGCATTAACCAAACTTTGTACAATTGTAAGCCATGTCCGTCCTATAACGTACGGCCAGTTTGCAGTTTTCTTGGAAAAACATATTTTGTCGTTTTCATGAAAACGTAAATTTTGGGACTTTATAGTAACTGTTTAAAATGATCAATGGGCACAACCTTTCTTTGAAACTATTTCACCTAGGTAAATGAAATGATGGTTGTGGGAACAGCTGACAATACTTTTGTTTGAGTTTAAAAGAAAGTTCCAGTTATTCTAATTTTAGAGTCATTACCCTTACACCAGGAATGGACTTTGTACAAATTAACACTCCAATTTTGACAATAAGTTTTCGGAAACTATAACATCAAGGTTGATGATGATTTAGCAATGATTATCATGATCGAGTTCGAAAGACAGTACCAAATGTTACAGTTTAGCTTTTGCAGAGTAAGGTGTGATATTCCAATTGGGACGAGCTTTCTGAGAAACTATTACATCTAGGTTCTTCCGTAGGTAGCCTGATGATACTCTTGATACCCCGACGTTTTATTTGATGAGGTTATTGATTCTGAACCTGTAGTTGAACTTGGTAATACTATTTAATGTGATGCTCCAATAGGGGACACGTCTCTGATACGTAAATGCTTTGCACTCATATAGTTCAAACCTGTACATAGAAATAGACAAACCAACATTTGCCCTTTGCAAATACTGCATTAGTATTGTCAACACAGCAAGGGCAACATATCGCCATAAAATGGAGATTTACAGGCGCTATAGCACATTTTTTTACTGAAATAAAGTTATCTCATGAAAAGGTAAATAATTATTACCAATGGTTAAATAATGCTCATGAATCAATAAAAACGAATGTACATTGTTAGGTAAACCATGCGAATCCATTTCCCTTCGAGAGACAGTTTAAGGTGTTCACATTAAAATGGCCGATCTGACTGAACACTTAGAGTAGAGTTTTAAATATGGTACCATGATAGAATGGTCAACCATTTTGCTGTCTAAACTCTCAAATTCGCAAGAGATCTACAAATCTACCTCTCACACTGAAGAGTCCCACGCCACTGTCGCTTTATACGTCACACCATTTTCTTTCAATACGGAAAATCGTTTTCTATGGATACGGCTTATCAGGTCAAGTAGTGAGATATTGTACCCCCTAAAATAACAATATATTGTATATACGTTAAAAGTGCCTCCATTGTGTTGCATAAATTGTTATATATGCTTTAATGCGTTCCGACTCACAATATGTGCTGTTTACAGTGCAAATAAATTAACTCAGCTTGCATATTCATCCTTAATCGCCAAATATATCATAATTACTAGTTTCCTATTAAAATCGATTAAAACATCATTATACATGTGCAGAATCTGAAAATGCACGTTCCATTTACATGCACAGTAGTTATATGACCTAAACAACATGATCAATCCAAATTTATCATTGTGTGTGTTATAAATAAGATTCCAAAATTACGTTTGATTCATTGGCGAGCGTCAATCGCGATGTATTGTTCGGTTTCGATCAGAAACAACTACATTTACCTCCATATCGTCAATATACTAAGTCGACTATAATCAAAATGCTAGTTTTCGGTAACAGTTGCCAACGTTTATAACGTTTGGAATATGAAACCCCGAACAACACAATGGATGTACCTTTAATAATGAATAGCAAATTTGAGAAAACAAAATATGCCAAATACGTGCCACAGCGCCTTCAAGAAAAATGAACTCTCTTTTTATGTTCAGGGTAAATAATAAATTATTTTTTTCAAAAGACTACACTACTAAAAAATAACACTATTAAACAAACAGTTCCACATTTCCATAGACAACTATTATAGTTATGTAAAGTAGCTATATAGTAGTTTATAGTTAACAATCTCAATGAATCATAAAAAGGGTAAAGATTAAATGGAATTAAAATATAAAAGATATTATCTGTTACAAACCTGTATCTTGTATTAGGTTATTAATGTATAAGTTCCTTCTTTCAATTCAGATACATGATGGACATGGACATGATTTTTTGGTGATTATCTTACTCTATTCACTTTCTGTTTACAGATGACTATATATTTATATATATTATTTTGGGTGGATAAAAAAACACAATGTTTCCTATTACGTTGTATCGATTACTAAGGATTCAATGCTACAGCGCTGAATTCTTATTGTTATTGTGAAGAGTTATTATTATTCCACCGAATGTTTTACCCAGCAATTCAACCAAAAGGAATGCAGATAATGCAACCAAACTTTGCCCGCCCATTAAAGGTCCACTTGCTTTTTTGTTAAAAGATAAGCAATGACACAGCGAACACAAAAGTAATATAAATCATGACAAATGTGTAGGTCACGTGGTTTCGCCGCCATATTTGTTTTTTTCGCACTTTTGAAAATATCCTGCTCCCTGCTCCTTTGACAATTTCATCCTCTGAAATACGGGCTCTGTTTCGCAGTACTGTTTCCCCAGTTAGAACTAGAAATCTGGAAAAATTTGCCCAAAGTGCAAACTTCAAACCTCAAAAGCTCAAAGACTAAATAAGATAATTTCATAAACCTTCACCAAAATGTGAATTCTCGAAGATACCGTCATGTTTAATAGCTAATTTTGAAGTAGAGTTAAAAAAAAGTTTATAGTTAAGCTTCAAACACCGCAAACGTAATCTAAGGGTCCGAAAATAAGCATGTTAAAGTATTTTCCTGAATATTCAGAAGTACATAACTCATTAATTATGTATGCAATCTAAATGGTAATTAGATCTACTTAAGCGGAAATTACAGAACAATGTTTTCTATGCTAGACAGTCCAGAGTATAAAAATATTAACCGTTATCTTAATCATGAGAAACATACTTAATGTAGGGGTCCATAGACTTCTCTTAATATTACGTCATGAATATTCATAAGCTATCCAAAACGAGGCTAAGCCCGCATGGACGAACAACGTGATCCCGGAAGTGACTGATCGCGATTTTCTCTCGTAACATGTCGCCAAAAAAGTTCGTTTTATACCACTTTCAAACATTGTCACTAGTTACTGACGGAACTAAAAGCTGAAAACACATCTCAAATGTTTATTTTACTCAAAATACGTGTGGTGTAAATTCAATATTTGAACGGATGACAACGTTTGCCGAAGTAAACTTGCGCTCAACTTGAAATCAAGAGAGATTTTTTTTACGAATATCCAATTTCATACTTAAATCTAGATTCAAAGTACTAAATACGATTGTGATATTGATGTAAGCCCTATCGGATCGTGATGATGAATAAATTGTGGGCTTATTTATTTTCCCGACTTCTTCGATGTAGCCATGCAGATACTCGACATGAACAATCGCATACCGTGTCTCTCCACAGTGATGTTGACAAAAACATGTTTCTGTTACCATGCCGATTTCTGTGAAAACTTATACTGCAGTAGGCCTAAATGTAAAAATAATATTATAATTTCGTAAATAGCTACTTTAATTCATGCTGGCAGAAGTGAATATTTTTGAATAAATCAATTATAAGGTAAGTAGTTATAATTATATTTAATATAATTTTAATATAAAGCACTTGCATGATTTTTTTAAAACTGTAATTCCTACAGTACAGAAAATCAAGAAAATAAATAACTAAAATTAATTTTGTATACAAAATATTATCTGAGTTTATTATGCATTAAATATTAGAGTTTTAATTATATCTCAAGTTAATAACAATGTTACATGGGAAATTGTAATATGTGCCGTATTTTAAATTTTGTTTAACATGGTACATTTGTAATGTATGATTTCCAAAGATGATTTCGACAATTAAGATGAAAAATATGACAAAGTCATCATCAAAACCAAGTATCATCTGGATTGAAATATTCCTAAATATTTATGTATCCATATATGTACACAAATGGATTGAAGTTTACTTGTAATTTTTGTGATTGTGCTGATGTCAGTTTATATATATATATATATAATATATATAAATGTACATCATTATTCAGGTCTTGTAAAAATATAATGAATCAAAGATTTGAGGCATATTATATATAATTGGTCGAAATTATTAATGATTTATTTTGTAAATTTGTAATGCTGAATAGATTTGGCATAAATGAGATAGAAAGTTTCATTTAAAAGAAACTTTGACCATAAGTTATAGAATTTTCATGTTCTTAACATTGAAGCTGTAGACATTATATAAACAATTTTATCCCTTGGAAACTTACAGAAAGGTCAAGTCAATTTTAGATAAAGAACTAAGTTTCAACTAAAATATATACAAAAAATAATGAAATATTTACATGTCAAGTTAAAATTAATAATAATTTTAGGGGTTTTAGATAATATTTAGTTACATAAAGAAGGCTCTACTATCTTAATTTATATTTGCTGCAATTATATATCTAAAGGAATCTGACCATTTTGAAAATATGCTACCCTTCAGAGATAAAATATAACAATTAGATTAGACTGTTAATATGTTTACAAAGTGTAGCTTTATTTTGTCAGGTATCGATGTGATTGAGTCAAACCAAACTCTTAAAATATGAAAATGTAGTTAATTTTGATTTGAGTAATGGATACCTCTATATGGTCCCCCCATCTCAATATAAAAGCATTACTAAAGCAAAACTGATCAACTTAATTCCATGTATCAACATCATCAATCCATGTACATTTCTGAGTCAGGTCCAAAACATGATGAATATTAATTATATCCATAAAATTCAAAATTGATATTAGGGTTTAAGGTACAGGCATATATTATATAATTTTGTTATTTGAGTGATGTTTTACTTTAAGAAATCAGGAACCAATTTGCACTTGTAGAATTGTATTTCCCAATGAAAAGGGCAGTTGAAAGTTTACCTTTTACCAATTTCCCCCAAAGTATTTGCAATATCAATAATACAGAATTTTTACATAATTGTTAAAACTATAACAATCATCATAGATACTTAAAGGTACATCCATTGTGTTGTTGGGGGTCAAATATGACAAACGTTGTAAATGGTCTTATTTTATCGAGAAGTACCAACTGTTACCGAAAACAACCATTTTAATGATACTGGACTTAGTATATTGACGATATGAAGGTAAAAGTAGTGATTTCTGATCGAAAACCGGACAATGCACCGCGTGTGGCGCGCGCCACAGAGTCAGACGTAATTTTGTAATCTTATTTACAACAGACAAAATAACAAAATTGGGTTAATAATGTTTAATAGGTCATATAACTACTTTGCATGTAAATATGACGTTCACTTTCGGTTTCTACACATGCATAATGATGTTGCTCGATTTTAATTGGAAAATAGTAAATATGATATGTTTGGCGATTGGGGATGAATATGCAAGATAAGTGAATTTATTTGTATTGTAAACATCACATATGGTGTGTTGGAACGTATTAAAGCCAAATAAAATTTTATGAAACACAATGGATGCACCTTTAATCACACCAAACACTTAGACTATAAATTAACATGTGTTTTCAGTTGAAGAACGTCCTCTTGTAAATCTATTAAATTCTATATGCAATATGAGGCCTAGACCTGCAACGGACAATGTACAGCAGCGTGGCTATCGAAAAAGTTCAATTCTATTTCCCGTTCGGTCTGTATAGCGCGTGAACTCGTAAATAGAAACTTATCAAATTGATGAATATTATTATTTTGGTTTTAATATAGATATATGACTATAAATAAACCTGTTTATGTAGGAAAGTTGCACAAGTGACGCATTGTGAGATTGCAAGCCTCCCGGAAGTTGATCGAATGTTAGAGATTACGTAGGAGCGGCAGAAAAAAACGAATATATCAATCATTAATATGACTAGATGATAATAGATTGTTCCAAAAAAACACAAAATCTATTTCCATATTATGTGATTTTTCCATCGAGGCCACGCATCTCCAGCTATAGACTGTGTAAAAGTCGAATTTTCTCTTGTTATTTTTTTTCACCTGGTTTCAACCACTACGAGAGCCCACAGTATGAATTTTTTGGTCCAATCATTAAGGTCCAGTTCGAATATAAATGTCCATTTTAAAATGGCAAACATTTGCAATAACGATACAAGCAATAAAGTAAATCATGTCGAGGTCACGTGCCGCCATTTTGATTTTGTTTACAAATAAGCCATTTTGACATTGGAAATTTTGGTCTCAATAATGCTACATACATGTTAGAGACTTTCAGCTTCCTTCAAAAGATGCGCAATTACAATAAAAGATGGTTAGCTTCATTGTATTTGATTCATTTATGCGCTGGATCCTTTTATCGTCACTTGTGACTATATTTTCTGTTTTTCTTTCTTTTACATTTAAAAAAAAAATATTCCCACATGGATTTTACAGCTGATATAAAGTATCTCATGTGCTTGTAATACAAGAACTTTCTACAACTGAATCAGCAATATACTGTGAACGGCAATATGTTTCTCACTTTAGATATGACATCAGCCAAAGCCTTTTTATTTGTAATAAGTATGTGTCATATTAAAACAACAAATTAAAACGGCTACACTTAATTGTAGAGGATTAGCTAATATTCTATAGTTTTTAGAAGACATTCATATAGGAAAGGAATATATAGACTTAATGGAAAAATTAATTGGGTTTGCAAAGTATAATTGCACCATGTAGATTAAACTCAAGTGGAATGTCTATACTTTTTAACAGTAATATTGATCTAAATATACATATAAGAAACGAAGATGACGGATGCAATTATATAATTGCTGATATAACTATTCGGGGGAAAAGATGTACACTTACAAACAAACACTGATGATTCTATTATATTTGAAGGCATTTGTTATTATGACAATGAATCCATAGCTATAGATGAAATATAAAATATAAAAATATAAAATATTACAATCCCAAGGCAAGAAATATGGTTTAGATAAGATTTAATCACTTGATCTTGTAGATGTTATGAAAGAGCTTAATCTAGAGAAAATAGACATGGTAGAAACAATTCCATGACAACAAGATTTAATTTCTTTAAATACCTCAGGACTTCTTAAATCTTACAAACAGAGATAACTTTTGCTATTTTATTTTCTAAATTATTAAAACTAAGTCTTATTTGTGATCAAAGTGTGATTTATAGAAAATAATTAAAGGTTTTGCACACACATTTTCATTCCAAAGGTATGATCTATTTGTTCTGAGTTCGTCCATTCTAGGGGGAAAGTCTTCCCACTATTTCAGATAGCTCCCAGAGCAAATCCCCAGGTTATAACTGGTGATAAAATGAAATAGTATCTTAAAATATTTATTTATTAGTCATGAAAGCTTAGAGAAATGTCCTAGTTATTCTGAATTTTTCCATTCTAGGGGGAAAGTCTTCCCACTAATTCAGACTGCTCCGAGAGCAAATCCTGGGGGTTTAATTGGTGATACAATAAAATGTTTGATTAAAATATTAAATAATTTGGCATCAAACTGGTAAAAAGCTTAGAGAAATATATATGGAATTGATCTCATTTACCTAAGAGAATATTGAGTTTGAATGGCGAAAGGCGAATGACGAATGACTAATAACGAAAAGCGAAAAAATTTGCTATTCGTCATTCAAAGGCGAAAGGCGAAACAAAGTTTGAAATGCATACAGAAATAACTCTTGCTATTTTTTGTTCTAAATAAATTAAGGTAAGTGTTATTTGAAATCAAATCTTTATTTAAAGAAAAATATTTAAATGTTTTACACATACATTATTATTCAAAGTTAAATCCTAGTTGTTCTAAGCTTTTTCATTCTAGTTGGTAAGTCTTCCCACTAATTCAGACTGCTCCCAGAGCATAACCTGGGTCTTTAATTGGTGATAAAATAAAATATTTGATTAAAATATTTAATAATTTGGCATCAAACTGGTAAAAAGCTTAGAGAAATATATATGGAATTGATCTCATTTACCTAAGAGAGTACTGAGTTTGAATGGCGAAAGGCGAATGGCGAATGAAGAATAACGAAAAGTGAACAAATTTGCTATTCGACATTCAAAGGCGAAAGGCGAAAAAAAAGTTTGAAAGGCAAACATGAATTACTTTTGCTATTTTTTGTTCTAAATAAATGAAAGTAGGTGTTATTTGTAATTTAAATCTTTATTTAAAGAAAAATATTTAAATGTTTTACACAGTTGTTCTGAGCTTTTCCGTTTTAGGGGGTAAGTCTTCCCACTAATTCAGATTGCTCCCATGGCAAATCGTGGGGCTTTAATTGGTGATAAAATAAAATATTTGATTAAAATATTTAATAATTTGGCATCAAACTGGTAAAAAAACTTTCAGAAATATATGGAGCTGATCTCATTTACTGAAGAGAGTAATGAGTTTGAATGGCGAAAGGCGAATGACGAATGACGAATAACGAAAAGCGAAAAGATTTGCTATTCGTCATTCAAAGGCGACAGGCGAAAAAAAAGTTTGAAAGGCAAACAGAAATAACTTTTTCTATTTTTTGTTCTAAATAAATAAAAGTAAGTGTTATTTGGGATCAAATCTTTATTTAAAGAAAAATATTTAAATGTTTTACACATACATTATTATTCAAAGTGAAGTCCTAGTTGTTCTGAGCTTTTCCATTCTAGGGGGAAAGTCTTCCCACTAATTCAGACTGTTCCCAGAGCAAATCCTGGGTCTTTACTTAGTGATAAAATAAAATATTTGATTAAAATATTTAATAATTTGGCATCAAACTGGTAAAAAGCTTAGAGAAATATATTTGGAATTGATCTCATTTACCTAAGAGAGTATTGAGTTTGAATGGCGAAAGGCGAATGTCGAATGACGGATGACGAATAATGAAAAGCGAAAAAATTTGCTATTCGTCATTCAAAGGCGAAAGGCGAAAAAAAAGGTTGAAAGGCAAACAGAAATTACTTTTGCTATTTTTTGTTCTAAATAAATAAAAGTAAGCGTTATTTGGGATCAAATCTTTATTTATAGATTAATATTTAAATGTTTTACACATACATTATTATTCAAATTTAAGTCCTAGTTGTTCTGAGCTTTTCCATTCCAGGGGGAAAGTCTTCCCACTAATTCAGACTGTTCCCAGAGCAAATCCTGGGTCTTTAATTAGTGATAAAATAAAATATTTGATTAAAATATTTTATAATTTGGCATCAAACTGGTAAAAAGCTTAGAGAAATATATATGGAATTGATCTCATTTACCTAAGAGAGTATTGAGTTTGAAAGGCGAAAGGCAAAAGGCGAATGACGAATAACGAAAAGCGAAAAAAATTGCTCTTCGTCATTCAAAGGCGAAAGGCGAAAAAAAACGTTGAAAGGCAAACAGAAATAACTTTTGCTATTTTTTGTTCTAAATAAATTAAAGTAAGTGTTATTTGAGATCAAATCTTTATTTAAAGAAAAATATTTAAATGTTTTACACATACATTATTATTCAAAGTTAAGTCCTAGTTGTTCTGAGCTTTTCCATTCTAGTTGGAAAGTCTTCCCACTAATTCAGACTGCTCCCAGAGCAAATCCTGGGTCTTTAATTGGTGATAAAATAAAATGTTTGATTAAAATATTTAATAATTTGGCATCAAACTGGTAAAAAGCTTAGAGAAATATACATGGAATTGATCTCATTTACCTAAGAGAATATTGAGTTTGAATGGCGAAAGGCGAATGGCGAATGACGAATAACGAAAAGCGAACAAATTTGCTATTCGTCATTCAAAGGCGAAAGGCGAAAAAAAGTTTGAAAAGCAAACAGAAATAACTTTTGATAGTTTTTGTTCTAAATAAATAAAAGTAAGTGTTATTTTGGATCAAATCTTTATTTAAAGAAAAATATTTAAATGTTTTACACATACATTATTATTCAAATTTAAATCCTAGTTGTTCTGAGCTTTTCCATTCCAGGGGGAAAGTCTTCCCACTAATTCAGACTGTTCCCAGAGCAAATCCTGGGTCTTTAATTAGTGATAAAATAAAATATTTGATTAAAATATTTTATAATTTGGCATCAAACTGGTAAAAAGCTTAGAGAAATATATATGGAATTGATCTCATTTACCTAAGAGAGTATTGAGTTTGAAAGGCGAAAGGCGAAAGGCAAAAGGCGAATGACGAATAACGAAAAGCGAAAAAAATTGCTCTTCGTCATTCAAAGGCGAAAGGCGAAAAAAAACGTTGAAAGGCAAACAGAAATAACTTTTGCTATTTTTTGTTCTAAATAAATTAAAGTAAGTGTTATTTGAGATCAAATCTTTATTTAAAGAAAAATATTTAAATGTTTTACACATACATTATTATTCAAAGTTAAGTCCTAGTTGTTCTGAGCTTTTCCATTCTAGTTGGAAAGTCTTCCCACTAATTCAGACTGTTCCCAGAGCAAATCCTGGGTCTTTAATTAGTGATAAAATAAAATATTTGATTAAAATATTTTATAATTTGGCATCAAACTGGTAAAAAGCTTAGAGAAATATATATGGAATTGATCTCATTTACCTAAGAGAGTATTGAGTTTGAAAGGCGAAAGGCGAAAGGCGAAAGGCGAATGACGAATAACGAAAAGCGAAAAAAATTGCTCTTCGTCATTCAAAGGCGAAAGGCGAAAAAAAACGTTGAAAGGCAAACAGAAATAACTTTTGCTATTTTTTGTTCTAAATAAATTAAAGTAAGTGTTATTTGAGATCAAATCTTTATTTAAAGAAAAATATTTAAATGTTTTACACATACATTATTATTCAAAGTTAAGTCCTAGTTGTTCTGAGCTTTTCCATTCTAGTTGGAAAGTCTTCCCACTAATTCAGACTGCTCCCAGAGCAAATCCTAGGTCTTTAATTGGTGATAAAATAAAATGTTTGATTAAAATATTTAATAATTTGGCATCAAACTGGTAAAAAGCTTAGAGAAATATATATGGAATTGATCTCATTTACCTAAGAGAATATTGAGTTTGAATGGCGAAAGGCGAATGACGAATGACGAATAATGGAAAGCGAACAAATTTGCTATTCGTCATTCAAAGGCGAAAGGCGAAAAAAAGTTTGAAAAGCAAACAGAAATAACTTTTGCTAGTTTTTGTTCTAAATAAATAAAAGTAAGTGTTATTTTGGATCAAATCTTTATTTAAAGAAAAATATTTAAATGTTTTACACATACATTATTATTCAAAGTTAAGTCCTAGTTGTTCTGAGCTTTTCCATTCAAGTTGGAAAGTCTTCCCACTAATTCAGACTGCTCCCAGAGCAAATCCTTGGTCTTTAATTGGTGATAAAATAAAATGTTTGATTAAAATATTTAATAATTTGGCATCTAACTGGTAAAAAGCTTAGAGAAATATATATGGAATTGATCTCATTTACCTAAGAGAATATTGAGTTTGAATGGCGAAAGGCGAATGACGAATGACGAATAACGAAAAGCGAAAAAATTTGCTATTCGTCATTCAAAGGCGAAAGGCGAAAAAAAGTTTGAAAAGCAAACAGAAATAACTTTTGATAGTTTTTGTTCTAAATAAATAAAAGGAAGTGTTATTTTGGATCAAATCTTTATTTAAAGAAAAATATTTAAATGTTTTACACATACGTTATTATTCAAAGTTAAGTCCTAGTTGTTCTGAGCTTTTCCATTCTAGGGAGAACGTCTTCCCACTAATTCAGACTGCTCCCAGAGCAAATCCTTGGTCTTTAATTGGTGATAAAATAAAATGTTTGATTCAAATATATTAATAATTTGGCATCAAACTGGTAAAAAGCTTAGAGAAATATATATGAAATTGATCTCATTTACCTAAGAGAGTAATGAGTTTGAATGGCGAAAGGCGAATGACGAATAACGAAAAGCGAAACAATTTGCTTTTCGTCATTCAAAGGCGAAAGGCAAAAAAAAAAGTTTGAAAGACAAACAGAAATAACTTTTGCTATTTTTTGTTCTAAATAAATGAAAGTAAGTGTTATTTGTAATCAAATCTTTATTTAAAGAAAACTATTTAAATGTTTTACACATACATTATTATTCAAAGTGAAGTCCTAGTTGTTCTGAGCTTTTCCATTTTAGGGGGTGAGTCTTCCCACTAATTCAGTTTGCTCCCATGGCGAATCGTGGGTCTTTAATTGGTGATAAAATAAAATATTTGATTAAAATATTTAATAATTTGGCATCAAACTGGTAAAAAGCTTTCAGAAATATATGGAGCTGATCTCATTTACCGAAGAGAATAATGATTTTGAATGGCGAATGGCAAATGGCGAAAGAAGAATGACGAATAACGAAAAGCGAAAAAATTTGCTATTCGTCATTCAAAGGTGAAAGGCGAAAAAAAAGGTTGAAAGGCAAACAGAAATTACTTTTGCTATTTTTTGATCTAAATAAATAAAAGTAAGCGTTATTTGGGATCAAATCTTTATTTATAGATTAGTATTTAAATGTTTTACACATACATTATTATTCAAATTTAAGTCCTAGTTGTTCTGAGCTTTTCCATTCCAGGGGGAAAGTCTTCCCACTAATTCAGACTGTTCCCAGAGCAAATCCTGGGTCTTTAATTAGTGATAAAATAAAATATTTGATTAAAATATTTTATAATTTGGCATCAAACTGGTAAAAAGCTTAGAGAAATATATATGGAATTGATCTCATTTACCTAAGAGAGTATTGAGTTTGAAAGGCGAAAGGCGAAAGGCGAAAGGCGAATGACGAATAACGAATAACGAAAAGCGAAAAAAATTGCTCTTCGTCATTCAAAGGCGAAAGGCGAAAAAAAACGTTGAAAGGCAAACAGAAATAACTTTTGCTATTTTTTGTTCTAAATAAATTAAAGTAAGTGTTATTTGAGAACAAATCTTTATTTAAAGAAAAATATTTAAATGTTTTACACATACATTATTATTCAAAGTTAAGTCCTAGTTGTTCTGAGCTTTTCCATTCTAGTTGGAAAGTCTTCCCACTAATTCAGACTGCTCCCAGAGCAAATCCTTGGTCTTTAATTGGTGATAAAATAAAATGTTTGATTCAAATATATTAATAATTTGGCATCAAACTGGTAAAAAGCTTAGAGAAATATATATGAAATTGATCTCATTTACCTAAGAGAGTAATGAGTTTGAATGGCGAAAGGCGAATGACGAATAACGAAAAGCGAAAAAATTTGCTATTCGTCATTCAAAGGCGAAAGGCGAAAAAAAAAAGTTTGAAAGACAAACAGAAATAACTTTTGCTATTTTTTGTTCTAAATAAATGAAGGTAAGTGTTATTTGTAATCAAATCTTTATTTAAAGAAAACTATTTAAATGTTTTACACATACATTATTATTCAAAGTGAAGTCCTAGTTGTTCTGAGCTTTTCCATTTTAGGGGGTAAGTCTTCCCACTAATTCAGTTTGCTCCCATGGCGAATCGTGGGTCTTTAATTGGTGATAAAATAAAATATTTGATTAAAATATTTAATAATTTGGCATCTAACTGGTAAAAAGCTTTCAGAAATATATGGAGCTGATCTCATTTACCGAAGAGAATAATGATTTTGAATGGCGAATGGCGAACGGCGAACGACGAATGACGAATAACGAAAAGCGAAAAAATTTGCTATTCGTCATTCAAAGGCGAAAGGCGAAAAAAAAGGTTGAAAGGCAAACAGAAATTACTTTTGCTATTTTTTGTTCTAAATAAATAAAAGTAAGCGTTATTTGGGATCAAATCTTTATTTATAGATTAATATTTAAATGTTTTATACATACATTATTATTCAAATTTAAGTCCTAGTTGTTCTGAGCTTTTCCATTCCAGGGGGAAAGTCTTCCCACTAATTCAGACTGTTCCCAGAGCAAATCCTGGGTCTTTAATTAGTGATAAAATAAAATATTTGATTAAAATATTTTATAATTTGGCATCAAACTGGTAAAAAGCTTAGAGAAATATATATGGAATTGATCTCATTTACCTAAGAGAGTATTGAGTTTGAAAGGCGAAAGGCGAAAGGCGAATGATGAATAACGAAAAGCGAAAAAATTTGCTATTTGTCATTCAAAGGCGAAAGGCGAAAAAAAAAGTTTGAAAGACAAACAGAAATAACTTTTGCTATTTTTTGTTCTAAATAAATGAAAGTAAGTGTTATTTGTAATCAAATCTTTATTTAAAGAAAACTATTTAAATGTTTTACACATACATTATTATTCAAAGTGAAGTCCTAGTTGTTCTGAGCTTTTCCATTTTAGGGGGTAAGTCTTCCCACTAATTCAGTTTGCTCCCATGGCGAATCGTGGGTCTTTAATTGGTGATAAAAATAAAATATTTGATTAAAATATTTAATAATTTGACATCAAACTGGTAAAAAGCTTAGAGAAATATATATGAAATTGATCTCATTTACCGAAGAGAATAATGATTTTGAATGGCGAATGGTGAAAAACGAAAAATCAAAATCAAAAAGCAAAAACATTTGCTATTATTGTGAAAGATGAATAGGAAATAAATTATCTTTTCGTCATTCATATTCACCATAGTACGAAAGACGAATAGCAAATAAATTTGCTTTTTGTCATTCATTTATCTCGTCGGTATGAAGACGAACAGCAAATAAATTTGCTTTTCGTCATTCAAATATGTGAACAATATGAAAGGCGAATAGCAAATAAATTTGCTTTTCGTCATTCATTTTTTACTTCAGTACGAAAGACGAATAGCAAATAAATTTGCTTTTCGTCATTCAAATATGTGAACAAAATGAAAGACGAATAGCAAATAAATGTGCTATTCGTCATTCGAATGACGAATGACGAATAGCGAATAACAGTCTAAATTCTGGTTGCCGTTGAGGACATTGTTAAGAAGTGGAAAAGCTGTGATGCTATTACTTGTAATGTTCATTATAGGGTCGACACACATTGCTGCTTACCTGATGAAGGAGTAAGCATTTACTCCGAAAAGTCGTGTATTGTAACAATAAAGAAGTTGTTATTCGGAAAATCTTGTTCTCTTATGTATGCTACTTCTAGATGACCCTATATGAGTATATGATATATTTGACTCAAGATTATTTATGCGAATAATGAAATGGCCCTTTTAAAATGATGTGTGTCGATGTCCCATTTGAAATTGTTTCTGGTAATATCTCCATTTCTGCTATTGAAATTTGTCATTAAATACCAAAAGTCGCTCCTAATTTTCAAACTTTACGAAATGAATTAAATTAAAAAAAATATGTAATTAGAAAGATAAGATTATTTCAAAACGTCAAAACAAAATGATAATAAAGCAATACTCTGGTTTGACATTTATATGTTATATATATATATATATATATATATATATATATATATATATATATATATATATATATATATATATATATATATATAATAGTGGGCTGCTGCTAGTCTTACATTCAGACAGAAGTATTTATTCATAAAATATCACCATTTTGTTTAAAATTTAAAAGGAGACTATGCGGAATGGGATTTTCCAGAGTCTAAGTGTTAAGCTAGGTTAGATAAATAAAAGTAGTGGGGGTTTGCTTGAGAATAAGAGGTACTTCAAAATTAATATTAGAACAAAAAACAGCATTGTGTAAACGTTTTATTTAACATCTCAAGTGTAGCTTCATTCATCTAGCCACTTCGTCTCTATTATGACAAATTACTACCTTTGGTTCCGACTGCATTGCTTGTTAAATCAGTTGTGAGACTTAATATGCATAATATGCTCGCATTAATAGTTCTTCATTCATTAGTGTGGTTAATGTGCTTGCTTTAACATGTAATGATATCACATCTCGTGTGAGTGTCACCTGTTTTCACCAAAACATTACCGAGCATCGTTACCATAGAAACGAAATTGAAAGTTTTAACTGTGCATCTTCAACATAGAGAAATCTATCACCATCTACCCCTCTCGATGTGTTTGTTGTGGTTCTCCTCGTGGTTTGTAGAGACATCATGAGAAAGTCGCAAGAATACACACTATAATTATATCATAAGGTGCATTGTTGCATGATGGGAAAACTAAAAAGTACTACTATTACTACTACTACTACTACTACTACTACTACTACTACTACTACTACTACTACTACTACTACTACTACTACTGCTACTTCTACTACTACTACTACTACTACTACTTCTCCTACTACTACTACTACTACTAATTGTCCTACTACTACTACTACTACTATTACTACTGCTTCTACTACTACTCCAACTATTACCTCTTCTACTACTACTACTACACAAACATTGCATACACAAATGCGCCAATGAGGAAAAGAATGCACTACATCCATGGTAAGTACGAATCAGCTTCGTAATAATCAAAATGTTTAATGTATGATCCCCAAGTCTTACACTTTTCATTGTGACGAGCAAACAAATTGGACAGTTAATGATATGTTCACTTAATGTTTCCAAATATCTCAACAACAAAAAATCAGTATTAACCAATTTGCTTTTTTTGTATGATCTGTGCTTTGGTGTTCACTGCAGTTGCTGATCAAAGTTGCTGATGCTGATTAAAGATTATTGCAAACACATAACTGAGATAAAATGATAATTAAGGTCCTCGCATGGCTTTATGTTACTCCTTAACGGTTAATTGTTTAGTTGGGGAATAAGAAACTTTGCTCATTACAACGATGGCTTAAGCGTCCGTAATGTCACAGTGAAGGCGAGTGCAACAGAAATACAGAACAATATGGATTTACAGACTACAACTTGAAGCTTGACATTTGAAGGCACCAAACCACTTTATAACACACAGGAGGTTCCATGATAGGTCAAAGTACGGTTGATAAAGAAACATCAAATGGCCAAGAGATTTGATCGTGATAAAACCTTGTATAAACGAGTCTTGTATCAGCAATTTATCTTAACGCCGTCACAGATCACTGATGATATGGACAATTCCTGGACACATAACAATAAAATGATGCAATAAAACGGGACCTTGTACAACTTCATTGGTTATGTTGTTTTATTACGTTTCTTGATGTTTTATTGAATGATCGTGCAGTGAGACATGGCCTAACACGATATATCAGTAATCCAGATGTTAATGAGCCAATGTACGTCTAACATGATGTATCAGTAATCCAGGTGTTAATGAGCCAATGTACGTCTAACATGATATATCAGTAATCCAGATGTTAATGAGCCAATGTACGTCTAACATGATATATCAGTAATCCAGATGTTAATGAGCCAATGTACGTCTAACACGATATACCAGTAATCCAGATGTTAATGAGCCAATGTACGTCTAACATGATATACCAGTAATCCAGATGTTAATGAGCCAATGTACGTCTAACATGATATATCAGTAATACAGATGTTAATGAGCCAATGTACGTCTAACATGATATATCAGTAATCCAGATGTTAATGAGCCAATGTACGTCTTACATGATGTATCAGTAATCCAGATGTTAATGAGCCAATGTACGTCTAACACGATATATCAGTAATCCAGATGTTAATGAGCCAATGTACGTCTAACATGATATATCAGTAATCCAGATGTTATTGAGCCAATGTACGTCTAACATGATGTATCAGTAATCCAGGTGTTAATGAGCCAATGTACGTCTAACATGATGTATCAGTTAACCAGATGTTATTGAGCCAATGTACGTCTAACATGATATATCAGTAATCTAGATGTTAATGAGCCAAAGTACGTCTAACATGATATATCAGTAATCCAGATGTTATTGAGCCAATGTACGTCTAACATGATATATCAGTTAACCAGATGTTAATGAGCCAATGTACGTCTAACACGATATATCAGTAATCCAGATGTTAATGAGCCAATGTGCGTCTAACATGATATATCAGTAATACAGATGTTAATGAGCCAATGTACGTCTAACACGATATATCAGTAATCCAGATGTTAATGAGCCAATGTACGTCTAACATGATATATCAGTAGTCCAGATGTTAATGAGCCAATGTACGTCTAACATGATATATCAGTAATCCAGATGTTAATGAGCCAATGTACGTCTAACATGATATATCAGTAATACAGATGTTAATGAGCCAATGTACGTCTAACATGATATATCAGTTATCCAGATGTTAATGAGCCAATGTACGTCTAACATGATATATCAGTTATCCAGATGTTAATGAGCCAATGTACGTCTAACATGATATATCAGTAATCCAGATGTTAATGAGCCTATGTACGTCTAACATGATATATCAGTTATCCAGATGTTAATGAGCCAATGTACGTCTAACATGATATATCAGTTATCCAGATGTTAATGAGCCAATGTACGTCTAACATGATATATCAGTAATCCAGATATTAATGAGCCAATGTACGTCTAACACGATATATCAGTAAACCAGATGTTAATGAGCCAATGTACGTCTAACATGATACATCAGTAATCCAGATGTTAATGAGCCAATGTACGTCTAACATGATATATCAGTAATCCAGATGTTAATGAGCCAATGTTCGTCTAACATGATATATCAGTAATCAAGATGTTAATGAGCCAATGTACGTCTAACACGATATATCAGTAAACCAGATGTTAATGAGCCAATGTACGTCTAACATGATATATCAGTAATACAGATGTTAATGAGCCAATGTACGTCTAACATGATATATCAGTTATACAGATGTTAATGAGCCAATGTACGTCTAACATGATATATCAGTAATCCAGATGTTAATGAGCCAATGTTCGTCTAACATGATATATCAGTAATCAAGATGTTAATGAGCCAATGTACGTCTAACACGATATATCAGTAAACCAGATGTTAATGAGCCAATGTACGTCTAACATGATATATCAGTAATACAGATGTTAATGAGCCAATGTACGTCTAACATGATATATCAGTTATACAGATGTTAATGAGCCAATGTACGTCTAACACGATGTATCAGTAATCCAGATGTTAATGAGCCAATGTACGTCTAACATGATGTATCAGTAATCCAGATGTTATTGAGCCAATGTACGTCTAACATGATGTATCATTAATCCAGATGTTAATGAGCCAATGTATGTCTAATACGATTTATTATATGGCGAGCGATGAAATACTGGGATTTATCAGTGAAATAAACTGTCTATCAAGCTACAGTGAAAATAACTTATATTTTCACTGCGAACGGTGACTGATATCATTTGACGTCATAAAACAATGGTCTCACGCGGCGAATTGGCTTATGACGTCACAGTGTTACTGTGGTGACGGGCTGTTCCTAGCGGCCGCTCGGCGTGAAAATGACCCTTTTTGGACTTAATTACATGGATAATATCATATAATAAATAGAATATCCGTCAATTCTTGACAAATACCATGTTTATCTCATCTCGTGAGGTAGAAAAGTTATATATTTTCACTCGTGGCTGCGCCACTCGTGAAAATATAACCTTTCTACCTCACTCGATGGGATAAACATGGTATTAGTCAAGAAAAGACAGATATCCTCTATATATCAGTAATCCAGATGTTATTGAGCCAATGTACGTCTAACATGATATATCAGTAATCCAGATGTTAATGAGCCAATGTACGTCTAATACGATATATCAGTAATCCAGATGTTATTGAGCCAATGTACGTCTAACATGATATATCAGTAATCCAGATGTTATTGAGCCAATGTACGTCTAACATGATATATCAGTAATCCAGATGTTATTGAGCCAATGTACGTCTAACATGATATATCAGTAATCCAGATGTTAATGAGCCAATGTACGTCTAACATGATATACCAGTAATCCAGATGTTAATGAGCCAATGTACGTCTAACATGATATACCAGTAATCCAGATGTTAATGAGCCAATGTACGTCTAACATGATATATCAGTAATCCAGATGTTAATGAGCCAATGTACGTCTAACATGATATATCAGTAATCCAGATGTTAATGAGCCAATGTACGTCTAACATGATATATCAGTAATCCAGATGTTAATGAGCCAATGTACGTCTAACACGATGTATCAGTAATCCAGATGTTAATGAGCCAATGTACGTCTAACATGATATATCAGTAATACAGATGTTAATGAGCCAATGTACGTCTAACACGATATACCAGTAATCCAGATGTTAATGAGCCAATGTACGTCTAACATGATATATCAGTAATACAGATGTTAATGAGCCAATGTACGTCTAACATGATATATCAGTAATCCAGATGTTAATGAGCCAATGTGCGTCTAACATGATATATCAGTAATCCAGATGTTAATGAGCCAATGTGCGTCTAACATGATATATCAGTAATACAGATGTTAATGAGCCAATGTACGTCTAATACGATATATCAGTAATCCAGATGTTATTGAGCCAATGTACGTCTAACATGATATATCAGTAATCCAGATGTTATGGAGCCAATGTACGTCTAACATGATATATCAGTAATCCAGATGTTATTGAGCCAATGTACGTCTAACATGATATATCAGTAATCCAGATGTTAATGAGCCAATGTACGTCTAACATGATATACCAGTAATCCAGATGTTAATGAGCCAATGTACGTCTAACATGATATACCAGTAATCCAGATGTTAATGAGCCAAAGTACGTCTAACACGATATATCAGTTATACAGATGTTAATGAGCCAATGTACGTCTAACATGATATATCAGTAATCCAGATGTTAATGAGCCAATGTACGTCTAACATGATATATCAGTAATCCAGCTGTTAATGAGCCAATGTACGTCTAACATGATATATCAGTAATCCAGATGTTAATGAGCCAATGTACGTCTAACATGATATACCAGTAATCCAGATGTTAATAAGCCAATGTACGTCTAACATGATATACCAGTAATCCAGATGTTAATGAGCCAATGTACGTCTAATACGATATATCAGTAATCCAGATGTTAATGAGCCAATGTACGTCTAACATGATATATCAGTAATCCAGATGTTAATGAGCCAATGTACGTCTAACATGATGTATCAGTAATCCAGATGTTAATAAGCAAATGTACGTCTAACATGATATACCAGTAATCCAGATGTTAATGAGCCAATGTACGTCTAATACGATATATCAGTAATCCAGATGTTAATGAGCCAATGTACGTCTAACATGATATATCAGTAATCCAGATGTTAATGAGCCAATGTACGTCTAACATGATATATCAGTAATCCAGATGTTAATAAGCCAATGTACGTCTAACATGATATACCAGTAATCCAGATGTTAATGAGCCAATGTACGTCTAACATGATGTATCTGTAATCCAGATGTTAATGAGCCAATGTACGTCGAACACGATATATCAGTAATCCAGATGTTAATAAGCCAATGTACGTCTAACATGATATATCAGTAATACAGATGTTAATGAGCCAATGTACGTCTAACATGATATATCAGTAATCCAGATGTTAATGAGCCAATGTGCGTCTAACATGATATATCAGTAATCCAGATGTTAATGAGCCAATGTACGTCTAACATGATATATCAGTAATACAGATGTTAATGAGCCAATGTACGTCTAACACGATATACCAGTAATCCAGATGTTAATGAGCCAATGTACGTCTAACATGATATATCAGTAATACAGATGTTAATGAGCCAATGTACGTCTAACATGATATATCAGTAATCCAGATGTTAATGAGCCAATGTGCGTCTAACATGATATATCAGTAATACAGATGTTAATGAGCCAATGTACGTCTAATACGATATATCAGTAATCCAGATGTTATTGAGCCAATGTACGTCTAACATGATATATCAGTAATCCAGATGTTATTGAGCCAATGTACGTCTAACATGATATATCAGTAATCCAGATGTTATTGAGCCAATGTACGTCTAACATGATATATCAGTAATCCAGATGTTATTGAGCCAATGTACGTCTAACATGATATATCAGTAATCCAGATGTTAATGAGCCAATGTACGTCTAACATGATATACCAGTAATCCAGATGTTAATGAGCCAATGTACGTCTAACATGATATACCAGTAATCCAGATGTTAATGAGCCAAAGTACGTCTAACACGATATATCAGTTATACAGATGTTAATGAGCCAATGTACGTCTAACATGATATATCAGTAATCCAGATGTTAATGAGCCAATGTACGTCTAACATGATATATCAGTAATCCAGCTGTTAATGAGCCAATGTACGTCTAACATGATATATCAGTAATCCAGATGTTAATGAGCCAATGTACGTCTAACATGATATACCAGTAATCCAGATGTTAATAAGCCAATGTACGTCTAACATGATATACCAGTAATCCAGATGTTAATGAGCCAATGTACGTCTAATACGATATATCAGTAATCCAGATGTTAATGAGCCAATGTACGTCTAACATGATATATCAGTAATCCAGATGTTAATGAGCCAATGTACGTCTAACATGAGGTATCAGTAATCCAGATGTTAATGAGCCAATGTGCGTCTAACATGATATATCCGTAATCCAGATGTTAATGAGCCAATGTACGTCTAACATGATATACCAGTAATCCAGATGTTAATAAGCAAATGTACGTCTAACATGATATACCAGTAATCCAGATGTTAATGAGCCAATGTACGTCTAATACGATATATCAGTAATCCAGATGTTAATGAGCCAATGTACGTCTAACATGATATATCAGTAATCCAGATGTTAATGAGCCAATGTACGTCTAACATGATATATCAGTAATCCAGATGTTAATAAGCCAATGTACGTCTAACATTATATACCAGTAATCCAGATGTTAATGAGCCAATGTACGTCTAACATGATGTATCTGTAATCCAGATGTTAATGAGCCAATGTACGTCGAACACGATATATCAGTAATCCAGATGTTAATAAGCCAATGTACGTCTAACATGATATATCAGTAATCCAGATGTTAATGAGCCAATGTACGTCTAACACGATGTATCAGTAATCCAGATGTTAATGAGCCAATGTACGTCTAACATGATGTATCAGTAATCCAGATGTTAATGAGCCAATGTACGTCTAACACGATATATCAGTAATCCAGATGTTATTGAGCCAATGTACGTCTAACATGATATATCATTAATCCAGATGTTAATGAGCCAATGTACGTCTAACACGATATATCAGTAATACAGATGTTAATGAGCCAACGTACGTCTAACATGATATATCAGTAATCTAGATGTTAATGAGCCAATGTGCGTCTAACACGATATATCAGTTATCCAGATGTTAATGAGCCAATGTACGTCTAACATGATATATCAGTAATCCAGATGTTAATGAGCCAATGTGCGTCTAACATGATATATCAGTAATCCAGATGTTAATGAGCCAATGTACGTCTAACACGATGTATCAGTAATCCAGATGTTAATGAGCCAATGTGCGTCTAACACGATATACCAGTAATCCAGATGTTAATGAGCCAATGTACGTCTAATACGATATATCAGTAATCCAGATGTTAATGAGCCAATGTGCGTCTAACATGATATATCAGTAATCCAGATGTTAATGAGCCAATGTACGTCTAACATGATATATCAGTAATCCAGATGTAAATGAGCCAATGTACGTCTAACATGATATATCAGTAATCCAGATGTTAATGAGCCAATGTACGTCTAACATGATGTATCAGTAATCCAGATGTTAATGAGCCAATGTACGTCTAACATGATGTATCAGTAATCCAGATGTTAATGAGCCAATGTACGTCTAACATGATGTATCAGTAATCCAGATGTTAATGAGCCAATATACGTCTAACATGATACATCAGTAATCCAGATGTTAATGAGCCACTGTACGTCTAACATGATATATCAGTAATCCAGATGTTAATGAGCCAATGTACGTCTAACATGATATATCAGTAATCCAGATGTTAATGAGCCAATGTACGTCTAACATGATGTATCAGTAATCCAGATGTTAATGAGCCAATATACGTCTAACATGATACATCAGTAATCCAGATGTTAATGAGCCAATGTACGTCTAACAAGATGTATCAGTAATCCAGATGTTAATGAGCCAATGTACGTCTAACATGATATATCAGTTATCCAGATGTTAATGAGCCAATGTACGTCTAACATGATATATCAGTAATCCAGATGTTAATGAGCCAATGTACGTCTAACATGATATACCAGTAATCCAGATGTTATTGAGCCAATGTACGTCTAACATGATATATCAGTAATCCAGATGTTAATGAGCCAATGTACGTCTAACATGATATACCAGTAATCCAGATGTTAATGAGCCAATGTACGTCTAACATGATATACCAGTAATCCAGATGTTAATGAGCCAAAGTACGTCTAACACGATATATCAGTTATACAGATGTTAATGAGCCAATGTACGTCTAACATGATATATCAGTAATCCAGATGTTAATGAGCCAATGTACGTCTAACATGATATATCAGTAATCCAGATGTTAATGAGCCAATGTACGTCTAACATGATATATCAGTAATCCAGATGTTAATGAGCCAATGTACGTCTAACATGATATACCAGTAATCCAGATGTTAATAAGCCAATGTACGTCTAACATGATATACCAGTAATCCAGATGTTAATGAGCCAATGTACGTCTAATACGATATATCAGTAATCCAGATGTTAATGAGCCAATGTACGTCTAACATGATGTATCAGTAATCCAGATGTTAATGAGCCAATGTGCGTCTAACATGATATATCAGTAATCCAGATGTTAATGAGCCAATGTACGTCTAACATGATATACCAGTAATCCAGATGTTAATAAGCCAATGTACGTCTAACATGATATACCAGTAATCCAGATGTTAATGAGCCAATGTACGTCTAATACGATATATCAGTAATCCAGATGTTAATGAGCCAATGTACGTCTAACATGATATATCAGTAATCCAGATGTTAATGAGCCAATGTACGTCTAACATGATATATCAGTAATCCAGATGTTAATGAGCCAATGTACGTCTAACATGATATACCAGTAATCCAGATGTTAATGAGCCAATGTACGTCTAACATGATGTATCTGTAATCCAGATGTTAATGAGCCAATGTACGTCTAACACGATATATCAGTAATCCAGATGTTAATAAGCCAATGTACGTCTAACATGATATACCAGTAATCCAGATGTTAATGAGCCAATGTACGTCTAACATGATATATCAGTAATCCAGATGTTAATGAGCCAATGTACGTCTAACATGATGTATCAGTAATCCAGATGTTAATCAGCCAATGTACGTCTAACACGATATATCAGTAATCCAGATGTTATTGAGCCAATGTACGTCTAACATGATATATCATTAATCCAGATGTTAATGAGCCAATGTACGTCTAACACGATATATCAGTAATACAGATGTTAATGAGCCAACGTACGTCTAACATGATATATCAGTAATCCAGATGTTAATGAGCCAATGTGCGTCTAACACAATATATCAGTAATCCAGATGTTAATGAGCCAATGTACGTCTAACATGATATATCAGTAATCCAGATGTTAATGAGCCAATGTGCGTCTAACATGATATATCAGTAATCCAGATTTTAATGAGCCAATGTACGTCTAACACGATGTATCAGTAATCCAGATGTTAATGAGCCAATGCGCGTCTAACACGATATACCAGTAATCCAGATGTTAATGAGCCAATGTGCGTCTAACACGATATACCAGTAATCCAGATGTTAATGAGCCAATGTACGTCTAATACGATATATCAGTAATCCAGATGTTAATGAGCCAATGTGCGTCTAACATGATATATCAGTAATCCAGATGTTAATGAGCCAATGTACGTCTAACATGATATATCAGTAATCCAGATGTTAATGAGCCAATGTACGTCTAACATGATATATCAGTAATCCAGATGTTAATGAGCCAATGTACGTCTAACATGATGTATCAGTAATCCAGATGTTAATGAGCCAATGTGAGTCTAACATGATATATCAGTAATACAGATGTTAATGAGCCAATGTACGTCTAACATGATATATCAGTAATACAGATGTTAATGAGCCAATGTACGTCTAACATGATATATCAGTTATCCAGATGTTAATAAGCCAATGTACGTCTAACATGATATATCAGTAATCCAGATGTTAATGAGCCAATGTACGTCTAACATGATATATCAGTAATCCAGATGTTAATGAGCCAATGTACGTCTAACATGATGTATCAGTAATCCAGATGTTAATGAGCCAATGTACGTCTAACATGATGTATCAGTAATCCAGATGTTAATGAGCCAATGTACGTCTAACACGATGTATCAGTAATCCAGATGTTAATAAGCCAATGTACGTCTAACATGATATATCAGTAATCCAGATGTTAATGAGCCAATGTACGTCTTACACGATGTATCAGTAATCCAGATGTTAATGAGCCAATGTACGTCTAACATGATGTATCAGTAATCCAGATGTTAATAAGCCAATGTACGTCTAACATGATGTATCAGTAATCCAGATGTTAATGAGCCAATATACGTCTAACATGATACATCAGTAATCCAGATGTTAATGAGCCACTGTACGTCTAACATGATATATCAGTAATCCAGATGTTAATGAGCCAATGTACGTCTAACATGATATATCAGTAATCCAGATGTTAATGAGCCAATGTACGTCTAACATGATGTATCAGTAATCCAGATGTTAATGAGCCAATATACGTCTAACATTATACATCAGTAATCCAGATGTTAATGAGCCAATGTACGTCTAACAAGATGTATCAGTAATCCAGATGTTAATGAGCCAATGGACGTCTAACATGATATATCAGTAATCCAGATGTTAATGAGCCAATGTACGTCTAACATGATATATCAGTAATCCAGATGTTAATGAGCCAATGTACGTCTAACATGATATACCAGTAATCCAGATGTTATTGAGCCAATGTACGTCTAACATGATATATCAGTAATCCAGATGTTAATGAGCCAATGTACGTCTAACATGATGTATCAGTAATACAGATGTTAATGAGCCAATGTACGTCTAACACGATATATCAGTAATCCAGATGTTAATGAGCCAATGTACGTCTAACATGATATATCAGTAATCCAGATGTTAATGAGCCAATGTACGTCTAACATGATGTATCAGTAATGCAGATGTTAATGAGCCAATGTACGTCTAACATGATATACCAGTAATCCAGATGTTATTAAGCCAAAGTACGTCTAACATGATATATCAGTAATCCAGATGTTAATGAGCCAATGTACGTCTAACATGATATATCATTAATCCAGATGTTAATGAGCCAATATACGTCTAACATGATACATCAGTAATCCAGATGTTAATGAGCCAATGTACGTCTAACATGATATATCAGTAATCCAGATGTTAATGAGCCAATGTACGTCTAACATGATATATCAGTAATCCAGATGTTAATGAGCCAATATACGTCTAACATGATACATCAGTAATCCAGATGTTCATGAGCCAATGTACGTCTAACATGATGTATCAGTAATCCAGATGTTAATGAGCCAATGTACGTCTAACACGATATATCAGTAATCCAGATGTTAATGAGCCAATGTACGTCTAACATGATATATCAGTAATCCAGATGTTAATGAGCCAATGTACGTCTAACACGATGTATCAGTAATCCAGATGTTAATGAGCCAATGTACGTCTAACACGATGTATCAGTAATCCAGATGTTAATGAGCCAATGTGCGTCTAACACGATATACCAGTAATCCAGATGTTAATGAGCCAATGTGCGTCTAACACGATATACCAGTAATCCAGATGTTAATGAGCCAATGTACGTCTAACATGATATATCAGTAATCCAGATGTTAATGAGCCAATGTACGTCTAACATGATATATCAGTAATCCAGATGTTAATGAGCCAATGTACGTCTAACATGATGTATCAGTAATCCAGATGTTAATGAGCCAATGTGCGTCTAACATGATATACCAGTAATCCAGATGTTAATGAGCCAATGTTCGTCTAACATGATATATCAGTAATCCAGATGTTAATGAGCCAATGTACGTCTAACATGATATATCAGTAATCCATATGTTAATGAGCCAATGTACGTCTAACATGATGTATCAGTAATACAGATGTTAATGAGCCAATGTACGTCTAACATGATATACCAGTAATCCAGATGTTAATGAGCCAATGTACGTCTAACATGATGTATCAGTAATACAGATGTTATTGAGCCAATGTACGTCTAACATGATATATCAGTAATCCAGATGTTAATGAGCCAATGTACGTCTAACATGATATATCAGTAATCCAGATGTTAATGAGCCAATATACGTCTAACATGATACATCAGTAATCCAGATGTTAATGAGCCAATGTACGTCTAACATGATGTATCAGTAATCCAGATGTTAATGAGCCAATGTACGTCTAACATGATATATCAGTAATACAGATGTTAATGAGCCAATGTACGTCTAACATGATATATCAGTAATACAGATGTTAATGAGCCAATGTACGTCTAACATGATGTATCAGCAATACAGATGTTAATGAGCCAATGTACGTCTAACACGATATATCAGTAATCCAGATGTTAATGAGCCAATGTACGTCTAACATGATATATCAGTAATCCAGATGTTAATGAGCCAATGTACGTCTAACATGATATATCAGTAATCCAGATGTTAATGAGCCAATATACGTCTAACATGATACATCAGTAATCCAGATGTTCATGAGCCAATGTACGTCTAACATGATGTATCAGTAATCCAGATGTTAATGAGCCAATGTACGTCTAACACGATATATCAGTAATCCAGATGTTAATGAGCCAATGTACGTCTAACACGATATATCAGTAATCCAGATGTTAATGAGCCAATGTACGTCTAACATGATATATCAGTAATCCAGATGTTAATGAGCCAATGTACGTCTAACACGATGTATCAGTAATCCAGATGTTAATGAGCCAATGTACGTCTAACACGATGTATCAGTAATCCAGATGTTAATGAGCCAATGTGCGTCTAACACGATATACCATTAATCCAGATGTTAATGAGCCAATGTGCGTCTAACACGATATACCAGTAATCCAGATGTTAATGAGCCAATGTACGTCTAACATGATATATCAGTAATCCAGATGTTAATGAGCCAATGTACGTCTAACATGATATATCAGTAATCCAGATGTTAATGAGCCAATGTACGTCTAACATGATGTATCAGTAATCCAGATGTTAATGAGCCAATGTGCGTCTAACATGATATACCAGTAATCCAGATGTTAATGAGCCAATGTACGTCTAACATGATATATCAGTAATCCAGATGTTAATGAGCCAATGTACGTCTAACATGATATATCAGTAATCCAGATGTTAATGAGCCAATGTACGTCTAACATGATATATCAGTAATCCAGATGTTAATGAGCCAATGTACGTCTAACATGATGTATCAGTAATCCAGATGTTAATGAGCCAATGTGCGTCTAACATGATATACCAGTAATCCAGATGTTAATGAGCCAATGTACGTCTAACATGATATATCAGTAATCCAGATGTTAATGAGCCAATGTACGTCTAACATGATATATCAGTAATCCAGATGTTAATGAGCCAATGTACGTCTAACATGATGTATCAGTAACACAGATGTTAATGAGCCAATGTACGTCTAACATGATATACCAGTAATCCAGATGTTATTGAGCCAATGTACGTCTAACATGATATATCAGTAATCCAGATGTTAATGAGCCAATGTACGTCTAACATGATATATCAGTAATCCAGATGTTAATGAGCCAATATACGTCTAACATGATACATCAGTAATCCAGATGTTAATGAGCCAATGTACGTCTAACATGATGTATCAGTAATCCAGATGTTAATGAGCCAATGTACGTCTAACACGATGTATCAGTAATCCAGATGTTAATGAGCCAATGTACGTCTAACACGATGTATCAGTAATCCAGATGTTAATGAGCCAATGTGCGTCTAACACGATATACCAGTAATCCAGATGTTAATGAGCCAATGTGCGTCTAACACGATATACCAGTAATCCAGATGTTAATGAGCCAATGTACGTCTAACATGATATATCAGTAATCCAGATGTTAATGAGCCAATGTACGTCTAACATGATATATCAGTTAACCAGATGTTAATGAGCCAATGTACGTCTAAAACGATATATCAGTAATCCAGATGTTAATGAGCCAATGTACGTCTAACACGATATATCAGTAATACAGATGTTAATGAGCCAATGTACGTCTAACACGATATACCAGTAATCCAGATGTTAATGAGCCAATGTGCGTCTAACACGATATACCAGTATTCCAGATGTTAATGAGCCAATGTGCGTCTAACACGATATACCAGTAATCCAGATGTTAATGAGCCAATGTACGTCTAACATGATATATCAGTAATCCAGATGTTAATGAGCCAATGTACGTCTAACATGATATACCACTAATCCAGATGTTAATGAGCCAATGTGCGTCTAACACGATATACCAGTAATCCAGATGTTAATGAGCCAATGTGCGTCTAACACGATATACCAGTAATCCAGATGTTAATGAGCCAATGTACGTCTAACATGATATATCAGTAATCCAGATGTTAATGAGCCAATGTACGTCTAACACGATATATCAGTAATCCAGATGTTAATGAGCCAATATACGTCTAACACGATATATCAGTAATCCAGATGTTAATGAGCCAATGTACGTCTAACATGATATATCAGTAATCCAGATGTTAATGAGCCAATGAACGTCTAACATGATATACCAGTAATCCAGATGTTAATGAGCCAATGTACGTCTAACACGATATATCAGTAATCCAGATGTTAATGAGCCAATGTACGTCTAACACGACATATCAGTAATCCAGATGTTAATGAGCCAATGTACGTCTAACACGATGTATCAGTAATCCAGATGTTAATGAGCCAATGTACGTCTAACACGATGTATCAGTAATCCAGATGTTAATGAGCCAATGTACGTCTAACATGATATATCAGTAATCCAGATGTTAATGAGCCAATGTACGTCTAACATGATATATCAGTAATCCAGATGTTAATGAGCCAATGTACGTCTAACACGATGTATCAGTAATCCAGATGTTAATGAGCCAATGTGCGTCTAACATGATGTATCAGTAATACAGATGTTAATGAGCCAAAGTACGTCTAACACGATATATCAGTAATCCAGATGTTAATGAGCCAATGTACGTCTAACACGATGTATCAGTAATCCAGATGTTAATGAGCCAATGTACGTCTAATACGATATATCAGTAATCCAGATGTTAATGGGCCAATGTACGTCTAACACGATATATCAGTAATCCAGATGTTAATGAGCCAATGTACGTCTTACATTATATATCAGTAATCCAGATGTTAATGAGCCAATGTACGTCTAACACGATGTATCAGTAATCCAGATGTTAATGAGCCAATGTACGTCTAACATGATATATCAGTAATCCAGATGTTAATGAGCCAATGTACGTCTAACATGATATATCAGTTATACAGATGTTAATGAGCCAATGTACGTCTAACACGATATATCAGTAATCCAGATGTTAATGAGCCAATGTACGTCTAACACGATATATCAGTAATCCAGATGTTAATGAGCCAATGTACGTCTAACATGATATATCAGTTATACAGATGTTAATGAGCCAATGTGCGTCTAACATGATATATCAGTAATCCAGATGTTAATGAGCCAATGTACGTCTAACACGATGTATCAGTAATCCAGATGTTAATGAGCCAATGTACGTCTAACATGATGTATCAGTAATCCAGATGTTAATGAGCCAATGTACGTCTAACACGATGTATCAGTAATCCAGATGTTAATGAGCCAATGTACGTCTAACACGATATATCAGTAATCCAGATGTTAATGAGCCAATGTACGTCTAACATGATATATCAGTAATCCAGATGTTAATGAGCCAATGTACGTCTAACATGATATATCAGTAATCCAGATGTTAATGAGCCAATGTACGTCTAACATGATATATCAGTTATACAGATGTTAATGAGCCATTGTACGTCTAACACGATATATCAGTAATCCAGATGTTAATGAGCCAATGTACGTCTAACACGATATATCAGTAATCCAGATGTTAATGAGCCAATGTACGTCTAACATGATATATCAGTTATACAGATGTTAATGAGCCAATGTGCGTCTAACATGATATATCAGTAATCCAGATGTTAATGAGCCAATGTACGTCTAACATGATATATCAGTAATCCAGATGTTAATGAGCCAATGTACGTCTAACATGATGTATCAGTAATCCAGATGTTAATGAGCCAATGTACGTCTAATACGATATATCAGTAATCCAGATGTTAATGAGCCAATGTGCGTCTAACATGATATATCAGTAATCCAGATGTTAATGAGCCAATGTACGTCTAACATGATATATCAGTTATACAGATGTTAATGAGCCAATGTACGTCTAACATGATATATCAGTAATCCAGATGTTAATGAGCCAATGTACGTCTAACATGATATATCAGTAATCCAGATGTTAATGAGCCAATGTACGTCTAATACGATATATCAGTAATCCAGATGTTAATAAGCCAATGTACGTCTAACATGATATATCAGTAATCCAGATGTTAATGAGCCAATGTACGTCTAACATGATATATCAGTTATACAGATGTTAATGAGCCAATGTGCGTCTAACATGATATATCAGTAATCCAGATGTTAATAAGCCAATGTACGTCTAACATGATATATCAGTAATCCAGATGTTAATGAGCCAATGTACGTCTAACATGATATATCAGTAATCCAGATGTTAATGAGCCAATGTACGTCTAACATGATATATCAGTAATCCAGATGTTAATGAGCCAATGTACGTCTAACATGATGTATCAGTAATCCAGATGTTAATGAGCCAATGTGCGTCTAACATGATATACCAGTAATCCAGATGTTAATGAGCCAATGAACGTCTAACATGATATATCAGTAATCCAGATGTTAATGAGCCAATGTACGTCTAACATGATATATCAGTAATCCAGATGTTAATGAGCCAATGTACGTCTAACATGATGTATCAGTAATACAGATGTTAATGAGCCAATGTACGTCTAACATGATATACCAGTAATCCAGATGTTATTGAGCCAATGTACGTCTAACATGATATATCAGTAATCCAGATGTTAATGAGCCAATGTACGTCTAACATGATATATCAGTAATCCAGATGTTAATGAGCCAATATACGTCTAACATGATACATCAGTAATCCAGATGTTAATGAGCCAATGTACGTCTAACATGATGTATCAGTAATCCAGATGTTAATGAGCCAATGTACGTCTAACACGATGTATCAGTAATCCAGATGTTAATGAGCCAATGTACGTCTAACACGATGTATCAGTAATCCAGATGTTAATGAGCCAATGTGCGTCTAACACGATATACCAGTAATCCAGATGTTAATGAGCCAATGTGCGTCTAACACGATATACCAGTAATCCAGATGTTAATGAGCCAATGTACGTCTAACATGATATATCAGTAATCCAGATGTTAATGAGCCAATGTACGTCTAACATGATATATCAGTTAACCAGATGTTAATGAGCCAATGTACGTCTAAAACGATATATCAGTAATCCAGATGTTAATGAGCCAATGTACGTCTAACACGATATATCAGTAATACAGATGTTAATGAGCCAATGTACGTCTAACACGATATACCAGTAATCCAGATGTTAATGAGCCAATGTGCGTCTAACACGATATACCAGTATTCCAGATGTTAATGAGCCAATGTGCGTCTAACACGATATACCAGTAATCCAGATGTTAATGAGCCAATGTACGTCTAACATGATATATCAGTAATCCAGATGTTAATGAGCCAATGTACGTCTAACATGATATACCACTAATCCAGATGTTAATGAGCCAATGTGCGTCTAACACGATATACCAGTAATCCAGATGTTAATGAGCCAATGTGCGTCTAACACGATATACCAGTAATCCAGATGTTAATGAGCCAATGTACGTCTAACATGATATATCAGTAATCCAGATGTTAATGAGCCAATGTACGTCTAACACGATATATCAGTAATCCAGATGTTAATGAGCCAATATACGTCTAACACGATATATCAGTAATCCAGATGTTAATGAGCCAATGTACGTCTAACATGATATATCAGTAATCCAGATGTTAATAAGCCAATGAACGTCTAACATGATATACCAGTAATCCAGATGTTAATGAGCCAATGTACGTCTAACACGATATATCAGTAATCCAGATGTTAATGAGCCAATGTACGTCTAACACGACATATCAGTAATCCAGATGTTAATGAGCCAATGTACGTCTAACACGATGTATCAGTAATCCAGATGTTAATGAGCCAATGTACGTCTAACACGATGTATCAGTAATCCAGATGTTAATGAGCCAATGTACGTCTAACATGATATATCAGTAATCCAGATGTTAATGAGCCAATGTACGTCTAACATGATATATCAGTAATCCAGATGTTAATGAGCCAATGTACGTCTAACACGATGTATCAGTAATCCAGATGTTAATGAGCGAATGTGCGTCTAACATGATGTATCAGTAATACAGATGTTAATGAGCCAAAGTACGTCTAACACGATATATCAGTAATCCAGATGTTAATGAGCCAATGTACGTCTAACACGATGTATCAGTAATCCAGATGTTAATGAGCCAATGTACGTCTAATACGATATATCAGTAATCCAGATGTTAATGAGCCAATGTACGTCTAACACGATATATCAGTAATCCAGATGTTAATGAGCCAATGTACGTCTAACATTATATATCAGTAATCCAGATGTTAATGAGCCAATGTACGTCTAACACGATGTATCAGTAATCCAGATGTTAATGAGCCAATGTACATCTAACATGATATATCAGTAATCCAGATGTTAATGAGCCAATGTACGTCTAACATGATATATCAGTTATACAGATGTTAATGAGCCAATGTACGTCTAACACGATATATCAGTAATCCAGATGTTAATGAGCCAATGTACGTCTAACACGATATATCAGTAATCCAGATGTTAATGAGCCAATGTACGTCTAACATGATATATCAGTTATACAGATGTTAATGAGCCAATGTGCGTCTAACATGATATATCAGTAATCCAGATGTTAATGAGCCAATGTACGTCTAACACGATGTATCAGTAATCCAGATGTTAATGAGCCAATGTACGTCTAACATGATGTATCAGTAATCCAGATGTTAATGAGCCAATGTACGTCTAACACGATGTATCAGTAATCCAGATGTTAATGAGCCAATGTACGTCTAACACGATATATCAGTAATCCAGATGTTAATGAGCCAATGTACGTCTAACACGATGTATCAGTAATCCAGATGTTAATGAGCCAATGTACGTCTAACATGATATATCAGTAATCCAGATGTTAATGAGCCAATGTACGTCTAACATGATATATCAGTTATACAGATGTTAATGAGCCATTGTACGTCTAACACGATATATCAGTAATCCAGATGTTAATGAGCCAATGTACGTCTAACACGATATATCAGTAATCCAGATGTTAATGAGCCAATGTACGTCTAACATGATATATCAGTTATACAGATGTTAATGAGCCAATGTGCGTCTAACATGATATATCAGTAATCCAGATGTTAATGAGCCAATGTACGTCTAACATGATATATCAGTAATCCAGATGTTAATGAGCCAATGTACGTCTAACATGATGTATCAGTAATCCAGATGTTAATGAGCCAATGTACGTCTAATACGATATATCAGTAATCCAGATGTTAATGAGCCAATGTGCGTCTAACATGATATATCAGTAATCCAGATGTTAATGAGCCAATGTACGTCTAACATGATATATCAGTTATACAGATGTTAATGAGCCAATGTGCGTCTAACATGATATATCAGTAATCCAGATGTTAATGAGCCAATGTACGTCTAACATGATATATCAGTAATCCAGATGTTAATGAGCCAATGTACGTCTAACATGATATATCAGTAATCCAGATGTTAATGAGCCAATGTACGTCTAATACGATATATCAGTAATCCAGATGTTAATAAGCCAATGTACGTCTAACATGATATATCAGTAATCCAGATGTTAATGAGCCAATGTACGTCTAACATGATATATCAGTTATACAGATGTTAATGAGCCAATGTGCGTCTAACATGATATATCAGTAATCCAGATGTTAATGAGCCAATGTACGTCTAACACGATATACCAGTAATCCAGATGTTAATGAGCCAATGTACGTCTAACATGATATATCAGTTATACAGATGTTAATGAGCCAATGTACGTCTAACATGATATATCAGTAATCCAGATGTTAATGGGCCAATGTACGTCTAACATGATATATCAGTTATATAGATGTTAATGAGCCAATGTACGTCTAACATGATATATCAGTAATCCAGATGTTAATGAGCCAATGTACGTCTAACATGATATATCAGTAATCCAGATGTTAATGAGCCAATGTACGTCTAACATGATATTTCAGTTATACAGATGTTAATGAGCCAATGTGCGTCTAACATGATATATCAGTAATCCAGATGTTAATGAGCAAATGTACGTCTAACATGATATATCAGTAATCCAGATGTTAATGAGCCAATATGCGTCTAACATGATATATCAGTAATCCAGATGTTAATGAGCCAATGTACGTCTAACACGATATATCAGTTAACCAGATGTTAATGAGCCAATGTACGTCTAACATGATATATCAGTAATCCAGATGTTAATGAGCCAATGTACGTCTAACATGATATATCAGTTATACAGATGTTAATGAGCCAATGTACGTCTAACATGATATATCAGTAATCCAGATGTTCATGAGCCAATGTACGTCTAACATGATATATCAGTAATCCAGATGTTAATGAGCCAATGTACGTCTAACATGATATATCAGTTATACAGATGTTAATGAGCCAATGTGCGTCTAACATGATATATCAGTAATCCAGATGTTAATGAGCCAATATGCGTCTAACATGATATATCAGTAATACAGATGTTAATGAGCCAATGTACGTCTAACATGATATATCAGTAATCCAGATGTTAATGAGCCAATGTACGTCTAATACGATATATCAGTAATCCAGATGTTAATGAGCCAATGTACGTCTAACATGATATATCAGTAATCCAGATGTTAATGAGCCAATGTACGTCTAACATGATATATCAGTAATCCAGATGTTAATGAGCCAATGTACGTCTAACACGATATATCAGTAATCCAGATGTTAATGAGCCAATGTACGTCTAACATGATATATCAGTAATCCAGATGTTAATGAGCCAATGTACGTCTAACACGATATATCAGTAATCCAGATGTTAATGAGCCAATGTACGTCTAACATGATATATCAGTAATCCAGATGTTAATGAGCCAATGTACGTCTAACATGATATATCAGTAATCCAGATGTTAATGAGCCAATGTACGTCTAACACGATATATCATTAATCCAGATGTTAATGAGCCAATGTACGTCTAACAGGATATATCAGTAATCCAGATGTTAATGAGCCAATGTACCTCTAACATGATATATCAGTAATCCAGATGTTAATGAGCCAATGTACGTCTAACATGATATATCAGTAATCCAGATGTTAATGAGCCAATGTACGTCTAACACGATATATCAGTAATACAGATGTTAATGAGCCAATGTAAGTCTAACATGATATATCAGTAATCCAGATGTTAATGATCCAATGTACGTCTAACACGATATATCAGTAATCCAGATGTTAATGAGCCAATGTACGTCTAACATGATATATCAGTAATCCAGATGTTAATGAGCCAATGTACGTCTAACATGATATATCAGTAATCCAGATTTTAATGAGCCAATGTACGTCTAACATGATGTATCAGTAATCCAGATGTTAATGAGCCAGTGTACGTCTAACATGATATATCAGTTAACCAGATGTTAATGAGCCAATGTACGTCTAACATGATATATCAGTAATCCAGATGTTAATGAGCCAATGTACGTCTAACATGATATATCAGTAATCCAGATAATAATAAGCCAATGAACGTCTAACATGATGTATCAGTAATCCAGATGTTAATGAGCCAATATGCGTCTAACATGATATATCAGTAATACAGATGTTAATGAGCCAATGTACGTCTAACATGATATATCAGTAATCCAGATGTTAATGAGCCAATATGCGTCTAACATGATATATCAGTAATCCAGATGTTAATGAGCCAATGTACGTCTAACATGATATATCAGTAATCCAGATGTTAATGAGCCAATATGCGTCTAACATGATATATCAGTAATACAGATGTTAATGAGCCAATGTACGTCTAACATGATATATCAGTAATCCAGATGTTAATGAGCCAATTGACGTCTAATACGATATATCAGTAATCCAGATGTTAATGAGCCAATGTACGTCTAACATGATATATCAGTAATCCAGATGTTAATGAGCCAATGTACGTCTAACATGATATATCAGTAATCCAGATTTTAATGAGCCAATGTACGTCTAACATGATGTATCAGTAATCCAGATGTTAATGAGCCAGTGTTCGTCTAACATGATATATCAGTTAACCAGATGTTAATGAGCCAATGTACGTCTAACATGATATATCAGTAATCCAGATGTTAATGAGCCAATGTACGTCTAACATGATATATCAGTAATCCAGATAATAATAAGCCAATGAACGTCTAACATGATGTATCAGTAATCCAGATGTTAATGAGCCAATATGCGTCTAACATGATATATCAGTAATACAGATGTTAATGAGCCAATGTACGTCTAACATGATATATCAGTAATCCAGATGTTAATGAGCCAATATGCGTCTAACATGATATATCAGTAATCCAGATGTTAATGAGCCAATGTACGTCTAACATGATATATCAGTAATCCAGATGTTAATGAGCCAATATGCGTCTAACATGATATATCAGTAATACAGATGTTAATGAGCCAATGTACGTCTAACATGATATATCAGTAATCCAGATGTTAATGAGCCAATGTACGTCTAATACGATATATCAGTAATCCAGATGTTAATGAGCCAATGTACGTCTAACATGATATATCAGTTAACCAGATGTTAATGAGCCAATGTACGTCTAACATGATATATCAGTAATCCAGATGTTAATGAGCCAATGTACGTCTAACATGATATATCAGTAATCCAGATGTTAATAAGCCAATGAACGTCTAACATGATATACCAGTAATCCAGATGTTAATGAGCCAATGTACGTCTAACACGATATATCAGTAATCCAGATGTTAATGAGCCAATGTACGTCTAACACGATATATCAGTAATCCAGATGTTAATGAGCCAATGTACGTCTAACACGATGTATCAGTAATCCAGATGTTAATGAGCCAATGTACGTCTAACATGATGTATCAGTAATCCAGATGTTAATGAGCCAATGTACGTCTAACATGATATATCAGTTATACAGATGTTAATGAGCCAATGTGCGTCTAACATGATATATCATTAATCCAGATGTTAATGAGCCAATGTACGTCTAACATGATATATCAGTAATCCAGATGTTAATGAGCCAATGTACGTCTAACATGATATATCAGTAATCCAGATGTTAATGAGCCAATGTACGTCTAACACGATGTATCAGTAATCCAGATGTTAATGAGCCAATGTACGTCTAATATGATATATCAGTTATACAGATGTTAATGAGCCAATGTGCGTCTAACATGATGTATCAGTAATCCAGATGTTAATGAGCCAATGTACGTCTAACATGATATATCAGTAATACAGATGTTAATGAGCCAATGTACGTCTAACATGATATATCAGTAATCCAGATGTTAATGAGCCAATGTACGTCTAACAAGATGTATCAGTAATCCAGATGTTAATGAGCCAATGTACGTCTAACATGATGTATCAGTAATCCAGATGTTAATGAGCCAATGTACGTCTAACATGATATATCAGTAATTCAGATGTTAATGAGCCAATGTACGTCTAACATGATATACCAGTAATCCAGATGTTAATGAGCCAATGTACGTCTAACATGATATATCAGTAATCCAGATGTTAATGAGCCAATGTACGTCTAACATGATATATACCAGTAATCCAGATGTTAATGAGCCAATGTGCGTCTAACATGATATACCAGTAATCCAGATGTTAATGAGCCAATGTACGTCTAACATGATATATCAGTAATCCAGATGTTAATGAGCAAATGTACGTCTAACATGATGTATCAGTAATCCAGATGTTAATGAGCCAATGTACGTCTAACATGATATATCAGTAATCCAGATGTTAATGAGCCAATGTACGTCTAACATGATGTATCAGTAATCCAGATGTTAATGAGCCAATGTACGTCTAACATGATATATCAGTTATACAGATGTTAATGAGCCAATGTGCGTCTAACATGATATATCATTAATCCAGATGTTAATGAGCCAATGTACGTCTAACATGATATATCAGTAATCCAGATGTTAATGAGCCAATGTACGTCTAACATGATATATCAGTAATCCAGATGTTAATGAGCCAATGTACGTCTAACACGATGTATCAGTAATCCAGATGTTAATGAGCCAATGTACGTCTAATATGATATATCAGTTATACAGATGTTAATGAGCCAATGTGCGTCTAACATGATGTATCAGTAATCCAGATGTTAATGAGCCAATGTACGTCTAACATGATATATCAGTAATACAGATGTTAATGAGCCAATGTACGTCTAACATGATATATCAGTAATCCAGATGTTAATGAGCCAATGTACGTCTAACAAGATGTATCAGTAATCCAGATGTTAATGAGCCAATGTACGTCTAACATGATGTATCAGTAATCCAGATGTTAATGAGCCAATGTACGTCTAACATGATATATCAGTAATCCAGATGTTAATGAGCCAATGTACGTCTAACATGATATACCAGTAATCCAGATGTTAATGAGCCAATGTACGTCTAACATGATATATCAGTAATCCAGATGTTAATGAGCCAATGTACGTCTAACATGATATATACCAGTAATCCAGATGTTAATGAGCCAATGTGCGTCTAACATGATATACCAGTAATCCAGATGTTAATGAGCCAATGTACGTCTAACATGATATATCAGTAATCCAGATGTTAATGAGCAAATGTACGTCTAACATGATGTATCAGTAATCCAGATGTTAATGAGCCAATGTACGTCTAACATAATATATCAGTAATCCAGATGTTAATGAGCCAATGTACGTCTAACATGATGTATCAGTAAACCAGATGTTAATGAGCCAATGTACGTCTAACATGATATATCAGTAATCCAGATGTTAATGAGCCAATGTACGTCTAACATGATATATCAGTAATCCAGATGTTAATGAGCCAATGTACGTCTAACATGATATATCAGTAATCCAGATGTTAATGAGCCAATGTACGTCTAACACGATGTATCAGTAATCCAGATGTTCATGAGCCAATGTGCGTCTAACATGATATATCAGTAATACAGATGTTAATGAGCCAATATACGTCTAACACGATGTATCAGTAATCCAGATGTTCATGAGCCAATGTGCGTCTATTTCAGTTCTCTCTCCCTTCTGTCCCTGCAATGGAGTGTCAGGTCATTACATCTTCAATTGTATGTGCTGCCTTGTTATCTCTCATTATGTATTTTGCTGCAAGTCTCAACGCAAAGGGTGAATAAATGAGTAGGAAGCAAATTAATAATGCAAGTCTTCTATCTTTAAACTGGTTTCCTACATATGAACACAAATGATGAATCCATTAACGGTTGTTTCAGTAGTTTGCACACACCAATACGCATTTACTAGAATATATCTAAACAACACCAACACATGAACATTTGTACTTTGTCCTTCGTAATTACTGCTGCATCTGATGTGGATATATGTCAACTACTGCGGTTAATAACAAGGGAGCTAAAATAGAATGTGATCTTCAAACTTTTCATCTCAATTCCCTCCAGTCTGTTTGCTGAAATGTGTAATTTGGAGAATGGCTGCGTTCCATTTAACAAAGATTCAAATGAATATGTTCCAACCATGTGGTTTATGAGTCAATAAGACAAAACATCATGTTTAAAACCTTGTTCTTATTCATCATTTATGCTCTTATATATTTATTATAACTATGTGTTGATCATTAAAATTAAAGTCATATGGAAAAGATCAACTCTTCGAACATATATCTGCATTGGGTGTAAACGGGTGAAGCAGACAACATCAGTCTAGTTGATAAATGTGTTTCTATATAATAGACTATCGTAGTCATGAATAAATAATGAAAAACTATAAACTTTACACAGAATTGTCAAACTGGCCTATAGTTATCCAACCATTGTTTCTTTGGAATTGGTAATGCCTGTATAAAAGAAGACAAGTACCTCATCCATGATTATGTTCTTTCCCTGTGACAGCAATTCTTGAAAAAGAGAAGTTTGATAGAGAATCACAAAGAGAGTCATATCCAACTATCTAAGTGTTTGGGAGACGGGTACCAGCACATTGATGGTAAGGAATGGACAATGATCAATGTCCCCTCCAGTTTGTTATTAGATATGAGATTGACACGTCCATATATCTGAGTATGTATGTGAGTGGTTGTATATCTGAGTATGTATGTGAGTGGTTGTATATCTTAGTATGTATGTGAGTGGTTGTATATCTGAGTATGTATGTGAGTGGTTGTGTATCTGAGTATGTATGTGAGTGGTTGTATATCTGAGTATGTATGTGAGTGGTTGTATATCTGAGTATGTATGTGAGTGGTTGTATATCTGAGTATGTATGTGAGTGGTTGTATATCTGAGTATGTATGTGAGTGGTTGTATATCTGAGTATGTATGTGAGTGGTTGTATATCTGAGTATGTATGTGAGTGGTTGTGTATCTGAGTATGTATGTGAGTGGTTGTGTATCTGAGTATGTATGTGAGTGGTTGTATATCTGAGTATGTATGTGAGTGGTTGTATATCTGAGTATGTATGTGAGTGGTTGTATATCTGAGTATGTATGTGAGTGGTTGTATATCTGAGTATGTATGTGAGTGGTTGTATATCTGAGTATGTATGTGAGTGGTTGTATATCTGAGTATGTATGTGAGTGGTTGTATATCTGAGTATGTATGTGAGTGGTTGTATATCTGAGTATGTATGTGAGTGGTTGTATATCTGAGTATGTATGTGAGTGGTTGTATATCTGAGTATGTATGTGAGTGGTTGTATATCTGAGTATGTATGTGAGTGGTTGTATATCTGAGTATGTATGTGAGTGGTTGTATATCTGAGTATGTATGTGAGTGGTTGTGTATCTGAGTATGTATGTGAGTGGTTGTATATCTGAGTATGTATGTGAGTGGTTGTATATCTGAGTATGTATGTGAGTGGTTGTATATCTGAGTATGTATGTGAGTGGTTGTGTATCTGAGTATGTATGTGAGTGGTTGTATATCTGAGTATGTATGTGAGTGGTTGTATATCTGAGTATGTATGTGAGTGGTTGTATATCTGAGTATGTATGTGAGTGGTTGTATATCTGAGTATGTATGTGAGTGGTTGTATATCTGAGTATATCTGAGTATGTATGTGAGTGGTTGTATATCTGAGTATGTATGTGAGTGGTTGTATATCTGAGTATGTATGTGAGTGGTTGTATATCTGAGTATGTATGTGAGTGGTTGTGTATCTGAGTATGTATGTGAGTGGTTGTATATCTGAGTATGTATGTGAGTGGTTGTATATCTGAGTATGTATGTGAGTGGTTGTATATCTGAGTATGTATGTGAGTGGTTGTGTATCTGAGTATGTATGTGAGTGGTTGTATATCTGAGTATGTATGTGAGTGGTTGTATATCTGAGTATGTATGTGAGTGGTTGTGTATCTGAGTATGTATGTGAGTGGTTGTATATCTGAGTATGTATGTGAGTGGTTGTATATCTGAGTATGTATGTGAGTGGTTGTATATCTGAGTATGTATGTGAGTGGTTGTATATCTGAGTATGTATGTGAGTGGTTGTATATCTGAGTATGTATGTGAGTGGTTGTATATCTGAGTATGTATGTGAGTGGTTGTATATCTGAGTATGTATGTGAGTGGTTGTATATCTGAGTATGTATGTGAGTGGTTGTGTATCTGAGTATGTATGTGAGTGGTTGTATATCTGAGTATGTATGTGAGTGGTTGTATATCTGAGTATGTATGTGAGTGGTTGTATATCTGAGTATGTATGTGAGTGGTTGTATATCTGAGTATATAGGACAATAGTAAATGTGACAGTAAGGAAAGAAAGGTTCAGTGATAGACAGTAATATTGATCTGGGGGTCGTTGGATCTCAGACAGTGACGGGAAACTTATTTGTTGTCATACATCTGTATTTCACTGAGTCACAAAAGGTTGAATCAGCGAGAGTTCTTTGACTTCATTGATAGTGGAGAGATCCATTTGATGGGGTCAGGCGTGTTTACCTTCTTCATGAGTGTGATTGGTTGGACACTGTAAAGAACGCTTCAGATCCACATTAATGTTGAAAAGGTGTGTTTTAGGTGACACATTTCATGACATTTAACCTCAGGGGATCCAAGTCCAAATGGGCGTAAAAGACTGTTCATCTTGTTTATATCTGGCAGGAGTTTTAGTTGATTGCTATATCTTTACATTCAGAACCAGAAACTAGACTAAACTAGAAACTAGAACGTTCTGTCATTGTATTGGAAACAGAATAGTCATCGTAAGGGATTCTTAACTGTTGTCCTTGGATGATCAGCTGATTTGACTGAATATAGTTTCCTGAACTAAATATAGTCCTATCAGGCAGTTCTCTAGGTATAATTTTGGTCATTAAATCGAGGAACTGAACTAAACAAAACTTAAGGGGAGGGGAGGTGGGGTATGGGGATCATAGAAGAACTGGTGTGCTGGATCTAGCTTATGACAAAGTGGATGTGATGTTCAAATAATGCATGTGACTCTCTTTGTGATTCTTCACCAACCTTCCCGTTATTCATCAATTGCTGCCATAAATACATACATGTAACAATGATATTTTAATTCCCTTTTTCTTTTTCTTTTCATTTTATATCATATAAATTCTGCATAAGGACCTCTGTTAGTACAGTTTGCAATAAAATGATTAGTTAATAAACATCTTGGAAAGTTTACTGCATTCTGAAAAAAAAAAAAAAAGGATAGGGTTATATGATACATGCCGGGTATTGAGTTTAAGTAGAGAAAATGATGCATCAAATATCATCCTAAAAGAAAAAACGCACCTAACGGCAGCAGATTATTACTTTTCTTTAAGGAAAGTAATAGCCGTGATCTTGATCAATCTGGAGTCGGTTATCTAGGTTATTTCATTCCCTTTGCATACGACCAACTCATCAATCAAACTAAATTTCCTTATAAACTGCTTTTTCTCTGGTTATACCCCCTCTTGTTTCTGTATGTCATCCACTCTTCCTGCTGTTCCTCAATTCTGCAGTTGTTGTTATTGTTACTCATTACAATGTATGTTATGTTTTGTTTTATTTATGCTTGGATATGGTGCAAGAATTGGTTCCGAAACTTAACACTCTCAGAAAAAAGAACTCGTTATTCATACACTCCTAATGCTTCACAGAATTTTGTTTTGTTGCCTTGGTAACTTCATGAATAGGAATTATTGAATATGATTCTGTCAGTTACCAACAGAATCATTTCATTATGTTTTGAAAAAGACTAACACATCTTGCATCAGTGGGATTATGGTATAATACTTTGTATGTATCATACACCTGCCTGAACATACTGTTCTGTTTGTTCAAGGCAAGATTTTTTTTCAGATATTTCAAGTCAATGTTCATGTCACCAAGTAAGTAACACTTATCAGTTTCTATTTCTAACGATATATATCATACTGAAATATATTATCATTACTCTTAGAGCAGTGCAATTTGTTCAAACTGCCATTTGAAATGAATACATTTCTAAGATAATCGTTAATGAAAACTGGAATAGTAAAAGTGAAATTTGGAATGAATATTCTGGCTGGGTTAGAGAAGGATGTCACTGTCATTTAGTGAAGTCTCATCAATTTCATCTCTTTGGATTCGGCTTAGTCAAAATCTGTTCAGGTAAAAGTATCTTCCTGTTCAACTGGTTTCATCAAACACTCAAACTCTCATGAAATCTTATTGCCCTTTTAGCAATAACAACATCAATATCTGTTTTGTCTTGGATCAATAATTTCAACACAGCATGACATTTGGAATTGCAACGCGAAATGACAACGGCCAACAAGCATCAGTAAACTTGATGAGATAATTGTTCCTTCAATCAATTCACCTGGGCGCCTTTGATCTTTGGATATCAAGTAACATTACCGCATCAAATACATTAAGCACGACTGACATTCGATATTGCTACCATTTAACGTTACATGTTGACAGAGGATTGTAAGATCACGTGCTACTCACCACTACCCATAATGATGAATCATGTTAAATTAGTCGTGATCTTTTATTGTCAACCCTTAATGTTTAATTCCCTCAAATGGGAATGGCGTGCAGTCGATTCATAAAGCGATTTAAAATGACATGTGTGAAGTTATTGTTCTATTAACATGCCACATATAACTTACTTTATTATTTTTTAATGAACATTAGTTTTTGTTATATACTGAATTTATTCTACAAGTGGACGAATCGTGTTGTTTATTATTTTCTTGGGTGTACGCCATACAGTTCTTAGATTATTCAAAGAAGTGTAATGTTGCATAATATAACCACTTATCCATAGATAAAAATGTCAGTCACAAATAACTTGAGATTATAACATTAGCAAGTGTGTCACGAAAGGAAAGGAATTCAGAAATTTGTACCAAACATACCTGAACATCTAACAATTAATGATGATTGATTCACTTCGGAAACCTAATTAGTTCCTCGCATGTAACTCACACAGCAGAGTTCAAGTGTTGAAAGTCTATTAGCACTGTCTGCTGCAATATAAACACTCAGCTCAATCCGAACTGTTATGGTGACAGCCTGTATCGCTTGTTTATAACGTCCTTTGCGTTCAGTTAAGCAACAAAATAATGATAAAATTATGTAGTTGATATAGTATTGACTTTACATTATGTATTACCTCGATCCATAACTGGTATTTATTGGCTGGTAACTTGATTTACACGCGCATTTACTATGACTGTATGTTATGATATAAATATGATGATTAAAAGTCATGAAAAGGTTTTGATATTATGCTATGTAACAATTGAGTAAAGCAAATGTATAAAACATGCACTTTCTCTATAAAATATTTATGCGTGTATGTATAAATATACTTTGTGTATGTAATTTCTCAAGATGTCTGTTTAAGGGTTAAGAAATATTCCAGTCTACTATACACTAAAACATGTCTCCTGTGAGTAAAGTTTATAAATGCAAGACATGCAATCATGATTATATGAAATATTAATTCTGAATAATTTCATGTTTTTTGTATGCACTCGAGTATAAAATCATTAAAAAAATATATGTAAAGATATTCAGTATTGCAATGGATGTTTACCCACTCCCCTTGTGAATGTGTTATGCAATGGATGTTTACCCACTCCCCTTGTGAATGTGTTATGCAATGGATGTTTACCCACTCCCCTTGTGAATGTGTTATGCAATGGATGTTTACCCACTCCTCTTGTGAATGTGTTATGCAATGGATGTTTACCCACTCCCCTTGTGAATATGTAATGCAATGGATGTTTACCCACTCCCCTTGTGAATGTGTTATGCAATGGGTGTTTGCCCACTCCCCTTGTGAATGTGTTATGCAATGGATGTTTACCCACTCCCCTTGTGAATGTGTTATGCAATGGATGTTTACCCACTCCCCTTTTGAATGTGTTATGCAATGGATGTTTACCCACTCCCCTTGTGAATGTGTTAGGCAAAGGATGTTTACCCACTCCCCTTGTGAATGTGTTATGCAATGGATGTTTACCCACTCCCCTTGTGAATGTGTTATGCAATGGATGTTTACCCTCTCCCCTTGTGAATGTGTTATGCAATGGATGTTTACCCACCCCCCTTGTGAATGTGTTATGCAATGGATGTTTACCCACTCCCCTTGTGAATGTGTTATGCAATGGATGTTTACCCACTCCCCTTTTGAATGTGTTATGCAATGGATGTTTACCCACTCCCCTTGTGAATGTGTTATGCAATGGATGTTTACCCACTCCTCTTGTGAATGTGTTATGCAATGGATGTTTACCCACTCCCCTTGTAAATATGTTATACAATGAATGTTTACCCACTCCCCTTGTGAATGTGTTATACAATGGATGTTTACCCACTCCCCTTGTGAATGTGTTATGCAATGGATGTTTACCCACTCCCCTTGTGAATGTGTTATGCAATGGATGTTTACCCACTCCCCCTGTGAATGTGTTATGCAATGGGTGTTTACCAACTCCCGTTGTTAATGTGTTATGCAATGGATGTTTACCCACTCCCCTTGTGAATGTGTTATGCAATGGATGTTTACCCACTCCCCTTGTGAATGTGTTATGCAATTGATGTTTACCCACTCCCCTTGTGAATGTGTTATGCAATGGATGTTTACCCACTCCACTTGTGAATGTGTTACACAATGGATGTTTACCCACTCCCCTTGTGAATGTGTTATACAATGGATGTTTACCCTCTCCCCTTGTGAATGTGTTATGCAATGGATGTTTACCCACTCCCCTTGTGAATGTGTAATGCAATTGATGTTTACCCACTCCCCTTGTGAATGTGTTATGCAATGGATGTTTACCCACTCCCCTTTTGAATGTGTTATGCAATGGGTATTTACCCACTCCCCTTGTGAATGTGTTAGGCAAAGGATGTTTACCCACTCCCCTTGTGAATGTGTTATGCAATGGATGTTTACCCACTCCCCTTGTGAATGTGACATGCAAGGGATGTTTACCCACTCCACTTGTGAATGTGTTATGCAATGGATGTTTACCCACTCCCCTTGTGAATGTGTTATGCAATGGATGTTTACCCACTCCCCTTGTGAATGTGTTATGCAATGGATGTTTACCCACCCCCCTTGTGAATGTGTTATGCAATGGATGTTTACCCACTCCCCTTGTGAATGTGTTATGCAATGGATGTTTACCCACTCCCCTTTTGAATGTGTTATGCAATGGATGTTTACCCACTCCCCTTGTGAATGTGTTATGCAATGGATGTTTACCCACTCCTCTTGTGAATGTGTTATGCAATGGATGTTTACCCACTCCCCTTGTGAATATGTTATACAATGAATGTTTACCCACTCCCCTTGTGAATGTGTTATGCAATGGATGTTTACCCACTCCCCTTGTGAATGTGTTATGCAATGGATGTTTACCCACTCCCCTTGTGAATGTGTTATGCAATGGATGTTTACCCACTCCCCTTGTGAATGTGTTATACAATGGATGTTTACCCACTCCCCTTGTGAATGTGTTATGCAATGGATGTTTACCCACTCCCCTTGTGAATGTGTTATGCAATTGATGTTTACCACTCCCCGTGTGAATGTGTTATGCAATGGATGTTTACCCACTCCACTTGTGAATGTGTTATACAATGGATGTTTACCCACTCCCCTTGTGAATGTGTTATGCAATGGATGTTTACCCACTCCCCTTGTGAATGTGTTATGCAATGAATGTTTACCCACTCCCCTTGTGAATGTGTTATACAATGGATGTTTACCCACTCCCCTTGTGAATGTGTTATGCAAAGGATGTTTACCCACTCCCCTTGTGAATGTGTTATGCAATGAATGTTTACCCACTCCCCTTGTGAATGTGTTATACAATGGATGTTTACCCACTCCCCTTGTGAATGTGTTATGCAAAGGATGTTTACCCACTCCCCTTGTGAATGTGTTATGCAATTGATGTTTACCACTCCCCGTGTGAATGTGTTATGCAATGGATGTTTACCCACTCCACTTGTGAATGTGTTATACAATGGATGTTTACCCACTCCCCTTGTGAATGTGTTATGCAATGGATGTTTACCCACTCCCCTTGTGAATGTGTTATGCAATGAATGTTTACCCACTCCCCTTGTGAATGTGTTATACAATGGATGTTTACCCACTCCCCTTGTGAATGTGTTATGCAAAGGATGTTTACCCACTCCCCTTGTGAATGTGTTATGCAATGAATGTTTACCCACTCCCCTTGTGAATGTGTTATACAATGGATGTTTACCCACTCCCCTTGTGAATGTGTTATGCAAAGGATGTTTACCCACTCCCCTTGTGAATGTGTTTATACATGCTGGACATGTCCTCGTGAATGTACAGAAAATTTATTCTAATCCAATGAATGTTTTTGGCATTTGCAACAAGGCATTGTATTTGTTAAATGTTTAACCTAGAAACACTGACATAGGCCTGCTTACTTTTAATTCTGATTAAGAACTTTTACTTTAATGCTCGGGAAATCAACCTAAACTAAAACTATGGATGGATGTTTTTACTCCCTCCACAGTCTATGTACATCATCGGACATAAATATTATCAATAATTCTTGGAATATGTATATTCTGCGCCTGTAAACGCTGCATGTTGAAGGTAACTTAAAATTATCGTTGTACCATTTTGTACAATGGGTCTCACGGCCTCTATACGAAATAAACCCTCCTTCTTCTTCTTCTTCTACTTCTTCTTCTTCTTCTTCTTCTTCTTCTTCTTCTTCTTCTTCAACCTGGATAACTGTTATTGCTGATGCCAACATAAACACAAATATTTCGAGCTGTTAATCTTGCAGCAGTGGAGTGTAGGTTATGTAAATTTTAAGAAATAACAGTTTGTAAATACACGCAGAAGCAGTTTTAACATCAGGGATGAATTAACGATGAAATAGCCCTGCTTGCAAAACAGTGTTTACATTTTCTTTTTATTAGAGTGAGGAATGATGATCTAGAAGGTTCAAGTCCATTGACTTGTCTGATTTCATTTCTCAATGAAAAGAAAATATGCGTGTTGGTCTGTTTACATGCCTACACTATATCAATGAGATGTCACAGTTTGAAAGGATTGCCTTGTGATCATGTCACTATATCCTTATATTTATCAAGTTGCCATGGTAACGATATTATTCCAGTATTCAGTTTCAATGAATATGAATACAAAGTACAGGGTATTATTCTGCGAGTTTAGACAGATTTCTTTCATGTTCTAAGCCTGTTGATAAAAGATATCTTGCATCATTATGTTAAAGTGTGACAACTTCCTTCCTAATATTCTGCTGTCTGGAGAATACATAGGGGATTACTTATTCTCTGTTCGTATGTGTATTTTTTTTATTCTAAGGCAGATTTTGTAAACAAGACATTATGTCTCTCCCCCTGAAGTCTTTTATCATTGCAAAATATTTACCTTTTTTCAAAAGAGTTTTCCATTATCTTAATTCTAAATTCCTGCAAAGTTTCAATTATATTAGATGTTTGTGGAAGCCAATGTTTGCAAAAAGGGAAAAAAGTGTCTTGAACCTATGTATGTACGATATGTATGCCATTAAAATACGTGCCCTGTTATACTCTGACAGGTATACATTGAAAATTTGCTGTACTCTAGATAATGTCTAGTGCACTGTGAAACAAATATTCATTTTTCAAATGTATCCAAATGGAATCCGAAGTTTGTCAAATTATAACGTTTAAATAAAATTGTTGATCTGAGATTTAGAAACCATTCAATCCTCGCCCACTTACGTAGTTCTTGTTTACAACCAGTCAAGTTGCAAATACAGCACCGATTCAGATCTGCAAGCATAAGAACGGTCTCTCTAAGGTCGCCTTGCCCACTAATATCAATAATGTTTAAATAAGAGAAAAATACGTACCACATTCTAGAGAAGCGTATCAATCACATGAATTGTTTTACTGTCTGACATGAATTGTGTTACTGTCTGACATGAATCGAAGAATAAACAGAATTTTAAGGCTGCAATAGCATAAATATGGAAGCGCATTGCTGCCAGCAGTGAGAAAAAAATTACACAACGTCTAATTAAATGATAGTTTCATCTAATTAAAAGATAGTTTTATCTAATTAGAGGATAGCTTAATCTAATTAGATGATAGTTTTATCTAATTAGACGATAGTTTCATCTAATTAGATGATAGTTTCATCTAATTAGACGATAGTTTCATCTAATGAAGTATTTTTTTAAATGTCTAATTAGATGATAGTTTCATCTAATTAGATGATACTTCGTATAATTAGACGATACTTTAGGTCTAAGTAGATGATACTTTCGTCTAATTAGATGATACCTTCGTCTAATTAGATGATACTTTCGTCTAATTAGATGATACTTTCGTCTAATTAGATGATACTTTCGTCTAATTAGATGATACTTTCGTCTGCCAGTGGCAGGCCTTCGCCTCCTTCTGTGCTCAGAGGGATTTCATCCCGGCAGAGGCCTCAATCCCTCAGGTGGCGGAGTACTTAGTGTACCTACGCAACACCAGGCATCTTAAGGTGTCATCAATTAATACCAACATGTCTGCTGTCCTCCCCGTTCTCAGGAAGAGGTCGCAAGGGTTAGATGTGTCGGTCCTCAAGGGCCTCGTCAAAACCTTCCGTTCTGTGGACGGCAGGACGAAGCTTCGTCCTCCTGAGTGGAACTTAGCAATTGTGCTCAACCATCTTCGCTCCGATACGTATGAACCGCTCTCTGACGTAGCCCTCTCACTATCAAGGTCATTTTTCTGGTGGCCTTGACCTCCGCAGCTCGCATTTCCGAGATCCATGCGGACCTTCTACGCTTTGAGGTCAGGAAGGGGTATCAGCCTTACTTGGTTTAGCTCCCGACTTTGTCTGCAAAAACCAGGCAACTGATGAGGCTGGCCGTACTTTCTCTATTCCAGCTCTGGGTTCTGACTCAGGACAGGTGGATCTCTCTCTGTGTCTGGTGAGGGCCTTGAAGTTGGAACGTGCAGCGTACCCGCAGGCTGAGAGATGGCAGGCGTCGTCTGTTCTTGCTTCACTCGCCGAGGAGCACCAAGGAGCTAGGTAAGCGAGTGTTGGGGGTATACCTGAGGTCGGCGGTCATTGATGTGTACAAGACCACTGACCTGCCTCCTCCTTCGCGTTCCAACCCTCATGAGATCCGTGCAGTTTCAGCCACGATGGCTTACCGCTACAACATCGCGATTTCGGACGTCATGGCGGGGTGTTTTTGGCGAGACGCACCCTGATCAAGAGCAGGTGGGACGAGTTGAAAAGGAGTCCGTAACAAAGACAATTGACGCCGGCGCTTATCCGACACCACTAATGGTGGAAGCAGACGGTTTAGGACCGCATCCGAGATGACCTGCTCCATATCCTCGGAGGCGTCCAGCAGGAGCCTATGCGGTGGAAGGGCGAGACGCGTGGGAACTAAGTTGCCTTCAGGACAAAAGGAAGCCTTCCTGGCTCCCGATGAACGAGGTCCCGACACCCTGACCTGACTGAGTGGTACCTCCGCCAACGAGGCAAACCTCCGACAGCATGGCGAATGAGTCGACAACCGGCGGATCCTCCGACAACCCCATACCCTCCACATCCAATACTATATTGATGAACGGAGGGTCTTACAGGTCAATGAAGCGGGCGTCATGCTCCGCCGAGTCTGGCGAGGAATCACGGGTGGGCGACACCAACGTGACACGACGCGTAAGGTTGTGAGAAACACGCGAGGAGGCAGCGGACCCGGAGGCCCTTAAGGACAAAAGTATCATCTAATTAGACGAAAGTATCATCTAATTAGACGAAAGTATCATCTAATTAGACGAAAGTATCATTTAATTAAACGAAAGTATCATCTAATTAGACGAAGGTATCATCTAAGAAGACGAAAGTATCATCTAATTAGATGAAAATATCATCTAATTAAACGAAAGTATCATCTACTTAGACGAAAGTATCATCTAATTAGACGAAAGTATCATCTAATTAAACGAAAGTATCATCTAATTAGACGAAGGTATCATCTAATTAGACGAAAGTATCATCTACTTAGACCTTAAGTATCGTCTAATTATACGAAGTATCATCTAATTAGATGAAACTATCATCTAATTAGACATTTAAAAAAATACTTCATTAGATGAAACTATCGTCTAATTAGATGAAACTATCATCTAATTAGATGAAACTATCGTCTAATTAGATAAAACTATCATCTAATTAGATTAAGCTATCCTCTAATTAGATAAAACTATCTTTTAATTAGATGAAACTATCATCTAATTAGACGTTGTGTAATTTTTTCTCACTGGTGGCAGCAATGCGCTTCCATACATAAATCTTTGTTGAAATATATCGCATCACTTATCTCTAAACGGGTGGACCCAGTCTGTCTGGGAAGTGAAGCGCCTGTACACACACTGCCAATATAAATAGGTTCTTCATTATAAGGTGTATTAACATGCACATAGGCGCACCATGTTTGTTAGACACACTAATCAATCTTCTCCTTTACAATTGTTAATCGAAATAATTGTCAACGTTAAGACAATTGTTTGGTAAAATATCAAATGTTCATCTTTTCTTGTTCTATATAGAGTGATATATAAACAAGAACAGCCTTGAAAAAGGCAAGCTTGGGGCACCTGGGTAGATGTAGTGTATGGAACGTGAGGCGGTGATTTGTTAGTGGGAGGTGATTCCAGGTGAATATGGGTGCTGGATATGGATTGGATGGATGTCCGACAATGTATGATAAAAGCGTTGAGGAAGAACATACAGTTAAGGAAGGAAGTATTGCGTGAGGAAAAGCTGAAGGAGTAATTCTATATTCTATTCTATATTTCGGTTTAGCTAGTTTTGTATCGGAACAACTGTATGAAACCTTATCTTAATAATTTCACTTCAAGTAACATATGCAAATTTAATTTCCTATTGTCATTAATAAGAGTTCCTCGCATAACTATATCGTTACATTTTGAGTTATTTTTGACATTACAAAGGTTGGCGTAAGACCTACTCGTGTAACATCTAACAGGTGACGTAAGCTTGCATACACATGGTTTACCTGAGATAAGTTTTACTCACTCATTCTCAATGAAAGTCAGTGCACAAGTAAATATATCATTTTACAGACTTTTTTATAGACTGGCATTTTAATTGTTTTAAAACTTTTTTTTTTATGATTTATTTTCTCTCCTTAGAATTACCCTTTGTATCCTACGCTTTGTATAAATAATGCAATATCACATGTTTACAATCAATTATCACAAAGACCTCGATCGGATGTATTATTCCAAAAAAGTATCACCGAAAGGATTCGGACTTGTTCTAACCCTAAGGACAAAATGTAACGGGAGTTCCAAGACAGCAACCAACGCACAACACAACACAACACAACACCATGTGTTATCATATCAATGTAAAGCTCTCAAACAAATATGTCAATTTACCGTGTGGCGATTATTCTTTTAATTTTTAGATTTTAATCTATGGAGACCAACTCTATTACATTGCCTTCGCCAACTCGACATCAGCAACATTTTGGAAAAGTAGGTCAGTTGCTATGTTTGATTCGTTTCATCGGCATATACACCGCCCAAGTGACCGGAGTACATGCACCGTTCTGAAGCCAGGCTTAAAGTTAACAAGTGTATCGGCGTACAAACAGAAAGACGTAATTTTATTCCTCAAACTAACTTAAATTAACATGTCATTTAAATGAGAAAACTTTTTAAAAAATTACTTCCAAACATGAATTGACATTTTCTTAGCGTGTTTGGCATTGTTTTAAGGAACCAGTTTTATTCTTAAATAAATAACTTCGTCAAAGTATCTAGTTGTCAAATGCAAAGTCAAAGAAAATATAGTTATTAAATGTCGCATGGATAGCATTTGTAAGCCATTATACGCCACCTTCGCCTGTCATTTCAAACCGAAGCATTCGGATTACGCCTTAGGCGTACGCCGGTTTCACCATTTTCGGCGGCGTATGCCGGGTGTTGCGCCGGGTTCCGAATCAATCAGAACCAGTAAAACTGTTAACCAAACGGAACGTAGTTTCCGATTCTGGAATGCCAAATAATGTACTTAACTTATAGAAAAGCGCTTTGTTACTTGTGATATTGATTTGAATTGCAGATTACAAGTTTATCATTGATTCTAATGAAACATTGAAGAACAATTCTATCTATATGACAAATATTGATAATCAAAATCCACATTTGTTTGTGCCAATTATTTCGGATTACCCACAATGTCACGTGGTTCATAATTTGCTACAGCTTTGGTCATTGGTCAATAGAATTTCAAAGATACTAAGACAACGCATATCATTGGCTGAAGGTTCTATTTGAAAATTCCAACAGTATATAGGGAGAAATTCATCTTATTACTGCTTGGGGCGTATGCGCCCCAAGCAACAAGATTTAGACTCATGACTGGCTAACCCAAACAAAGGACAAATAATGTGCGCTCAGCTTGTTAGCTTTCCTCTGATAACACAAGCGATCTCAGTACAGGAGGAAACTATTACTGGTGATTGCTGAATTTTGTTGTCAGTTTAGTAATGAACAGTGTCAAGTGCAGATTGTATTTGCTGTTGCTTTTCATGAACACCTACCTACCAATTATAGTCAGTGTAACGCTGTATTTCGTATTATTGCCATTCCGGATGTTGACACTTTATCACGTGCAATGTGTATGCCGCCTCATGCGTCATGGAAGCTGATTGGCTGGACTTCGTTGTGTCCTAGGCGTTGATTGGCTGAAGGTTGACCGGATGAACCCCGTGGGAATACGAGCGAGTTTTGACAGACTGTTCGAGGAGACGTGTCTAGAAGGACATGTTTTGGTTGCCTTCTGATGTTGCTGGCACCATGGTCGCCATTTTGGGGTGTTGGACTTAGGTTTTAATTCATAATGAGTTTTTCAATAGGCTCTGGTTGGTTTCTTGATAGTATATACAGTGCTCACATTTTCACTTACATTTTGTAGGTAATATTCTTGAAACCATATTGTCATGTTCTACTTCACATAATAATCATATTTCGTGCATTTTGATGTAGCACGTGGTGTATTTGAACTGGAGATTGCGTGCATATTATTGTAGCACGTTTTGAATTGAATAATTACACACTTGCATTATAATTATCTGTCATATTGAAATGAACCTTTAGTTTCATTAAACATTTAAAACTATTTCAGTGTTATTATTTCAGTGAAAGTTTTGCCTGTATTTCATATATACACTAGAATAGGGACAGTGATAGGTTACACTTCCTTCAGAACTTGTGTAGTTATAATTATGTAACGTTAGGGACATCCAGGTGCTGTACAGTCACCTCCAGACTCGAGTTGCAACGTTACATCAGCATTTGCTTTCATTCTTCAAACATGAAGCAAAGTAATTTGAAAGAGAAACACCATTTTGTTTCTAGTGATGTTACAGATATAGAAATATAGATCATGCAATAGCTGAATTATTTTTTTAATAAAGCAGTAATAATCATTAACTCAAGTTTAATTTCATGTTTCCATCACTGACTGCAACAATCAAGGTTGAGAAATGAACAGGTTGCATCACCTGATTTCCAGTCAGTACTCGTAGGTTTCACCGCATAGCAACAATGGTGTTGCAGGCTATTCCACAGCCGACGTTATATTATCGAAATACTCTTGAAAGTCAAAGTAGAGCTAACTTAGCTGTAAAACATTGACGCATTGGCGTAATTATGAACTGAGTTCACGGGCAGTTCACCTTAGATTTTCTTTACCAATATGAGTTTCAGTTCATAAGACCGTAGATACATTTAATTCAATCTATAAATACAAACAATTAAAATCAAGGCTGCAGGAGAAAGAAGTGACGTCACTGGGTTAAGGTTATAGGGAGGTAACTATCTTCATTTTTACAGTGTTATATTGGTCGAGTGATTAATTGAGAGAGACTCAATTGGCTACGGTGAGTTATCAACTAGAAATTGTAAATAATAGTATTTTGTTGTATATTAGTATTCTTTAATTCAAACCTTTTAAACAAATTACGCGTCTGGTTTCATTTAACATTATTTCATATAATGTCAATGGGATGTCACATTATAAACACAATTGTCTTTTCATCATGTCACTATTTCTTAAACTTTGTCTTGATTGGTTGTCATAGTGCCAGTAAGCATCTACATGAAAATAAATTGTAAGGTATTAGTTTGTCAGCTTCAGACATTTATGAATGTTTGGATAGTCAGATATTTCAAATTGAAATTACGTGTCTGATTTGAATTCACGTCGTGCCAGGAACACTACTTTCACCATGTCACCTCATTTGGAAAATTTGTCTGGTTGCCGTGACGACTATGTTACTCCAGTATTTCAGTCACCATGTGTGATTTTACTTGTGATAGCTTCTATATAATTTAGAAATTTTAACAATGAATTCATTTTGATGAGCTGATATGTTGGGAAACAAGGTTAGGGGCTTTCCTCCAGTGTTCACTCAGTGGATGAAACTATTTCATGCTTGATTGACATTTCCTCCAGGGTATGTCAGACATAATCCCCTCAATTTGTCTCTATCAATCCCGGGGAGAGTGTTTTGTGAGAAATTATAACAACAATAGTTGTTTTGTCAGCAATCAAGGATTTGAATCACAACAACATGGCATTTTGAATTGCAATATCAAAATACTTTCACCACTAAGGATAAGTATACCAGCTCAGGTAATAGTGAGGTCAATTCATCAGGGCCTCTTCCATCCTTCCAATTGAAAGAACATATCAGCAGACGAAAGAAGCCAGGGGAAGCTAGGTATGACTACTTCGACACAGAAATCTAACCAATAAACCGAGCTCTTGTTCATACCCTCCTAAAATGCTAAGGATGCAGTCAAATATAAACCATGGGCACCAGGTGGAAACCTACACCAGGCGCCCAATACCTAAACATAATTGACCGTCACATGTACAACAGTGCTTGCAAATACGTTTAACTGCACCCTGAAAGCGAGGAAAGGCCAAGTAAATGAAGGAAAGCCACCTCTGATCTCAACACAGAAATCTATTATACTGATAATCTTGTTCATATCCTCCTCAAAATGCTCAGGAAAACATCAGATGCAGTCAGATAGTCAATGGAAAAGCCAGGCTTAATGATGCCACGCCATCCGTCATACATCTTGGTCTTAATTTGGACTCTCAGTAAGAAAACATCATGTAAGCCACCTACAATGTATGTACGATTTGCTAATTCAATCTCAAACATAGGTTCCCTACACAATTTCCTAACCATCGAAGCAACTGCCATTCTTAATTTAACTCTAGTTCTTTTAAAACAATTGATTATTGCAATAAAGAACCACTTCAGCGCTTGTAGAAAAACAGAACCAAGCTAATATCATTGTTACAAGAAGAGAACTACGCTCCCATGTAATAAGTGTTAGGTAATGCTGGAAGACGACTCCCCGTCCTCGTTAGGTCATAAGAAATCTTAACACATGATTTTACCAAATGATATCATGTTCGCACGAACAAAGACTTTTATAAATGATGTATTATCATATAACGGATGCTTTTATCGATGCAATCTGATAAACTTGGTATCCAAATCTGATAAATATGCTAAACAGGTCAGATACAAATACACAAACTACTTTCGCAGAATTCCACTCTTTTCATGCGATTTCTAAAACTGTTTTCGAATCATTTAAAAGGGTAACCGGGAGTTTACCCGAGTATTTCAGCTTGAAAGAATGGATATTCGAAAACACAAAATCATCTGATATGGTACAGGGCATTTATAGTAAATATAATTGTAGATTTGTTTTTAAAATCCTTCAAAACGTCAGTGCGCTATTGACCAAGAGGAACAACAAGTAGCTGCAGTGTCCTGTGTACAAAATGAATCTGGATCATCGATGTGTCAGTGTGGCATATCGTCGCGCCTAGTCGATTGCATTAGCATTTTGGTAGTTCTTGAGGGATTAGTACACAGTATTAGGTAAATTAATAGGTACTTATTGTCATAAACCAAAGAAAAAAACCCACCTCACAAATAATTACCGTCAAAGTGTGAAAGATACTGTTATGCATCAATCCGAATCAAAAACGTTGAAACTAGAGTTACTTCCCTTGTTCTAGGAACGTGACCAAGCGATTTATGAGTGCTTTTAAATAGTTTGATAGATACTATAGTCCGTTTGTCGTGAAAACGTACCGATGAATATCAAGTTTAACACAAAAGTAAATCAATTACGGTAAAATATAAATTACAAACCTTCATAGTTTTACATCGCCAAATAGGCATTTATTTTTCAGAATTTTCTTCCACTTAGGTAAAAAGTTGTTTAAGGAACGATCATAGTTTGAAGTCGCTGTTATTGATTTGTATGACAAGGGGGTATGTTAAAAATCGTATAGCGTATTACTACAAGCTTTTAAATGCCTTAAAACGAGTTAATGTGTGTTTAATTGAATGTGCAAGCAATGCAAAATAAGATTTGTTTCCAAACCAAGCAGCAAATGAAGCCAAAATAAGTTTGTAATTAATAGACCCGTAACTGTTCAAAACTCTGTGCACCGCGTGCGTAATTTTATAACGTCATCTGACCATAATGCGACACCTGCTCTTTGCTAGGAGTTGTTACTATGGCAGCGGGGTACATGAAATTTGTACACCTTGAGACTAACGAGGTACATAATGAAAAACGTTATGACCGTTAGCCAATCAAAAATGAGTATTCTACTGTAAGGAATTAGGTATTACCTCAATTAATACCTTGTATTTACTGTATTTTATTATACAAATCTGATGATTTAAAAGTCATGGAACCTGTTTTATACTGTGCTATGCAACAATTTAATACAGCAAAGTTTAAAAAATACACTTGCTCTATAGAATATGTATGCGTGTATGTACAAACATATGTTTGTAAATTCTCACGATGTCTGTTTTACGTTTTTAGATATATGTTTGTCATTCCAGTCTACTAAACATTCAGTGTCTGCTGTGAATAAATTTATAAATGCAAGAATTGCAATCTTGATTGTTGTATTCGAGTATAGAATCATTTAAAGATATGTGTAAAGATATTCAATATTGCAATGGATGTTAAATCCCTTTGTGAATGTGTTTCTGCATGCAAGACATGTCTTCGTGATTTGTGTAGATAATATATTCTGATCCAAGGAATTTTTTTGACATTTGTATTGTATTTGTTAAATGTTTAACCTAAAAACACTGACATAGGCCTGCATACCTTTAATTCTGATTAAGAACGTTTGCTTTGATGCTCGGGAAATCAACCTGAATTACTGTTATCGCTGATATCCACATGAACACTAGTATGGATGATCTTGCAGCTATGGAATGTAGAATTTTAAGAAATAACAGTTTGTAAATACACACAGACGCTGTTTAAAGGGTGAGGCCGGGTTTTAATTTACGATGAAATAGCCCTGCTTGCAAAAGCATAGTCAGTAATTATAATTAAGAAGGTTCAAGTCCATTTCCTTGTCTGAATTAATTTCCCAGTGAAAAGAAAATATGCGTGTTGGTCTGTTTACATGCTGAACAGTATGTCAATGAGATGTCACAGTTTGAAAGGATTTCCTTGTGTTCATGTCACTATGTCTTTATGTTTGTCTAGTTGCCATGGTAACGATATTATTCCAGTATTCAGTTTCAATGAATATGAATGCAAAGTACATGGAATTATTCCGCCAGTTTAGACAGATGCCTTTCATGTTCTAAGTCTGTTGATAAAATATATCTTTCATCTCTATGTTTAGGTTTGACAGTTCCTTATATTCTGCTGCCTGGATAATACATAATTGTCTGTATATATATATATATATTTAAAATTATTATTATATCTTATTCTTTGGCAGATTGTGTAACCAAGAAGTCTTTTATCATTACAAATTATTTGCTTTGTCAAAACGAGTTTTCCAATATCTTTTAAATTTTAAATTCCTGCAAAGTTCAAATATCATTAGATATTTGTTGAAGCCCATGTTTGCAAAAAGGGAAAAATATATAGTGTCTTTGAACCAATGTATGGACAAAATGATGTGTAAACCATGAACGATAAGTTGAAAATCAATACACTGACAAGTATACATTGTACAAGCGCTGTACTATAGATAATGCCTAGTATACTTTGAAACAAAAGAAAAATCATGTTTCAAATGTATCCAAATTGAATCCGAAGTTTGTCAAATCATTATGTTTAAATACAATTGTTGATCAGAGATTGGTAACCATTCATATCATTCAATCCTCACCCCACTTTCGAACATAGTTCTTGTTTATAACCAATCAAGAGGCAAATACTTCAGAAGTTTAAAAGTTAAAGTCGATGCAAAGAAGAATACAATGTTTAATAATTCAAATTGAAATGACTTCAACAACATTATACCAAGTACGCCTTCATCTACAGACAGTCACTGGAGCTTACTTCACTGTAGCTTGACTTACATACACCGTAGAAGAGAGAGAGAGAGAGAGAGAGAGAGAGAGAGAGAGAGAGAGAGAGAGAGAGAGAGAGAGAGAGAGAGAGAGAGAGAGAGAGAGAGATGTAAAATCTGTGTCTTCTTTGGATTGACAATCAGTCTCCGCTTGTAGCACCAGGACTTTACGTGATCTAATAGACACTGAAGCTTGTCCTCACTTGGAGCGATCAGAACAACATCATCTGCATACAAAAGTATACTGACATTTCTTTCATTGATATCTATGCCACACTTCAGCTCTCGTAGGTTATCAACAAATTCGTTAATATACAGTGAAAAAAGCATCGGTGAGATCAGACATCCTTGCTTAAATCCAATGAACAAGGGTGATAGGTGACCATTTACTCTAACGGTGTATTTTACATCTCTGTACAACGATTTGACAGCATTTGACATATCTATTAAAATGAAGTGTTCCCAGAGAAGTTATTTGTCTCATTTTGAAAAGATAATAACTTCGTTATAGTATACATTCAAGATGTTTCGTAGGAAAGTCAACTCCTCAATCAAGTGGACAAAGGAGTAAGCAGATACTCTTAAACGTCGTGAATGTTCCAGTACATCATTTATTATTTTTTTAAATCATGCTTTTCTTATATATCTCACTTCTAAATATCCTTTAAAGACCTGATTTTATCATACGTAGATCTATTTAAGCATGAAACCATTTCAAGTTGTTGATCATATTGCATCCGTCCATAATCTGATAATCAATGACGTTAAAACTTTTTCTAACAGAACAAACAGCATCTCTCCTAATATAAGACATCTCGAAACATCAAAGACGCCCGTAATAATTTATGTCATAATCATTTCATCAGGTGCACTGTTGCATGATGGGAAAGCGTCCTCCTGGCTCTTATACACACGTCATGCTGTCTTATGGATCTCGGAACTGCATGTGAAGCAGGTTGTATGAGACTGATCAATATCTCTTCTTTGTTCTGTAGAGGACGTACTGGAACCTTTGTATCTTATAGGACAAGAAACACTTCATTAAATATCATTGTGCTCTCTTCACCTGTGTTTAATCTGTTCAACTTGAAATACGTGAACCATTCCAAAACTATTTGTTTTATTTATATATCACCCTAGGATACTTTTGGCACTGATGCATATCTGCAAGTGTAAGTCTTGTCTCTCTAAGGTCGTCTTGACCAATATTATTGATTATGTTAAAATAACAGAATTATACGTAGCACATTCAAGAGAAGAGTATCCATCACCAGCATTGTTTTAAGCTCTGACATGAAATGAAGAATATAGATAATTTCAAGACTGCAATAGCATAAATCTTTGTTGAAATGTATGGCATCACTAATGCCAAAACGGCTGGTTCCAGTCTGTCTGGGAATGGAGCGACTGTACAAACACTGTCAAAATAAATAGGTTCTTCTTTATAAGGTGTATTAACATGCACATAGGCGCACCATGTTTGTTAGACACACTAATCAATCTTCTCCTTTACAATTGTTAATCGAAATAATTGTAAACGTAAAGACAGTTGTTTGGTAAAATATATAATTTTCATCTTTTCTTGTTTTATATAGAGTGGTATATACACAGGATTTAGACTGCTGACTGGCTTACCCAAACAAAGGACACAAAATGTTCACTCAGCTTGTGTTAAGTTTCCTCTGATAACACAAGCGATCTCATAACAGGAGGAAAGTATTACTGGTGATTGCTGAATTTAGTTGTCAGTTAAGTTATGAACAGTGACAAGTGCAGATTGTAGAGGCTGTTGCTTTTATGAAAAAAAAGAGTTTTCATGAACACCTATCTATCAATCAGCATTTGCTTTCATTCTTCAAACATGTAGCCCAGTAATTTGAAAGGAGAAACACCATTTTGTTACTAGCGATGGAAGTTACAGTTATAGAAATATAGATCATGCAATAGCTGGATTATTTTTTAATAAAGCAGTAATAATCATTAACTCAAGTTTCATGTTTCCATCTCTGACTTCAACAATCAAGGTTGAGAAATGAACAGGTTGTATCACCAAAATTCCAGTCAGTAATCGCAGGTTTCACCGCATAGCAACAATGGTGTTGCAGGCTGTTCTAACTTCCACAGCCGACGCTATATTATCGAAATACTCTTGAAAGTCACAGTAGAGCTAACTTAGATGTAAAACATTGACGCATTGGCGTAATTATGAACTGAGTTCACGGGCAGTTCACCTTAGATTTTCTTTACCAATATGAGTTTCAGTTCATAAGACCGTAGATACATTTAATTCAATCTATAAATACAAAAAACTAGATTAGCGTTTGCGGGACACCGCAAAAGCAGAGCAGCTCCGAAACTTAGGGTCTCGCCTTTCCCTGTCCCGCCTTCTCGTCAGCATCAATAAAATGGGAATTCTTTTTAACAAAAATTTGTTCATTATTCGAGTTATTACTAATCATCACTTTTCACAAGTTTGTTCTTAAAACCTATTTCTTCTTTCAAAATTTGATCAAAGGATTAACGTGGCCTTAACCAATATCTCATGACCTTGACCTTTGACCTTCAATGAACACTTTTCATTGTGTATAACAACATGCAATGACTAAGTGTTCATAGTTAAAATATGGCATATTCACAAAAGCATGCTTAAGTTTTGACCTCACTGTGACCTTGACCTTTGACAGATATAAGCGAAATCTTGGTCTTTCTCCATAGTTCAAATATACCAAATAAGAGCCTAATAGCACAAAAAAAGTTTGAAGTTATCATGTTTACAAGGATTTTTTTTAGCAATTTCAGAACTTGTGACCTTGACCTTTGACCTTGAATATGAACATGTCAAAAAAATTCCCCAGGGGCATAAGTAAGAAGTTATGGATATGAGGTGTTGATACCTCCTTGGAAAGAAGTTATTTAGTGATTTCAGAACTGGTGACCAAGACCCTATCTCGTGACCTTGACCTTTAAAATTCAAGGTCACACAATCAGTGATCACTTTTCATTGTGTATCACAATCATGTAATGATTCAAAATGTTAATAGTTGAAATAACACATTTTCGCAAAAGCATGCTTAAGTAGTGACCTCGCTATGACCTTGACCTTTGACGGATGTTAGCGAAAACTTTTTCAAATCTTGGCCTTTCTCCATAGTTGATATACACCAAAGAAGAGCCTGATAGCACAAATATTTTTCAAGTTATCGTGTTTACAAGGATTTGTTTTAGCAATTTCCGAACACGTGACCTTGACCTTTGACCTTGAATATGAACATGTCAAAAAAATTCCCCAGGGGCATAAGTAAGAAGTTATGTATATGAGTGCTAAAAACGTTCTAGGAAAAAAGTTATAGCCAATACAAAACGCGCGGGCGGCGGCGGCGGCGGTGGCGGTGGAAACTGCGCAAAAACTGACTTAGTCGGAGCTGCTAATTTAAATCCATGCTGCAGGAGAAAGAAGTGACGTCACTGGGTTAAGCCACCTAGCGGGGAGCGAGGGTGTAGAGAGGTAACTCTCTTCATTTTTACAGTGTTATATTGGTCGAGTGATTAATTGAGAGAGACTCAATTGGCTACGGTGAGTTATCAACTAGAAATTGTAAATAATAGTATTTTGTTGTATATTAGTATTCTTTTATTCAAACCTTTTAAACAAATTACGCGTCTGGTTTCATTTAACATTATTTCACATAATGTCAATGGGATGTCACATTATAAACACAATTGTCTTTTCATCATGTCACTATTTCTTAAACTTTGTCTTGATTGGTTGCCATAGTGCCAGTAAGCATCTACATGAAAATAAATTGTAAGGTATTAGTTTGTCAGCTTCAGACATTTATGAATGTTTGGATAGTCAGTTATATTTCAAATTGAAATTACGTGTCTGATTTGAATTCACGTCGTGCCAGGAACACTACTTTCACCATGTCACTTCATTTGGAAAGTTTGTCTGGTTGCCTTGACGACTATGTTACTCCAGTATTTCAGTCACCATGTGTGATTTTACTAGTGATAGCTTCTATAAAATTTAGAAATTTTAACAATGAATTCATTTTGACGAGCTGATATGTTGGGAAACAAGGTTAGGGGCTTTCCTCCAGTGTTCACTCAGTGGATGAAACTATTTCATGCTTGTTTGATATTTCCTCCAGTGTATGTCAGACATAATCCCCTCAATTTGTCTCTATCAATCCCGGGGAGAGTGTTTTGTGAGAAATTTAAACAACAATAGTTGTTTTGTCAGCAATCAAGGATTTGAATCACAACAGCATGGCATTTTGAATTGCAATATCAAAATACTTTTACTACTAAGGATGAGTATACCAGATCAGGTTATAGTGAGGTCAATTCATCAGGGCCTCTTCCATCCTTCCAAATGAAAGAACATATCAGCAGACGAAAGAAGCCAGGGAAAGCTAGGTATGACTACTTCAACACAGAAATCTAACCAATAAACCGAGCTCTTGTTCATACCCTCCTAAAATGCTAAGGAAAATATTGGATGCAGTCAAATATAAACCATGGGCACCAGGTGGAAACCTACACCAGGCGCCCAACACCTAAACATAATTGACCGTCAAATGTACAACAGTGCTTGCAAATACGTTTAACTGCACCCGGAAAGCGAGGAAAGGCCAAGTAAATGAAGGGAAGCCAGCTCTGATCTCAACACAGAAATCTATTATAGTGATAATCTTGTTCATATCCTCCTCAAAATGCTCAGGAAAATATCGGATGCAGTCAGATAGTCAATGGAAAAGCCAGGCTTAATGATGCCACGCCATCCGTCATACATCTTGGTCTTAATTTGGACTCTCAGTAAGAAAACATCATGTAAGCCACCTACAATGTATGTACTACTTGCTAATTCAATCTCAAACGTAGGTTCCCTACACAATTTCCTAACAATCGAAGCAACTGCCATTCTTGATTTAACTCTAGTTCTTTTAAAACAATTGATTATTGCAATAAAGAACCACTTCAGCGCTTGTAGAAAAAACAGAACCAAGCTAATCTCATTGTCACAAGAAGAGAACTACGCTCCCATGTAATAAGTGTTAGGTAATGCTGGAAGACGACTCCCCGTCCTCGTTAGGTCATAAGAAATCTTGACACATGATTTTATCAAATGATATCATGTTCGCACGAACAAAGACTTTTATGAATGATCTATTATCATATAACGGAGGCTTTAATCGATGCAATAAAGCAATCTGATAAACTTGGTATCCAAATCTGATAAATATGCTAAACAGGTCAGATGTCAAATACACGAACTACTTTCGCAGAAATCCATTCTTTTCATGCGAATTCTAAAACTGTTTACGAATCATTTAATAGCGTAACCGGGAGTTTACCCGAGTATTTCAGCTTGAAAGAATGGATATTCGAAAACACAAAATCCTATAAAGTGCATTTATAGTCAAGATAATTGTAGATTTGTTTTAAAAATCATTCAAAACTTCAGTGCACTATTGACCAAGAGCAACAACAAGTAGCTGCAGTGTCCTGTGTACAAAATGAATCTCGATCATTGATGTGTCAGTGTATGGCATACCGTCGCGCCTAGTCGATCGCATTAGCATTTTGGTAGTTCTTGAGTACACAGTATTAGGTAAATTAATAGGTACTTATTGTCTCAAACAAAAGACAAAAAACCAACTCACAAATAATAACCGTTAAAGTGTGAAAGATACCAATTAGGTAAAAAGTTGTTTAAGAAACGATCATAGTTTGAAGTCGCTGTTATTGATTTGTATGACAAGGGGGTATGTTAAAAATCGTATAGCGTATTACTACAAGCTTTTAAATGCCTTAAAACGAGTTAATGTGTGTTTAATTGATTGTGCAAGCAATGCAAAGTAAGATTTGTTTCCAAACAAAGCAGCAAATGAGGCGAAAAGTTTGTAATTAATAGACCCGTAACTGTTCAAAACTCTGTGCATTGCGTGCGTCATTTTATAACGTCATCTGACCATAATGCGACACCTGATCTTTGCTAGGACCTGTTACTATGGCAGCGGGGTACATGAAATTTGTACACCGTGAGACTGGCGAGGTACATAAGGAAAAACGTAACGACCGTTAGCCAATCAAAAATGAGTATTCTTCTGTAAGGAAAGATAATATGTATTATCTCAATTAATAACTTGTATTTACTGTATTTTATTATACAAATCTGATGATTTAAAAGTCATGGAATTTGTTTTATACTGTGCTATGTAACAATTTAGTACAGCAAAGTTGCATACACTTGCTCTATAGAATATGTATGCGTGTATGTACAAACATATGTTTGTAAATTCTCACGATGTCTGTTTTACGTTTTTAGATATATGTTTGTCATTCCAGTCTACTAAACATTCAGTGTCTGCTGTGAATAAATTTATAAATGCAAGAATTGCAATCTTGATTTTTGTATTCGAGTATAAAATCATTTAAAGATATGTGTAAAGATATTCAATATTGCAATGGATGTTAAATCCCTTTGTGAATGTGTTTCTGCATGCAAGACATGTCTTCGTGATTGTGTAGATAATATATTCTGATCCAAGGAATGTGTTTGACATTTGTATTGTATTTGTTAAATGTTTAACCTAGAAACACTGACCTAGGCCTGCATACCTTTGATTCTGATTAAGAACGTTTGCTTTAATGCTCGGGAAATCAACCTGAATAACTGTTATCGCTGATGTCCACATGAACACTAGTATGGATGATCCTGGAGCTATGGAATGTAGAATTTTAAGAAATAACAGTCTGTAATAACAGTTATGATAATGAAGAAGGCTCAAGTCCATTATCTTGTCTGATTTCATTTCCCAGTGAAAAGAAAATATGCGTGTTGGTCTGTTTACATGCTGTACAGTATGTCAATGAGATGTCACAGTTTGAAAGGATTTCCTTGCGATCATGTCACTATGTCATTATGTATGTCTAGTTGCCATGGTAACGATTTTATTCCAGTACAGTTTCATTCAGTTTCAATGAATATGAATGCGAAGTACAGGGTATGATTCCGCCAGTTTAGACAGATGCCTTTCATGTTCTAAGTCTGTTGATAAAATATATCTTTCATCTTTATGTTTAGATTTGACAGTTCCTTCCTTATATTCTGCTGCCTGGATAATACATAGGATTTGTAATTATCTGTTTTATTATTATTATTATTATTTTTATTATATTTTACTCAGGGCAGATTGTGTAACCAAGACATTGAAAACTCATGTCTCTCTCTGAAGTCTTTTATCATTACAAAATATTTGCGAAAACAAAACGAGTTTTCAAATTTCTTTTACATTTTAAATTCCTGCAAAGTTCCAATATCATGAAATATTTGTTGAAGCCCATGTTTGCAAAAAGGGGAAAATGTATAGTGTCCTTGAACCAATGTATGAACAAAATGATATGTAAATCATGAACAATAAGTTGAAACAATAAATACATTGACAAGTATACATTGTACAAGCGCTGTACTATAGATAATGTCTAGTATACTTTGAAACAAAAGAAAAATCATGTTTCAAATGTATCCAAATGGAATCCGAAGTTTGTCAAATCATTACGTTTATATAAAATTGTTAATCAGAGATTCGGTATTCATTCATATCATTTCAATCCTCACCCCACTTTCGAACATAGTTCGTGTTCATAACCAATGAATTGCAAAAGCAAATACTTCAGAAGTTTGAACGTTACAGTCGATGCCAAGTACGCCTCCATCTAAAGACACAGTCATTGGAGCTGACTGCACTGTAGCTTGAGGGGAGACATAATAGGTATTTCTTTTCTCATTACAAAAAACGTGGCTGAATCAAAATTGAAGAATCCTTGATTTACAACGGCAGAAGATTTAATTTCGTTTTACCAAGCTTTCACGTGCATACAGTCAGGGTTAATTTTACCTAGATTCAGCTTTTTTAGATTAACCCTCATTAGCACATCACCAGACGTTTACACATGGCGAACAAGCTTGAGGACATATATATTAAAATGAAGTGTTCCCGGTGAAGTTCATTGTCTCATATGGAAAAGATAATAACTTCGTTATAGTATACATTCAAGATGTTTCGTAGGAAAGTCAACTCCTCAATCAAGTGGAGAAAGGAGTAAGCAGATACTCTTAAACGTCGCGAATGTTCCAATACATCATTTATTATTTTAAAAAAAACATGCTTTTCTTATATATCTCACTTCTAAATATTCTTTAAAGACCTGATTTCATCATACTTTGATCAATTTAATCATGAAACCATTTCAAGTTGTTGATCATATTGCAGCCTTCCATAATCTGATAATCAATTACGTTAAAACTTTTTCTTACAGAACAAGCAGCATCTATTCTCACTAACGTAAGACACCAAAGAGGCTCGGAATAATTCACGTCATAATCATTTCATCAGGTGCACTGTTGCATGATGAGAAAGCGTCCTTTTGGCTCTTATACACACGTCATGCTGTCTTATGGATCTCGGAACTGCATGTGAAGCAGGTTGTATGAGACTGATCAATATCTCTTCTTTGTTCTGTAGAGGACGTACTGGAACCTTTGTATCTTATAGGACAAGAAACACTGCATTAAATATCATTGTGCTCTCTTCACCTGTGTTTAATCTGTTCAACTTGAAATACGTGAACCATTCCAAAACTATTTGTTTTATTTATATATCACCCTAGGATACTTTTGGCACCGATGCATATCTGCAAGTGTAAGTCTTGTCTCTCTAAGGTCGTCTTGACCAGTATTATTGATTATGTTAAAATAACAGAATTATACGTAGCACATTCCAGAGAAGAGTATCCATCACCAGCATTGTTTTAAGCTCTGGCATAAAATGAAGAATATAGATAATTTCAAGACTGCAAAAGCATAAATCTTTGTTGAAATGGATCGCATCTCTAATCTCTAAACGGCTGGCCCCAGTCTGTCTTGGAAGTGAAGCGCCTGTACAAACACTGTCAATATAAATGGGTACTTGCTTATAAGGTGTATTAACATGTACATAGGCGCACAATGTGTTAGACACAATAATCTATCTTCTCCTTTACAAGCGTTAATTGAAGCAATTGTAAACGTAAAGACAATTGTTTGGTGAAATATCAAATTTGTATTTTTTTGGTTTTATATAGAGTGGTATATACACAGGATTTAGACTCATGACTGGTAAACCCAAACAAAGGACAAATAATGTGCGCTCAGCTTGTTAGCTTTCCTCTTGTAACACGAGCGATCTCAGGACAGGAGGATAAGGAAACTAATATTGGTTATAGCTGAGTTTAATTGTCAGTTTCAGTCATGAGCAGTGACAAGTACAGCTTGTAGTAGCTGTTGCTTTTATGAACAAAACAGTTTTCATGAATACGTACCTACCACTTATAGTCAGCATTTGCTTTCACTCTTTAAACATGTAGCCAAGTAATTTGAAAGAAAAATCCAATTTCGTTATTTGCAATAATACTTACAAATATAGATCACACAATAGCTGGATTATTTTCAGTTCATAAATACATGAATGCTGCAATATGGTTTTTGAATACAACTATATATAAGTTAGGTTTTCTGTCACTTTCAATAATAGTTCGGTAATGTAACGTCGGCTGTGGAAGTTAGAACAGCCTGCAACACCATTGTTGCGCTTCGGTGAAATCTGCGAATATTGACTGGAATTTAGGGGATACAATCTTGTCATTTCTCAACCTTGATTCTATCTGCTGCAGTCAAATATAGTAAAAAGAAACTTGCTGTATAAATTTTTAAGCATGTCGTCTTAAACGTTTTCTCACTGTGAAGAAGTGTAGGTAGTATTTTGACATTCGTTAATTCAAACTTCTAAAAAACTTACGTGTCTGGTTTTATTACACATTATTTCTGAATTTGTCAATGTTATAACACAGTAGTAAAAATTATGCTGTTTTCATCACGTTACTATTTCAAAATCTTTGTCTGAGTGCCAGTAACCATATACATGAATACAAATTAGAAGATATTCGTCCCTCAGCCTCAGACGGAGGCGTTTAGATAGTCAGTTATGATTCAAACTGAAATTCCATGTCTGATTTCATTTCACTTCATGTCAAAAAAAGAAGGAATTTCACTGTGTCACTAGAGTTCATTAGGTTTGTCTGGTTGTCATAGTGACGATATTAATCCAGTACTTCAGTAACCATGTATAAGAATATTAATTATAGGATATTAGTCAGTCAGTTTCAGACAGATATCTTGTAAGTTTGTGCGTTTACATGTGATAGTTTAGTCTCTTGCTTCTAGGATACCTAGGGTGTGCCATGTTCATGTGGTTTCAAATGACAAGTTCTGTTTCATGCAAACACAATTATAAATAAAACATTTCTCTTATATATTAATATCTATATATCTGACGCTGAGGTCTTTAACGTACATTGGCAATTTTGTAACACGAATATTTGAAAATAGCTGTTGGAGTGCAGACCAGTCCTAGTCGTAGAAAGAACAAACGAGAAATTCAAAATTAACCTTTTAATTTTCCCTCAAAGTTAGTATATACAATATTTACTAAATTTTACATATGCAATTTCTTTGAATTCATCAAGTGTGAAAACATGGCGATTATTACCACCAAATAATAATATATAGTATAATAATATATAGAGCACATGTTGCCCGGGTGTATTGTACATGTTAGAAATTATAACTATAGTCAGGTCAAGTTTACAACGATTCGACTTCAGGATGTTACTTGGAACAAGACTATGGTTCCATCAAATCTATTGCAGAAACTTTGTTTTAGGAAATCGGCTGTCAAATTAACCATTGCCCGCACTGTCAATAAACTGCACCCGGAAAGCGAGGAAAAGCCAGGGATAAGAGGGAAAGCAAGATCTGACTTCAACACTGAAATCTAATACTGATAACCCGAACTCTTGTTTATACCTCCTCACAATGCTCGGGAACATTTCGTAAGCAGCCCTACCTCAGGGAGACGATTTTCTCCTGTTCATGATGGTCCAAAATATTCTATGAAAAAAAATTCGCAAGACATCACTACAATTTTCAAGAGGCATTCTATGATGCGTCTAACAAGAGATCTAAGAACGTCTCTTCACCTATTTATCAGAGAAAAGAACGTTAATCATAAAATGGAGTCCAAGTGCTATACACAAGTGATCCTTATACATGCTGTCAGTACGTCCTTGATACAAAAGCACTTATTGGAACCCGATATACTCAGCAATTACCGAGTGTCTAATGTTTTGTTTCTTTTAATACTTCTAAACAAAGTTATCGAAATCCAGATGTTTCAACATTTACAGCTTTACAGAGTAAGCTTTCAATTTTGACACCATCAATGTAACACTGATTGGTTCGTTTTCATAGACATTTCAATTACCTGATTACATTATTACTACACTTATCACATATTGAAAATTCTTCACATATCTCCTCATAAGACTGTATTTTGACAGAAAGGTCCAAATATATAAAATCAATAGAAAACCATGGATATTATGGAATCTACTCTTAATGATGTTACATGTACATCCGTCAAAAGCCTTGGTCTTTATTTGGACTCTCAGTAAGAAAACACCATGTCAACCTCCCATGTAAGATATGTTAATTCATAGGTACCCTACACAATACCCTTACCATCGAAGCAAGTGTCATTTTTGTTCGGACTCTAGTTCTTTAAACACATTGATTATTGCAATAAAGAATCACTACAGCACCTGTAGAAGAGCTCCCATGTAATACCTGCTCTGTATCCATGGAAACTTAAGGATCAATTCAAACAAATTCGTTAGGTCATGGGGAATCTTGTCACGTGATTTTACCAAATGAAACCATGTTCGTATAACATAACAAGAGAAACAACTTTTGCAAACGGTGTAGTATCAGTATAGTTTATATGTAATACAAGTCTGATATTATGTTAACGCGCTTAAGATGTAAGTGTAACATCGCTGTAAAAATTGGAACACCCGCTTAAACAATGGTTCTTAGAAAATAGGGATAAATATATAATAAATACAGTTTTTTTTATATGTATATCTGATCTTCCGGGCAAAACAACACCTGTACATGATTAACGGCCATGCTATAAAAGAGGTGTTAAGAAAATCCCGACCGTTGTAGCAAGCACCAACGTACATATACCAATTAGTGTTGTTGATCGATTTAACTTGGAAGCTAATGAGTTAGAATGTCTTCCTGGGGAAATGAGTTCCTCTCACGTAAGTCAGAGATTATGAATGGAGATCCCGCAGGCGAGTCCAGTGCCCGATTACAATGGCATGTTTTAAATCCATTACATCTCCCTTCTGTAGCTTACCTTCACCTTACCATCTCGTATAACGAGACATCCGACATAGTGGCGTGCTCATCAATGTAAAGGAGTTTGTAGCGTTCATTGAAATTGTTTAAATCCATTGAACTACATCTATTGCAAATGAGAATGCTAGTCTTATCGGCAAATGAGTTCGCCTCATGTAGTACGAGATTATGAATGAAGATCACGCAACCGGGTCCCTTGCCAGAATAGCAATGCCATGTTTAGATTAATTACGTATCTTAGAAGAAGGATACAATGCTAAGTTCAGTCTTAACGGTTCTAAAGCTTACACATTTATTACAGCAATCCACATCCTCTATTGATCCATGCTCTAAGTAACTCGGTCCTTATGATACAGTTCTTAAAATGCCAAATGACTCTGAAATAAGTCATCATAGATGATAACTAACTTCCAATGTGAATGTGTGTTTCAACCACTTTTAGTTGGAACTGAAGCAAAAGGGAATATATCAACTAATTTAAATACGAAAATAGTGTATATATTCTCTGTTCTCCTTTTCTTCTCCCTCAATGTTCCATTACTGTTTACTGCTATCAAACTATAGTACTTGGAATCACCCTGGAGGAAATACACCCCCACAGATACAGATACTCGCAACTCTTCGTGAACCTAAGAAAACATACAATGCAGTCTTCTATTGGGTGCATTGATATGTCATATTACGTCGTTTTGTTTGTTATACGACTCAAACGACGATGCCATATAATAGAAAGTGATAATTCACTGAATAGAATAACGTTATTTCACTTGGTCAAAATACAGAGTTTATTTCAACTGATTAGTTTCCCTTCACTGGCTAAGATTGAACTACCCCCAGAGCTCTAACGTCAATATTACTGTCCATCACTGAACCTTTCTTTCCTTATTGCTTGGGGCGCATACGCCCCAAGCAGTAATAAGGTGAATTTCTCCCTATATACTGTTGGAATTTTCAAATAGAACCTTCAGCCAATGATATGCGTTGTCTTAGTATCTTTGGAATTCTATTGACCAATGACCAAAGCTGTAGCAAATTATGAACCACGTGACATTGTGGGTAATCCGAAATAATTGGCACAAACAAATGTGGATTTTGATTATCAATATTTGTCATATAGATAGAATTGTTCTTCAATGTTTCATTAGAATCAATGATAAACTTGTAATCTGCAATTCAAATCAATATCACAAGTAACAAAGCGCTTTTCTATAAGTTAAGTACATTATTTGGCATTCCAGAATCGGAAACTACGTTCCGTTTGGTTAACAGTTTTACTGGTTATGATTGATTCGGAACCCGGCGCAACACCCGGCATACGCCGCCGAAAATGGTGAAACCGGAGTACGCCTAAGGCGTAATCCGAATGCTTCGGTTTGAAATGACAGGTGGCGTATAATGGCGTACAAATGCTATCCATGCGACATTTAATAACTATATTTTCTTTGACTTTGCATTTGACAACTAGATACTTTGACGAAGTGATTTATTTAAGAATAATACTGGTTCTTTAAAACAATGCCTAACACGTTAAGAAAATGTCAATTCATGTTTGGAAGTAATTTTTTAAAAAGTTTTCTCATTTAAATGACATGATAATTTAAGCTAGTTTGAGGGATGATGACGTCTTTCTGTTTGTACGCCGATATACTTGTTAACTTTAAGCCTGGCTTCAGAACGGTGCATGTACTCCGGTCACTTGGTCGGTGTATATGCCGATGAAACGAATCAAACATAGCCACTGACCTACTTTTCCAAAATGTTGCTGATGTCGAGTTAGCGAAGTCAATGTAATAGAGTTGGTCTCCATAGATTAAAATCTAAAAATTAAAAGAATAATCGCCACACGGTAAATTGACATATTTGTTTGAGAGCTTTACATTGATATGATAACACACGGTGTTGTGTTGTGTTGTGCGTTGGTTGCTGTCTTGGAACTCCCGTTACATTTTGTCCTTAGGGTTAGAACAAGTCCGAATCCTTTCGGTGATACTTTTTTGGAATAATACATCCGATCGAGGTCTTTGTGATAATTGACTGTAAACATGTGATATTGCATTATTTATACAAAGCGTAGGATACAAAGGGTAATTCTAAGGAGAGAAAATAAATCATAAAAAAAAAAAAAAAAAAGTTTTAAAACAATAAAATGCCAGTCTATAAATGTCTAACAAATAACACTTGATCTAGACATTAAGACAAATATACATGTATATAACATTCAAATCCTATGTTAATAATTAATTAGGCTCTAATTTGTGACAGAAAATTCTTCAAAATAAGATATATTGACATGTTATGATCAGGACTTCTTATGCAGACTTTCGAATTTTGTAAAATGGATATATTTACTTGTGCACTGACTTTCATTCGGTAACAGTCGGTACTTCTCGATAAAGTATCACCATTTATAACGTTTGCAATATGTGACCCCAACAACACAATGGATGTACCTTTAATTGTATGTTCTTCCTCAACGCTTTCATCATACATTGTCGGACATATCCATCCAATCCATATCCAGCACCCATATTCACCTGGAATCACCCCCCACTAACAAATCACCGCCTCACGTTCCATACACTACATCTACCCAGGTGCCCCAAGCTTGCCTTTTTAAAGGCTTTTCTTGTTACTGTTGACCTTCTATCAAGTTAGATTCAACCTGGGGCACATACAAACACTCACACAGATACACGTTGTCCTCAACTCTTCAATCGCATCTTTAATTACAAACTGGAGGGGCAAGAATTGCTGTCACAGGGAGACAATCGTCATATCTTCTATAAAGTACCAACTTTTATTGTGGGTTGTTGTTTACTAATTTGATAATCGTGTTGAAAATAAATTGATTATACGACACAACACAATTACAATTATTTGTTAATTTGTGGATATTTCATCAATGTATCTGTTACTTTCAAAGATTTGTAAAATTATTTAAAATACAGCGTTTTCCTTATTTCTCATCAATGCCTCAGCAGATTTACTCATTATCTTACAGTTTCTTCGGAAACAAGATCATGAAATCTTTAGGGAATGGGAACATACTCTCAGTGTGCGCCATATATAATTCCCTCAATTTGGCTCAATCAATAACAAGGGGGAGCAGAATGAAACAATCGGTTTTCCTAGAAACTGTAAGGTCATTAATATTGGTCACGGCAACCCCAAACTAAAACTTTAACTGCTCACTAGAGCAACAGACAGGTCATCAGTTATCAAATAACATGCTATTTTATTTTATTTTATAAAATCAATCGGTGTTTAGTCTGAAGGCACGATTGTCAACTCAGGATGATATTCTGAATTGAAACGCGAACCTTCTTACAGCATCAGTCATGAGAAGATATGGTGAGACAATGGTCCGTTCATCAGGACGTCCTTGAGAAGATCTGGTGAGACAATGGTCCGTTCATCAGGACGTCCTTGACATTAAGTAACAGGAGCAGCAGGGACATTAATAATCTATTGTTATTATTTGCTAACACTGCACCTGCACGTTCTGAGCTATCCTCCAATACACATGTACTAGGATCCACATCGATGACAGGTATGTTAAACAGGAGTAACAAATAATTAAAATATATGTAGCAGGTAATTTCCATGTATCATAGAGAAGTGGCACACAGGTAAAAAAGCAGTTGTTAAAACATTAATTTGCTTTCTCATTTACAGACACAAATTACTGTTTGAGTTATTGAAATAGGAATGAGGTCTCGGGCTGATACCCATACAATACTTGCCAATACAAAAGTTGACAACGTCTTCAAAATAACCCTGAAGAAAAACTCAGGATAAAAAGAAATGTTTATTTCGCAAGAAAAATCCCTTTTCTTCAAACCATGTTAACTTCATTACAATACATCGTAACATTTGGTACGGTTAAAAGGCAATCACATGGGGTCCAAAAAAGTGTTTTTTTTATGCTTAAACCCTGAAAAAGATCACAATTTATCTTTCACACAACGTTATGTTAGTTTCTCCGGTAATATCAAGGATGTCATCCTTGGGTGTAATACATGCCTGGGCACGACGACGCATCGACGTTGTCCAACGTCGAATGATGTTAGGGGTGATGTTTTGTCATTTTCTCTGCACTGAAGATAATCTAGACAATTTTCTAAGTACTTTTTGCTGCCGCATTCTGAACGTGTCTCATCAGTTACTTTATATGTTTTTGTGAACGTGCATTTCGTTATTCTCTACATATAAAAGGATGTTTTTCATTCTTACCATTTTTCTACAATGTTTATTGACTAAAGTGTGTTTTGTCTATTGTTTTCGTTTTATGGGGGACATTAATATATAAATATTTTCATTTTGAATATAGCAAATACCTCATTTTCAAAACAGGTTTTTGTGATTGTCAACTTTCTTTTGGACATCAGTATATGTATCATATAAGAGTGACACGCAGGTGCGAACATTTGGTGGGTTGGTCAGATTCCATGTATATATAGTATGACACAAATACAGTTTTCCTTTCAATTGTTTCATGTCAGACTTAATAAAATAACAGAAATAATTGCTGCTTTTCAACATTGATATGTGTCAATGTGCACTTATGGAACACACGTTACGTTAATGATAAAACAAAATATTACCTTTCCCTTCCATGATATCAAGTTATGTCAAGGAACTCCAGGAGGAAACATCCGTGAACATCTCACAATTATTGTCGGAATCGATTTAACTCGGAAGCTAATGAGTTGGAATGTCTTCCGGGGGAAATGAGTTCCTCTCACGTAAGTCAGAGATTATGTATGGAGCTCGATGTTATGTTTTAAATTGATTTTAACTCCCTTCTGTATCATATAACATTGTATTACATATAGCATTTACTTTACGTTATCCACTGTCACTGCAGCCTCAATCACACATGGTTGCTTGACTCACTTCACCCGTCGGGAAGATATCATTCTGATGTAGATCAGCTTGGTTTCACCTTGAAGAATTCGAATACTCCCTCACCTGTCAGAATTGGATCTGTTATGTTGTTTTTTTTAAAATGAGTTCGTCCATTCTATAAAAGAGATGAGAAGGGCATGTACTGCTTAACAATAAATTCAACTGGTTTTTTTTTCTGACATCTCTTGTCGCTAGAATTATTCTCTGAAGACTAGTCGTTGTAGTATAGCGAAGAGAATGGAAAGTTAATCCTTACGTTTCTCGGAGTGTTCTACAGGGAAGAATAGCTGACACGGATGTCAAACGGTAAATAAACTGTAGAGAATTTACTCGCTACAGGTTTTTGATGTTTTCTTTAATAAATGTTCTTCGTTTGACTGTGTACTTGCAGACAGCGTACAGTAACACCACACAACAGTATTTGTCCCAATATCAAATCATTTTAACATCTTTAAAGCATGAATAAACTCATCTAAATGTCTCGGTTTGCTCAAATGATGTAAAAAGCCCCTCATATTGATTTAACGGTATTTCTTCAGACGCAAACCCTTCAATGAATATATTGTATTTCTTAATGTAATTGAGGAACCCAGACCACATAATGTGGAAATGATGTTTCACACTTTCAAACATTTTGACATATTAAATGAAGTTACATTATACATTAATGAAATCTAACGATCAAGAGACAAGTGTTGTGTGTGTGCATCTATTGTTGTATGATAGGGTACTGTTACTAGGTCAGAAGGTCAAATGTAGATGTCCAAATCCTTGTTACTGTGATGACAGCACCTGTAGAAAGCATCCAGGAAGTTATGAATTAATTACATGGTTAAGACTCGTTGTACTGTAGCGTTAATGGAAAGAGATATTTTCATATTTACTGACAATCTACGGAATTTCTATATAAAGCTTTTCTTGAATTCTGAAAGAAGGAAACTCACACATCCTTTTAAACAATATCGGAAGGCACCAGTTCTCGACTGCTTCATATGGGTGTTTGTTAGATAACCATGTTCTTGCAATGTCATTACTTGCTTGATAACACATTGGAAACATATCGGAAATGCAAAATAAAGAAGTTGTATATCAATATTGTCTTCATTCTAGTTTCAAATTCGATTCAGATGCCAACCATTACTAATTGTCAAATTTCAAGGTTTAAAAAGACAAAATCGCTCATCCTTGATATCAAAAGGCAACAGTTCAAAACAAATCTTAATGAGATACCTTAGTCAGGTCACATTTGCATATGTTATCAACTTCAACTTTCTTTTCAATTTAGCAGAAAGTTTGTGTTAAGATTTAATTAGTAAAAGACATCATATGACGTATTGTGTCATATATGAGATTCATTGACTTACGTTCATCTTTACCTAGTTATGATCCGGAAACAAAATGTGACCGACAGACGAATGAACAGACATCGCTCATTTCTAGATCTATTGAATTCAAACATTAACATATAATATTTTTAACTTTCTATCTAAGTTAACATGAACTCTGTATGACCGATATCCGACAATTAGATTATATATTTCTATCATTACATGTTTACAGTATCATCAAATTTTAATATAAACTGCAAATGTGTCAATCAAACTACTTCTACCAGATAAGAAAACCATTACTGAACTAAGCAAACCCGTAAGTATCAGTTTCTATAAATATAGTAACACAATCAAATAGGCCTATGTGATTGTATGCATATTTGCACAGCGCGGACACTAGTTACAGAAGGATAAGAAACTCATTCCAGGAGATAAATGTTCCGCCTACTACTGCCGAGTTCTATCCAACCATTAGTACAGCAGCTAGCCAAAGTGTCCATTTAGGAACGTATCCAACCATTAGTACAACAGCTAGCCATAGAGTCCATTTAGGAACGTATCCAACCATTAGTACAACAGCTAGCCATAGAGTCCATTTAGGAACGTATCCAACCATTAGTACAGCAGCTAGCCATAGAGTCCATTTAGGAACGTATCCAACCATTAGTACAACAGCTAGCCATAGAGTCCATTTAGGAACGTATCAAACCATTAGTACAACAGCTAGCCATAGAGTCCATTTAGGAACGTATCCAACCATTAGTACAGCAGCTAGCCATAGAGTCCATTTAGGAACGTATCCAACCATTAGTACAGCAGCTAGCCATAGAGTCCATTTAGGAACGTATCCAACCATTAGTACAGCAGCTAGCCATAGAGTCCATTTAGGAACGTATCCAGCCATTAGTACAACAGCTAGCCATAGAGTCCATTTAGGAACGTATCCAACCATTAGTACAACAGCTAGCCATAGAGTCCATTTAGGAACGTATCCAACCATTAGTACAACAGCTAGCCATAGAGTCCATTTAGGAACGTATCCAACCATTAATACAGCAGCTAGCCATAGAGTCCATTTAGGAACGTATCCAACCATTAGTACAACAGCTAGCCATATAGTCCATTTAGGAACGTATCCAACCATTAATACAGCAGCTAGCCATAGAGTCCATTTAGGAACGTATCCAACCATTAGTACAACAGCTAGCCATAGAGTCCATTTAGGAACGTATCCAACCATTAGTACAACAGCTAGCCATAGAGTCCATTTAGGAACGTTTCCAACCATTAGTACAACAGCTAGCCATAGAGTCCATTTAGGAACGTATCCAACCATTAGTACAACAGCTAGCCATATAGTCCATTTAGGAACGTATCCAACCATTAGTACAGCAGCTAGCCATAGAGTCCATTTAGGAACGTATCCAACCATTAGTACAACAGCTAGCCATAGAGTCCATTTAGGAACGTATCCAACCATTAGTACAACAGCTAGCCATAGAGTCCATTTAGGAACGTATCCAACCATTAATACAGCAGCTAGCCATTGAGTCCATTTAGGAACGTATCAAACCATTAGTACAACAGCTAGCCATATAGTCCATTTAGGAACGTATCCAACCATTAATACAGCAGCTAGCCATAGAGTCCATTTAGGAACGTATCCAACCATTAGTACAACAGCTAGCCATAGAGTCCATTTAGGAACGTATCCAACCATTAATACAGCAGCTAGCCATTGAGTCCATTTAGGAACGTATCAAACCATTAGTACAACAGCTAGCCATATAGTCCATTTAGGAACGTATCCAACCATTAATACAGCAGCTAGCCATAGAGTCCATTTAGGAACGTATCCAACCATTAGTACAACAGCTAGCCATAGAGTCCATTTAGGAACGTATCCAACCATTAGTACAACAGCTAGCCATAGAGTCCATTTAGGAACGTTTCCAACCATTAGTACAACAGCTAGCCATAGAGTCCATTTAGGAACGTATCCAACCATTAGTACAACAGCTAGCCATAGAGTCCATTTAGGAACGTATCCAACCATTAGTACAACAGCTAGCCATAGAGTCCATTTAGGAACGTATCCAACCATTAGTACAGCAGCTAGCCATAGAGTCCATTTAGGAACGTATCCAACCATTAGTACAACAGCTAGCCATAGAGTCCATTTAGGAACGTATCCAACCATTAGTACAACAGCTAGCCATAGAGTCCATTTAGGAACGTATCCAACCATTAGTACAGCAGCTAGCCATAGAGTCCATTTAGGAACGTATCCAACCATTAGTACAACAGCTAGCCATAGAGTCCATTTAGGAACGTATCCAACCATTAGTACAACAGCTAGCCATAGAGTCCATTTAGGAACATGGAACATCAAACTGTCAACGAGTTGTTCCTCCGCTTCCATGACAGCTTCGAGTTCAATACAAACGATCCAAATGCACAAGTATGATGTTCTATATTTATTATAAACCCCTTTTTATTAGCAAATTGGTAAACAAATAAAGGTACGTAAATTTACTGGAACGACGTGCTGCGTATTGATACACGGACGGTTGCTTGACCAGCACGACTCATGATTTGAAATCTGAATAATATCTTTATTTTCTCATTTGTTAGCCCAAAAGAGCTTTAAGTGAAAATTTGTTCAGTGTGTTAACATAATAAATCCATCAAATTTGCTTTACTATCATTTAATTACAAAGAACTGACAATAATAAACAACATTCAGGCTTCCGTCCGTCGTGCTTCTTTCGAATGACGTAACCATGGTTATGACGTCACAATTGTAAACCGTTGTGACGTCACAATGACGCAACATCGCTAGCGAAGCTTTCGGCAAAGCGCTTTTCTTCCTTGGTAATGATAATTTGAGTAACATTTTCCCTTCTTGTGCTGTTAATATTAGGTCTTAATCCAAATTGATACTTTAATCAACTGAAACATTACCAGCAGTGTTAATAAAACATAAATTTCGGAGATTAAATAGGAAAACATTGAAAATTACGGGAAATTCCGAGAAGTGCCGAAGTTTAGAGAAAGTAGAACCGTCAGCCGTGCAATACGGAATTCACCGTGCAATACGGAAATCGACCACGGAAACCGTATTGCACCCCTGTATTACTATCTTAAGTTTACATGGGTATATAATAAATATATATATATTGAGTCACCAAACATCACATACATCACATACAAACATACATACTGCATACATAAACTCTCCTTTTTGATATTATGCTGTGATAAATATCTTGTGGTTTTCTTTTGTTGTTTTGATGGGTTTTTTTGTATTTGCTTTTTTAAAGAAAACACAGGTTTAGTTCTCTGGTTTCAACCAACAACGTTTGCACATATATCCAAATAAACCTACAATGATATAACCAAACACAAATATGTAACCTCGGACAAGCTGATGTTTTCTCCATTAGAATTATGGTGTGAAGTGAAAATCAATAAATGAGACCCTACGTTTGTGATGAGATGTTATGTCATGCTATGAGCATGGCTATATTTACATTGTGTTTGGACATGTTGAAGTTACATGATTACCTTGACTGTGTATTGTTAAAGGAGATTGTATTGGGGAAAATAAATTCATAGCAATATTCACTTAATTTCGAATGTATTGTATGCAATCAACATTCCCAGAAAATAGTAATGTGGTTGAAGTGACGCACTCTCCAGTAATACTTCAGTAAACAGTTCCTGCTGCTCGTCTCAAACATAACTTGCTTTGCATGATATACATCCCTTATGAAAAACACTTATTTCAATCAATGTTACAAACTATTGGACACCAGAGGAAGCAAATGCTGACACTAATTGGCAATTATGTATATTCTACTTTGATGTGAAGAACACACTTATCTCAATGTGAGAGTCAATTATGCATTTACTCATTCCTAGTTTCAAAAAAGAGGATGTACATGGTTCGGTTAACCCATTCAAGTCCATTTCCCTTTGAGCGGCCATATCAATGTGTTCCGTCACAATGGCCGCTCGAAGGCAGTTCAAATGATCTGACTGATGAAGCGATTCCTAAACACTCAGGGTAGAGTTTCAATTATGACACCATGATGGACTGGTCAATCATTTTATTGTCTGAACTCTGATCTCTCAAAATCGGTTGGGACTTACAAATATACGTCTCCCCACAAGTCGCACCATTTTTTGCCAAAATCAAAATCGGTTGGGACCTACAAATATACGTCTCCCCACAAGTCGCACCATTTTTTTCCAAAATCAAAATCGGTTGGGACCTACAAATATACGTCTCCCCACAAGTCGCACCATTTTTTCCAATACGGTTTTCTCTGGATACACCGTATCAGGCCGTGTAAAAGAGATGAATTACCCTTGAACGTTGAATTATATAATTGTATACACTTTTATAATAAATGGCAAATTTGAACTAACATAACATGCGAAAAAACGTTAAAACATGCTGTACGTTACAGCACGCAGACAAGGCTCAACATGGTATTTACATGTGGTGATCAGCAGGAATATATGAAATTGTTAAAAAAGTTAAAGCCTCAAAATGATTTGTTTTGCTCCTGTAGGCCATGCTTACTGCATAAAATCTGTGTGCAATTGGAAACATGTTTAGGAAGATCTACCAGGAAATATTATGTAATGGATTACAAAATTGGATCAAGCCATGGCCACGCTGCTTCTTCGCTTCTTGGATGAAAATGAAAATGTCTTGTTCGAGTTTGAAGGTCACAGAAAGGACAAAAGCAAGCAACAATTTGCGTCTTCATGAATAAACCATTTTGTGTGAAGTCATCTTAAAATTAATTAAAGTTCATCTTGATCATATCAATGAAGCCCTGTATAAAGTTATTATCCGTTTAGCCTGGAAGTTCACGTAAAGAGAGACAATGCATTATTTTGAACTGAACGGGTTAACTTTTCTGCAGCACTGAGCTGATCAATTGACATGAAGCGAGGCAGTACAGTTCCAATCAGGAAGGAAATCTTATTGATTATTTCCACTTCAGGAATAATCCCACATTTAATGACACAAGTATCACCAATTCCAAAGTTGTAATGGTTGGATGAGTGAAGGCCAGTTTGACATTTATGGCTGTAGTTTAGTATGAAACTCTTTATTCATGAGTCTAGTCTACAGTATAGAAACACATCTATTTAAAATAAACTTTTGCTATCTGATTCACCCCTTCTAATAACTGAACAACATTAAATTTGATATAATTTGATTTACAAACCATAACATTGCTCGTTACTGTTTCCTTGGCTGATATCAATGTGCAGCTGTCATTCACAACGTTTCTCGAATGATGTTGTTACTCCTAATGAACTCTAGTAAAACAACACATTGGGATAGACGATATATCATATGTTAGTCGATGATTCAGATTTATTTTATGCTATTGATAATCTCTGAAGGTACTCTCTGCTGGCTTACATGAGGAGTTCTTTCAATTCTTTTAGGAAAACTAGATACATGTATTGTCTTCATTTCCTGGATAGGTGTCCTGTCCTGTCTTTGATAATAGTTGTTCGTTCCCTTGTTTAATTCCTATACAAGATGTACTATGGAATACCTAAGTGTTTGAGGTTAAAATATACCTTATTTTGATTATGATTGTTTATCCCCCTTGTTTCATTTATATCCAAGATGTACACGTTAGGTTTGAATGTGCTTAATATTTAAGGTTATTCTCAATCCATAAGTGGGAGAAGCTTCAGAAACTTCCAGTAAACATTACAAGTTACAGTTAATACCGAGAAAGTAGTATGCAAGTATGTGATATGTCATTCTCGATAATCCAGTACTAAAGTTATCCGGCCGAGCCATGGATAGGGCCAGAGTATATAGAGTAGTTTTGCCGGAGCGTATACTTTGGATTATCGAGAATGGTGATATGTCCATTGTTCTCTATATAGTTCGGAAGATTCTGTATTAGGCAAGGAATGGTGGTCGATGGTTTATCTGTTCGAACATGTATCAATAATAATAACTCCAAATTGCACATCAGGTAATCGATTAAGTCTCAGATTATTCTTTCATTTAAATCCTGTGCACAACATGTCATTTCGGTGTGAAAGCCAAGACGACGTTTTCCCATCATGCAACAGTGCATCAAATGAGATAATTACAGCGTGTATTCATCCAGGTGTCTTTGATGTTTCATGATGTCTCTACAAACCACGACGAGAACAGCAGACACATCAGGTAACACCGAGAGGGACTAGGTGGTCATAGCTTTGTCTATCTTGAGGATGCACAGTCAAAACTTGATCAATTTCGTGTCTATGGTAACGATGCTTGGTAATGTTTTAGCTGACACCAACGCGAGAAGTGATGACATTACATGTTTAAGCAAGCACATTAACCACAGTAATGAATGAAAAGAAATATTGATTTCCAGAGGGAACCGAGCATCCTATGCATATTTAGTCTAACAGCTGATTTTTAAGCAATAAGATGGGAACTTAAGGGAGTAATTGTCATTATTGTTGCGAAGTGACTTGATGAATTAAGGTATCATTGATATGCATTAGCTCTATTTCTCAAGAAAAGGCCCACTATATCTTTGAAGGAATAAAGAAATAAAGAAGGTCGTGTATGTTAACAATAAAGAAAATCGTCTTATGCTTTGGTTATAACCAGAGCGGCTATAGGTTGATGATGTCATTATGACATATTGTTATAAAACCCTTCAAATTAGTTTAAAATGAAGGCTATAAATTCTGAAATTTGTGGATGTTAATAAGAATAATAAATTTTATATTTTTTAATTTTTTAAACACAACTTTTTAATGGATGTGGGTTGATGATGTCATTATTGACAATATTAAGAACACTATTCAAACCCCATACATAAATGAAGACTTCTGTAATTTGTGTTGAATTTATGTTGAATACAGTTTTATATCTTTAAATTCAGAACACACTTATTCATCGATTATGTAACATGGCCGTTAGTTATTACACTCTCTTGCTGACCTCTATCTGACTGGAGAGGACTTTACTACTTCGATATTTTAGAGGTGAAGTAAGGTGAACAAAATGGGAATTTCAGGCTAATATACAACATAAACTGACGTGCAATAGAAAGTAGAACACTAAGTTGTATTTATCATATGTATAATTTTCAAAGTCCAATTTCTCGAATTTTCGACGTCATTTTCAAAAAGTGAATAGTGTTGGAAATTAGTCAAAACAATTAAATCAGTCACAGAATACCACTAGCTGTTATTTTTAAACAGAAAATTAAAAATTAAAATTTTCCAAAATGTTTGGATCAAACACAACTGTTCATCGACATATAACACATATACTCTATGTGAAAATCAATAACTGTGCCTCTTTCTGCACAACATATTAAACGTGGTGTCATGTTGGTGTAAATTTCATTTCTTACGACTATTTCTTAAAAAATGATATTTCAATTAAAAATTAACTGGTCACCAAAAAGTCATTCAAACTAGCGCAGAAAGGTGTTATTGTAACGTGCCTTATCAAAAACATCTCATTTCTTTAAAATATTGAATTTATAAAAATGCAAGTGAGTCTTTTGCTCGTTAGTGTATATAGCAACAATAAACATGTAATGCCAAACAGCGGCACACACTACTACAATATTCATCGGTGTGTATGTTAACGCATCTAACGTACCTGCAGCCATAATGTAAACCTAAGAATAGAAATAAAAAACTTCCCAAAGATCAGTGTAACAGTTCTGCTGTTATTGTGAACATGGAAAAAGCATTCGATAAAACCCGGCTGCATGAAATAAGGCAGGATTTAGTTAGGAAAAAGAGTTGTTGATATTAACATTAATTTGTGACATTTATGAGTGGGAGGAGAGGAGAGGCGAGGAAAGGAGAAAGGAACAAACAAGCTAGTTCATGAAACCATATTTTTTAATCCTAAGGATCATTGCTTTGTTTCTAGTTCAGTGTAGTTTCTGGTTCATAAATAATCACTTAGTGACAACTTAATACCTAGGGAAAGGTACAAACTTGCTGATTGAAAGGTGCTTAGTTCATGAAACTATGTTTAGAAACATAAGAAATAGCCTTTCAGAAGCGGTGGCAAAGTAAGTCCCATATGGAGTTATTGATGTTGTTTTTTTTTATCTTTAAGATATAGACATAGTAATCAAAACATTTGAATTACCTATGCAGTGAATGAGACAGATATAAGAGTTTCATGTCAGTTACAGCAATGGTATTTTCTTGGAGATTTAAGATATTTGAAACCCTTAAAACTTGTTCTTAAAAGGTATTTCCACATTAACGAGTCTCTGAAGTGTTCTTCACAGTGTCCAACCAATCAGACTCAGGAAGAAGGCAAACATGACTGACCCCATTTCATCTCTCCACAATCAGATTATGGAGTCAAAGAACTCTCGCTGATTCAATTACAGATAGTCCAGAGGACCTGTCCATTCAGTCAGTATTCGATAGTTTGGTGTGTTGTTGGGATTGAGTTCTTCAAAATTACAGCAGCTGACGAAAGAATTAGACATATCTACACTTCAGTTGTACATTTAGTTTGATATCGTTTAAACTCATATATATTAGATGTTCAAGTCTTGGAAGGTCATTTAGAAGTGGAAAACATAAGAGAACAATATTTTCCGAATAACAACTTCTTTATTGTGAACATACACGACGTTTATGCTTACTCCTTCATCAGGAGGGAATATGTGGTGACTCCTATAGTGAACATTACAAGTAATAGCATAACATTGTCTCCACTTCCACGATGTCCTCAAGTTAGGGAATTTTGACCGATCGTGAAAGAACTTCCTACAGTTATTGATCTTTACTCGCAAAAGTCGCTGTTTTCCCCATTGAGAAAGCTGATACATGATACAAGTCTTGTGTTTTAAGAATTATTGACCGCTTTTCCAATTTATCCCTCCATTTGAGACTTGAGATACCCTGACTTATGAGAGATTAATACGGGGTCATTCCTTTGAAGCCGTTAATAACAAAACATTAGACGAAGGGGGAAAATGAGGAAACTAAATAAGACATAAACTGCTTCATTAGCCAAGGGATACTGACATTGACTGGAGTCAGATTATGTTTCGGTACAGGGTCATTCAATAGAGAGGACAATAAACCAATTGAAGCACATTACAGAATAAAGTTGTTCCTAATTGGTTACTTAACAATAATACTTCCTACGATGACATAACTAGTCGACCTCTACAAATTCAAACATACCTTGATGCAAGACATTTTTATTACCCACTTGTAACAGGGTTCTGTTTTTATCTCAATCAGATCTCTCTATCATATTGATGTTCCCTCATCGACGCACTGCGAGCTATATCTCAAATTACATATGACAGGAAACTGACTGTAAAGAAGGATCATCAAGCTAGGAAAATGGAAATGAAACACCAACTTCCTGTAGAATTTCTCGGTAGGGGGTTGCTGGTTTATTCATTAACCATCTCGTACATAAACTTGCTGCATTGGGAGAAACAAATAGGTCTCTAGTCTACAGTCTAATATGTCACCTCCATGTTTATACTCAATATCAGTCACAAGAGACACATGCGCGTATATCGATACCACCTCAGATTGTGTTTCAGAACGATAACTGTTTGAAACGAATTACTTTCTATCGCTCTGGTTCAAGAAAACAGCCTCAGCCAAAGAATCAGTGTTGGTACACATATTTTTTTACAAGTATGGAGGGAACTAAAGCTGAATCATGTTATTCATGATTGCGTTAACATTACGTTAGGTCTTTAGATTCTGATCACATTACATTCATTGATACCGGAAAATGGCTGCAGCACGTTCAGCACTTGACAGGAAATGGGATGGCTTCTACTCATGTTAACAGCCAAATGTTCGATTGTCAATGATCACGTTTATTTTTATGGGATTATAAAGATTTAAATATAAAAAAATATCAATACGCACATGGTCTCCATAACAGAAGGGCGTAAAGCCAGTGCAGAAATAATCTTAAATGTTTTCGAGTACAGCACTGCGGTGTTGCAATAGTGGATGGGATCATGGACCAATCCTGATGAGCTACTTGTCCTACACATCCATGATTTAGAAATACTTCATGTTTCATTCATGGAATAGATCATTGATGTAAACGTCACTAAACATACCTATCTTATAGTTTGTACTCTCTCCCCAAAACCTCCATTAGTGTGTTTGAAGGAGAAGTATATTGTTGCTTCTATTGAACTTCATTATTTTTATGTAACAAGTCTTGTAAAGTAAAGGGCTCTGATGCCCAGGGAAGCACGTAGATGAAAAGAATCATGAGGGTTTGTTTTGTATTTTTAGTTTACATAATCAAACCTGAATCTTCTACATAGCATAGCATTTAATTTACATTTCCCTTTTATGAGTAGCGTAGCTTAAAATGTAGCTTTGTCAGTTGATATTCTTTTATTGACCAATATAGCAGATAAATGGTTTCAAGTAGATTTCACGTAGCTTGGCTCATCTTTGTTACAATGTGATGGAGTTGATCTCTTACCTTTCTTCCATAGGTCATGAGTATAAGGGTTCAACATCAGTTACATACGTTTCACACTCACAGCGATACAATGTAAACACTTGTATACCCACAAATGAAGTACAAATTGATATTTGAATATGAGTGGGGCGAATATTAGCATCATGCAACAATGCTTCCTTGGTGCCTTGTGATGTTCACTGAGACATATTAGGTGGCCTTCTGTGTGTGGTAGATGGTGTTTCCCTTTGCTGTGATACACAGTCGTTACATCATCAATCCGGGGAAACAAAGTCATAAGATCATCAATCCGGGGATACACAGTCGTATAATCATTAAGTACCACTGCTGGATTTGTAAAAGGTGATTCTTTCTGCTGTCGCAACAATCAATCCGGTTCCATGCTAGTTATTCTTGTTCTGAGTAACTCGAGGAACAGCAAAGATTTTTGGCATAATAACTGACTTCAAAATTTACATCCTTCCATGGGTGGACAATCACAGACACCAGAAAATAAATAGAATGGAATTATTGAAACTAATGATCATATCTAGTGGAATGGTTGATAAGGCAGACAAGTTTAAAGATTGACTTCACATTAGTAATGCAAAATTGGTAACGTTTACTTTATAATTTGGAAAACATTTCTAATAATCATAATGTGTAATGTGCTGCAAATATAAATCTGTTTCTCCGCTGTCAATTTGGTTCACCTCAATCAATCAAATCCCATTCAGAAACAAATTGAACAACCATGATATATTTCTCTAAATGGTTGTCATGCCAAATCAGTCTTGTCTCCACTTTTCCACAATCATTTAGTTTCATTTAATGATTTTATTTTTGTGTGTGACACTGAAGTAAATATTGCATGCTCTGATTAACTCTCATTCAGGTGTGTCGTCTCTCAGCTACTTTTTACACTGAAGGTGTCCAGGGACTAAATTAGTTCAATGAAGAAAGTACATTTAGGTTAAAACATGGAATTGGGTCACTTCCAGTTCGTGTGGAATAATTTCTCAAAGGACACACTCTGCTTAAAGAACCATTTGATTGAAGTTGATGTATCTTTGAGGAGTAACAACCCATGGGGGAGGGCGGCAAACAGAGCGAACTCATCAAAAGTGGCTTATGAACAACTCTCATATTTCCTGCTGACGGAATACTTGATCTCTCCTTAATTCCGTTAATTTTGCTTCACTGTACTTTCTGTTCACAACACACAACAACCCTAATGAAAGGTAACTTAAAACTGAAATGAACCATTACAGCATAGGGTGGCTAGAAACAACAAGGGTAACTCACCTCTTTACATCACAGGGAAATCTTTGATAGACAAATTTCAGTTGGTGACCTCACCTAACACAATCACCGACTCCACATTGGCTCTTCATGTTAACTGGTTCCATATTTGTTTTATGGAATTCTATTTTTGTTGTTAGCCATCGTTTGTTTTATAGTGCCTTCACTGGAAGGATCAGTTTATTAACCAGTGATGACACAAAACTTCAAACACGCTGATACAATAGCCAATTTTAGTTAATTGCTACATCACATGAAACACGTAAACACGTAAACATGTAAACGAAACAAATATAAAGTACTGCATTAGACATTTGTATAGCTGAAGTACTTCTGAATTCATTGATTATGTTAAAAAAACAAAAACAAACGAGAAACACATACATTAAATAAAGTACACCAAGCTGTGTTATGAATACACTGTGTCCCATTTCACATTCATTCAAACATATTTTATTCATGATATAATGATTAGGTGCAAGTTGTACAACTTAGAACAGCCCTCTCTTGTATTTACAAAGGGAACAGGTGAAAGGCATTCTCTTCACTCTTCTCTACTCATGATCAGTTCCTCAATCCTTAAATCACACACGTTACTCCACGACTGAGGGGACTAAACTCTGTGGGAAGAGTTTACTCATATCGATAGGAACAGAGGACTGTATTTATGTTTTGGTTAAATTGTAAAAAGAACCAATCAATTAACAATAAATGAGTTATAACTCCACTTACATTACAACACTAGAAGCAGCACAGTCGGGTTACAAATAATTAAATTCCACAACATCATATTGTGGCGAATCTAATTCAATTATCTCTGCTTCAATCGATTCCAACTTCACACACAAATACTTAAATATAGAAGTTTATAGTTCCGTCATTTAACGTGCTAGCTGCAGGTTCATCCTATCCACGTGATTAACCCAGTTTGAAGTTTCCTCTTAACCTCTTTAGGTGCTGCTGTGTTTAACGACTGTGCTATATCATGCTGTTAACCCGTGACTGGAGAACATCAGCATTACTTTTAACTAGTGATTAACTTAAGGACCATTATACAAAATGTTTTCTTGTCAAAGTCGTTCTACTTAATGATTTGAGTTTAATATTCAAGGCAATTGAAGGCATTTTTTAACATACGAGTATAAGTTTAACATACGAGTTATACAAATACAGTGTTTTTTAAAAGTTTATTCTACCAGTCTGCTAGTGTAGATATTACGGTATGTACCTGTTGTCCTTATCTTCTGCATAAAGCCTTTCCTTAACTGTCTGATCACAATCTGTCATTATTATGTCATTTTTGGTTCATTTTGTCGGCAGTTGAAACAGAATAAAGAGAACTTGTAATGAACTATCATGAAATTAATTTCATTCGACTACAAAAGTAATAGCATTTATCTACATTGTAGACTAAACCAAATATATAACAAGAAATTAAATAAATTTGACTACAAAGGGTAAATGAATTCATACACATTGAAGATTAAAACATCAATGTGTACACATCAGTCTATGTGTGGATATTATAAGACATTATGTCATTTAGTGCGCTGGATGACGATGTCCTGTAACATTGATTACGTGGAACAAACCTGAAAATTGGACTGTAGTGACAGATATTGCTGTGTTTTGAGAGAGCATTCTATAGACGAGGGGCTTTGTTTGACATGCTTGTCGGGATGATTGAACATTGATTTCTGTTAAAAGGAATCATCGTCCTCTTGTAGCCGGTGCAGATACTTACAATGGGGACTACATACTCTCCAGCTGGTCGAACAATGTGCTTATATATAAAACATTTATTTACATCATATTTACAGCAGGTGTCACCTGAATGGAAGATAATAAAGCCCGGATTTAGACGACAATAATATGTAGACGACGACAATAATCTGTACATGGATGATTAAGTGCCATTACGTTGTCAGTACAGGGAGTTATATTTAAGAGATGTCTGAAGTAATGCTGTTGATGTAAGTGTGTCTACATTCCAAGGAACTCTATATTTTGTATTATTCGGAATTTGCTAATCAACTGATCAATCAATCAGTAGACAGACCAAGCACCTGCCTCCCTTGCACAATTACTCAGATGACTTGACCTGTGCATTTACCTTCTAGCTAGGAAGATATTCACGTCAACGGTCAATCATTTGATGGCTGCATAATTTGTTTTAATTAATTGCACACATCTTTGCTGTATTTTTCCTTACACTTCAAACTTTATTACTGATCTATAGCACACGATTGCCAATTTCTATTTTCATTGTGCTTCCAAGACAGTGTTGGCTCAAGGGTCAAACAGTATGTATTATCAAGGCTTGTTGGAGTAAATGAAATACAGCATCGCCCTTGTGCACCTTGATTGGTTGGGATCAAAGTTCATGAATTCTTATCTATCTAATTCTACCAACCAGTCACGTGAGAGGAGGTCCAATGAGATAGCGAGCTGCGCATGCGTCGAATCAGTGTGAGCTCAAAAGCCATGCGTTCAGGCTGCTTCGAATTTTGCTCTGTGAAAATTTGATCTTTTTTCCTGCTAATTCAAGCATTTCGACAATATTATTGGTCCTGCGGTGATCAATATTGATAACTATTTATTTGGTCAACCTGAGGAGTTGAAAATATCAATTTATTGAGAAATTGAAGCAAATTTCAGAACCGCGTGTACGGGTCTGAGTCGGCCATTTGCGATCTGTGGTGACAATGGCAGACGATAAATGCGGAGGAGAGTGGAAACAAACATGACAAATTGAGAAAAGGGAAATCTAACTCTAAAACCAAACATGTATCCTCAAACACTTCGAGTACGCCAATTGCCAGTACTAGTACTGGAAACATGGGGGCTGACTTCAGCGTTATGGTTAATGAACTGAAGAAAATTAATGCTGGACTTACTGACGGGTTCACGCCACTTGACAAAAAACTTGACACCGTTGGGTACAATGAACAGGGCGAAGAATTTATTTCTGAATATGAAAATGAGTATGATGAAGATTTTATTCAGCCTTCACAAAGTCACGCAGACCCTTTTGAAAATTTCTTCGACAACATTAATTTCAACATTGAAACACAAAACCAAACGGCTCCCGTTGAAACGGAAAACCCGCCTGCCGTCAGTGCTGAGGACGGCTATACATTATTCCGAACAAATCTGGGACTCTGTGAGAATTTGGGTCGTCCCATGAATAACAATCTTGCTGAAATTATGTCAGGACTATTCGAACTGACTAACAACAAAAACACTGCAATACCGGGCAATGCAGAACGCATAAAAGCCTACAAGAAGCCAGAAAATTGCAACGTGCTCAATGTGCCAGAAGTTAACAAAATAATTTGGAATACCATTTCTGGATATGCTAAAAACTCGGACAAATCGTTTCAGAAAATTCAGAATGGAATAATTAAGAGTGCTACGGCAATTTCACAAGTTTTGGAAACTATGACAGTATCGCACAAATGCAGCAGTTGCTAGGCGACGCGGTCGCCATGTTGGGATGCGCGAATTGTGACCTCGCACAAAAACGAAAAGATAACTTGAAATACCAAATGAGACCGGAGTCCTCTTTGTGCGCCATCTTCCATATCTACTCCTGAACTCCTCTTCGGCGAGGATGTAGTGAAAAGTCTGAGAGACCTTGGAACAGTGAATCGCATCGGTCAGAAAACAGGATTACATCGTGGCTACTACAGTCAATACAGACCTCATCCATATCGGGGAAAAGGACGAGGCCGATACGTGGATCAGAACGCTTTTTTAGACAACCGAACAGGGTACAGAGGGCACCAGAGAAGAGAGAAGAGGAAGAATGAAGTAGAAACCTCAACGCCTGTCACAGAGGTTGGTGAGTACGATTGTAGAGCTAATGTGTCTGACAATTACCAAGCAGGTAAACTGAAAACATGTTTTGCCACATGGAAAAATATCACGTCTGACAAATTTATCCTGGAAAGTATACAGGGAATGAAAATTAAATTTGTGGATGTTGCTCCTACACAAATTTCAGAACCCAAACCAATCCAATTTTCAAATGCTGAAAGCACAATTATTGATGAATTAATTAAAAAAATTCTAGCACTAGGGGTTATCGAAAGTGCCACTGAATCAGAGGGCCTTGTTAAATATATTTATAAGACAAAAGAAAGACAATTCCTACAGACTGATACTTAATCTAGAAAATATGAACAAAGAAGTAGAGTATATCCATTTCGAAATGGAAACTTTGTCGTCAGCTATTGCATTGATAAGGAAGGACTGTTTCATGACAAGTATTGATTTGCAAGACGCATATTACGCTATTAGTGTAGCGGAAGAACACAGAAAATATTTAAGATTCCGAATGCAAAACACTCAATTTACATGTTTACCAATGGACTGGGCCAAGAGTTATCACAAAAATCCTCAAACCTGTATTTGCCACTCTAAGAACAGAAGGAATTGCATGTTTAGGTTACATTGATGACAGTTTTCTCAACTCATATGTGTACAGAAACACTTGCAAAACAAACCCAAGGGGAATTGAACTTTTTCAATCTTTAGGATATACAGTGAAATACATTTAATCACAATTGGAGCCAACCAAATGTTTAAAATTTCTGGGGTTTTGGTTAGATTTAAAAGAAATGTGTGTCAGAATGGACAATGAAAAGGCTTGTATTATCAGAGATTTAGCTGAGGACATTTTGTCTGTGAAATCTATCACAATTAGGAAAGTTGCTCAATTTATCGACATGTGCATTGCTTCTCTGCCCGCTGTCAAATTTGGCAAACTGTTTTACAGAAATTTGGAAAGAGATCAAATTAAATCTCTCAGAGCTTGTGATTGGAATTTTGACAAGAAAATGATAGTGTCTGTAGAATCAATTAATGAAATAAATTGGTGGATCAAAAATATTCAGGGCAGTTATGTTTATATCATGCAGACCAAGCCGGATATTGTCATCCAAACAGATGCCAGCAATAAAGGCTGGGGAGCATGTCTGGGAATCCTAAAAGCCAACGGACGTTGGGACCAATCAACAAGTCAACATATAAACATCCTGGAAATGTTGGCAGTTGAGTTGGGTTTAAAATCCTTTGCAGATGAGGTTAAAGGAAAGACAGTTCATTTACAATGTGACAAATCCACTGCTGTGAGTTACATCAAAGAAATGGGTGGTATGCACTCTTTAGATTGGGACAAAGTTGCTAAACGTATATGGATGTGGTGTATAGAAAACCAAATAGACATAGTCATTTCACATATCGCAGGCATTAGCAATATTTCTGCTGACAAAGCCTCTAGACATTTCTCAGATAGAACAGAATGGAGTCTACAGGATTCGGTATTTCAAAATATGAAGTCAATGATACCAGAACCTTTAGTCATAGATTTATTCGCATCAAGACTTAATAACAAACTGCCGAAATACTGTAGTTGGAAACCAGATCCCGGGGCATACTGTGTTGATGCCTTTTCCTTAGATTGGGAAAAGGCAATATTTTATGCTTTCCCACCTTTCTGTTTGATAGGCAGATGTATTCAAAAAAATGAAAATGAACAGGCAACAGGTTTACTTGTTGCTCCCATATGGCCAACACAATATTGGTTTAATCACTTACTGAATATTCTTGTTGACAGGCCAAGGGAGATAACCAGGAACAGGAGGATGATCAGTCTTCCCTGGGACCAAGACACTCACCCGAAGATTCTGAGGATTTGTTTCCCGGTACCCGGGAAATATGGAAGAAGAAAGTATTTTCTTCTGGGGTTACCAATGTGTTGTGGAATTCGTGGAAACCCGCAACAAGACGACAGTACAGAACGTACTGGAGCAGATGGTTTGACTTTTCAAATAGAAGACAGACTGATTCACTTTGTCCCACTATAGATGTGGTCCTTGACTTTATGTTTCACTTGTATTCAGAGAAACTTGGATACAGTGCGTTGAACACTGCACGGAGTGCACTTTCAACATTTATCATGATAGATGGTAGACCAGTTGGTGAACGTCCTTTAGTTATCAGATTTCTAAAAGGAGTTTTCCTTTCTAAACCTCCTACTGTTAAATATGTGAAGCAGTTTTATAATATGCAAATCCAATAACCGTAATAGGGAGGGCATGTTACCTCCTCATCACTAAGACTGGTTGGTAGAATTCTAATCAAACTTCACCTTACAGGTAAGTCTTGTTTAATTATTCAATTATGGACCAATCGGATAATATAAGCGAACTCTGTCACTGGATTACTGTCCCTTTTCTGCTGATAAGGAAACTGTATCAAATTCATCAAATGCAACTTTAAATTCAAAACTTCCTGGTCATATCGTCAACAGTACTGATGTACTGCACCTAAATCCCTTCAAAATAGTCACGACCATTCAAAGGCTTGCTGGTAATGTGAAGGAGGTCAAAAGATAAGGAATGGGTACATAAGTGCAGAACAACTCCTAATTTTAAACCGTCAGAAAGAAGGGTGACGCACACTTATTCCTTAAAGTTTTATATTCCATAGTAATGCAGGTTTCCATAAAATTCCCACTGAACTTTCCATCCAATACTCTCTGCGTCGCTACCGGTCAGAAGTTTGACCATGGAAAAACACATTAGGACTGATGAGCATTGTCGTCCTCACTGTGGCGGTATGCGACTCGTATCCCAGGTAGGCATGAATAAGTTACTCACTGGATCTTAAATATCCTATCATCCTCTCGCAATAGGTTCAAGTCCATTTTCACTTTTGACATTTTTTCCAAGACTGTTTTCCTGTCAACCACGAAGTATCAATATTTCGGTTGTAAAACCGATTCGTACTGATTCATTAACAGAACCATTTTGCATCTACTTTTTAAATGTACAGTTGAATAAGTGAACAATCATGTCATTATAAATACTTATTTGTGGTGATTCGCCTAATCCAGTTAAAGGAATTTTGTTTGGGGTAGATGATATTTTAATCTAGTTTGTGGTTTATGAATATAAAGATACAGTAACAACTCCTGCCAGATATTAATTAAATGAACAGTCTTTTACGTCGATTTGAAGAGATTGATTTTCCACGGAGGTTAAATGTCACGAAATGTATCACTGAAAACCCAATTTTTCAACATTAATGAGTCTCTGAAGTGTTCTCCACAGTATCCAACCAATCAGACTCAGGAAGAAGGTAAACACCACTGACTCCATCACAGACACATCTCCACTATCAGGTTATGGAGTCAAAGAACTCTCGCTGATTCAATTACAGATAGTGCATGTACATGTCCAAGCAGTCTTTATTTGATACTTTGATGGTATTGGATACTTTGATGGTATTGGATAGTTTGATAGTATTGGATACTTTGATAGTATTGGATAGTTTGATAGTATTGGATAGTTTGATAGTATTGGATAGTTTGATAGTATTGGATACTTTGATAGTATTGGATAGTTTGATATGTTAGTGTTGGATAGTTTGATATGTTAGTATTGGATACTTTGATAGTATTGGATACTTTGATAGTATTGGATAGTTTGATATGTTAGTGTTGGATAGTTTGATATGTTAGTGTTGGATAGTTTGATATGTTAGTGTTGGATAGTTTGAGAGTATTGGATAGTTTGAGAGTATTGGATAGTTTGATAGTATTGGATAGTTTGATATGTTAGTATTGGATAGTTTGATATGTTAGTGTTGGATAGTTTGATATGTTAGTGTTGGATAGTTTGAGAGTATTGGATAGTTTGATAGTATTGGATAGTTTGATATGTTAGTATTGGATAGTTTGATATGTTAGTGTTGGATAGTTTGATAGTGTTGGATAGTTTGATAGTATTGGATAGTTTGATATGTTAGTATTGGATAGTTTGATATGTTAGTGTTGGATAGTTTGAGAGTATTGGATAGTTTGATAGTATTGGATAGTTTGATATGTTAGTATTGGATAGTTTGATATGTTAGTGTTGGATAGTTTGAGAGTATTGGATAGTTTGATAGTGTTGGATAGTTTGATATGTTAGTATTGGATAGTTAGATAGTGTTGGATAGTTTGATAGTATTGGATAGTTTGATATGTTAGTATTGGATAGTTTGATATGTTAGTGTTGGATAGTTTGATATGTTAGTGTTGGATAGTTTGATAGTGTTGGATAGTTTGATAGTATTGGATAGTTTGATATGTTAGTATTGGATAGTTTGATATGTTAGTGTTGGATAGTTTGAGAGTATTGGATAGTTTGATAGTATTGGATAGTTTGATATGTTAGTATTGGATAGTTTGATATGTTAGTGTTGGATAGTTTGAGAGTATTGGATAGTTTGATAGTGTTGGATAGTTTGATATGTTAGTATTGGATAGTTTGATATGTTAGTGTTGGATAGTTTGATATGTTAGTGTTGGATAGTTTGAGAGTATTGGATAGTTTGATAGTATTGGATAGTTTGATAGTATTGGATAGTTTGATAGTATTGGATAGTTGATAGTATTGGATAGTTTGATAGTATTGGATAGTTTGATAGTATTGGATAGTTTGATAGTATTGGATAGTTTGATAGTATTGGATAGTTTGATAGTATTGGATAGTTTGAGAGTATTGGATAGTTTGATAGTATTGGATAGTTTGATAGTATTGGATACTTTGAGAGTATTGGATACTTTGAGAGTATTGGATAGTTGATAGTATTGGATAGTTTGATAGTATTGGATAGTTTGATAGTATTGGATACTTTGAGAGTATGGGATAGTTTGATAGTATTGGATAGTTTGATAGTATTGGATAGTTTGATATGTTAGTGTTGGATAGTTTGATATGATAGTATTGGATAGTTTGATAGTATTGGATAGTTTGATATGTTAGTGTTGGATAGTTTGATATGTTAGTATTGGATAGTTTGAGAGTATTGGATAGTTTGATAGTATTGGATAGTTTGATAGTATTGGATAGTTGATAGTATTGGATAGTTTGATAGTATTGGATAGTTTGAGAGTATTGGATAGTTTGATAGTATTGGATAGTTTGATAGTATTGGATACTTTGAGAGTATTGGATACTTTGAGAGTATTGGATAGTTGATAGTATTGGATAGTTTGATAGTATTGGATAGTTTGATAGTATTGGATACTTTGAGAGTATGGGATAGTTTGATAGTATTGGATAGTTTGATAGTATTGGATAGTTTGATATGTTAGTGTTGGATAGTTTGATATGATAGTATTGGATACTTTGATAGTATTGGATAGTTTGATATGTTAGTATTGGATAGTTTGATATGTTAGTGTTGGATAGTTTGATAGTATTGGATAGTTTGATAGTATTGGATAGTTTGATAGTATTGGATAGTTTGATATGTTAGTGTTGGATAGTTTGATATGATAGTATTGGATAGTTTGATATGATAGTATTGGATACTTTGAGAGTATTGGATAGTTTGATAGTATTGGATAGTTTGATAGTATTGGATAGTTTGATATGTTAGTGTTGGATAGTTTGATATGATAGTATTGGATAGTTTGATATGATAGTATTGGATAGTTTGATAGTATTGGATAGTTTGATATGTTAGTATTGGATAGTTTGATAGTATTGGATAGTTGATAGTATTGGATACTTTGATAGTATTGGATAGTTTGATAGTATTGGATAGTTGATAGTATTGGATACTTTGATAGTATTGGATAGTTTGATAGTATTGGATAGTTGATAGTATTGGATACTTTGATATGTTAGTGTTGGATAGTTTGATAGTATTGGATAGTTAGATAGTATTGGTTAGTTTGATAGTGTTGGATAGTTTGATAGTATTGGATAGTTTGATAGTATTGGATAGTTTGATATGTTAGTATTGGATAGTTTGATATGATAGTATTGGATAGTTTGATATGTTAGTATTGGTTAGTTTGATAGTATTGGATAGTTAGATAGTATTGGATAGTTTGATAGTGTTGGATAGTTTGATAGTATTGGATAGTTTGATAGTATTGGATAGTTTGATATGTTAGTATTGGATAGTTTGATAGTATTGGATAGTTAGATAGTATTGGATAGTTTGATAGTGTTGGATAGTTTGATAGTATTGGATAGTTTGATAGTATTGGATAGTTTGATAGTATTGGATAGTTGATAGTATTGGATACTTTGATAGTATTGGATAGTTTGATAGTATTGGATAGTTTGATATGTTAGTGTTGGATAGTTTGATAGTATTGGATAGTTAGATAGTATTGGATAGTTTGATAGTATTGGATAGTTAGATAGTATTGGATAGTTTGATAGTGTTGGATAGTTTGATAGTATTGGATAGTTTGATAGTATTGGATAGTTTGATATGTTAGTATTGGATAGTTTGATAGTATTGGATAGTTAGATAGTATTGGATAGTTTGATAGTGTTGGATAGTTTGATAGTATTGGATAGTTTGATAGTATTGGATAGTTTGATATGTTAGTATTGGATAGTTTGATAGTATTGGATAGTTAGATAGTATTGGATAGTGTATAGTATTGGATAGTTTGATAGTATTGGATAGTTTGATAGTATTGGATAGTTTGATAGTATTGGATAGTTTGATAGTATTGGATAGTTTGATATGTTAGTATTGGATAGTTTGATAGTATTGGATAGTTAGATAGTATTGGATAGTTTGATAGTATTGGATAGTTTGATAGTATTGGATAGTTTGATAGTATTGGATAGTTAGATAGTATTGGATAGTTTGATATGTTAGTATTGGATAGTTTGATAGTATTGGATAGTTAGATAGTATTGGATAGTTTGATAGTATTGGATAGTTAGATAGTATTGGATAGTTTGATAGTATTGGATAGTTTGATAGTATTGGATAGTTAGATAGTATTGGATAGTTTGATAGTATTGGATAGTTAGATAGTATTGGATAGTTAGATAGTATTGGATAGTTTGATAGTATTGGATAGTTAGATAGTATTGGATAGTTTGATAGTATTGGATAGTTTGATAGTATTGGATAGTTAGATAGTATTGGATAGTTTGATAGTATTGGATAGTTTGATAGTATTGGATAGTTAGATAGTATTGGATAGTTTGATATGTTAGTATTGGATAGTTAGATAGTATTGGATAGTTTGATAGTATTGGATAGTTAGATAGTATTGGATAGTTTGATGGTATTGGATAGTTTGATAGTATTGGATAGTTAGATAGTATTGGATAGTTTGATAGTATTGGATAGTTAGATAGTATTGGATAGTTTGATAGTATTGGATAGTTAGATAGTATTGGATAGTTTGATAGTATTGGATAGTTAGATAGTATTGGATAGTTTGATAGTATTGGATAGTTAGATAGTATTGGATAGTTTGATAGTATTGGATAGTTAGATAGTATTGGATAGTTAGATAGTATTAGTATTGGATAGTTTGATAGTATTGGATAGTTAGATAGTATTGGATAGTTTGATAGTATTGGATAGTTTGATATGTTAGTATTGGATAGTTTGATAGTATTGGATAGTTTGATAGTATTGGATAGTTTGATATGTTAGTATTGGATAGTTAGATAGTATTGGATAGTTTGATAGTATTGGATAGTTTGATATGTTAGTATTGGATAGTTTGATAGTATTGGATAGTTAGATAGTATTGGATAGTTTGATAGTATTGGATAGTTAGATAGTATTGGATAGTTTGATAGTATTGGATAGTTAGATAGTATTGGATAGTTTGATAGTATTGGATAGTTAGATAGTATTGGATAGTTAGATAGTATTGGATAGTTTGATAGTATTGGATAGTTAGAGAGTATTGGATAGTTTGATAGTATTGGATAGTTTGATATGTTAGTATTGGATAGTTTGATAGTATTGGATAGTTTGATAGTATTGGATAGTTTGATATGTTAGTATTGGATAGTTAGATAGTATTGGATAGTTTGATAGTATTGGATAGTTTGATAGTATTGGATAGTTTGATATGTTAGTATTGGATAGTTAGATAGTATTGGATAGTTTGATAGTATTGGATAGTTTGATATGTTAGTATTGGATAGTTTGATAGTATTGGATAGTTTGATAGTATTGGATAGTTTGATATGTTAGTATTGGATAGTTAGATAGTATTGGATAGTTTGATAGTATTGGATAGTTTGATAGTATTGGATAGTTTGATATGTTAGTATTGGATAGTTAGATAGTATTGGATAGTTTGATAGTATTGGATAGTTAGATAGTATTGGATAGTTTGATAGTATTGGATAGTTAGATAGTATTGGATAGTTTGATAGTATTGGATAGTTAGATAGTATTGGATAGTTTGATAGTATTGGATAGTTTGATAGTATTGGATAGTTAGATAGTATTGGATAGTTAGATAGTATTGGATAGTTAGATAGTATTGGATAGTTTGATAGTATTGGATAGTTTGATAGTATTGGATAGTTTGATAGTATTGGATAGTTAGATAGTATTGGATAGTTTGATAGTATTGGATAGTTAGATAGTATTGGATAGTTTGATAGTATTGGATAGTTAGATAGTATTGGATAGTTTGATAGTATTGGATAGTTAGATAGTATTGGATAGTTTGATAGTATTGGATAGTTTGATAGTATTGGATAGTTAGATAGTATTGGATAGTTAGATAGTATTGGATAGTTAGATAGTATTGGATAGTTTGATAGTATTGGATAGTTAGATAGTATTGGATAGTTTGATAGTATTGGATAGTTTGATATGTTAGTATTGGATAGTTTGATAGTATTGGATAGTTTGATAGTATTGGATAGTTTGATATGTTAGTATTGGATAGTTAGATAGTATTGGATAGTTTGATAGTATTGGATAGTTTGATATGTTAGTATTGGATAGTTTGATAGTATTGGATAGTTTGATAGTATTGGATAGTTTGATATGTTAGTATTGGATAGTTAGATAGTATTGGATAGTTTGATAGTATTGGATAGTTTGATAGTATTGGATAGTTTGATATGTTAGTATTGGATAGTTTGATAGTATTGGATAGTTTGATAGTATTGGATAGTTTGATATGTTAGTATTGGATAGTTAGATAGTATTGGATAGTTTGATAGTATTGGATAGTTTGATATGTTAGTATTGGATAGTTTGATAGTATTGGATAGTTTGATAGTATTGGATAGTTTGATATGTTAGTATTGGATAGTTAGATAGTATTGGATAGTTAGATAGTATTGGATAGTTTGATAGTATTGGATAGTTTGATATGTTAGTATTGGATAGTTTGATAGTATTGGATAGTTTGATAGTATTGGATAGTTTGATATGTTAGTATTGGATAGTTAGATAGTATTGGATAGTTTGATAGTATTGGATAGTTTGATATGTTAGTATTGGATAGTTAGATAGTATTGGATAGTTTGATAGTATTGGATAGTTTTGGATAGTTTGATATGTTAGTGTTGGAATGGCACTGCTTGTTTTACTCTACTATTTTTCTAAATGAAGTTGCGATCTGCAAAGTAAGTTTCAGAGTAAGTCAAATTAATGCACAAACTATTCTTTTTATATAAGATGGAGTGTATATATATGTATGGCATTTATTCTGTGGCATTTTCTTTTCTTACAGGGACATAAACTCATCTTAATAATTCCGTTGTGTGTCTTATCAAATGATCTTTTTTTAATTTTTATTTCTCTTGTGTCCCAAACTTGGCAACAAAAGAACATTATATCTCTTGAGGCTTAAGATTGAGTTGCATTGGGAAATGTCATTACTGGAAAGTGAATTTCAACAGATGACTTATTCCAAATTAAATTACAAGGATATAATAATCTACCTCACTGCAAGGAGAGTTCAATCAATTCCAGATGAATGCTGCAAGTCAATCTGAATTATCAGAGACTCTAAGAGTTCTTAATGTAACCAACCAATCAGATTGAAGCAGCACAACAAAGCATCGTATCAGATGTTGTTCTTTTACTGATTGAATTTACTTAAATATAACTATAGCAAATTTCTTTGTAATCATTGTTAACAATGTAATGTTTTAGATATATATAAGTTATATAGGTTTGACAGACAATTTATAAGACCATATTTTTTTTGCAATTCCACAAAAGTACCTTGCGCATTGTGACATTACACATGGAACTGGGGGTAAAAGTAAATTTGTAGAAAAAACATGTTTTTAAAAAGAAAACAGAAGGTTGTATTATCCAGATTACATGACAGAATCTCCTATGGCGTCAAGGGATCTAATTAAACTATTTTACACGTCGATTTACAAAGTCTACTTCCCACCAGATCACGTTATTTAGGATGTCTCGAATGAGTGCTTGAATAACTTTTTTGTTGACTTGGCGATAGGGGATTTGTTCCTCAATATGTGTCACTGCAGTTGGTTCAACAAGTGCTCGAAGGGTGATAAGGCGGGCAATCTTGCAAGATAATAACATTATTCGCAGAAAGGAAATCTCTTGTAATCCTGGGTGTTTTGGGGTTTCATTGACCTGAACGCTTTTTTAGACAACCGAACAGGGTACAGAGGGCACCAGAGAAGAGAGAAGAGGAAGAATGAAGTAGAAACCTCAACGCCTGTCACAGAGGTTGGTGAGTACGATTGTAGAGCTAATGTGTCTGACAATTACCAAGCAGGTAAACTGAAAACATGTTTTGCCACATGGAAAAATATCACGTCTGACAAATTTATCCTGGAAAGTATACAGGGAATGAAAATTAAATTTGTGGATGTTGCTCCTACACAAATTTCAGAACCCAAACCAATCCAATTTTCAAATGCTGAAAGCACAATTATTGATGAATTAATTAAAAAAATTCTAGCACTAGGGGTTATCGAAAGTGCCACTGAATCAGAGGGCCTTGTTAAATATATTTATAAGACAAAAGAAAGACAATTCCTACAGACTGATACTTAATCTAGAAAATATGAACAAAGAAGTAGAGTATATCCATTTCGAAATGGAAACTTTGTCGTCAGCTATTGCATTGATAAGGAAGGACTGTTTCATGACAAGTATTGATTTGCAAGACGCATATTACGCTATTAGTGTAGCGGAAGAACACAGAAAATATTTAAGATTCCGAATGCAAAACACTCAATTTACATGTTTACCAATGGACTGGGCCAAGAGTTATCACAAAAATCCTCAAACCTGTATTTGCCACTCTAAGAACAGAAGGAATTGCATGTTTAGGTTACATTGATGACAGTTTTCTCAACTCATATGTGTACAGAAACACTTGCAAAACAAACCCAAGGGGAATTGAACTTTTTCAATCTTTAGGATATACAGTGAAATACATTTAATCACAATTGGAGCCAACCAAATGTTTAAAATTTCTGGGGTTTTGGTTAGATTTAAAAGAAATGTGTGTCAGAATGGACAATGAAAAGGCTTGTATTATCAGAGATTTAGCTGAGGACATTTTGTCTGTGAAATCTATCACAATTAGGAAAGTTGCTCAATTTATCGACATGTGCATTGCTTCTCTGCCCGCTGTCAAATTTGGCAAACTGTTTTACAGAAATTTGGAAAGAGATCAAATTAAATCTCTCAGAGCTTGTGATTGGAATTTTGACAAGAAAATGATAGTGTCTGTAGAATCAATTAATGAAATAAATTGGTGGATCAAAAATATTCAGGGCAGTTATGTTTATATCATGCAGACCAAGCCGGATATTGTCATCCAAACAGATGCCAGCAATAAAGGCTGGGGAGCATGTCTGGGAATCCTAAAAGCCAACGGACGTTGGGACCAATCAACAAGTCAACATATAAACATCCTGGAAATGTTGGCAGTTGAGTTGGGTTTAAAATCCTTTGCAGATGAGGTTAAAGGAAAGACAGTTCATTTACAATGTGACAAATCCACTGCTGTGAGTTACATCAAAGAAATGGGTGGTATGCACTCTTTAGATTGGGACAAAGTTGCTAAACGTATATGGATGTGGTGTATAGAAAACCAAATAGACATAGTCATTTCACATATCGCAGGCATTAGCAATATTTCTGCTGACAAAGCCTCTAGACATTTCTCAGATAGAACAGAATGGAGTCTACAGGATTCGGTATTTCAAAATATGAAGTCAATGATACCAGAACCTTTAGTCATAGATTTATTCGCATCAAGACTTAATAACAAACTGCCGAAATACTGTAGTTGGAAACCAGATCCCGGGGCATACTGTGTTGATGCCTTTTCCTTAGATTGGGAAAAGGAAATATTTTATGCTTTCCCACCTTTCTGTTTGATAGGCAGATGTATTCAAAAAAATGAAAATGAACAGGCAACAGGTTTACTTGTTGCTCCCATATGGCCAACACAATATTGGTTTAATCACTTACTGAATATTCTTGTTGACAGGCCAAGGGAGATAACCAGGAACAGGAGGATGATCAGTCTTCCCTGGGACCAAGACACTCACCCGAAGATTCTGAGGATTTGTTTCCCGGTACCCGGGAAATATGGAAGAAGAAAGTATTTTCTTCTGGGGTTACCAATGTGTTGTGGAATTCGTGGAAACCCGCAACAAGACGACAGTACAGAACGTACTGGAGCAGATGGTTTGACTTTTCAAATAGAAGACAGACTGATTCACTTTGTCCCACTATAGATGTGGTCCTTGACTTTATGTTTCACTTGTATTCAGAGAAACTTGGATACAGTGCGTTGAACACTGCACGGAGTGCACTTTCAACATTTATCATGATAGATGGTAGACCAGTTGGTGAACGTCCTTTAGTTATCAGATTTCTAAAAGGAGTTTTCCTTTCTAAACCTCCTACTGTTAAATATGTGAAGCAGTTTTATAATATGCAAATCCAATAACCGTAATAGGGAGGGCATGTTACCTCCTCATCACTAAGACTGGTTGGTAGAATTCTAATCAAACTTCACCTTACAGGTAAGTCTTGTTTAATTATTCAATTATGGACCAATCGGATAATATAAGCGAACTCTGTCACTGGATTACTGTCCCTTTTCTGCTGATAAGGAAACTGTATCAAATTCATCAAATGCAACTTTAAATTCAAAACTTCCTGGTCATATCGTCAACAGTACTGATGTACTGCACCTAAATCCCTTCAAAATAGTCACGACCATTCAAAGGCTTGCTGGTAATGTGAAGGAGGTCAAAAGATAAGGAATGGGTACATAAGTGCAGAACAACTCCTAATTTTAAACCGTCAGAAAGAAGGGTGACGCACACTTATTCCTTAAAGTTTTATATTCCATAGTAATGCAGGTTTCCATAAAATTCCCACTGAACTTTCCATCCAATACTCTCTGCGTCGCTACCGGTCAGAAGTTTGACCATGGAAAAAACACATTAGGAGTGATGAGCATTGTCGTCCTCACTGTGGCGGTATGCGACTCGTATCCCAGGTAGGCATGAATAAGTTACTCACTGGATCTTGAATATCGTATCATCCTCTCGCAATAGGTTCAAGTCCATTTTCACTTTTGACATTCTTTCCAAGACTGTTTTCCTGTCAACAACGAAGTATCAATATTTCGGTTGTAAAACCGATTCGTACTGATTCATTAACAGAACCATTTTGCATACCTTGGGGTTCTACTTTTTAAATGTACAGTTGAATAAGTGAACAATCATGTCATTATTAATACTTATTTGTGGTGATTCGCCTTATCCAGTTAAAGGAATATTCTTTGGGGTAGAGGATATTGTAATCTAGTTTCTGGTTTATGAATATAAAGATACAGTAACAACTCCTGCCAGATATTAATTAAATGAACAGTCTTTTACGTCGATTTGAAGACTTTGATTTTCCACGGAGGTTAAATGTCACGAAATGTATCACTGAAAACCCAATTTTTCAACATTAATGAGTCTCTGAAGTGTTCTCCACAGTGTCCAACCAATCAGACTCAGGAAGAAGGTAAACACCACTGACTCCATCACAGACACATCTCCACTATCAGGTTATGGAGTCAAAGAACTCTCGCTGATTCAATTACAGATAGTGCATGTACATGACCAAGCAGTCTTTATTTGATACTTTGAGAGTATTGGATACTTTGATAGTATTGGATAGTTTGATAGTATTGGATATTTTGATAGTATTGGATAGTTTGACAGTATTGGATAGTTTGATAGTATTGGATAGTTTGATAGTATTGGATAGTTTGAGAGTATTGGATAGTTTGATAGTATTGGATAGTTTGATAGTATTGGATAGTTTGAGAGTATTGGATAGTTTGATAGTATTGGATAGTTTGATAGTATTGGATAGTTTGATAGTATTGGATAGTTTGATAGTATTGGATAGTTTGAGAGTATTGGATAGTTTGATATGTTAGTATTGGATAGTTTGATATGTTAGTATTGGATAGTTTGATATGTTAGTATTGGATAGTTTGATAGTATTGGATAGTTTGATATGTTAGTATTGGATAGTTTGATAGTATTGGATACTTTGATAGTATTGCATAGTTTGATAGTATTGGATAGTTTGATAGTATTGGATAGTTTGATATGTTAGTATTGGATAGTTTGATAGTATTGGATACTTTGATAGTATTGCATAGTTTGAGAGTATTGGATAGTTTGATAGTATTGGATAGTTTGAGAGTATTGGATAGTTTGAGAGTATTGGATAGTTTGATAGTATTGGATAGTTTGATATGTTAGTATTGGATAGTTTGAGAGAATTGGATAGTTTGATATGTTAGTATTGGATAGTTTGATAGTATTGGATACTTTGATAGTATTGCATAGTTTGATAGTATTGGATAGTTTGATAGTATTGGATAGTTTGATATGTTAGTATTGGATAGTTTGATAGTATTGGATACTTTGATAGTATTGCATAGTTTGATAGTATTGGATAGTTTGATAGTATTGGATAGTTTGATATGTTAGTATTGGATAGTTTGATAGTATTGGATACTTTGATAGTATTGCATAGTTTGAGAGTATTGGATAGTTTGATAGTATTGGATAGTTTGAGAGTATTGGATAGTTTGAGAGTATTGGATAGTTTGAGAGTATTGGATAGTTTGATATGTTAGTATTGGATAGTTTGAGAGTATTGGATAGTTTGATATGTTAGTATTGGATACATTGATAGTATTGGATAGTTTGACAGTATTGGATACATTGATAGTATTGGATAGTTTGACAGTATTGGATAGTTTGAGAGTATTGGATAGTTTGATAGTATTGGATACATTGAGAGTATTGGATAGTTTGAGAGTATTGGATAGTTTGATATGTTAGTATTGGATACATTGATAGTATTGGATAGTTAGATAGTGTTGGATAGTTAGATAGTGTTGGATAGTTTGATAGTGTTGGATAGTTTGATAGTATTGGATACTTTGATAGTATTGGATACTTTGATAGTATTGGATAGTTTGATAGTATTGGATAGTTTGATAGTATTGGATAGTTTGATAGTATTGGATACTTTGATAGTATTGGATAGTTTGATAGTATTGGATAGTTTGATAGTATTGGATAGTTTGATAGTATTGGATAGTTTGATAGTATTGGATACTTTGATAGTATTGGATAGTTTGATAGTATTGGATAGTTTGATAGTATTGGATACTTTGATAGTATTGGATAGTTTGAGAGTATTGGATAGTTTGATAGTATTGGATAGTTTGATAGTATTGGATACTTTGATAGTATTGGATAGTTTGATAGTATTGGATAGTTTGATAGTATTGGATACTTTGATAGTATTGGATAGTTTGATAGTATTGGATACTTTGATAGTATTGGATAGTTTGATAGTATTGGATAGTTTGATAGTATTGGATACTTTGATAGTATTGGATAGTTTGATAGTATTGGATAGTTTGATAGTATTGGATACTTTGATAGTATTGGATACTTTGATAGTATTGGATAGTTTGATAGTATTGGATACTTTGATAGTATTGGATAGTTTGATAGTATTGGATAGTTTGATAGTATTGGATAGTTTGACAGTATTGGATAGTTTGAGAGTATTGGATAGTTTGATAGTATTGGATACATTGAGAGTATTGGATAGTTTGAGAGTATTGGATAGTTTGATATGTTAGTATTGGATACATTGATAGTATTGGATAGTTTGATAGTATTGGATAGTTAGATAGTGTTGGATAGTTAGATAGTGTTGGATAGTTTGATAGTGTTGGATAGTTTGATAGTATTGGATACTTTGATAGTATTGGATACTTTGATAGTATTGGATAGTTTGATAGTATTGGATAGTTTGATAGTATTGGATACTTTGATAGTATTGGATAGTTTGATAGTATTGGATAGTTTGATAGTATTGGATACTTTGATAGTATTGGATAGTTTGATAGTATTGGATACTTTGATAGTATTGGATAGTTTGATAGTATTGGATAGTTTGATAGTATTGGATACTTTGATAGTGTTGGATAGTTTGAGAGTATTGGATAGTTTGATAGTATTGGATACTTTGATAGTATTGGATACTTTGATAGTATTGGATAGTTTGATAGTATTGGATAGTTTGATAGTATTGGATAGTTTGAGAGTATTGGATAGTTTGATAGTATTGGATACTTTGATAGTATTGGATAGTTAGATAGTATTGGATACTTTGATAGTATTGGATAGTTAGATAGTATTGGATACTTTGATAGTATTGGATAGTTTGATAGTATTGGATAGTTAGATAGTATTGGATACTTTGATAGTATTGGATACATTGATAGTATTGGATAGTTTGAGAGTATTGGATACTTTGATAGTATTGGATAGTTTGATAGTATTGGATATTTTGATAGTATTGGATAGTTTGACAGTATTGGATAGTTTGATAGTATTGGATAGTTTGACAGTATTGGATAGTTTGATAGTATTGGATAGTTTGATAGTATTGGATAGTTTGAGAGTATTGGATAGTTTGATAGTATTGGATAGTTTGATAGTATTGGATAATTTGAGAGTATTGGATAGTTTGATAGTATTGGATAGTTTGATAGTATTGGATAGTTTGAGAGTATTGGATAGTTTGATAGTATTGGATAGTTTGATAGTATTGGATAGTTTGAGAGTATTGGATAGTTTGAGAGTATTGGATAGTTTGATATGTTAGTATTGGATAGTTTGATATGTTAGTATTGGATAGTTTGATATGTTAGTATTGGATAGTTTGATAGTATTGGATAGTTTGATATGTTAGTATTGGATAGTTTGATAGTATTGGATACTTTGATAGTATTGCATAGTTTGATAGTATTGGATAGTTTGATAGTATTGGATAGTTTGATATGTTAGTATTGGATAGTTTGATAGTATTGGATACTTTGATAGTATTGCATAGTTTGAGAGTATTGGATAGTTTGATAGTATTGGATAGTTTGAGAGTATTGGATAGTTTGAGAGTATTGGATAGTTTGATAGTATTGGATAGTTTGATATGTTAGTATTGGATAGTTTGAGAGTATTGGATAGTTTGATATGTTAGTATTGGATAGTTTGATAGTATTGGATACTTTGATAGTATTGCATAGTTTGATAGTATTGGATAGTTTGATAGTATTGGATAGTTTGATATGTTAGTATTGGATAGTTTGATAGTATTGGATACTTTGATAGTATTGCATAGTTTGATAGTATTGGATAGTTTGATAGTATTGGATAGTTTGATATGTTAGTATTGGATAGTTTGATAGTATTGGATACTTTGATAGTATTGGATAGTTTGAGAGTATTGGATAGTTTGAGAGTATTGGATAGTTTGAGAGTATTGGATAGTTTGAGAGTATTGGATAGTTTGATATGTTAGTATTGGATAGTTTGAGAGTATTGGATAGTTTGATATGTTAGTATTGGATACATTGATAGTATTGGATACTTTGATAGTATTGCATAGTTTGAGAGTATTGGATACATTGATAGTATTGGATAGTTTGAGAGTATTGGATACATTGATAGTATTGGATAGTTAGATAGTATTGGATAGTTAGATAGTGTTGGATAGTTAGATAGTGTTGGATAGTTTGAGAGTATTGGATACATTGATAGTATTGGATAGTTTGACAGTATTGGATACATTGATAGTATTGGATAGTTTGAGAGTATTGGATAGTTTGAGAGTATTGGATAGTTTGATAGTATTGGATAGTTTGATAGTATTGGATAGTTTGATATGTTAGTATTGGATACATTGATAGTATTGGATAGTTTGATATGTTAGTATTGGATAGTTAGATAGTATTGGATACTTTGATAGTATTGGATACATTGATAGTATTGGATAGTTAGATAGTATTGGATACTTTGATAGTATTGGATAGTTTGATAGTATTGGATACATTGATAGTATTGGATAGTTTGAGAGTATTGGATAGTTTGAGAGTATTGGATAGTTTGATAGTATTGGATACATTGAGAGTATTGGATAGTTTGAGAGTATTGGATAGTTTGATATGTTAGTATTGGATACATTGATAGTATTGGATAGTTTGATAGTATTGGATAGTTTGAGAGTATTGGATAGTTTGATAGTATTGGATAGTTTGATATGTTAGTATTGGATAGTTTGATAGTATTGGATACTTTGATAGTATTGCATAGTTTGAGAGTATTGGATAGTTTGATAGTATTGGATAGTTTGAGAGTATTGGATAGTTTGAGAGTATTGGATAGTTTGAGAGTATTGGATAGTTTGATATGTTAGTATTGGATAGTTTGAGAGTATTGGATAGTTTGATATGTTAGTATTGGATACATTGATAGTATTGGATACTTTGATAGTATTGGATAGTATGAGAGTATTGGATAGTTTGATATGTTAGTATTGGATAGTTTGAGAGTATTGGATAGTTTGAGAGTATTGGATAGTTTGATAGTATTGGATAGTATGAGAGTATTGGATAGTTTGATATGTTAGTATTGGATAGTTTGAGAGTATTGGATAGTTTGAGAGTATTGGATAGTTTGATAGTATTGGATAGTATGAGAGTATTGGATAGTTTGATATGTTAGTATTGGATAGTTTGAGAGTATTGGATAGTTTGATATGTTAGTATTGGATACATTGATAGTATTGGATACATTGATAGTATTGGATAGTTTGAGAGTATTGGATACTTTGATAGTATTGGATACATTGAGAGTATTGGATACTTTGATAGTATTGGATACATTGAGAGTATTGGATAGTTTGATAGTATTGGATACTTTGATAGTATTGGATAGTTAGATAGTATTGGATAGTTAGATAGTATTGGATAGTTTGAGAGTATTGGATAGTTTGATAGTATTGGATACATTGAGAGTATTGGATAGTTTGAGAGTATTGGATAGTTTGATATGTTAGTATTGGATACATTGATAGTATTGGATAGTTTGTTAGTATTGGATAGTTTGAGGGTATTGGATACTTTGATAGTATTGGATACATTGAGAGTATTGGATAGTTAGATAGTATTGGATACTTTGATAGTATTGGATACATTGATAGTATTGGATAGTTTGATAGTATTGGATACTTTGATAGTATTGGATAGTTAGATAGTATTGGATACTTTGATAGTATTGGATACATTGATAGTATTGGATAGTTTGATAGTATTGGATACTTTGATAGTATTGGATACTTTGATAGTATTGGATACTTTGATAGTATTGGATAGTTAGATAGTATTGGATACTTTGATAGTATTGGATACATTGATAGTATTGGATACTTTGATAGTATTGGATAGTTTGATAGTATTGGATACTTTGATAGTATTGGATAGTTAGATAGTATTGGATACTTTGATAGTATTGGATACATTGATAGTATTGGATACTTTGATAGTATTGGATAGTTTGATAGTATTGGATACTTTGATAGTATTGGATAGTTAGATAGTATTGGATAGTTAGATAGTATTGGATAGTTTGAGAGTATTGGATAGTTTGATAGTATTGGATACATTGAGAGTATTGGATAGTTTGAGAGTATTGGATAGTTTGATATGTTAGTATTGGATACATTGATAGTATTGGATAGTTTGTTAGTATTGGATAGTTTGAGAGTATTGGATACTTTGATAGTATTGGATACATTGAGAGTATTGGATAGTTTGATAGTATTGGATACTTTGATAGTATTGGATAGTTAGATAGTATTGGATACTTTGATAGTATTGGATACATTGATAGTATTGGATAGTTTGATAGTATTGGATACTTTGATAGTATTGGATACTTTGATAGTATTGGATACTTTGATAGTATTGGATAGTTTGATAGTATTGGATAGTTAGATATGTTAGTATTGGATAGTTTGATAGTATTGGATAGTTTGATAGTATTGGATAGTTTGATATGTTAGTATTGGATAGTTTGATAGTATTGGATAGTTTGAGAGTATTGGATACTTTGATAGTATTGGATAGTTTGAGAGTATTGGATAGTTAGATAGTATTGGATACATTGATAGTATTGGATAGTTAGATAGTATTGGATACTTTGATAGTATTGGATAGTTTGATAGTATTGGATACATTGATAGTATTGGATACTTTGATAGTATTGGATAGTTTGATAGTTTTGGATAGTTAGATATGTTAGTATTGGATAGTTTGATAGTATTGGATAGTTTGATAGTATTGGATAGTTTGATATGTTAGTATTGGATAGTTTGATAGTATTGGATAGTTTGAGAGTATTGGATACTTTGATAGTATTGGATAGTTTGAGAGTATTGGATAGTTAGATAGTATTGGATACATTGATAGTATTGGATAGTTAGATAGTATTGGATACTTTGATAGTATTGGATAGTTAGATAGTATTGGATAGTTAGATAGTATTGGATAGTTTGAGAGTATTGGATAGTTTGAGAGTATTGGATAGTTTGATAGTATTGGATACATTGAGAGTATTGGATAGTTTGATAGTATTGGATACTTTGATAGTATTGGATAGTTTGATAGTATTGGATACTTTGATAGTATTGGATAGTTTGATAGTATTGGATACTTTGATAGTATTGGATAGTTTGAGAGTATTGGATAGTTTGAGAGTATTGGATAGTTTGATAGTATTGGATACATTGATAGTATTGGATAGTTAGATAGTATTGGATACTTTGATAGTATTGGATAGTTTGATAGTATTGGATACTTTGATAGTATTGGATAGTTTGATAGTATTGGATACTTTGATAGTATTGGATAGTTAGATAGTATTGGATACTTTGATAGTATTGGATAGTTTGATAGTATTGGATACTTTGATAGTATTGGATACTTTGATAGTATTGGATAGTTAGATAGTATTGGATAGTTAGATAGTGTTGGATAGTTTGATAGTATTGGATACATTGATAGTATTGGATAGTTAGATAGTATTGGATACTTTGATAGTATTGGATACATTGATAGTATTGGATAGTTTGAGAGTATTGGATACTTTGATAGTATTGGATACTTTGATAGTATTGGATAGTTAGATAGTATTGGATAGTTAGATAGTGTTGGATAGTTTGATAGTATTGGATACATTGATAGTATTGGATAGTTAGATAGTATTGGATAGTTTGATAGTATTGGATACTTTGATAGTATTGGATACTTTGATAGTATTGGATAGTTAGATAGTATTGGATAGTTAGATAGTGTTGGATAGTTTGATAGTATTGGATAGTTTGATAGTGTTGGATAGTTTGATAGTATTGGATAGTTTGATAGTATTGGATAGTTTGATAGTATTGGATAGTTTGATAGTGTTGGATAGTTTGATAGTATTGGATAGTTTGATAGTATTGGATACTTTGATAGTATTGGATAGTTTGATAGTATTGGATACTTTGATAGTATTGGATACTTTGATAGTATTGGATAGTTTGATAGTATTGGATACTTTGATAGTATTGGATAGTTTGATAGTATTGGATACTTTGATAGTATTGGATAGTTTGAGAGTATTGGATAGTTTGATAGTATTGGATACTTTGATAGTATTGGATAGTTTGATAGTATTGGATACTTTGATAGTATTGGATAGTTTGATAGTATTGGATACTTTGATAGTATTGGATACTTTGATAGTATTGGATAGTTAGATAGTATTGGATAGTTAGATAGTGTTGGATAGTTTGATAGTATTGGATAGTTTGATAGTGTTGGATAGTTTGATAGTATTGGATACTTTGATAGTATTGGATACTTTGATAGTATTGGATACTTTGATAGTATTGGATACTTTGATAGTATTGGATAGTTAGATAGTATTGGATAGTTAGATAGTGTTGGATAGTTTGATAGTATTGGATAGTTTGATAGTGTTGGATAGTTTGATAGTATTGGATAGTTTGATAGTATTGGATAGTTTGATAGTATTGGATAGTTAGATAGTATTGGATAGTTAGATAGTATTGGATAGTTAGATAGTGTTGGATAGTTTGATAGTGTTGGATAGTTTGATAGTATTGGATAGTTTGATAGTATTGGATAGTTTGATAGTATTGGATAGTTAGATAGTATTGGATAGGTTGTTATTATGTTAGTGTTGGAATGGCACTGCTTGTTTTACTCTACTATTTTTCTAAATGAAGTTGAGATCTGCAAAGTAAGTTTCAGAGTAAGTCAAATTAATGCACAGACTATTCTTTTATATAAGATGGAGTGTATATATATGTATGGCATTTATTCTGTGGCATTTTCTTTTCTTACAGGGACATAAACTTAATAATTCCGTTGTGTGTCTTATCAAATGATCTTTTTTAAATTTGTATTTCTCTTGTGTCCCAAACTTGGCAACAAAAGAACATTATATCTCTTGAGGCTTAAGATTGAGTTGCATTGGGAAATGTCATTACTGGAAAGTGAATTTCAACAGATGACTTATTCCAAATTACATTACAAGGATATAATAATCTACCTCACTGCAAGGAGAGTTCAATCAATTCCAGATGAATGCTTCAAGTCAATCTGAAGTATCAGAGACTCTAAGAGTTCTTAATGTAACCAACCAATCAGATTGAAGCAGCACAACAAAGCATCGTATCAGATGTTGTTCTTTTACTGATTGAATTTACTTAAATATAACTATAGCAAATTTCTTTGTAATCAATGTTAACAATGTAATGTTGACAGACAATTTATAAGACCATATTTTTTTGCAATTCCACAAAAGTACCTTGCGCATTGTGACATTACACATGGAACTGGGGGTAAAAGTAAATTTGTAGAACAAACATGTTTTTAAAAAGAAAACAGAAGGTTGTATTATCCAGATTACATGACAGAATCTCCTATGGCGTCAAGTGATCTAATTAAACTATTTTACACGTCGATTTACAAAGTCTACTTCCCACCAGATCACGTTATTTAGGATGTCTCGAATGAGTGCTTGAATAACTTTTTTGTTGACTTGGCGATAGGGGATTTGTTCCTCAATATGTGTCACTGCAGTTGGTTCAACAAGTGCTCGAAGGGTGATAAGGCGGGCAATCTTGCAAGATAATAACATTATTCGCAGAAAGGAAATCTCTTGTAATCCTGGGTGTTTCGGGGTTTCATTGACCTGCCACTGAATTCTGTGTTCTCAAACTTGTAACTGCACTTCTGCTGCCCACATGATGTTGGACCAAATCTGTCAATGACTTCACATTACGAAATTATTACGCAGTTGTAAAGTGTGGCTGTGTACATGTTCTTTGGCGTTGATGTTTTCCTATTATTGGCATGTTATCGGTCTGGCTGAAGCCTAATTATTGTTGTCTGGGCGCAATCAAAGATTAAAAACAAGTGGAACACCTGTAGCTTCAGACAGGGGTTGTCTTTGTTCATGTTATTGATGGAGACACATTGAGGCGATCATGTCGGTCATACACTGCAAGAAATATTAAACAAGCATCCACCGACAATTACATTGCGGAAGCACCTATTTATCACTGCATCAAATGAGTTATTTGTTCACTTTTCTGAAAAGTTAAAAATTTCCAGTAACCAATTGTTTCATATTTGCAAATGCTATCTATCTATATATACATATATATATATATTTCTATCTGTATATGTATCTGTCTATCTCGAAGAAATGTTTATTATAGCTATTTTTCACTATTCGTGTTAAACAATTGTATAAAATGACTTCAGCTTCAGAAATATAGATATTGATATAAGAGAATGTTATATTTATAATTTTGCCTGCATTATCATGAAACAGAACATTTCAATTGAAACCACGGGCATATGGCATATCCTATATTATAGTAACTACCACATGTGAACCAACAAAGTTACAATATATCTGTAACAAAAGTTTTCGTTTAAATACAGAACCTCTGTCTGAAACTGACTGACTAATATTCTCTAATTAATCTTCATAGACATGGTTACTTGAATAATACCATCACCATGACAACCAGACACACCTTATAAACTTTAGTGTCCTGGTAAAAGATAATTCCTTTTTTTTTTGACATGAAGTGAAATGAAATCAGACATGTAATTTCAGTTTGAATTATAACTGACTATCTAAACGCCTCCGTCTGAGACTGAGGGACGAATACCTTCTAATTTGTATTCATGTATATGGTTACTGGCACTGCATGTATGGTAAAAAGACAAATTTTTGGAAATAGTGACGTGATGAAACTACCATTATGTTTTTACTGTGCCATTCCATTGACATAATCTGAAATAATGTGTAATGAAACCAGACACGTAAGTTTTGTTTAGAAGTTTTAATTAACGAATATGTCAAAATACTATCTACACTTCTTCACTGTAAACTTTTAACACGACAAGATTCAAAACGACATGAACGTTTTTCAAACAACAGTATTAAACGTCTCTACTACCTTGTGAAATCAAACTTATATTGATAAAGAGAAGCTTAAAGTGAACTGCCCGTGACCTCAGTTCATTATATATTAATGCTTCAACTATATATAAGTTAGGTTTACTGTTATTTTCAGGAGTATTTCGGTAATGTAACGTCGGCTGTTGAAGTTAGAACAGCCTGCAAAACCATTGTTGCGATGCGGTGAAACCTGCGAATATTGACTGGAATTCAGGAGATGCAACCTGTTCATTTCTTAACCCTGATTCTGTCTGCTGCAGTCAGAGATAGGAAAAAGAAACTTATCTAGAGTTCACATTATTATTGCTCTATAAATAATCAAGCTATTGGATGATCTATATTTTTTAGTTTTATTGAAAATAACAAAATGGGATTTTTCTTTCAAATTACTGGGCTACATGTTTGAAGAATGACAGCAAATGCTGACTATAAGTGATAGGTAAGTGTTCATGAACATAAAAGTGTTCATAAAAGCAACAGCTACTACAAGCTGTACTTGTCACTGCTCATGACTAAACTGACAACTAAACTCAGCTTTCACAAGTGTTAGTTTCCTTATCCTCCTGTACTTAGATCGTCAGAGGAAAGTTTATAACAAGTTGAGTGGACATTTTGTGATCTTTGTTAGGGTTTGTTCAAATCCTGTATATAAACCACTCTATATAAAACAAAAATCACGAAATTTGATATTTCACCACAAAATTGTCTACAAGTTTACAATTACTGTAATTAACGTTTGTAAAGGAGAAGATAGATTATTGTGTCTGACAAACATGATGCGCCCATGTGCATATTAATACACCTGGTGAGCATGTACCTATTTATATTGACAGTGTTTGTACAGTCGCTCCATTCCAAGACTGGAACCAGCCGTTTTAGGATTAGTGATGCGATACATTTCGACAAAGATTCATGCTATTGCAGTCTTTAAATTATCTTTATTTGTCATTTAATGTCAGACAGTAAAAACAATGCATGTGATGGATACTTTGCTCTTGAATGTGCTAATATAATTCTGTTATTTTAACATAATCAATAATACTGGTCAAGACGACCTTAGAGAGACAAAACTTATACTTTCAGATATGCATCGGTGGCGAACTTTTGGAGAATAAACACAGAAAACGCAATGATATTTAATGAAGTGTTTCTTGTCCTATAAGATACAAAGGTTCCAGTACGTCCTCTACAGAACAAAGAAGAGATATTGATCAGTCTCATACAACCTGCTTCACATGCAGTTCCGAGATCCATAAGACAGCATGACGTGTGTATAAGAGCCAAAAGGACGCTTTCCCATCATGCAACAGTGCACCTGATGAAATGATTATGACGTGAATTATTCCGAGCCTGTTTGATGTTTCAATATGTCTTTTATTAGTGAGGATAGATGCTGCTTGTTCTGTAAGAAAAATGTTTTAACGTCATTGATTATCAGATTATGAAAGGCTGCAATATGATCAACAACTTGAAATGGTTTCATGCTTAAACAGATCTAAGTATGAGGAAATCAGGTCTCTATAAAGGGCATTTAGAAGTGGGATATATAAGTAAATCATGATTTTAAAAAAATAAATAATAATATTGTGAACATACACGACGTTTAAGAGTATCTGCTTACTCCTTCATTCATAACACTTGATTGAGGAGTTGACTTTACTGTGAAACATCTGTTCCGAATTTACCGTCTTCATACATCTACTTGCAACTAGTAAAATAGATTACCGAGATAACTTCCCCTGGATGTATGTAAATCAAGCTACGGTGAAGTTAGATCAGGTGTACTTGGTATGCTTTTGTTGAAGCCATGTTTAATGTCCATTTATAAACATTAATGTTTACAATTTATCATTGTATTCTGCTTTGCTTAATAAAGTAAATAATGTCAAGTAATGTTGTCAAACCTAATCATAAAGATGCAAGATATATTTTATCAACAGACATAGAATATGAAAGGCATCTGTCTAAACTGGCGGAATCATACCCGTACTTTGTATTCATATTCATTGAAACTGAATACTGGAATAATATCGTTACCATGGCAACTAGACAAATAAACATAAGGACATAGTGACATAACCACAAGGCAATTCTTTCGAACTGCGACATCTCATTGACACAGTGTAGTCATTTCCCTGGGAAATTAGACAAGAAAATGAACTTGAACCTCCTTAAACATCATAACTGACTATAAGAAATAAAACAAATATCAATACTGTTTAGCAAGCAGGGGTATTTTATTTTAAATTCAAACTTGATTTCACCCTGATAATTACATATAGGTGTATTTACAAGCTGTACTTTCTTGAAATCCGCATAACCTACATTCCACAACTGCCAGTCATGCAACTCGAAATTCTTGTAATAATTCAACAATATTCTAGGTAAAATAAAAGTTGCCAAAACAGCTTCATTCCACGAACATGAAATTAAAGTATCGGTACTTGCGTAGCATAAACCATGTATGTATGTCAGTGTTTCTAGGTTAAACGTTTAACAAATACACTAGCGAATACAAATGTCAGAAACATTAACTGGATCAGAATAAATTATCTACAGATTCGTGAAGACATGTCTCGCATGTATAGACACACTCACAAGGGTGTTGGGTTAAGTAAATATTCATTGTATAAACACACTCACAAGGGTGTTGGGTTAAGTAAATATTCATTGTATAAACACACTCACAAGGGTGTTGGGTTGAGTAAATATTCATTGCATAACACACTCACAAGGGTGTTGGGTTGAGTAAATATTCATTGCATAACACACTCACAAGGGTGTTGGGTTAAGTAAATATTCATTGTATAAACACACTCACAAGGGTGTTTGGTTAAGTAAATATTCATTGTATAAACACACTCACAAGGGTGTTGGGTTAAGTAAATATTCATTGCATAACACACTCACAAGGGTGTTGGGTTAAGTAAATATTCATTGCATAACACACTCACAAGGGTGTTGGGTTATGTAAATATTCATTGCATAACACACTCACAAGGGTGTTGGGGTAAGTAAATATTCATTGCATAACACACTCACAAGGGTGTTGGGTTTAGTAAATATTCATTGCATAACACACTCACAAGGGTGTTGGGTTAAGTAAATATTCATTGCATAACACACTCACAAGGGTGTTGGGTTAAGTAAATATTCATTGCATAACACACTCACAAGGGTGTTGGGTTAAGTAAATATTCATTGCATAACACACTCACAAGGGTGTTGGGTTAAGTTCATATTCATTGCATAACACTCTCACAAGGGTGTTGGGTTAAGTAAATATTCATTGCATAACACACTCACAAGGGTGTTGGGGTAAGTAAATATTCATTGCATAACACACTCACAAGGGTGTTGGGGTAAGTAAATAATCATTGCATAACACACTCACAAGGGTGTTGGGTTAAGTAAATATTCATTGCATAACACACTCACAAGGGTGTTGGGTTAAGTAAATATTCATTGCATAACACACTCACAATGGTGTTGGGTTAATTAAATATTCATTGCATAACACACTCACAAGGGTGTTGGGTTAATTAAATATTCATTGCATAACACACTCACAAGGGTGTTGGGTTAAGTAAATATTCATTGCATAACACACTCACAAGGGTGTTGGGTTAAGTAAATATTCATTGCATAACACACTCACAAGGGTGTTGGGTTAAGTAAATATTCATTGCATAACACACTCACAAGGGTGTTGGGTTAAGTAAATATTCATTGCATAACACACTCACAAGGGTGTTGGGTTAAGTAAATATTCATTGCATAACACACTCACAAGGGTGTTGGGTTAAGTAAATATTCATTGCATAACACACTCACAAGGGTGTTGGGTTAAGTGAATATTCATTGTATAAACACACTCACAAGGGTGTTGGGTTAAGTGAATATTCATTGTATAAACACACTCACAAGGGGAGTGGGTTAAGTAAATATTCATTGCATAACACACTCACAAGGGTGTTGGGTTATGTAAATATTCATTGCATAACACACTCACAAGGGTGTTGGGTTAAGTAAATATTCATTGTATAAACACACTCACAAGGGTGTTGGGTTAAGTAAATATTCATTGCATAACACACTCACAAGGGTGTTGGGTTAAGTAAATATTCATTGCATAACACACTCACAAGGGTGTTGGGTTAAGTAAATATTCATTGCAGTACAGAATATCTTTAAAACATCTTGAATTCAACATGAATTTTTTTTGTTTTTTTTCTGAACACAATACACCTCTTTCTCTTTGTTGATATTTAGCTTTCACTTTTATTTATCGTTTTGATTTGCTTTATAGAAATTTCATGCGTCCGTCTGGAATGTTTTTGTTCCGCTCATAACTCGGACACTAGTTGTTCAAATTTTAAGAAACTTGATATGTACAATCATCATGATGTGAACATTTGCCTTTTGCATGTTTCATATCCTCATTTGCATAATTTATCCAAATTTTCTCAGTATTTCCACTTCGTCTTTCACATGCTTTGTTCCACTCATAACTCAAACACTATTTGTTCAATTGTTTTGAAACTTGGTACATATAATCACTAGGATGTGTACATCTGCCTTTTGTATGTTTTATGCCCTCATTTGCATAATTTATGCAAATTTTCTCGATTTTTCAACTTTTACTTCTAAAGCACTCTTACAAGTGTATCTATGAATACATACTTACTATGAAAACACACATACTCTGTTTCAATAGTACTGCTGTGGTTTGTTTGTACAGAAGACAAACATTGATGTCAATCTGCTATATTGAAACTTGTCTTCTTTGACCAATGTTAAAAGCTGGGGTATATGAGAGAGCTGTGCTCACTAATTCTCTTGTTGTGAATAGTGTCCTTGAGCATTTTTTAAAATTTGCTATTTCTCCACTTGTACTTTAAAATACCAAAGAAAGGGAAATATCAGAAGAAAAAAAATGAAATTTAGTCAAAAGAGTTCAATCTTTGTGTCTTGAGATCTTTGCATTGGTACATTGTTACATTGTTTAAAGTTGCATTTGAAAACAAATTCTACTGAATCCAAATATACCCCAAATCGTTCACGGAGTCTCATTCGCACACAATACATACATGGCAAGTATTTTTATACTTTACATCATGTGTTTGTGCCATTTAATTTTGAAAATACCATAATATCGAACAATATTAATTGTCCATATATTTATTTTGCTAAAATCGATTTTCTGTTTTTGTCTGATTTTGGGCATATTCTTCTAGTGTAGATATTCTACTCTTAGCTTGCTTTAACAGCCAGAATATCTTTCATAATTTAACTTTTACTATTCCCGTTTTCATTAACGATTATCTTAGAAATGTATGGAAAATGTATGGAAATGTATCAGAGTATGAAATATACTGTTAGAAAGAGAAGGTTATACATCCTGTTTGCTTGGTGAGGTTAACATTGACTTGAAATATCTAAAATAAGGATAACTTAAACAAACAGAATATATCAAATGGTATGTATGTTACATTCTAATTATTCTACCTATGTCAACCTTAGTTTTATTTCAAATACAATTATTTAGTAAGAAACTTATGGAATTGCTGATGTATACATGTAATTATGAAAACTGAGTTCAAGAATGATATGGTCACACAAAATCTTGGAATGTATATGGATGATAAACCCATCTTTCTTGTTCAGTAAATGTAGTAAATTGGACTAACATAGGTTCTCATGCACAATTATAATATCAAGGGAAAAAAGGAAGAAAGAATAATAACACAAAGAATATTTTTGAACTCATAAATAAAGAGAAGTTCGAACGAGAATGATAAACAGAGTCACCTGTAACTCTTGTAGCGGGTGTGTTCCCTCATTGTTAGAACAGCGCACTGAAATATTCACCTTTAATTCAGTTTAGTCCAGTTCCTCCTTCCCCCTTCTTCTCACTGAGGACCGGGCATCAAGAAGATGGTATCTCCCCAGAGTATTAGGGGCTGATGAATGAGAATCTCAATTACACCAAGCGATACTTACTATCATTTGAAAGAAAATAGATCCAATTACTTGCACACTCACCAGGGGGACTCGCTTAGTGACCAATTTATACCTAGAGAGAGGAACAAACAAGCTGATTGGGCTATGTTTAGTTCATGAAACTATATTCAGTCAAATCTGCCCATGATAAAGAACAAATTCTAGGATCACTAATAAGTTTAGTCTAGTTTCTGTTTTTTGAATATTAAGATACATAATACATTAGTTGCCAAATAAATATTAACTAAAACTTTGCAACACAATGAAGGAATCTTCTAGTTCACTCTTAACTATTAACTAAAACTTCTGCTGGTTATAAATCAGATGAACAGTGTTTTACGTCCATTTGAAGACTTTGATTTTCCTCGGAGGCTAAATGCCACGAAATGAATAACCGAAAATACAATTTTTCAACATTAACGAGTCTCTGAAGCGTTCTTCACAGTGTTCAACCAATCACACTCAGGAAGAAAGTAAACATGACTGACCTCATCACAGGGATATCTCTCCACTATCAGATTATGGAGTCAAAGAACTCTCGCTGATTCAATTACAGATAGTCCAGAGTACATGTCCAAGCAGTCTTTATTTGATATACTTTAGTACTTGGTGGGGACCTAGGTGTAGTAATTGCTTCAAACATATTTGTATTCCATTCTTGTTGTGCTATTTCACTCAATACACTAACGTTATTTCACTCCGTGAAAATATGGAATTCGGATTATATGGATAACCAAAGAACTTGTCTTTATTTGATATAGTTTGGTAGTTGGTGGGAAGCTGGGTGTGGTATTTGAACTTCAAACATAGTTGGATGTCATTATTTTGTTATACAACTCAAACGATGATGCAATATGATGGGAGTGTTATTTCATTGAGTAGAATAACGTTATTTCACTCAGTTAAAATACGGATTTTATTTCGATTAATTAGCTTCCCTTCACTGGCTAAGATTGAACGACCCCGTGAGCTCTAAGGTCAATATTACATCACTGAACCTCTCTTTCCTTCTTGTCACATTTACTGTTGTCCTTACCTCAACTATATTCGACTTTGGGGACACACAGACACTCACATACATACTCGACATGTAGGCGCGCGTCAATCAAATCTTTAATTACAAACTGGAGGGGAACATATCAATTTTGAAGTCTTTTCGTACTGGTGCTTGTCTTCTATTGAGTGAACACAAACACTTAGACAGAGAGAGTTTATTCAGTAAAGGGGCCACAGGCCCATTATACATCAGATTACAGCATTATATAATACATACATAGAGCACCGTACAAAAGTATGAAAATTACAGCATCATGTCTTTTGTGGTTACAAGAAATTTGTTTCTTTTTTTGTTAGAGAGTTAGACTTGAACTTAGAGAGTTGAATATGGCTCTCTGTGCGATTCCACATCAAACTTCTCTTTTTTAAGAATTGCTGTCACAGGGAAACAACATAATCGTGGATTATTGATGAGGTATGTGTCTTCTTATACACAAGTATCACCAATTCCAAAGTTGCAATGGTTGGATCAGTTGGATATAGGCCAGTTTGACATCTCTGTCTATAGTTTATAGTTTATTATGATATTTTGGAATTATATAGTTACCAAAGCAACCCGAAAACATTCTGGAATATTAGTACGTAGAAGTGTATGAGTGACAAGTTCTTTATTCTGAGAGTGTGAAGTTTCGGAACAGATTCTTGCACCATATTCAAACATTCAAAGCATAGATAAATCACGTGGATATATCTACTTAATACAAATTATTTGACACTAACAACAGATGCATGATTGAGGAAATAACAATAGGAAAATGGGGAGATAACCAGGGATAACATACTGGAACCAGTGGGAAGATAACCAGGGATAACATACTGGAACCAGTGGGGAGATAACCAGGGATAACATACTGGAACCAGTGGGGAGATAACAAGGGATAACATACTGCAGCCTGTGGGGAGATAACCAGGGATAACATACTGGAGCCTGTGGGAAGATAACCAGGGATAACATACTGGAGTCTGTGGGAAGATAACCAGGGATAACATACTGGAGTCTGTGGGAAGATAACCAGGGATAACATACTGGAGCCTGTGGGGAGATAACCAGGGATAACATACTGGAGTCTGTGGGGAGATAACCAGGGATAACATACTGGAGCCTGTGGGTAGATAACCAGGGATAACATACTGGAACCTGTGGGGAGATAACCAGGGATAACATACTGGAGTCTGTGGGGAGATAACCAGGGATAACATACTGGAGCCTGTGGGGAGATAACCAGGGATAACATACTGGAACCTGTGGGGAGATAACCAGGGATAACATACTGGAGCCTGTGGGAAGATAACCAGGGATAACATACTGGAGCCTGTGGGGAGATAACCAGGGATAACATACTGGAACCAGTGGGATTAGGAGGAACACGTGGATCAACATGTTTATACAGGAAATGTGGGTTGATTGATGAGTTCATCGCATGCATTGCATGAAATAGCTTATATAACCGACCCCAGATTAATCGGGACCAAGGCTGTTTCATTACCTCTGAATACGAGTTATGTTATGAAATAATTGTAAAGATGTGCTACAAAGATGTATACTGTTCTCAACATGTTTCTTGCAGTTATTCAGGACCCGGTATGGATACCTATTAAGAAACCAAATGTTCATGTTCAGTAAATATAGTAAATTGGACTAACATGATAGCATGATAGCATGATAGCATCGTGGTTCTTTTGAGTTCATGAATAAATATAAGTTTGACAGAAAATTATAAAACGAGTCACATCTAACAAATTCTACTTGTGTGTAGTTTAGCTATATTCACCATTCCAGTTCCTTTTTTCTCCACAGCAGGACTCACTGAGAAGGCGGTGATATTTCCTCAGAGCATCAGGGACTGATGAATGAGAATAGCAATTACACCAAGCGATGGTAACTATCATTTGAAGGGGAAATAGATCCAATTTCTGGCACACTCACCAGGGGTACCGACAAACAAGCTGATTGGACTATGTTTAGTTCATGAAACTACATTCAATAAAATCAGCTTATCATAAAGAACAAAATTCGGTATCCTTAGATGCATGAACGTTCAAGTCTAGGTTCATTAATAGAGAAATATATAAAATAACAATCTACTAAACTTGTCGGATATAAACTTAATGAACACTTTTCTGAAGACTTTGTTTTTCCTCGGAGGTTCAATTTCAAGAAATGTATCACCGAAAACACAATTTTTCAACCTTAATAAGTCTCCAACCAATCACACCCAGGAAGAAGATAATCACGACTGACCCTATTATTGACATATCTCCACTATTTTGATGTGTTGGTGGTTGCATTCAAGAATTGGTGTCACAGAGAGACAGCATTATTGTGGATTGTGGATGAAATAAGTGTCTTCTTCTACACATGTATCACCAATGACCAAAGTTGCAATGTGGTTTGATAAGTTTAGCCCAGTTTGTCACATTACTCTCTTTAGTTTATAATTTATTATGACAATATGTATTGGTGACTTCATACGTTAGTCTATAATATAGAAGTCAGTCTAAAATAAGAAATAAACTGATACTCTCTCTTCACCCCTTTTAATAACACAACAGTCTTCAACTTGAAACCATATCATCTCTCCACTGACATCAATGTAAAGCAATGATTCACAACATTTGTCGAACTATATTGTTACACCCTACATTAGTAAAACTACAAATTGTGATTGGCAATATCTTGTTCATTATTTAAATCAGTTTTCAAGTTAATAAATCTACCGTAATTTACTACTGGATGCAAGCAGAGGTGTGACTTCTGACAGTGTAACTGTTGAAACTTCTTCTGCCTCATTCATATTATTGATGGCAATGTACTATTTCATTTTTGGTTTAAAAATATAATTAAGGCAAATATGTTCGAAGAATTGCTCTTTTCCAGTTGAAGTTAATGTAAATGATCAGCAAATAGATTTAATAAATATAGATATATAAGTACATAAATGATGAATAGCAATAAGAACAGTTTTAAACATGATCTTACTGACTTATCAACCACATGGTTGGAACATACATTTGAATCCCTATCACAGTGTTTGAATGGAACACAGCCATACAGAAACATCACATCTTTAATTGAGCGTCCTTCTTAATTTCTGCTAGTCAGTAGCTGACAGATATTCATGACAGATACAGTAGTAATTACAAATATGTTAATGTATATATGTTGTTTAGATATCCCCTAGTAAAATAGTATTAATTTGTAAACACTAACAAAACAAGCTTTTATGCATTGATCAGTTGTGTACATATTAAGGAAGTTGTTTCAAAGATTGAAATCTTTTGTTATTACCCGTTTCTTATTCCCCTATTCATCCTTCGCGTTGACAATTGCAAACCTTTAAAGACGTTAAGGACTGGAAGAGAAGCAAATGAGACAGAACTGAAACAGACATTCATTTACATCCAGGTTACTGATATTTCTGATGTTAAATTACATGTGACTGCACAACCTTCAATAGAAACATTAAAAACAATAAAACAACATGACCAATGAAGTTGTACATAATCATCTTTGATTGCATCGTTTTATTGTTCAGGGTCCAGGAGTTGTCGATATCAATACAAGACTCTTTTTAACAAGGCTTTATCTCGATCATATCCCTTGATGTTTCTTTATCAAATTTCACTTTGACCTATCATGGAACCTCCAGTGTTTTATAAAGTGGTTTGATGTCTTCAAATATCAGGTTTCAAGTTGAAGAGGCTCTGTAAATCAATAATATTCTTTAATCTTATTGCAGTTGCCTTCATTATGACATTACTGTCGCTTTAGCCGTCGTTCTAATGTTTCCTATTTAGCCGTCGTTCTAATGTTTCCTATCAAACCGTCGTTCTAATGTTTCCTATTTAGCCGTCGTTCTAATGTTTCCTATTTAACCGCCGTTCTAATGTTTCCTATTCCCAGATAAACAGTTTACCGGGGTTACATCATGACATTCAAGACAATTCAACACCAGAGCACAGACCATACAATAAACAGACGGTTTATAGTAAAAGTAGTAGTAGTAGTTGTCTTTGTAGTAGTAGTAGTAGAAGTAGTAGTAGTAGTAGTAGTAGAAGTAGTAGTAGTAGTAGTAGAAGTAGTAGTAGAAGTAGCAGTAGTAGTAGTAGTAGTTGTTGTAGTGGTGGTAGCAGTAGTAGTAGAATGTAAGCACGTGTTACCTTTCCTGTTCTATGTATATCATTCAGTTCGGGAAACTCTGAATCAGGCCAAGAATATATAATAGATGGTTTATCTGTTTGAATATATAACATAAAAAACCTCCAAACTCTACATCAAGTAATCGATTAAGTCTCAGATTCTTCTGTCATATAAACCTGAGCACAGCATGACATTTGAGTGTGAAAGCCAAGACGATGTTTACCCATCATGCACCAGAGCACCTGATGAGATTATTATAGCGTATATTCATCCTGCCGTCTTTGATGTCTCATGATGTCTCCACAAACTGCAACTGCCCCAGACACATAAGGTAACACTGAGAAGGGTAGATGGTGATAGCTTTCTCTATGTTGAAGATGGACACTTAAAACTTTCAATTTCGTTTCTATGATAATGATGCTCGGTAATGTTTTGGTGAAAACAGCGGACACTAACACAGATGATGTGCTGTTACATGTTTAAGCAAGCACATTAACCAAAGTAATGAATAAAAAGAACTATTGATTTCCAGAGGGAAGCGAGCATCCTATGCCTATCTTGTCTAACAACTGATTTAACAAGCAATGCAGTCGGAACTAAATTGTCATAATAGAGACAATGTGGCTTGACGAAATGAAGGTTCCATTGCTGTATTATGGGCCTATGGCCGACATTCTTCAATTGAATAAGCTTCCTCTTCTAGAGATGTTAAATAAAACAGTTGACATTTGTTATAATACTGGTTTTGAACCACCTCTGTGTGTCATGCAACAACCCACTATGTGAGGGATGAAGCATATATACTATTGATCATGATGTCATTTATCTAGACGATAATTTTCAAACCCCTCACAATTTACGTAATTTAAAACCGACAACAACAGATGAAGATTTTAATTTCTGAAATATGCGGCTGTTGTAAATTTTGTATTTTGCGATTTTATCATCACAACTATTTATAGATACTGTAACATGACCATTATTTACTACACGTTTCTTGCTTTCCTGTGTATTTTAGAAGTGTAGAGAGGTCAAAAGAAATTATTTTAACAAAATTTATTCATGAAGTACTCTAAGTGAAAACTAATTTGCAGTCAATCCATTGGCTTATATAAGTGTTGTTCCATCAAATATTACAAAATACAATTAATAATCAATATGACTCTAGGTCTTTGAAGGGCATTTAGAAGTGGTATACATAAGAACATGAATATTTTCTGGATAACAACTTCTTTAATGTGAAATTCAGATTAAAGAAGTTGTTATCCAGAAAATATTCATGTTCTTAATATGACTCTACAAAATAAATGATCAAGTAGTTAGGCAACTAAAAGACAAAAAAGTGGAAAGTAAAAGGAAAAATCTACAAAAAAACATGCAATATAGGAATTTAGGATTATTTGAATCTCTGTAAATCGTGAACAGATTCAAGGATATACTGATTTGTTATTTTGCTAAAACATTGATTTCCATTTAGAGTAGTATATATATCAAAACCTTTGGTGTATAAATCTAATCAAGTCGTCACAAGGACAAGAAAGAAGTAGTGACAAAGACCTTTTCAGTTGGGTATCCGCAAAAATGTTAATTTTTCAGTGAAGTTGGGATCCGATTATGTCATTGAATGTTTTTTTACTTTTATAAATTTATCATATCCTACGAGAAATTGATGTTCAAACATGGACATACAAATGTAAGTAGTCATCTTAATTATTCCATTGTGGCATATCAAATGATCCTTTTATTTTATTTTCTTTCTCGTTTGACCCAAATGTAGCAACAGAAGAACATCAAATCTCGTGAGGCCTCAGATTGAGATGAATGGGGGAATGTCATTACGCGAAAACGGATTTCAACAGATGACTTATTCCAAATTACATTACAAGGATATAAGAATCTACCTCACTGCCAGGAGATTTCCATCAATTCTAGATGAATGCTTCAAGTCAATCTGAATTATTAGAGACTCAAAGAGTTCTTAAATTAAGCCACAAATCAGATGGAAGGAGTAAACACAGGGGTACACACCTCGTATCAGGTTGTTCTTTTACTGATTTGATTTATTTAAATAGTTCATGTCTATATGTGTACAGTTTTCTTCCGAGAGAAAAGAAAGAAAGGAAGGTTGATTGCACGTTTGAGACGAAGTATATACACGGTTTTCATTTAAGAGTACTAAGCACATTAAAAGAGGTTATGAAATAAGTCTCTTTACCAATTCTTGCCTTTAAAATAAATATTTTTGAAAGCACTACAATTGTTGTTTGTTCCTATAGGTTTACTCAAAGCTAGCTGATCAGGTTAAGAGATATGTAGGAAAACAAATAACTGAAATAAGTAAAACAATTTATATAAAGAAACAATAAGAGTATGGTATTGACTTGAATTCTTGTAATTTAAGAAGATTATGAAAACTACATTGATAGTAATTTTAAGGATACATTTCCTGTTTAAATCCTGTTATTACAGATAACATGTATACTTAACTTTGTTAATTTATCCTTAATAATAGTAGTTATTTACATATCATTTTATCTAAAGTAAACATATATATGGATATATCAACTTATGCTGAATGTTCGTCTTCATATGACAATGAGGATGCAATCACACATATTTTTATATGTAAAATAAAAAGTACAGATATTAGAAACAATGAATTGTGTTATATTGAATACGGTCAACTATTCCTTCATTTCAGTGGTGATTGTTTCGACTGAGGATTTTGACCTACATATACGATGCGTCCCATTACCAATTTATTAGCGATTTCATCAGGTCAGGCAATCTAAAGAAAAGAGAAAAGCTAAAAACCAATGAAAAGTAACTGCTAGCCTTATGTAAGTTCGTTTTGTTTTGCACATACTTTGTTGTTATTTCATTATCTATATCCTATATGCTATTTGTATATTATGTTTGTACTTGTGAAGTGAAGTCTGAACAAAAGCAAACTTTACCAAATCATATCGTTTTGCATAGCTATTGTCCGTTTATAATTATATTATTTCGCGCAACTTAAAACAAATTAGTTCACATAAAACGGCAACAGGTGTACCAATGTTATAAATTTAATAAATTAATTATGAATAATCTCATTTATATTCTTTGGATTATTTAACAGCACTGTTGTTACTTCACCATAGATATCCTGTTTTTATGTACATTTATCTCATTTATTCTCACAATTTAAAAAATCCCAACGTAACTGTGATGCAATAATATCATGAAGCTATGTCCTGGTCTGTATGATATGTTCCATCTTATTTTAGTTCATGTTCTTCTTAATACATAAATTTATGGTTAAATGAGTTGAATAATTATTGATGTTGGTTATTGATATAACGCTTTTTTGTATGCCCAAAGCTAGGTGCAACTAAACAATTGTCTGTCTGTTTGAGGGACAATGCATGCTTAATTAGCATTTATTTAGACAAAACTTTAAGCCACTCAGGCTAGTAATTAGCTGAGAGACCAGTTGTGCGTTGAAGAGCTTGACAGGTGTGTTGTATAAACATACAGACGACCTGGCGACAGGCTAATAATCACTATGTCTGTCTGACTATGGGCTTCGCGCGTCTGGTTGGTCATTTAAAGTTAGCCAATAAGAATTAAGGCCAAAACTAACAACCAATAAAATACATGATCATGAATATTTGGACATGCCTTTACCATTACCCCCTCAGTTGAAAGACTGCGCCATCATCATTATCAGTTACTGTCAAACAAATAACGTAACGTTGATGTTATCTCTGTGTTTTTCGACATCAGATGTGACCCAAACGCATACGTTTCGATTAGGGATTTACTGTTTCAAGTTGTGTTCTTTTGACTATCTGGATATTTATAACTTTCCTCCGGATATGTTCGTCAACAAAGGTAAGTCTTCAATAATGCAATATATCCATTGTCATATATATATATATATATATATATATATATATATATATATATATATATATATATATATATATATATATATATATATATATATATGAGATTTTTAAAGTGTGAAACGTCTTGTATGACGATTAAACACTTTCACACATTTTGCGAATTATATATACAATGATGAGACAGTCTATACTACAGTCCATAAATTGATGCTGTATGAGTAACGACAAACCACGATCAAAATTGATACTAACTGAACAGAGAATTTAAATCCGATATAAGTAACCAGTGCCTATAATCCAATGCATACCAAAGAGGATACAATATATCGTGTTTGCTATTATCATAATTCTCATAATGCCTTTCTGCTGATCACGTTTACATTTGATCTGCTTAAATAATCACGTAAATATAGTTTTATTTATTTGAATGCATATATAGGACATTTTCATCTTATAAAACCAAAGACCCAATACAAGTTTGTCTAGCGTAGTTCAATCTGATATAATTAAGCCAACAGAGAACACCTATATAAACAAACCAACAAATATATTTTCATTTCATTTGTAATTAATTATGACACATACTATTTTATAGTGGAGTATACTAGAGTATACTGGGGTATACTAGCGTATACTGGGGTATACTGAAGTTTCCTAAGCTTTGGAAATGTCTATTATACTGATTAGTATACGCTAGGAAATTAGGGTGGTTGACAAACCAGTATACGCCAGGAAATTAGGGTGGTTCTTGCGGTGTTAATACTTTGATTGGTTGATTTCCCTATGATGATTTACAATGAATACCTACAACTTGGCGTGTGCACTAGATTTGACGAGACTTAATAGTTCTGTTTCTCTAAAATTGTGTGCCTTGCTCGAATTTGAGAGGTGTCATTGTCATTTCTTACTTGTGAGTGGTAAAGTACTCTCAATATGCATGCCGATCCATACTCAGGGGAAATAAAATATAATATTAGTTATACTCAATAGTAAATTCTGTTAAAGGTTAGATGTCATGCCACATGGTCACATTTGGATTCATTAAAATTGAATTTCAATTTGACAATTGCTCTATTGCTCAATTGCCCAAAAATTAACTATATACAGCTTTTTAAAAAAAATCTAATTTAGTCCCGGCAGCCAGAATGAAAATATGCGGGGGTGTGGTCCTTGAAGCGATTCCTCTTGTGCCATCACAAGAGGAATCTCATTATCGACGATTGTCATAATTCAACATAATTTTGCAACATTTTGATTGTTAATTTCACAACAAATCTTCAATAAAACAACTAAAAGGTAGTTCAGCAGAACAAAATTGCATCATTATTGCATCAACATGTGTTTATAGCTATTTTAAATAAATTCATCTAGCTGTAGTGATAATCATTAATGAGGCTTCACGGACAAGCTGTCTTGCGGGTCTGGTTACACTCACCCCTCAAGGATTGTCTTCAAAGCAGATGGCCGTTCGGATTGTGTTATTGTTAAAAAATGAGTAAATTAAACCTTAAAACCCAATTGCAAGTGTATATTGTGTAGATTTTTACTTACACATGATGAGATTATGTTACAGTGACATAGGAAGATCAAAGGCGTCAAGGTTAATTGAAGTAACAATCATCTCATCAGATTCAGTGATCCTTGTTGGTAAATGCCATACAAAATGTCATGCTGTGTTGATCACATTGATCCCAGACAAAACATATAGTGCTGATGGTATTGCTCAAAGGACAGTAAAAGATCAAATAAGTTTGAGTTCTTATGACATTAACCCAATTCAAACGAGCATTTTAGCTTCGACATGATGAGTAAGGTTATTGATGAAAACAAAACGATAGAAAATATCTGGCAAATACTTCAGTAACTAAAATATCCTTATTTCTGTATTATGCTAAAGGGATTCCTCTTGACAAGGATTTCTCTTGTGCAGTTACTTAATTTATATGCATAACTACGAAAAGAGCTATTGCTTTTCACTTTATACCTGTCTGCCATTATATGATGAAGTTGAATTAAAAAAAAATTGTGTTCTGCTTGGACAACATACATGTATATAACATATAGTTTTAAATCTGTTATTTTAAGTGGCTATACCAGTTATTATATATGTATTATCTCTAAAATGCATATTATTTATAATGCATCTAAAGTTAATCCGATACTGAATAAGTAACTGTATTCAAGTACCTTTGTGGTCTTTAGCTGTTGATGAGGTCTTTGATGTTTTTCTATCATCAAATCACAATACTTTTGCTACTTCGGGGGAATAGATTGTTAATTCGGTACTGAATCATTCATTATTGTCGCGAAAGTAATACATTTGAACCTGGTTTCGCCAAATTGTTTGTAATCAGCAAATGGCAACAGCTGAATGTTCGTGGTTAACCATCCATATATCAACTCATATCATATGATAGATAAACTTAAAGAAAACGTTGATTTGTGGAACATTTGCCATCACTGCTTTGACTCGAAACTGAAATTTGAAATGCAACTGAACTAGTTATAAATGGAGGGATAGGAAATATGCTTAGAGATATAACATATGAACGGACTGAATTGTTCTTGCATTGGCATATTTTGATAATGTCTTGTTATAATATCTGTATTGTTATGAATATGTAGTGAAGAGCCCTTTTGTAACACATGACAATATGAACATCGTGCATCTTGTTAATAAATCTATCGACGATTTGACCATTTCATTTTCTGCATCCATATTGAATACGACAAGTCAGAATCCGATTGTTTCTCAATCCACAATTCTGAACAATTTCCTTTCGTTTCCCTTATTGTTGTCATCATAGAATATATTCATAAACATGGTTCACATTCGTTTGAAGTGTGATTGCGGTTAATCAATTCAACAACAGCATACCACAAAACAAATCTGTTCGTACTTCCGTACTACAATTGGGAACTTGACTGACATCATATTTTCTAAATTCATTTAGTAATTGAAAACGGGACCAGCTTTTACAATCAACGTCAAATTCTCATTCATGTTATAAAACAGACACATGTTATGCATGATTGTATCGTCTAATGAAGAGCAGCCAGTTTCATTATATAATTTCCACAGCACCACACATTTTTGTTCTCAGTGCATCCAGATATAGCTTTTCAAGCAGTAACTCCGCTGATTTGCTGCAATTGTTCAAAATTGGATCTCCAATGTCAGAGAATAGAAACAAAAAAGGAATATACAAAGTCTATAGAATCTTATAATGCCTCTCAAAGAAGCTATACACAGTCTTCAGACTTCTACGTGTTGATCAATAATCAGGTTGATCATAATTGTTATTTGAATTAGATAACATAACAAGCTGACAAATGGTCCAAAACAAGCTATGATCAAACTGACTGACACATTCAAACAGGCACAGAAATCATGAATTGAATGAATTAAAACAACTAGTAATTTAAAGATCCTGATGAGCTTTTCCAAAGAAATGTTCCTTCACAGTTGATTAAACAGTCAAAATAGTTGAAGTTTGAAATGGTAATTGCCATCATTGATGTAGGGTAGGGCACGTTGACTGGGCGATTTTATTGCGTAATCAATACAACAAATGTGTTTCAGAAACCATGTCTGTTTTCAATTTTTCAAACTACCAAAATGTTTCACAGACTATGTGTTTTAATGTAATATCTTACAAATTCTGAAATTTGTTGATGTTGAATAATGTTAAATTTTATATTTTAAAATGTTATAAACACAACTATTCATCGATATCGTAACATGATCGTCAGTTATTACACGTTTCTTGCTTACCTATGTCTGCCTGTAGGGTACTTACTGCTTCAATATTTGAGGAGAAGTAAGGAGAAAAGAAATGGGAAGCCCAGCATACAGCAATAAACACGTAATGCCGAACAGTGGCACACGCTGCTATCAACTATTACAATATTCACTGTATCCGTATTACGTTCCTGTAGACATGATGTAAAAAAACTGAAATCTCAAACTTCCTGAAGATCAATGTGACAGTTGTGCTACCATTGTGACCATGGGTTCTGAAATCAGCGACATGAAACAAGGCGGCATGCAAAGTTAGTAAGTTAACCAAACATTTAAGTTTCTAAAAATTATATCAAATTATTACATCTGTACCCATGTATAAATACTCTCACAAGGGGACTGGGTTAAGTAAACATTCATTGCAATAATGACTATCTTTAAAACATTCGAATACACACATAACAACATGGTTCGAAATAAATACTTCATAATTCTAGGTTGCATATTTTGCATACATACACATACAGGGACACTGTCAGATGTTTAGTACACATACAGGGACACTGTCAGGTGTTAAGTACACATACAGGGACACTGTCAGGTGTTTAATACACATACAGGGACACTGCCAGGTGTTTAGTACACATACAGGGACACTGCCAGGTGTTTAGTAAAGATGACAACATGTCTTAAAACGTAAAACAGACCTCTTGAGAATTAGCACACGCGAAGATTATCTACAATATATAAGTATACACATGTACATATTCTATAGAGCAAGTGAGAGTTTTAAAAATTGCTTTACTAAATTGTTACTCACCATAGGATTAGTGCATTTTCATGACTTCTAAATCATAATGAATACATTATGATATTTGTATGATGTTAATCATTGGTAATCCCCCATCCTTCATGTCGAGCCCTTATTCCCCCTAAAATTCTTAACTGATCTGTTCCTGAGTTACAAATGTTGACTCTAAATGCTTACTAGGTGCATTTACAACTGACTTAAAGAACGCAACCTCTGTCTTGCTGTAATATGTTCATTGCCCATTACTAGTATCTACTTCAATACATTGACATTAAATACAAACTGATTGGACAGTGACAAGTGAATTATAGAGTGAGATGATCCCTATTGTTATTAAACACAAAGTAACATTTTAAATCGTTCAACCACTTGATGATAAAACACTTTGTAGTGTCCGATTTACCATTATGATGGCCATAATCTTACATTTATAAATAAAATACAATCACATTTAATGTATATGTAATTCAATATCATACCACTGCCTTGAGACGTTTGTTCGCACAGTATATAATGTAATATCTGAACATCATGTGACCATTTACATCAACAACAAAAAATAGATAAAAGTGTTCTTTGAGTGATCAAACGTCAAAGAAAATGTAAGGCAAAGACAACTATTTGCAGATTATTTTGAGGCAATGATGCTGTCATTTACATTTTTATTAAACAACAATAGTTGATTTATCAAATGTCGATGTCATACCAGCGTGTTGACTAATAACAACAATAGTTGATTTTTCAAATGTCGATGTCATACCAGCGTGTTGACTAATAACAACAATAGTTGATTTATCAAATGTCGATGTCATACCAGCGTGTTGACTAATAACAACAATAGTTGATTTTTCAAATGTCGATGTCATACCAGCGTGTTGACTAATAACAACAATAGTTGATTTTTCAAATGTCGATGTCATACCAGCGTGTTGACTAATAACAACAATAGTTGATTTTTCAAATGTCGATGTCAAACCAACGTGTTGACTAATAACAACAATAGTTGATTTATCAAATGTCGATGTCAAACCAACGTGTTGACTAATAACAACAATAGTTGATTTTTCAAATGTCGATGTCATACCAGCGTGTTGACTAATAACAACAATAGTTGATTTATCAAATGTCGATGTCATACCAGCGTGTTGACTAATAACAACAATAGTTGATTTTTCAAATGTCGATGTCATACTAGCGTGTTGACTAATAACAACAATAGTTGATTTTTCAAATGTCGATGTCATACTAGCGTGTTGACTAATAACAACAATAGTTGATTTTTCAAATGTCGATGTCATACCAGCGTGTTGACTAATAACAACAATAGTTGATTTTTCAAATGTCGATGTCATACCAGCGTGTTGACTAATAACAACAATAGTTGATTTTTCAAATGTCGATGTCATACTAGCGTGTTGACTAATAACAACAATAGTTGATTTATCAAATGTCGATGTCATACCAGCGTGTTGACTAATAACAACAATAGTTGATTTTTCAAATGTCGATGTCATACCAGCGTGTTGACTAATAACAACAATAGTTGATTTTTCAAATGTCGATGTCATACTAGCGTGTTGACTAATAACAACAATAGTTGATTTTTCAAATGTCGATGTCATACTAGCGTGTTGACTAATAACAACAATAGTTGATTTTTCAAATGTCGATGTCATACCAGCGTGTTGACTAATAACAACAATAGTTGATTTTTCAAATGTCGATGTCATACCAGCGTGTTGACTAATAACAACAATAGTTGATTTTTCAAATGTCGATGTCATACTAGCGTGTTGACTAATAACAACAATAGTTGATTTTTCAAATGTTGATGTCATACCAGCGTGTTGACTAATAACAACAATAGTTGATTTTTCAAATGTCGATGTCATACCAGCGTGTTGACTAACAACAACAATAGTTGATTTTTCAAATGTCGATGTCATACCAGCGTGTTGACTAATAACAACAATAGTTGATTTATCAAATGTCGATGTCATACCAGCGTGTTGACTAATAACAACAATAGTTGATTTTTCAAATGTCGGTGTCAAACCAACGTGTTGACTAATAACAACAATAGTTGATTTTTCAAATGTCGATGTCATACCAGCGTGTTGACTAATAACAACAATAGTTGATTTATCAAATGTCGATGTCATACCAGCGTGTTGACTAATAACAACAATAGTTGATTTTTCAAATGTCGATGTCATACTAACGTGTTGACTAATAACAACAATTAATAATTGATGTATCAAATGTCGATGTCATACCAGCGTGTTGACTAATAACAACTAATGTTAAGAATTTCTTAAACTATGAAATATTTTGAATTTCTAACTAGTTCATTCCAAACTAAGCTTAAATAACATAACTAACACATTATACTGGCATGGTTGAATACAGAATATGATGGAGAATCACAGGGAGCTACATATGCTAAATTTATCACTTAATAGGAGACAAGCATTGACGGAATGGAGCAGTATCGCAGTTTAAACTGAGATCTTCAACAGTTGTTGTAATGGACACACAGTTGAGGACGGTATCAATGTCCTCTTCAGTTTGTAATAAAAGCTGATATTGAAGAGTTACGAGTTGAGGGCTATCAGTATCTGTGTGAGTGTTTATATTTCCTCCAGGGTGATTCCAGTTTGATGGAAAGAAAACAGTATGTGACATGAGCATTCAAGGTAATAATATTGACATTTGGGCTCTTGATCTCCCTCGATCTTAGGCCTAAGATCAGTTTTAGCCAGAATATGGGCTGACATCTGTGGGTTAAAACTGCAATGCAGTTACTGGGAGGACATACATAGTCGAATGATTCATCATATTCCACCTGAGCATATAACTCGAAACGTCGTGTATTTTCACATTAAAGAATTTGTTATTCAGAATAACTTCCAAATGCCATCCGTAGTCCTTGTCAAACATGTAGTTTTCCTCTTGCTAAGATTACTGTTCATTCTTTCACTTGTTTTTATCCTTTGATTTGTATTATATAAATTTCACTACTTTGTAATCTGTAGACTTAACGGTTTTTAGTAAGGACATGTAGATGGTTATTTCCAGCGTTCTAAAATCTGTTTGAGATATTTTCATATGAATATTATGTTCAGTAACTTTTATAAAAAATTTGTATATCTGTATGTGCTATCTAAGACCTGTTTACAGAATCTTTCCTGTGTTGTTTGAACAATATTAATTCAAATACAGGGGATCAAGAAACAGGGTTTCCCCTATAAAAAATTAAAGTAGGATAATTACAACGTAACTATGTACAAAACATTGTGATTTAAAATATTTATTGAGAATCGTTTGCTAAGGGAAACTTGGGTATTGACATGATTTGACAGGGTCTTGTTAAAAATAGTACAGTACTCAGGTTGAAACAATTAATATTAAAGAAGCTTATATGACGGATATTTGTATAATTTGGCCAGATGAATAGATAATGTGCATTTTCATATTCATACATAACCACAGGAATATATATCGTGAATCGTCATTAAAAAAATCATTTATGACCAGTTTAGTTGCTGCATCCCAATCGAATACCACAATACAATGTTTATGCGTTTCTTAATCTGTAGTTTTGAACATTTGTGTGTACTTGTTGTTGTTGTCATCATATAATTTAGGCAGGAAAGATCTCTTGTATAGTTCAGAATGACAAGTAGGGACTTGAATGGCATCAGCATTTTTTATGACTATTTGTTGTTAGAGGGATGGCATCATTTTCGCCATCATTTTAAAGAACAGGAACATTTTATGTTTGTATTGTCGTTAACATACTGGAGCCTGTTGGAAGATAACCAGGGATAACATACTAGAGTCTGTGGGAAGATAACCAGGGATATCATACTAGAGCATGTGGGAAAATAACCAGGGATAAAGTACTGGAGTCTGTGGGGAGATAACCAGGGATAACATACTGGAGTCTGTGGGGAGATAACCAGGGATAACATACTGGAACCTGTGGGAAGATAACCAGGGATAACATACTGGAGTCTGTGGGAAGATAACCAGGGATAACATACTGGAGCCTGTGGGAAGATAACCAGGGATAACATACTGGAGTCTGTGGGAAGATAACAAGGGATAACATACTGGAGCCTGTGGGAAGATAACCAGGGATAACATACTGGAGCCTGTGGGAAGATAACCAGGGATAACATACTGGAGCCTGTGGGAAGATAACCAGGGATAACATACTGGAGCCTGTGGGAAGATAACCAGGGATATCATACTAGAGCATGTGGGAAGATAACCAGGGATAACATACTGGAGTCTGTGGAGAGATAACCAGGGATAACATACTGGAACCTGTGGGAACATAACCAGGGATAACATACTGGAGTCTGTGGGAAGATAACCAGGGATAACATACTGGAGCCTGTGGGAAGATAACCAGGGATAACATACTGGAGCCTGTGGGAAGATAACCAGGGATAACATACTGGAGCCTGTGGGAAGATAACCAGGGATAACATACTGGAGCCTGTGGGAAGATAACCAGGGATAACATACTGGAGTCTTTGGGGAGATAACCAGGGATAACATACTGGAGTCTGTGGGAAGATAACCAGGGATAACATACTGGAGTATGTTGGGAGATAACCAGGGATAACATACTGGAGTCTGTGGGGAGATAACCAGGGATTACATACTAGAGCCTGTGGGAAGATAACCAGGGATAACATACTGGAGTCTGTGGGAAGATAACCAGGATAACATACTGGAGTCTGTGGGAAGATAACCAGGGATAACATACTGGAGCCTGTGGGAAGATAACCAGGGATAACATACTGGTGCCTGTGGGAAGATAACCAGGGATAACATATTGGAGCCTGTTGGAAGATAACCGGGGATAACATACTGGAGTCTGTGGGAAGATAACCAGGATAACATACTGGAGTCTGTGGGAAGATAACCAGGGATAACATACTGGAGCCTGTGGGAAGATAACCAGGGATAACATACTGGGGCCTGTGGGACGATAACCAGGGATAACATACTGGAGCCTGTTGGAAGATAACCAGGGATAACATACTAGAGTCTGTGGGAAGATAACAAGGGATAACATACTGGAGCCTGTGGGAAGATAACCAGGGAAAACATACTGGAGCCTGTGGGAAGATAACCAGGGATAACATACTGGAGCCTGTGGGAAGATAACCAGGGATAACATACTGGAGCCTGTGGGAAGATAACCAGGGATAACATACTGGAGTCTTTGGGGAGATAACCAGGGATAACATACTGGAGTCTGTGGGAAGATAACCAGGGATAACATACTGGAGTCTGTGGGGAGATAACCAGGGATAACATACTGGAGTCTTTGGGAAGATAACCAGGGATAACATACTGGGGCCTGTGGGAAGATAACCAGGGAAAACATACTGGAGCCTGTTGGAAGATAACCAGGGATAACATACTAGAGTCTGTGGGAAGATAACAAGGGATAACATACTGGAGCCTGTGGGAAGATAACCAGGGATAACATACTGGAGCCTGTGGGAAGATAACCAGGGATAACATACTGGAGCCTGTGGGAAGATAACCAGGGATAACATACTGGAGCCTGTGGGAAGATAACCAGGGATAACATACTGGAGTCTTTGGGGAGATAACCAGGGATAACATACTGGAGTCTGTGGGAAGATAACCAGGGATAACATACTGGAGTCTGTGGGAAGATAACCAGGGATAACATACTGGAGTCTGAGGGGAGATAACCAGGGATAACATACTGGAGTCTTTGGGAAGATAACCAGGGATAACATACTGGGGCCTGTGGGAAGATAACCAGGGATAACATACTGGGGCCTGTGGGAAGATAACCAGGAATAACATACTGGAGCCTGTTGGAAGATAACCAGGGATAACATACTAGAGTCTATGGGAAGATAACAAGGGATAACATACTGGAGCCTGTGGGAAGATAACCAGGGATAACATACTGGAGTCTGTGGGAAGATAACCAGGATAACATACTGGAGTCTGTGGGAAGATAACCAGGGATAACATACTGGAGCCTGTGGGAAGATAACCAGGGATAACATACTGGTGCCTGTGGGAAGATAACCAGGGATAACATATTGGAGCCTGTTGGAAGATAACCGGGGATAACATACTGGAGTCTGTGGGAAGATAACCAGGATAACATACTGGAGTCTGTGGGAAGATAACCAGGGATAACATACTGGAGCCTGTGGGAAGATAACCAGGGATAACATACTGGGGCCTGTGGGAAGATAACCAGGGATAACATACTGGAGCCTGTGGGAAGATAACCAGGGATAACATACTGGAGCCTGTGGGAAGATAACCAGGGATAACATACTGGAGCCTGTGGGAAGATAACCAGGGATATCATACTAGAGCATGTGGGAAGATAACCAGGGATAACATACTGGAGTCTGTGGAGAGATAACCAGGGATAACATACTGGAACCTGTGGGAACATAACCAGGGATAACATACTGGAGTCTGTGGGAAGATAACCAGGGATAACATACTGGAGCCTGTGGGAAGATAACCAGGGATAACATACTGGAGCCTGTGGGAAGATAACCAGGGATAACATACTGGAGCCTGTGGGAAGATAACCAGGGATAACATACTGGAGCCTGTGGGAAGATAACCAGGGATAACATACTGGAGTCTTTGGGGAGATAACCAGGGATAACATACTGGAGTCTGTGGGAAGATAACAAGGGATAACATACTGGAGCCTGTGGGAAGATAACCAGGGATAACATACTGGAGCCTGTGGGAAGATAACCAGGGATAACATACTGGAGCCTGTGGGAAGATAACCAGGGATAACATACTGGAGCCTGTGGGAAGATAACCAGGGATAACATACTGGAGTCTTTGGGGAGATAACCAGGGATAACATACTGGAGTCTGTGGGAAGATAACCAGTAATAACATACTGGAGTCTGTGGGAAGATAACCAGGGATAACATACTGGAGTCTGAGGGGAGATAACCAGGGATAACATACTGGAGTCTTTGGGAAGATAACCAGGGATAACATACTGGGGCCTGTGGGAAGATAACCAGGGATAACATACTGGGGCCTGTGGGAAGATAACCAGGAATAACATACTGGAGCCTGTTGGAAGATAACCAGGGATAACATACTAGAGTCTATGGGAAGATAACAAGGGATAACATACTGGAGCCTGTGGGAAGATAACCAGGGATAACATACTGGAGTCTGTGGGAAGATAACCAGGATAACATACTGGAGTCTGTGGGAAGATAACCAGGGATAACATACTGGAGCCTGTGGGAAGATAACCAGGGATAACATACTGGTGCCTGTGGGAAGATAACCAGGGATAACATATTGGAGCCTGTTGGAAGATAACCGGGGATAACATACTGGAGTCTGTGGGAAGATAACCAGGATAACATACTGGAGTCTGTGGGAAGATAACCAGGGATAACATACTGGAGCCTGTGGGAAGATAACCAGGGATAACATACTGGGGCCTGTGGGAAGATAACCAGGGATAACATACTGGAGCCTGTGGGAAGATAACCAGGGATAACATACTGGAGCCTGTGGGAAGATAACCAGGGATAACATACTGGAGCCTGTGGGAAGATAACCAGGGATATCATACTAGAGCATGTGGGAAGATAACCAGGGAGAACATACTGGAGTCTGTGGAGAGATAACCAGGGATAACATACTGGAACCTGTGGGAACATAACCAGGGATAACATACTGGAGTCTGTGGGAAGATAACCAGGGATAACATACTGGAGCCTGTGGGAAGATAACCAGGGATAACATACTGGAGCCTGTGGGAAGATAACCAGGGATAACATACTGGAGTCTGTGGGAAGATAACCAGGATAACATACTGGAGTCTGTGGGAAGATAACCAGGGATAACATACTGGAGCCTGTGGGAAGATAACCAGGGATAACATACTGGAGTCTGTGGGAAGATAACCAGGATAACATACTGGAGTCTGTGGGAAGATAACCAGGGATAACATACTGGAGCCTGTGGGAAGATAACCAGGGATAACATACTGGTGCCTGTGGGAAGATAACCAGGGATAACATATTGGAGCCTGTTGGAAGATAACCGGGGATAACATACTGGAGTCTGTGGGAAGATAACCAGGATAACATACTGGAGTCTGTGGGAAGATAACCAGGGATAACATACTGGAGCCTGTGGGAAGATAACCAGGGATAACATACTGGGGCCTGTGGGAAGATAACCAGGGATAACATACTGGAGCCTGTGGGAAGATAACCAGGGATAACATACTGGAGCCTGTGGGAAGATAACCAGGGATAACATACTGGAGCCTGTGGGAAGATAACCAGGGATATCATACTAGAGCATGTGGGAAGATAACCAGGGATAACATACTGGAGTCTGTGGAGAGATAACCAGGGATAACATACTGGAACCTGTGGGAACATAACCAGGGATAACATACTGGAGTCTGTGGGAAGATAACCAGGGATAACATACTGGAGCCTGTGGGAAGATAACCAGGGATAACATACTGGAGCCTGTGGGAAGATAACCAGGGATAACATACTGGAGCCTGTGGGAAGATAACCAGGGATAACATACTGGAGCCTGTGGGAAGATAACCAGGGATAACATACTGGAGTCTTTGGGGAGATAACCAGGGATAACATACTGGAGTCTGTGGGAAGATAACAAGGGATAACATACTGGAGCCTGTGGGAAGATAACCAGGGATAACATACTGGAGCCTGTGGGAAGATAACCAGGGATAACATACTGGAGCCTGTGGGAAGATAACCAGGGATAACATACTGGAGCCTGTGGGAAGATAACCAGGGATAACATACTGGAGTCTTTGGGGAGATAACCAGGGATAACATACTGGAGTCTGTGGGAAGATAACCAGTAATAACATACTGGAGTCTGTGGGAAGATAACCAGGGATAACATACTGGAGTCTGAGGGGAGATAACCAGGGATAACATACTGGAGTCTTTGGGAAGATAACCAGGGATAACATACTGGGGCCTGTGGGAAGATAACCAGGGATAACATACTGGGGCCTGTGGGAAGATAACCAGGAATAACATACTGGAGCCTGTTGGAAGATAACCAGGGATAACATACTAGAGTCTATGGGAAGATAACAAGGGATAACATACTGGAGCCTGTGGGAAGATAACCAGGGATAACATACTGGAGCCTGTGGGAAGATAACCAGGGATAACATACTGGAGCCTGTGGGAAGATAACCAGGGATAACATACTGGAGCCTGTGGGAAGATAACCAGGGATAACATACTGGAGTCTTTGGGGAGATAACCAGGGATAACATACTGGAGTCTGTGGGAAAATAACCAGGGATAACATACTGGAGTCTGTGGGGAGATAACCAGGGATAACATACTGGAGTCTTTGGGGAGATAACCAGGGATAACATACTAGAGTCTGTGGGAAGATAACAAGGGATAACATACTGGAGCCTGTGGGAAGATAACCAGGGATAACATACTGGAGCCTGTGGGAAGATAACCAGGGATAACATACTGGAGCCTGTGGGAAGATAACCAGGGATAACATACTGGAGCCTGTGGGAAGATAACCAGGGATAACATACTGGAGTCTTTGGGGAGATAACCAGGGATAACATACTGGAGTCTGTGGGAAGATAACCAGGGATAACATACTGGAGTCTGTGGGAAGATAACCAGGGATAACATACTGGAGTCTGTGGGGAGATAACCAGGGATAACATACTGGAGTCTTTTGGAAGATAACCAGGGATAACATACTGGGGCCTGTGGGAAGATAACCAGGGATAACATACTGGGGCCTGTGGGAAGATAACCAGGAATAACATACTGGAGCCTGTTGGAAGATAACCAGGGATAACATACTAGAGTCTATGGGAAGATAACAAGGGATAACATACTGGAGCCTGTGGGAAGATAACCAGGGATAACATACTGGAGCCTGTGGGAAGATAACCAGGGATAACATACTGGAGCCTGTGGGAAGATAACCAGGGATAACATACTGGAGCCTGTGGGAAGATAACCAGGGATAACATACTGGAGTCTTTGGGGAGATAACCAGGGATAACATACTGGAGTCTGTGGGAAGATAACCAGGGATAACATACTGGAGTCTGTGGGGAGATAACCAGGGATAACATACTGGAGTCTTTGGGGAGATAACCAGGGATAACATACTGGAGTCTGTGGGAAGATAACCAGGGATAACATACTGGAGTCTGTGGGAAGATAACCAGGGATAACATACTGGAGTCTGTGGGAAGATAACCAGGGATAACATACTGGAGTCTTTGGGAAGATAACCAGGGATACCATACTGGGGCCTGTGGGAAGATAACCAGGGATAACATACTGGGGCCTGTGGGAAGATAACCAGGGATAACATACTGGAGCCTGTTGGAAGATAACCAGGGATAACATACTAGAGTCTGTGGGAAGATAACAAGGGATAACATACTGGAGCCTGTGGGAAGATAACCAGGGATAACATACTGGAGCCTGTGGGAAGATAACCAGGGATAACATACTGGAGCCTGTGGGAAGATAACCAGGGATAACATACTGGAGCCTGTGGGAAGATAACCAGGGATAACATACTGGAGTCTTTGGGGAGATAACCAGGGATAACATACTGGAGTCTGTGGGAAGATAACCAGGGATAACATACTGGAGTCTGTGGGGAGATAACCAGGGATAACATACTGGAGTCTTTGGGAAGATAACCAGGGATAACATACTGGGGCCTGTGGGAAGATTACCAGGGATAACATACTGGAGCCTGTTGGAAGATAACCAGGGATAACATACTAGAGTCTGTGGGAAGATAACCAGGGATAACATACTGGAGCCTGTCGGAAGATAACCAGGGATAACATACTGGGGCCTGTGGGAACATAACCAGGGATAACATACTGGAGCCTGTTGGAAGATAACCAGGGATAACATACTGGAGCCTGTGGGAAGATAACCAGGGATAACATACTGGAGCCTGTGGGAAGATAACCAGGGATAACATACTGGAGCCTGTGGGAAGATAACCAGGGATAACATACTGGGGCCTGTGGGAAGATAACCAGGGATAACATACTAGAGTCTGTGGGAAGATAACAAGGGATAACATACTGGAGCCTGTGGGAAGATAACCAGGGATAACATACTGGAGCATACGGGAAGATAACCAGGGATAACATACTGGAGCCTGTGGGAAGATAACCAGGGATAACATACTGGAGCCTGTGGGAAGATAACCAGGGATAACATACTGGAGCCTGTGGGAAGATAACCAGGGATAACATACTGGAGTCTTTGGGGAGATAACCAGGGATAACATACTGGAGTCTGTGGGAAGATAACCAGGGATAACATACTGGAGCCTGTGGGAAGATAACCAGGGATAACATACTGTAGTCTTTGGGGAGAAAACCAGGGATAACATACTGGAGTCTGTGGGAAGATAACCAGGGATAACATACTGGAGCCTGTGGGGAGATAACCAGGGATAACATACTGGAGCCTGTGAGAAGATAACCAGGGATAACATACTGGAGCCTGTGGGAAGTTAACCAGGGATAACATACTGGAGCCTGTGGGGAGATAACCAGGGATAACATACTGGAGCCTGTGGGAAGATAACCAGGGATAACATACTGGAGCCTGTGGGAAGTTTACCAGGGATAACATACTGGAGTCTGTGGGAAGATAACCAGGGATAACATACTGGAGTCTGTGGAAAGATAACCAGGGATAACATACTGGAGTCTTTGGGGAGATAACCAGGGATAACATACTGGAGTCTGTGGGAAGATAACCAGGGATAACATACTGGAGTCTGTGGGGAGATAACCAGGGATAACATACTGGAGTCTTTGGGAAGATAACCAGGGATAACATACTGGGGCCTGTGGGAAGATTACCAGGGATAACATACTGGAGCCTGTTGGAAGATAACCAGGGATAACATACTAGAGTCTGTGGGAAGATAACCAGGGATAACATACTGGAGCCTGTCGGAAGATAACCAGGGATAACATACTGGGGCCTGTGGGAAGATAACCAGGGATAACATACTGGAGCCTGTTGGAAGATAACCAGGGATAACATACTGGAGCCTGTGGGAAGATAACCAGGGATAACATACTGGAGCCTGTGGGAAGATAACCAGGGATAACATACTGGAGCCTGTGGGAAGATAACCAGGGATAACATACTGGGGCCCGTGGGAAGATAACCAGGGATAACATACTAGAGTCTGTGGGAAGATAACAAGGGATAACATACTGGAGCCTGTGGGAAGATAACCAGGGATAACATACTGGAGCCTATGGGAAGATAACCAGGGATAACATACTGGAGCCTGTGGGAAGATAACCAGGGATAACATACTGGAGCCTGTGGGAAGATAACCAGGGATAACATACTGGAGCCTGTGGGAACATAACCAGGGATAACATACTGGAGTCTTTGGGGAGATAACAAGGGATAACATACTGGAGTCTGTGGGAAGATAACCAGGGATAACATACTGGAGCCTGTGGGAAGATAACCAGGGATAACATACTGTAGTCTTTGGGGAGATAACCAGGGATAACATACTGGAGTCTGTGGGAAGATAACCAGGGATAACATACTGGAGCCTGTGGGGAGATAACCAGGGATAACATACTGGAGCCTGTGAGAAGATAACCAGGGATAACATACTGGAGCCTGTGGGAAGTTAACCAGGGATAACATACTGGAGCCTGTGGGGAGATAACCAGGGATAACATACTGGAGCCTGTGGGAAGATAACCAGGGATAACATACTGGAGCCTGTGGGAAGTTAACCAGGGATAACATACTGGAGTCTGTGGGAAGATAACCAGGGATAACATACTGGAGCCTGTGGGAAGTTAACCAGGGATAACATACTGTAGCCTGTGGGGAGATAACCAGGGATAACATACTGGAGCCTTTGGGAAGTTAACCAGGGATAACATACTGGAGCCTGTGGGAAGTTAACCAGGGATAACATACTGGAGCCTGTGGGGAGATAACCAGGGATAACATACTGGAGCCTGTGGGAAGATAACCAGGGATAACATACTGGAGCCTGTGGGAAGTTAACCAGGGATAACATACTGGAGCCTGTGGGAAGTTAACCAGGGATAACATACTGGAGTCTGTGGGGAGATAACCAGGGATAACATACTGGAGTCTGTGGGAAGATAACCAGGGATAACATACTGGAGCCTGTGGGATTAGGAGGAACACGTGGATCAACATGTTTATACAGGAAATGTGAGTTGATTGATGAGTTCATCGCATGCATTGCATGAAGTAGCTTATATAACCGACCCCTGATTAATCGGGACCAAGGCTGTTTCATTACCTCTGAATACGAGTTATGTTATGAAATAATTGTAAAGATGTGCTACAAAGATGTAAACTGTTCTCAACATGTTTCTTGCAGTTATTCAGGACCCGGTATGAACACCTATTAAGAAACCAAATTTTCATGTTCAGTAAATATAGTAAATTGGACTAACATGATAGCATGATAGCATGATAGCATCGTGGTTATTCTTGAGTTCATGAATAAAGATAAGTTTGACAGATAATTATAAAACGAGTCACATGTAAAACATTTCACTTGTGTGTAGTTTATATATATTCGGCATTCCAGTTTCTTATTTCTCCACAACAAGACTCACCGAGAACCAGTCATCAAGGCGGTGATATTTCCCCAGAGCATCAGGGACTGATGAATGAGAATAGCAATTACACCAAGCGATGGTTACTATCATTTGAAGGGGAACTAGATCCAATTTCTGGCACACTCACCAAGTGATCAATTTGACCAATTTATACCTAGAGAGAGGTACAAACAAGCTGATTGGACTATGTTAAGTTCATGAAACTATATTCAATAAAATCAGCTAATCATAAGGAACAAAAGTCGGCATCCTTAGATGAAGGAACGTTCAAGTTTCGGTTCATAAATAGAAAATATATAAAATAACAATCAACTAAACCTGTCGGATATAAAATAAATGAAGACTTTGTTTCTCCTCGGGGGTTCAACGTAATGAAATATGTAATGAAATATATGACCGAACAAATTTTTCAACCCTAATGAGTCTCTTAAGTGTTCTTCACAGTGTTCAACCAATCACACTCAGGAAGAAGGTAAACACGCCTGACCCCATCACAGGGATCTCTCCATTATCAATGAAGTCAAAGAACTATCGCTGATTCAATTACAGATAGTCCAGAGTACTTGTCTTTATTTAATACTTCGATAGTATTGGTTTGATGTGTTGGAGGTTGCTTCACCTCTAACGCTCGATTCAATAGGAAGTGTTCAATATGACGTTATTTCACTTAATGAAAATATGAATTGTATTTCGACCAATTAGTTTTCCTTGTCTGGCGATGCCCAGAGCTAAAAGGTCAATATGACTGTCCATCACTGAACCTTTCTTTCCTTATTGTTACATTAACTGTTCTCCTTACATCAACTATATTCATCTTAGGGACACACAAACACTCACATACATACTCGCGACATGTAGGCGTCAATCAAATCTTTAATTACAAACTGGAGGGGGCATATCAATATACACTTCCTTTTGGAAGTGACACTGGCCATTTTTCATTTAGTTCTTGGTTCTATTGTCTTCTGTTGTCTTCTATTGTCTTCTATTGTCTTCTATTGTCTTCTTTCGAGTGAACACAAACACTGACAGAGTTGAATATGACTCTCTTTGTGAGTCTCCATCAAACTTCTCTTTTTTCAAGAATTGCTGTCACATGGAAACAACATAATCGTGGATTATGGATGAGGTACCAGTCTTCTTTTATACAAGCATTAACAATTCCAAAGTTGCAATGATTGGAGAAGTATAGGCCAATTTGACATTTCTGTATGTAGTTTATATGTTATTGTGATAATCTTTATTCATGACTACGTTAATCTATAATATAGAACACATTTATCAAATAGACTGGTGCTCTTTGCTTCACCCGTTTTAATAACACAACAATATTAAACTTGCAACGGCTTCATTTTTATATAAAGCCAAATCATTGCACAACGTTTTTCAAACTATATTGTTGCAGCAAATTTACATTTGTAAATAAAAAACGGACTGAAGATATCTAGGTCATTATTTAAATTAGTTAATGTTGTCCAAGTTATAAATATACTGTTGTAGCTGATACAGGGGATGGATGCAACAACGGGTGTGACTCCCGACAGTGCAAGATTTGAAAATTCTTTTGTCTCATTGAAGGATCGTCTCTATTCTTGATATCAATGTACTATTTAAATTTTTTGGTTTAAAAACATAATATAGGCAAATATGTTCGAATAATTGCTCTTTTCTAGTTGATATTAATTTGAATGATCAGCAAATAGATATAATAAATTATAGATATATGAGTACATAAATGATGAATAGCAATAAGAACAGATTTAAACATGATCTTACTGACTTACCAACCACATGGTTGGAACATACTCATTTGAATCTGTATCACAGTGTTGAATGGAACACATCCATTATCCATGAGGGCATTCTACCAGACGCCTTCTCCAAATTACATATTTCAACAAACAGACTGGATAGAATTAAAATTGGGATCACTGAACTTGAAAACATCACATCTTTTTTGGAGCCTCCTTCTTAGTTGCTACCTGACAGATATTCATCACAGATGCAGTAGCAATTACGAAAAACAAATTACAAATCTTCATGTTCATAGTAAGGAAGCTGTTTCAAAGATTGAAATCTTTGGCTATTACCAGTTTCCTATTCCTCTATAGAGACTTGCAAACATTTGAAGATGTTAAGGACCGGAAGAGAAGCACATAAGACAGAACTGAAATAGATATATTATAGTGCTTCATTTACACCCGGGTTACTGATGTTACTGATGTTACTGATGTTACAGAACGCCTCAGTACATTCAACAGAAGCACATTTAGAACATGACCAATGAAGTTGTACATGATCCTCTTTGATAGCATCATTTTATAGTTCATGGTCCTGGAATTGTCAATATCATCAGTGATATGTGATGACATAAAGATTCATTGCTGATACAAGACTCCTTTTAACAAGGTTTTATCTTGATCATATCTCTTGATGTTTCTTTATCAACCTATCTGCGTTGTGTTATAAACTGGTTTTGTGCCTTCAAATGTCAAGCTTCAAGTTGAAGAGGCTCTGTAAATCAATATCATTCTTTATTCCTCTTGCACTCGCTATTACTATGAAATTTCTGTCGCTTTAGCCGTCATTGTAATGAGCAAAGTTTCCTATTCCCCAGCTAAACAATTAACCGTTTAGGGGTAACATATTGCAACAATCTTTAATCAGCATCTGCAACTTTGATCAGCAATTGTAGTGAACACAATTGGTAAATACTGATTATTTTTGTTAGATATTTGAAAACGTTAAGTAAGCATGTACTTGTACAGATCATGGGTGTCGTACTGGAGAATTCTTTTCATCATTTGTATGGATGTATTTTTGTATGCAATGTTTGTGTTTTTAACAACGAAAGCAGGGGAAAGCAACAATAGTTGCAGTGTAAGCATGGCATATGTTTGCTGTTTTATATATATACTGTTTAGTTCGGGAGATTCTGAATCAGGTCAAGAATATATAATATATGGTTTATCTGTTTGAATATATAACACAAAAAACCTCCAAACTCTAAATCAGTTAATCGATTAAGTCTCAGATTCTTGTTTCATTGAAACCTGAGCACAGCATGACATTTCAGTTTGAAAGCAAAGACGACGTTTTCCCATCATGCAACAGTGCACCAGATGAGATAATTATAGCGTGTATTCATCCTGGCGTCTTTGATGTCCCACGATGTCTCTACAAACCACGAAGATAACCATAGCAGATACATAAGGTAGCGCTGAGTAGGGGTGGATGGTGATAGGTTTCTCTCTGTTAAAGATGCACAGTCAAAACTTGATCAATTTCGTGTCTATGGTAACGATGCTTGGTAATGTTTTGGTGAAAACAGCTGTTACTAACACGAGATGTTATGCCATTACATGTTTAAGCAAGCACATTAACCACAGTAATGAAAGAAGAACTATTGATTTCCAGAGGGAAGCGAGCATCCTGTGCATATCTTGTCTCAGGACGGATTTAATAAGCATTGCAGTCGGAACTGAAGGGAGTACTTGTCATTATTGATGCGAAGTGACTTAATGAATGAAGGTATTATTGAGATGTTAAATAAAAAAATTACACAATGTTGACATTTGTTGTAACACTGATTTTTAATCACTGATTTTGAACCACCTGTATATGTCATGCAACAGCCCACTTTTGATAATAATAATAATAATAATAATAATAATAAGTTCTTGTCCAGAAATCTTGTTTACCTATTATTGGGTTGTAACCAGAGGGGCCTATGGGCCTATGGGTTGATAATGTCACTTATATAGACAATATATTTATTTTAAAACCCCTCAAAATTTAGTTTCAAACATACAAAAATGGATAAAGATGTTAATTTATGAATTATGCTGGTTTTAAATAATGATAATGAATTACTACAAACTACAAAACAACTACTCGATATTGCAACATGACTGTTAGTTATTTCACGTTTCTTGCTTACCTGTGTCTGCCTGGAGAGGAGGAGTTCTTCCATAGTTTAGAATTGTAGACAGATTGAAAGAAATTATCTAAACATACTTTATTCATGAAATAGTTTAAGTGAATAGTGATTTGCACATCGAGCCATCGTCTTATATATGTGCTGCTCCATCAAATATAACAAAATACAGCTAAAATTAATCTACAAAATCAATAGATCAAGTGGTTCCACAAAACACGGAAAGTATTAGGGCAAAATCTACAAAAACACATGCAATATAGGAGATTAGGATTATTTGAATCTTGAGTAAAATTATTAACAGATTTAAGGATATGCTGATTTTTTCTTTTGGTAAAACATTGATTTCTAATAAAATAGCATGTACAGCAAAACCATTGGTGTAAAATACTTGTCTTATCTAATCTCGTCTACACACTCTTGCTGCTTGAGAACACTTTCTTTCTTCTCACTCCGATCATCCAAACTCTTCTCATTTCTCCATTATATATATATATATATCAATATGCATGTAGTGCTTTATTTGATTTTCAGTGGTGAAATACGGCATTTATCGGTAAAAATAAAATCCGTATTTTCACTGAGAGAAATAACATGTGTTTCTACTCAGTGAAATAACACTTTCAATCATATGACGTCATCGTAATAATAGATGACGTCATAGGATGGCCGTGGAAAGGAAGGCGATCTCGGAGGCTCCGTTGATAAAATGAACGTCATTTACCAACTATATGCATAGTTTGTTAAATCTAATAAATAGAACATTTGACATGTCTCGTCGAATAGATGTACATCTCATCTCGTGAAGTAGATATAATATATTTACACTCGTGGCTGCGCCACTCGTGAAAATAGACGTTTCTACTTCACTCTCATTTCTCCATTATATATATCTAAGTCTAAGTAACTGATTTTACAAATCACTGAACAACAGCGATTGTAGTTATAAAAAAATTGAGAAAATCAGTGCTTGGACCAAAGACTGGGCAGCTGATCTGTCAATATACATGTAGTGCTTTATTTGTTGATGTTTCTCAGCTGGATATGCAGATTTACAAACATCATCTACATGTCGATACATGCTCAGGGAAAAAAGATAATTAAAAAAAAACAAGAAAACGATAATGTTAGTTACAGTCAATGGTGCTTAATGCATTTGATGAGGTTATGTTACAGTGACATAGGAATATCAAAGACGGCAAGGTTAATTTAAATAGCAATCATCTCATCAGATTCAGTGATGCTTGTTTACAATTACCATTTAACTTGCCATACAAAATGTCATGCTGTGTTGATAACCTTGATCCCAGACAAAACAGATATTGCTGACGGTATTGCTCAAAGGACAATAGAATGACATCAACCTCTCTCAAACGAGCATTTTAGCTTCGACATGATGAGTTTTGTTATTGATCAGAACAAAACGATGCAAAATATATGGCAAATACTTGAATTACTTACAAATATCCTTATTTTTTATTAATAACATTTAGTTAATATCGATGACATTTGAACGTGAATATGCTTTTACTAAATAACTTCTGGCACAGCTGAAATATAAGAAGTGAAATGGATAAGACTATGTATTTTGTAAAAGGCGCTGTAGCACGTTTTTTTGCAAATTTTATTTTTTCAAATTTCTCATTTATAATGATAGTTTATGTCATTTATATTTACTTTAGTGTGTCAAACATCTTATTACACAAACCAATTATCCGTAGTGGTAATAACGGTGTTGCGTATAAAGCCAAAATTGCATGGCGGCCATTTTATTGTGAACACATTTTATTATTTCGAATGACAAAAACTATTCCCATGGCTTTACGGAACTATGTATACTCATTTGTAACTTGATTTTCCGAAGAGAGAAGGGTGTTTTACTATTGATGACATTATTTTTCAAATACATTTCATCGACTTATTTGAGCGAAAAAACGTGCTACAGCGCCTTTAAGGTGGTTCCTTACCAATTTAAGAAAAACTCAAGAAATTGCTAATATTTCAATTTATACATGAATAACATATACTTTAACCATAATAATAAAATAGGGGTCACCGTGCTCGTTTTTTAAATATGAGCTTTCAATGTAGGTGGGGGTGCGCCAAAACATTACATTTTCACTATCATTTAACACTATCATCATGATAAAACAGTAAAGCTATTTTATAATTATTGCCTTATTTTAATAAAAAGGTTATGATTACAGGTGTATGCAATATGAAAATGCAATTTTATTGTTATCATGTAGCTTTTTAATTTTTTTTTAATTGTTTTCTGTTAAACGTTAATATTTTTGTCAATTAATCTCAAGATTAGCTGGAAAAGATCACGGTTTGATGTAATTCAACAAAAAAAAGTATATGTATCCAGGCTAACGTGAATAATCATTCTAAAAAAAAAACCTTGAAATTTTTTAAATTTTCAGTTGCAAGAGAGATAACTCTTACTCAATATGCACGACCTTTTCCACTTTAATTAGATTATAGAGCAAAATAACAAAATATATCTCTTTATCATAAAACAAATACTACATTTCACAATTATAATACAATGATTGTATTATCATATTTCGAGACAGTAAGTTTCTAATGTGCATAACGAACAATGTTACTGAAAGTGTACACTAAGGCTACAAGGCTATATGGCTACAAGGCCTTTCTGAATCTGCTGAGGATGAGGATGCTCAGAAACAAGGGTAAGGAACCTCCTTAAAGGGACTTGACTAGGATTTCTCTTGTGCAGTTACTTCCTATACACAACTATGAAACGGACAATTGCTTTTAGTGCACACCGGCCTGACATTATGTGGTGACGTTCTGCTTTGACAACGAGTTATAGATCGGTGTTTTAAATGTGGTATTTCAAGTGGCTATAACAGTTATTATGTATCATCTCTAAAATGCATTTAATTTATGCTACAATTAAAGTTATTCTAAAAGGTTTAAGTTAATGATCGTAATGGCCTTTCAAGCCAGCTCTGATGTTCTTCGGGTAAATTCAATTTCTGTTCAGATCTTCTTAGATGTCATAGATATCGGTTTTAAAATGATGCAATATCAATATTATCTCATTAAAATACATATAAGAGAGAACCAGTCTACATTAGGAGGTACTAAGATAGGAAGATAGTATAACACCTCCCATGTAGTCCTCAGACAGCAGAATATTAGATAAGTATAACATCTCCCATGTATTCATCAGACAGCAGAATATTAGATAAGTATAACATCTCCCATGTATTCATCAGACAGCAGAATATTAGATAAGTATAACATCTCCCATGTATTCATCAGACAGCAGAATATTAGATAAGTATAACATCTCCCATGTATTCATCAGACAGCAGAATATTAGATAAGTATAACATCTCCCATGTACTCCTCAGACAGCAGAATATTAGATAAGTATAACATCTCCCATGTATTCATCAGACAGCAGAATATTAGATAAGTATAACATCTCCCATGTATTCATCAGACAGCAGAATATTAGATAAGTATAACATCTCCCATGTATTCCTCAGACAGCAGAATATTAGATAAGTATAACATCTCCCATGTATTCCTCAGACAGCAGAATATTAGATAAGTATAACACCTCCCATGTATTCCTCAGACAGCAGAATATTAGATAAGTATAACATCTCCCATGTATTCACCAGACAGCAGAATATTAGATAAGTATAACATCTCCCATGTATTCATCAGACAGCAGAATATTAGATAAGTATAACATCTCCCATGTATTCATCAGACAGCAGAATATTAGATAAGTATAACACCTCCCATGTATTCCTCAGACAGCAGAATATTACATAAGTATAACATCTCCCATGTATTCATCAGACAGCAGAATATTAGATAAGTATAACATCTCCCATGTATTCATCAGACAGCAGAATATTAGATAAGTATAACATCTCCCATGTACTCCTCAGACAGCAGAATATTAGATAAGTATAACATCTCCCATGTATTCATCAGACAGCAGAATATTAGATAAGTATAACACCTCCCATGTATTCCTCAGACAGCAGAATATTAGATAAGTATAACATCTCCCATGTATTCCTCAGACAGCAGAATATTACATAAGTATAACACCTCCCATGTATTCCTCAGACAGCAGAATATTAGATAAGTATAACACCTCCCATGTATTCCTCAGACAGCAGAATATTAGATAAGTATAACATCTCCCATGTATTCCTCAGACAGAATATTAGATAAGTATAACATCTCCCATGTATTCCTCAGACAGCAGAATATTAGATAAGTATAACATCTCCCATGTATTCCTCAGACAGAATATTAGATAAGTATAACATCTCCCATGTATTCCTCAGACAGCAGAATATTAGATAAGTATAACACCTCCCATGTATTCCTCAGAAAGCAGAATATTAGATAAGTATAACATCTCCCATGTATTCCTCAGACAGCAGAATATTAGATAAGTATAACATCTTCCATGTATTCCTCAGACAGCAGAATATTACATAAGTATAACATCTCCCATGTATTCCTCAGACAGCAGAATATTAGATAAGTATAACACCTCCCATGTATTCCTCAGACAGCAGAATATTAGATAAGTATAACATCTCCCATGTATTCCTCAGACAGCAGAATATTAGATAAGTATAACATCTCCCATGTATTCCTCAGACAGCAGAATATTAGATAAGTATAACATCTCCCATGTATTCCTCAGACAGCAGAATATTAGATAATTATAACACCTCCCATGTATTCCTCAGACAGCAGAATATTAGATAAGTATAACACCTCCCATGTATTCCTCAGACAGCAGAATATTAGATAAGTATAACACCTACCATGTATTCCTCAGACAGCAGAATATTAGATAAGTATAACACCTCCCATGTAGTCCTCAGACAGCAGAATATTAGATAAGTATAACACCTCCCATGTATTCCTCAGACAGCAGAATATTAGATAAGTATAACATCTCCCATGTATTCCTCAGACAGCAGAATATTAGATAAGTATAACATCTCCCATGAATTCCTCAGACAGCAGAATATTAGATAAGTATAACATCTCCCATGTATTCCTCAGACAGCAGAATATTAGATAAGTATAACATCTCCCATGTATTCCTCAGACAGCAGAATATTAGATAAGTATAACACCTACCATGTATTCCTCAGACAGCAGAATATTAGATAAGTATAACACCTCCCATGTATTCCTCAGACAGCAGAATATTAGATAAGTATAACATCTCCCATGTATTCCTCAGACAGCAGAATATTAGATAAGTATAACATCTCCCATGAATTCCTCAGACAGCAGAATATGAGATAAGTATAACATCTCCCATGTATTCCTCAGACAGCAGAATATTAGATAAGTATAACATCTCCCATGTATTCCTCAGACAGCAGAATATTAGATAGGTATAACACCTACCATGTATTCCTCAGACAGCAGAATATTAGATAAGTATACCCATGTATTCATCAGACAGCAGAATATTAGATAAGTATAACATCTCCCATGTATTCATCAGACAGCAGAATATTAGATAAGTATAACATCTCCCATGTATTCCTCAGACAGCAGAATATTAGATAAGTATAACACCTCCCATGTATTCCTCAGACAGCAGAATATTAGATAAGTATAACACCTACCATGTATTCCTCAGACAGCAGAATATTAGATAAGTATAACACCTCCCATGTAGTCCTCAGACAGCAGAATATTAGATAAGTATAACACCTCCCATGTATTCCTCAGACAGCAGAATATTAGATAAGTATAACATCTCCCATGTATTCCTCAGACAGCAGAATATTAGATAAGTATAACACCTCCCATGTATTCCTCAGACAGCAGAATATTAGATAAGTATAACATCTCCCATGTATTCCTCAGACAGCAGAATATTAGATAAGTATAACATCTCCCATGTATTCCTCAGACAGCAGAATATTAGATAAGTATAACATCTCCCATGTATTCCTCAGACAGCAGAATATTAGATAAGTATAACATTTTCCATGTATTCCTCAGACAGCAGAATATTAGATAAGTATAACATCTCCCATGTATTCCTCAGACAGCAGAATATTAGATAAGTATAACACCTCCCATGTATTCCTCAGACAGCAGAATATTAGATAAGTATAACACCTCCCATGTATTCCTCAGACAGCAGAATATTAGATAAGTATAACACCTCCCATGTATTCCTCAGACAGCAGAATATTAGATAAGTATAACATCTCCCATGTATTCCTCAGACAGAATATTAGATAAGTATAACATCTCCCATGTATTCCTCAGACAGCAGAATATTAGATAAGTATAACATCTCCCATGTATTCCTCAGACAGAATATTAGATAAGTATAACATCTCCCATGTATTCCTCAGACAGCAGAATATTAGATAAGTATAACATTTTCCATGTATTCCTCAGACAGCAGAATATTAGATAAGTATAACATCTCCCATGTATTCCTCAGACAGCAGAATATTAGATAAGTATAACACCTCCCATGTATTCCTCAGACAGCAGAATATTAGATAAGTATAACACCTCCCATGTATTCCTCAGACAGCAGAATATTAGATAAGTATAACACCTCCCATGTATTCCTCAGACAGCAGAATATTAGATAAGTATAACATCTCCCATGTATTCCTCAGACAGAATATTAGATAAGTATAACATCTCCCATGTATTCCTCAGACAGCAGAATATTAGATAAGTATAACATCTCCCATGTATTCCTCAGACAGAATATTAGATAAGTATAACATCTCCCATGTATTCCTCAGACAGCAGAATATTAGATAAGTATAACACCTCCCATGTATTCCTCAGACAGCAGAATATTAGATAAGTATAACATCTCCCATGTATTCCTCAGACAGCAGAATATTAGATAAGTATAACATCTTCCATGTATTCCTCAGACAGCAGAATATTACATAAGTATAACATCTCCCATGTATTCCTCAGACAGCAGAATATTAGATAAGTATAACACCTCCCATGTATTCCTCAGACAGCAGAATATTAGATAAGTATAACATCTCCCATGTATTCCTCAGACAGCAGAATATTAGATAAGTATAACATCTCCCATGTATTCCTCAGACAGCAGAATATTAGATAAGTATAACATCTCCCATGTATTCCTCAGACAGCAGAATATTAGATAATTATAACACCTCCCATGTATTCCTCAGACAGCAGAATATTAGATAAGTATAACATCTCCCATGTATTCCTCAGACAGCAGAATATTAGATAAGTATAACATCTCCCATGTATTCCTCAGACAGCAGAATATTAGATAAGTATAACACCTCCCATGTATTCCTCAGACAGCAGAATATTAGATAAGTATAACACCTACCATGTATTCCTCAGACAGCAGAATATTAGATAAGTATAACACCTCCCATGTATTCCTCAGACAGCAGAATATTAGATAAGTATAACACCTCCCATGTATTCCTCAGACAGCAGAATATTAGATAAGTATAACATCTCCCATGTATTCCTCAGACAGCAGAATATTAGATAAGTATAACATCTCCCATGAATTCCTCAGACAGCAGAATATTAGATAAGTATAACATCTCCCATGTATTCCTCAGACAGCAGAATATTAGATAAGTATAACATCTCCCATGTATTCCTCAGACAGCAGAATATTAGATAAGTATAACACCTACCATGTATTCCTCAGACAGCAGAATATTAGATAAGTATAACACCTCCCATGTATTCCTCAGACAGCAGAATATTAGATAAGTATAACATCTCCCATGTATTCCTCAGACAGCAGAATATTAGATAAGTATAACATCTCCCATGAATTCCTCAGACAGCAGAATATGAGATAAGTATAACATCTCCCATGTATTCCTCAGACAGCAGAATATTAGATAAGTATAACATCTCCCATGTATTCCTCAGACAGCAGAATATTAGATAAGTATAACACCTACCATGTATTCCTCAGACAGCAGAATATTAGATAAGTATACCCATGTATTCATCAGACAGCAGAATATTAGATAAGTATAACATCTCCCATGTATTCATCAGACAGCAGAATATTAGATAAGTATAACATCTCCCATGTATTCCTCAGACAGCAGAATATTAGATAAGTATAACACCTCCCATGTATTCCTCAGACAGCAGAATATTAGATAAGTATAACACCTCCCATGTATTCCTCAGACAGCAGAATATTAGATAAGTATAACACCTCCCATGTATTCCTCAGACAGCAGAATATTAGATAAGTATAACATCTCCCATGTATTCCTCAGACAGCAGAATATTAGATAAGTATAACATCTCCCATGTATTCCTCAGACAGCAGAATATTAGATAAGTATAACACCTCCCATGTATTCCTCAGACAGCAGAATATTAGATAAGTATAACATCTCCCATGTATTCCTCAGACAGCAGAATATTAGATAAGTATAACATCTCCCATGTATTCCTCAGACAGCAGAATATTAGATAAGTATAACATCTCCCATGTATTCCTCAGACAGCAGAATATTAGATAAGTATAACATTTTCCATGTATTCCTCAGACAGCAGAATATTAGATAAGTATAACATCTCCCATGTATTCCTCAGACAGCAGAATATTAGATAAGTATAACACCTCCCATGTATTCCTCAGACAGCAGAATATTAGATAAGTATAACACCTCCCATGTATTCCTCAGACAGCAGAATATTAGATAAGTATAACACCTCCAATGTATTCCTCAGACAGCAGAATATTAGATAAGTATAACATCTCCCATGTATTCTTCAGACAGAATATTAGATAAGTATAACATCTCCCATGTATTCCTCAGACAGCAGAATATTAGATAAGTATAACATCTCCCATGTATTCCTCAGACAGAATATTAGATAAGTATAACATCTCCCATGTATTCCTCAGACAGCAGAATATTAGATAAGTATAACACCTCCCATGTATTCCTCAGACAGCAGAATATTAGATAAGTATAACATCTCCCATGTATTCCTCAGACAGCAGAATATTACATAAGTATAACATCTCCCATGTATTCCTCAGACAGCAGAATATTACATAAGTAAAACATCTCCCATGTATTCCTCAGACAGCAGAATATTAGATAAGTATAACACCTCCCATGTATTCCTCAGACAGCAGAATATTAGATAAGTATAACATCTCCCATGTATTCCTCAGACAGCAGAATATTAGATAAGTATAACATCTCCCATGTATTCCTCAGACAGCAGAATATTAGATAAGTATAACATCTCCCATGTATTCCTCAGACAGCAGAATATTAGATAAGTATAACACCTCCCATGTATTCCTCAGACAGCAGAATATTAGATAAGTATAACATCTCCCATGTATTCCTCAGACAGCAGAATATTAGATAAGTATAACATCTCCCATGTATTCCTCAGACAGCAGAATATTAGATAAGTATAACACCTCCCATGTATTCCTCAGACAGCAGAATATTAGATAAGTATAACACCTACCATGTATTCCTCAGACAGCAGAATATTAGATAAGTATAACACCTCCCATGTATTCCTCAGACAGCAGAATATTAGATAAGTATAACACCTCCCATGTATTCCTCAGACAGCAGAATATTAGATAAGTATAACATCTCCCATGTATTCCTCAGACAGCAGAATATTAGATAAGTATAACATCTCCCATGAATTCCTCAGACAGCAGAATATTAGATAAGTATAACATCTCCCATGTATTCCTCAGACAGCAGAATATTAGATAAGTATAACATCTCCCATGTATTCCTCAGACAGCAGAATATTAGATAAGTATAACACCTACCATGTATTCCTCAGACAGCAGAATATTAGATAAGTATAACACCTCCCATGTATTCCTCAGACAGCAGAATATTAGATAAGTATAACATCTCCCATGTATTCCTCAGACAGCAGAATATTAGATAAGTATAACATCTCCCATGTATTCCTCAGACAGCAGAATATTAGATAAGTATAACACCTACCATGTATTCCTCAGACAGCAGAATATTAGATAAGTATACCCATGTATTCATCAGACAGCAGAATATTAGATAAGTATAACATCTCCCATGTATTCATCAGACAGCAGAATATTAGATAAGTATAACATCTCCCATGTATTCCTCAGACAGCAGAATATTAGATAAGTATAACACCTCCCATGTATTCCTCAGACAGCAGAATATTAGATAAGTATAACACCTCCCATGTATTCCTCAGACAGCAGAATATTAGATAAGTATAACACCTCCCATGTATTCCTCAGACAGCAGAATATTAGATAAGTATAACACCTCCCATGTATTCCTCAGACAGCAGAATATTAGATAAGTATAACATCTCCCATGTATTCCTCAGACAGCAGAATATTAGATAAGTATAACACCTCCCATGTATTCCTCAGACAGCAGAATATTAGATAAGTATAACATCTCCCATGTATTCCTCAGACAGCAGAATATTAGATAAGTATAACATCTCCCATGTATTCCTCAGACAGCAGAATATTAGATAAGTATAACATCTCCCATGTATTCCTCAGACAGCAGAATATTAGATAAGTATAACATTTTCCATGTATTCCTCAGACAGCAGAATATTAGATAAGTATAACATCTCCCATGTATTCCTCAGACAGCAGAATATTAGATAAGTATAACACCTCCCATGTATTCCTCAGACAGCAGAATATTAGATAAGTATAACACCTCCCATGTATTCCTCAGACAGCAGAATATTAGATAAGTATAACACCTCCCATGTATTCCTCAGACAGCAGAATATTAGATAAGTATAACATCTCCCATGTATTCTTCAGACAGAATATTAGATAAGTATAACATCTCCCATGTATTCCTCAGACAGCAGAATATTAGATAAGTATAACATCTCCCATGTATTCCTCAGACAGCAGAATATTACATAAGTATAACACCTCCCATGTATTCCTCAGACAGCAGAATATTAGATAAGTATAACACCTCCCATGTATTCCTCAGACAGCAGAATATTAGATAAGTATAACATCTCCCATGTATTCCTCAGACAGAATATTAGATAAGTATAACATCTCCCATGTATTCCTCAGACAGCAGAATATTAGATAAGTATAACATCTCCCATGTATTCCTCAGACAGAATATTAGATAAGTATAACATCTCCCATGTATTCCTCAGACAGCAGAATATTAGATAAGTATAACACCTCCCATGTATTCCTCAGACAGCAGAATATTAGATAAGTATAACATCTCCCATGTATTCCTCAGACAGCAGAATATTAGATAAGTATAACATCTTCCATGTATTCCTCAGACAGCAGAATATTACATAAGTATAACATCTCCCATGTATTCCTCAGACAGCAGAATATTAGATAAGTATAACACCTCCCATGTATTCCTCAGACAGCAGAATATTAGATAAGTATAACACCTCCCATGTATTCCTCAGACAGCAGAATATTAGATAAGTATAACATCTCCCATGTATTCCTCAGACAGCAGAATATTAGATAAGTATAACCTCTCCCATGAATTCCTCAGACAGCAGAATATTAGATAAGTATAACATCTCCCATGTATTCCTCAGACAGCAGAATATTAGATAAGTATAACATCTCCCATGTATTCCTCAGACAGCAGAATATTAGATAAGTATAACACCTACCATGTATTCCTCAGACAGCAGAATATTAGATAAGTATACCCATGTATTCAGTCAGACAGCAGAATATTAGATAAGTATAACATCTCCCATGTATTCATCAGACAGCAGAATATTAGATAAGTATAACATCTCCCATGTATTCCTCAGACAGCAGAATATTAGATAAGTATAACACCTCCCATGTATTCCTCAGACAGCAGAATATTAGATAAGTATAACACGTCCCATGTATTCCTCAGACAGCAGAATATTAGATAAGTATAACACCTCCCATGTATTCCTCAGACAGCAGAATATTAGATAAGTATAACACCTCCCATGTATTCCTCAGACAGCAGAATATTAGATAAGTATAACATCTCCCATGTATTCCTCAGACAGCAGAATATTAGATAAGTATAACACCTCCCATGTATTCCTCAGACAGCAGAATATTAGATAAGTATAACATCTCCCATGTATTCCTCAGACAGCAGAAGATTAGATAAGTATAACATCTCCCATGTATTCCTCAGACAGCAGAATATTAGATAAGTATAACATCTCCCATGTATTCCTCAGACAGCAGAATATTAGATAAGTATAACATCTTCCATGTATTCCTCAGACAGCAGAATATTAGATAAGTATAACATCTCCCATGTATTCCTCAGACAGCAGAATATTAGATAAGTATAACACCTCCCATGTATTCCTCAGACAGCAGAATATTAGATAAGTATAACATCTCCCATGTATTCCTCAGACAGCAGAATATTAGATAAGTATAACATCTCCCATGTATTCCTCAGACAGCAGAATATTAGATAAGTATAACATCTCCCATGTATTCCTCAGACAGCAGAATATTAGATAAGTATAACATCTTCCATGTATTCCTCAGACAGCAGAATATTAGATAAGTATAACACCTCCCATTTATTCATCAGACAGCAGAATATTAGATAAGTATAACATCTCCCATGTATTCCTCAGACAGCAGAATATTAGATAAGTATAACATCTCCCATGTATTCCTCAGACAGCAGAATATTAGATAAGTATAACACCTACCATGTATTCCTCAGACAGCAGAATATTAGATAAGTATAACATCTCCCATGTATTCCTCAGACAGCAGAATATTAGATAAGTATAACACCTCCCATGTATTCCTCAGACAGCAGAATATTAGATAAGTATAACACCTCCCATGTATTCCTCAGACAGCAGAATATTAGATAAGTATAACACCTCCCATGTATTCCTCAGACAGCAGAATATTAGATAAGTATAACATCTCCCATGTATTCTTCAGACAGAATATTAGATAAGTATAACATCTCCCATGTATTCCTCAGACAGCAGAATATTAGATAAGTATAACATCTCCCATGTATTCCTCAGACAGCAGAATATTACATAAGTATAACACCTCCCATGTATTCCTCAGACAGCAGAATATTAGATAAGTATAACACCTCCCATGTATTCCTCAGACAGCAGAATATTAGATAAGTATAACATCTCCCATGTATTCCTCAGACAGAATATTAGATAAGTATAACATCTCCCATGTATTCCTCAGACAGCAGAATATTAGATAAGTATAACATCTCCCATGTATTCCTCAGACAGAATATTAGATAAGTATAACATCTCCCATGTATTCCTCAGACAGCAGAATATTAGATAAGTATAACACCTCCCATGTATTCCTCAGACAGCAGAATATTAGATAAGTATAACATCTCCCATGTATTCCTCAGACAGCAGAATATTAGATAAGTATAACATCTTCCATGTATTCCTCAGACAGCAGAATATTACATAAGTATAACATCTCCCATGTATTCCTCAGACAGCAGAATATTAGATAAGTATAACACCTCCCATGTATTCCTCAGACAGCAGAATATTAGATAAGTATAACACCTCCCATGTATTCCTCAGACAGCAGAATATTAGATAAGTATAACATCTCCCATGTATTCCTCAGACAGCAGAATATTAGATAAGTATAACCTCTCCCATGAATTCCTCAGACAGCAGAATATTAGATAAGTATAACATCTCCCATGTATTCCTCAGACAGCAGAATATTAGATAAGTATAACATCTCCCATGTATTCCTCAGACAGCAGAATATTAGATAAGTATAACACCTACCATGTATTCCTCAGACAGCAGAATATTAGATAAGTATACCCATGTATTCAGTCAGACAGCAGAATATTAGATAAGTATAACATCTCCCATGTATTCATCAGACAGCAGAATATTAGATAAGTATAACATCTCCCATGTATTCCTCAGACAGCAGAATATTAGATAAGTATAACACCTCCCATGTATTCCTCAGACAGCAGAATATTAGATAAGTATAACACGTCCCATGTATTCCTCAGACAGCAGAATATTAGATAAGTATAACACCTCCCATGTATTCCTCAGACAGCAGAATATTAGATAAGTATAACACCTCCCATGTATTCCTCAGACAGCAGAATATTAGATAAGTATAACATCTCCCATGTATTCCTCAGACAGCAGAATATTAGATAAGTATAACACCTCCCATGTATTCCTCAGACAGCAGAATATTAGATAAGTATAACATCTCCCATGTATTCCTCAGACAGCAGAAGATTAGATAAGTATAACATCTCCCATGTATTCCTCAGACAGCAGAATATTAGATAAGTATAACATCTCCCATGTATTCCTCAGACAGCAGAATATTAGATAAGTATAACATCTTCCATGTATTCCTCAGACAGCAGAATATTAGATAAGTATAACATCTCCCATGTATTCCTCAGACAGCAGAATATTAGATAAGTATAACACCTCCCATGTATTCCTCAGACAGCAGAATATTAGATAAGTATAACATCTCCCATGTATTCCTCAGACAGCAGAATATTAGATAAGTATAACATCTCCCATGTATTCCTCAGACAGCAGAATATTAGATAAGTATAACATCTCCCATGTATTCCTCAGACAGCAGAATATTAGATAAGTATAACATCTTCCATGTATTCCTCAGACAGCAGAATATTAGATAAGTATAACACCTCCCATTTATTCATCAGACAGCAGAATATTAGATAAGTATAACATCTCCCATGTATTCCTCAGACAGCAGAATATTAGATAAGTATAACATCTCCCATGTATTCCTCAGACAGCAGAATATTAGATAAGTATAACACCTCCCATGTATTCCTCAGACAGCAGAATATTAGATAAGTATAACATCTCCCATGTATTCCTCAGACAGCAGAATATTAGATAAGTATAACATCTCCCATGTATTCCTCAGACAGCAGAATATTAGATAGGTATAACATCTCCCATGTATTCCTCAGACAGCAGAATATTAGATAAGTATAACATCTCCCATGTATTCCTCAGACAGCAGAATATTAGATAAGTATAACACCTACCATGTATTCCTCAGACAGCAGAATATTAGATAAGTATAACATCTCCCATGTATTCCTCAGACAGCAGAATATTAGATAAGTATAACATCTCCCATGTATTCCTCAGACAGCAGATTATTAGATAAGTATAACATCTCCCATGTATTCCTCAGACAGCAGAATATTAGATAAGTATAACACCTCCCGTGTATTCCTCAGACAGCAGAATATTAGATGGAAACAGGATACAGGATATCTTCATCAACAGTCATCTTCTGTACAAAACATAAAACGCATCTATCTCAACTGGCGGAATAATACCCTATTATCAGTATTCATTTACATGGAAACTGAATTCTGGAATGATATCGTTACTAAGGCAACCAGACAAATTTCAGGAAACAGTGCCATGAGTACACGACCCTCCTTTTATGTCGTGACATTTCATTGACATGGTGTACGCAGATGCATAGACGACCGGAAGCTGCACACCGACAATGGATCTTTCCTGTTTCATGTGAATTAATTAAAACTCGAAAGTGGATTTTATATATATATATATATAGCACAAATAACACGATCATGTGTGTGTGCGGGTGTTTGTGTGTGTGTGCGCACTCGTGTGACTGTGTGAGTTGTGTGTATGTGTTTGTGGGTGGGCGCGTGTGCGTGTCCAACGCATATTAGAGTCTCCAGTATTGTCTTGGCATAAAACAAGAAACACACGACATAAACCTTCACAACGATTCAGTTCAAAGTGCTGTCTGATTGAGCTACTTTGTATAAGCAGAACAAAACCAATCAAATCATCCCAACGTCCTGTTCTACCTTGATTTCATCAAGACATCAAAAAGCAGAGATATGGTGGTCTTGTAATTATGTTATTTTCTACGTGAACGACTGCAAGGTTAGAGTGTGTCCTGTTGCCAAATGTTTTCCAGAATCCATTTCTTTAGAACGGACTTCATTTCCTGGTTTGATATATTTATCACTCAGGTAATGATTCCCATAAAATATTGATGTCGAGACAAAGTGCATACATACTAGGGCTGAGTATTGCACCAAATTTCGTCTTGCGATATATTGCAATACATACAACCTGTATTGCAATACGTATTGCAATATATTGAGTGAACTCTTCATTCAACTTTTATACTTCTATTTGCAGTTTAAAAACTACACATTTAGTAAAAAGCCTTTCAAATCTTGCGAAAAATAGACAATTAGTCAAAATGATAAGTTAATTTTGATGGCATATATTTAGAAAACATGTGTAATACAGTTCAAGCCCAACAGTGCATCCCCCTGTCAGTTCTTTAATGGTCCATGCAAGCAAAAAGGAAAAATACATCGTGTTGTACTAAATGCAGCAGAATTAATGTTATCTGTCTGGTTATGGATCCTAAATTATAATTTCATTAGGTCTCTAGACGATGGTGTCGGATATTCAGATTCGTCAACTTCTTTTTCATCTTATCATTTGTACACATTTGGTCGAGTCTGTAGTCGATTTTCATGAAATTGCCAGAGGCATCGGATGAAAATACTATCTGTCGGCTTCCGTTCATGTTTTGCAACACTTCGAAATTTGCACCCCAAAATAATTTTGTAACAAGTTAAGCTGGTAACCATGCCTAAAAACAAGATATATGAATGAATTTCTTTAAAAAATGCTGGTGCAATATATTGCGATATGAAAAACCGTATTTCAATTATTGTATTGCACAATCTGTATTGCAATATATTGGTATTGAGATAATATTGCTTTAATGAAATAGCTTTCTATGTATAGGTCGCACATAAAGAAGAGATTATCTATAAACTATTTAGACATTTAGGAAAATAGGGTTATTTGTCAAATAATGCTCAGTTAGATTACATATTGAAAATGTCTTTATTGGAAGGATGGGTGTAGATACACAATTATCAACGAATTGTCACCTTTAAACGATAAATAATTTCAAACCAATACCCCTTTTACTTTTCATCTTACAAACTCCTAAACTGATATCAGATGTACGTATCTCAGAGCTGTGCACGGCTAGATACATTATGAACATTTATTAAGGCTTGATACGGAATAGGAATTATTCTTACTCACTCCAACCCAGAGAAAGATAGATCCTATGCAAAAATGTTAACGTCATGTTTTCCCTTTCTGAAGTTGATGAACCCAAAAGTAAAGACAGAGTGAACAAATTGAAGACACCTAGACATGAACAACATGGAGACATCTGCAACTCTCACTGTTCTTCGACATAAGTGAAAGAGCAACAATAAACTAAAGATAGAGAATAGACAGTGGACACCACTCATTAAAATAGGACTATATGTATGTATTAAAGTTCACACTGGCGGACTGTATCAGTGTGTTACCTCTGATTCGCGATTGGAATAGTGGAGGACTACCAGTATTCCCTCAAGGGGGATTCAACTGGATAGAAGGTAGAACAGTAATCTGACAGGAGGGTAGGAGGAAAGAAGGGTTGAGAGAAGAGACAGAAATGACCTTAGAGCTGTTGGTGTCCTTCAATCTTGTGCATTGTAGGAGGAGAGGTGGAGAGACGAGACAATGATTTTGACCTTAAAGCTTTTGCTGTCCTCTTGTGCATTGTTTAAAGATTGGCAAATTATCATCCATGTATTTCTACCACTCATTTTTATTGCGAATCCTCATTGTACAAAGTCTTCTGATATTTAACTCTCATTGATCGAGTTTCCTCATTTATGCACATGGTTTTCTTGTTATGATATTAAACATACATATGTATAATCGGTATACACTACCGAAAGAGGGATGTGACAGTAGGGACAATGATGTTGATCTTGAGCTGTTGGTGTCCTTCGATGTCCTTCTTAGCCTTTCCCTTAGTCAATGGTTAAAAATTAGTAAATTATTTACCAATCATGTACTTACCCACTCATGTTGCATTGCAAATCCTCATTGTATACTTTATTTGATTGTGTTTCCTCAATTTCTATATGATTCTCTGCTACGCTTTACATCCCCTACAATTTCATGTACTCCGAAACGCTGTGTATGTTCACAATAAAGAAGTCGTTTTCCTGAAATCCCTTCTTTTCTTAAACTTGTTTTGCTTGAAATTTCCCTGCTGGATGAAAAGCTGTGGTAATATGGTTAAGCCTCGTAGAAAATGCTCTTTTAGAAACTGGCCACCTTCATCGATGAACTTTCATCCAATGTGCGCTCATAAACATCAAAGTTGCTGGCAATCACTTTGCTAATGTCTTATACTGCTCAGTTTCATTCATCTTGGGATTTTTAAAAACCACCAACACTTTGCAGACTATGATATACATTTTAAACGTGGTTTGGTATCAGCTGTGTATAGGCTGTTTATAGGCTGGAGTTTTTTTAATATTTTTTGTATCAATATCAGATGTGTGATAATCCAATTGTTTATATGGAAAAGCAAGATGAGTCACCAATTCAATGGCAGCTAGGTGAATCTAGAGGTTCAAGTCAAAAGAAAGGTGCCCCACAGATGAACGTGACACTCAGACTATATATATATATATATATATATATATATATATATATATATATATATATATATATATATATAATTCGTATTTATCGTCTCCATCAAATCATAACTTAAGTATGTACAATGATGGAGTCACTTTACCCATCGCATCTTACCGATTTCCAAGAGTATTAGTTGTGGTTACTTTATATATTGTGGCTTTTTTGCTGTTTCTTCATATGTTCGTTTTAATGATCACATATAAGTATGAATTCGAACTTTTACTTTGCCATTTCATTGGACAAATTCAAAATTTTGTTTCATATCTGAGTCTCTTTTTGTATTTTAGGCAAGTTACATGTACTTATTTGTATTTTGTCATGAGTGTTCTTCGTAGTCAATTTAACAGGACAATATCAAACACTTAGTTCAATGGTTGTTTGATTATCTCTCTCCCGAAAAAAACCTTCATTAAATTCCGATTAGCCAATGCATGATAAGTGATTTTTTTGTGTGGAGAAATATGAAGAGAGTATATCTACAGTTGATCAACTTAAACAAACACCAATGTATATTCACAAAGAAATTGTGTTGTGTAACGATAAGTGTTTTCTTTACAATTATGTGAGAATTGAAAATATGTATGAAAATTCCAAAGCCTGAGAACAACATAACATTTGAGTATGAGAGCGAGGACGACACTTCCCCACCATGCAACATTGCACTTGGTGAAATAATTGTAGCGTGTATTGCTTCGGGTGTGTTTTGTTTATAAAGAGGTGTTCCACTCTCAGTTCTTTGGTTTGTCATGAACAAAGGGGGGCAGCTTACATACCCTCTCTAATAAAGATACACTTCACACATGTTCGTAGTTAAAATCATTGTAGCCTAAATGTAGTAAGCCATTTATAACATTTAACAATCTCTTAAGAGTTTTTGACGTTTTCTTATTTGAAAATTTTAATATAACTAAATCTCCTCTAATATTCATGAATACAGAAATTCTAACATATTTATGCTATATTGCCGATGAGAGAGCAGCAGTAGTCTCAACAGTTATAACTCACAAAGATGACAACTGTAGTACAATAATGGTGATCTATTGCAGGAAGCGAACGTCAATTGGGCTGCCAGAGCTGTGGTATCAGAATTCACGAAAAACTATTTTATTTAGTGAAGTAAGACGCAGATTGATTTGGATTTCTTGAATTTAAGAATTACAATAACATAATAATCTTAAACAACAACTCGCAATGGCAATAGTAAAGATGAATGTTGCTTCCTGTCACATTTATAGAAGCTGATCAGAATATGTAAGCAACCTGTCCAGTCCAAGTCCAGATAGTTCAGGGTACATAGGTATGGTCAGGGGACACTTCTTTCTGTCTTTCTGTGATTCTTGGAAATGCACTGGAAGGGTCAGAGAGAGGATGGTATTTATATTCTGAATGCTTTAAACATTGACATGCATAACATAATCATATAAATATAGTAAGCAATGAAAATCTTCTGAATATAAAAGTCAGAGGACCAAAATGTACACACTAAATGTAAGTAATTTTATACGACTCTTGTCTCAACTAAAGCATGTATTGACGTTTAAATATACAGCTCATTAGTTTTAGTATCGGTCAATTTACATAATCCCCGGTCCTTTGAAATAGTTTGACCAAAGACATCCATCTGTCTGACTCAAAACATATATCCACGTTAATTGCTATGTTAAGACAAATTGGAGAACGTTCTCCCGAGATACAATGGTGAAATTGCATGAGCAGAGGTCATTACCCAGAAGTGGGTTTTATCAGACAACTTTAGAATGGTTGAAAGGAAATACGATCAGTAAACTTGAAAATTGTAAATGTAACATCAACCCGATGGGATGTGATTGTGTCAATCGAATATGTTCATATATGACAGCCTCAGAATTCTTCAACAATATAAACATGTCTCCTTGAAAAAAGGACGAAACTGACCAAAACCAAAGAAAGTGACAAAATGTTTCCATTTGTTCTTATGGTAATAGCGATCTCTCCTAAACAATTAAGATTTCTGAGGTTAAAACAGCATCTTAAATATCGTCCTATTAACACAACTAAAAGTTAATCAATACAGCTTTACAATTTAACTATACACGTTACAGGCATGGCAACATCCAGTAATATATATTGTGAAACAATGATTCATATTATAGGCTATAATGAAGTGTCAATAGTCAATTGGTTTGATTCTTCATAAAATAATTGTGGGGATATCATTGTTTATAAAAGCATCTATTTTATCATGATCAGTTACTGTGACAAACACACTTTGTGTAGAGAAGAATGTTTATAAAACAAAGAAAACCATGTTCTTGACCTTGACCTTGACAATCATTGGAACAAGGAACTCCTTAACACTTAAGATTTCAGTGGGTCTCGAGTTTAACAACACCTTAAATATTGTGATCAAAACATAGTAACAGTAACAGTAGCAGTTGCAGTAACAGTTGATTTTATTCTTCATAGAATAATTGTGGGGTTGTTATTACATACAACAAAAGACATTCCCTTTAACATTATTTTGTAGTTTTTAATTATTGAGATAATAAATCCAGCAACATTTCAGGGTGCGACACATGTGAAATAGTCATACAATGTACTAATTTCTATTAAGTGCTTAAACTAAATCATTGAGCTGTTATTTTCTTTTCGAAAAGCTACTCAGAGGTTTTCTCCCAACGTCAACTACATGTACCTCCTTTAGAACTGCTTGTGTTAAACTGCTGAAAGATAACAAACTGTTAATCCGATACTGAATAAGTAACTGTGATCAAGTATAGTTGTGGCCTTAAGTTGTTGATGAGGTCTTTGATGTTTTCCTATCATCAAATTTCTTCAGGGGATTAGACTGTTAATTCGGTACTGAATCATTAATTATTATCGCCTATGTAATTGATTTGAGCCTGGTTTTGTCAAATTGGTTGTAATTAACACATAACATATCAGCTGCGTGCCTATGGTTCACCAACCATATATATATATATATATATATATATATATATATATATATATATATATATTTAAAACAGGGTGTTTGTTCAAGAGTACATTCAGTATATATTCAAATGGTAGTTAATGAGAATAACTAAAGCCGATTTCCTCCTGCATGTTTCAACTTTCTCCTCAGGGAGGTTTACATTACAGTGATTATGACGTGACGATTCTGTGACTTTGCAGATTGTGACGTCACTGTTCTGTGATGTCACAGGCGGGGCTTTTAGCTATACTGGCTTAGCTATTAAGGGATGGACATAGTGTTTTAATAACATGCCCTTCTTTAATTTTACGCATAATTGTACTCGCGTTTGCCATTTTATAAAATGGATACATTGTAAATTTGATATCCTTATTGGCAGCGCATGTATCTAAATGTTCTCTCAGTGGAATACATCTTGTCTTGGGGTCCTTGATCTGCTGTTGGTGAACCCGCACTCTGTTCCTTTCAACTACCATTTGATATATATATATCTCAACTCATATCATTTTACAGATACATTAAACAAAACGTGGATTTGTGGAATATTTGTCTTCATCTCCTCGACTCGAAACTGACAAACTTCTTAAAAGTGGAAGGGTAAGAGATTAATTATTCTAAGAGATATAACCATATGAACAGACTGAATTGTTCTTGCATTGATATAATTTGGTAGTGTTTTGTTTCCAAATAATACAGTATTAATATAACCATTGGCATAAACGAAACTACAGTAAAATATCTGTATAGTTGAATATGTAATGAAAGGCTTCTTCTTACGTATGACCATATGAACATCGTTGATTTTGTCAATACATCATTTCAGTTGTTGCATCAATATTGTATGCGACAATTCAGAATCTGATCGTTTCTCAATCCCAAATTCTGAACAATAGCGTGTACGTTTCTCTTATTATTGTCATTATACAATCTATTTGTAAACATTGTGTCGGATTCGGATGTGTAATTGAAGTTAATATCTATTCAACAACAGCATACCGCAAAAAAAATATGTGCATATTCTCGTACTACAATTAGGAGAGGAGCGTGAATGGCATCATAATTTCTTAATTCATAAAATTGTTGAAGACGTGAGTCGTAGGAGGGACCAGCATTGACAATCAACGTCAAATTCTAATCCATGTTTTAAAACAGACACAGTGTGTGCATGATTGTATCGTCTAATGAAGATAAGCCAGTTTCAACATATAATTTTCACAGCACGACAGATAGTTCCCAGTGCATCCAGATAAAACTTTCCAAACAATAACCGCGCTGATTAGTGCACTTGTTTAAACTTGAATTTCAAATGTCAACGAATAGAAGAATAAAGGAACTATGAGAATTCTATAGAATCGTATTATGCCTCTCAAGGAAGTTATACAAAGTCTTCAGACTTCTACGTGTTAATCAATATTCAGGTTGATGGTAACTATACCCTGAAATAGATACTATAACAAGTCGACCAATGATCAGAAATGAGTTATGATCAAAATGACTGACACTAAAACGAAGCTTTAAGTCATGCATTTTTTTAAAACAGGCACAGCAATCAGCAAAATGACTGAAAAACAAATAGTGATTTCAGGATACTGATGAGCAGTTCGAAGGATATGTCTATTCACAGTTGATTAAACAGCTAATGCAGTTGAAGTGGTTATTGCCGTAAATGGTAAGGCACATTGACTTGAGTAATGAATAATGTAATGGTGTAATCAATAAAACAACTGTGTTTCAGAATATTGCATATGGTTCTATTCATATGGCGATGCTTAACTTTCTAACACATCAGGAAACGTCAATTACATCCTATGCAATGCTGACAATTAGTATTCCTTTATTTCTAAATGTGTCAATACTGACAATTAGTCTTCCTCTAATTCCAAATGTTTCAAACTTACAAAACGTTTCACAGGTGATGTGTGCAGTCAGTCAGATCCAGACGTGACCATCAAAGTTCACTAGTGTCATTAATTTCCCTGGAGGGTAGAAGGGTCACTACTATCTATCAAGGACTGATGAACGTAGACCTCAGTTACTTCCAGTAAAGGTGCCGATTTGAGGATAAAGAGGTTTAGAAGACGTTTTAAGTAATCTTCCCTTTCAAATGATGAAACAATTTCCTCTATTTCAATATTTCTGTTTGATATCTGTTTAGCTGTTATCAGATCTAGAAGTTTTTGGAGTTAAATTGTGAAGGGTGTTTACATAGTACTAGTATATCTTCTGATTCTTCAGTTTTCTTATATCTGCATAAATTTCCGATATTATTTGATTGTCCGAATTCTGCCAAATCCGAATCCGATTGGTTAATCTTCACTTTATCCAATATCTTTTTCATTGTTTCACATTCTTTCTTTATCATACCATGTCTTGGTAATTTCCTACAAACTATGGCATACCACCAGCAGTTCTTAATCCAGACTTGACCATCAAAGTCCATTAGTGTTATTTCCTATCCCCTATTCAACTACACTCTACCAAGGACTGATGAATGCAGACTTCAATTACTTCTAGCAAATGTGTCTATTTCAGAAGAAGGTTCACTTCGTGTCATTGTTTAGGATTAGGAGAAAAACGTATGTTTACTGTTTTGTGATTGCAACGTAGTTTTGATTCCTGTTGATATCATTCGGAGCCTGACACAATGCATACCAATGAACCTACGTTGGAATCACACACAATAAAATTGCGTATTTCCACTCTACCATTTATTTACATTTTTGATATTATTTGATGTCGCCCATGCTGCAGTCATTGGGTCACATACTGAATTTATTTGTTTGTGATTCGAGCTTAGATTCCATACCTGTTGATATCATTTGGATGAACATACTCGAATGACTCACAAGAAAACTAAAATAGGTTTATCTCCATTCTACCATGACATGCAGCAGGCATTAGGTCACCCCACACTGAACGCAGCATTTTAATTGGAACTACAACATAGCCCTTGGGGATCATTTTGAAAGTGTTGCCACAAACGATTGCATATTCAAGAGTTACAGAATATCATCCAGTCTGATCGAGGAGGAAGACAAACATTGACTTCGTTACTGTAGCACTGATCGCGAGTCAGATGATGGAATCAAGAACCTCTCGCTGCTTTAATTATGGATATTTCAGCGAAAAACTTCTCTTTATTAGAGTATCTACTGGACCTTGCTACTGATGTAAAGTCAATTGACACAGGTTACATTACTGCTCATGATCGTTTCTATTCATCATCTATATACACCGCACACTTAAAACACGAGTGACATCTGAACATTACCAAAGCCTGTCAACAGATACACGAATCCCAATTGTTTCCATATATATTTCCATCTGCACCTCGTTTTCTTGTCACAATACAGCCAGGATGGTGATATTGGCCAACCCTGAACTGCAGAAAACAGTGGTCTGCTAATGAAAGCTAATATACCTTCAGTTACAACTTTCCCCTATGCATGTTATGAATATGGATATATTCCCAGATGAATCGATGTATATAAGCTGCAACATTGAAGCATACATACACTAAAGGGTAATAAAGTATTATCTTATCTTATCTTAAAATATCTCCAACTCCCCTGGATTCACTTTCTTCCAGCTGTTTCCCAATGAAATGTACGTTTTTATAACTTATTGAACCTATTTCTCCATATTACAATTCAATCTGAAAATTCATGTTTTTATTTTGAAATAAATATTTCAATACAAATTGACAACATTGGTTTTGAAGTTACTGTCTCGTTCTATATCCTCTCCAGACAATAATTAATATCAATGTATAAAACCATGAAGTTCCTTTGCAGCTTTTACACTTTGGTTACTGACAGGAAATAAATAAACAAGAAGTGGAGTATCACAGCCATTGTGCTCACTAAGATTCTTTTGTCATTGAATTTGATTCTATGAGCCACTGAAGTGAACAACAAATAACAAAATAACATCCCATAGTGACATGACTTGATTACACGATTTAGCATCAGATCATTTACACCAACCGGTCTATGGTTCACAGAGCTGTCAATATAGTGTTGTGTAATTACATCTTTATCGATAATGAGCACACACATTAAGTGATTAACTCTGTTAAAAGATTTATTAATTGCTACAATTTTATCAAAAGATCTTTAAAATTCTTTGAAGTTTTCTCATAACCCCCATTACTTGTTTAAGTGCTGTTCGTATTTAATGTCCGCGGGGTGTCAGCAGTTTAACTTGGGACTGAATCACTCATTCTGATTTAATTCTGGAACTAAACACCCAGTGTCTCCTTTACAAGCGGTGGCACACAGTTGGTGGGTTTTCCTCTCAGTTTTAGTTATAACCTCACCAACGCTTAAGTACTGCGTGTGTTTGATTACGCCTAAGGAGGTCAAACAGTTAAATGTACGTACATAATAAAACAAAGGCAACTGTAGCCTGAAGGTCAGATACAACCTATTTATATCTAATAGATATTTCAAAACTATACAGTTATAGAATAATGATGAGGTCAATGTCTGAGAATTCAATATTGACCAAGGACGAAGTAGCATAGCATGACGTCATGCAATAACCATTTGATGTCACTCAAGTCAATACAGATTTTGGTCAGAATCGAGTTGGGAGTCAATATTATTTTCTGGTGCAGTCATGTGATCGTCTCTCAAACAATCAAGTCGCTGGAAAAATATGCTTACATAATAAACAATTTTTAATTTTTTTTATATAAAATAATGATATCGTGAATTCATTGATTAGATAAAAGTGGCATATTCATATATATTTTCTATTCCAATGAGATGTAATTCTCGTTCTGAAATTGGTCAAAATCCTTTAATGACTATTTCATGTATATGGGGTAAGTAAATAAATGAAGTTTCATATTCATGCAAAAACTTAGTATAAGTCTCATTCTTCGGATAATTTTCTTTCTTTGATCATTTTTAGTTGAGTATCCAATATTGAAAATCTATCTCAGAACAACAAATATTGAAAGCTAAAATAGACAATACTGAAGTTATCACATGGTAGAAACAAGGTCCCTCCGTGAGATATAGCCATCGCCCTGTCCGTCTGTCTGTCTGTCCGTTCGTAATCATTAATCAATAATAAGTTCGTTTCCAGGGCAGAACTCTTAAACCATTCATGATATTTTTCTGAAACTTTCCATGTGTATCATATACCAACTGAATTCGTGCCTCTTGATATTTTCAGATTTCTGAAACTTCTAAAAAAAAAATTCGTTTCAAAAGAAACATTTGGAATTGTTTCAGGGATGGGTTTGCTTCCGGAGCAAATCTCCAAAACCCTTCATCATACCTGAAATTTGGCATGTGTATTACACACTAACTGAAGTAGATATACAATAATCTGTCAAAGTTAAACTTAATCTGGGACCGGTGGGATATGTTATCTTCCGACTGGTGTGCTTTTAACTTCCATCACAGTCTATCTGCCCTTTAACAAATAAAGTTCAAAATGCCTCGCAAAAAATATTGGAAGAGGTTGGAGGCAATCAAGAGAGCTCGTGATTTGAATGAAAACAATGTTAAGCCTTTACAACTCGATCCCACACAATCTGTTGAAAATATGTCGATTGAAGTTGAAGATAACTGTGTCGATTTAAGCGGTCACTTTGATGACAGTAACGGAAAAGATAATTTAATTAATAAACTTTCCCTCCGTGGAAGCTACCACCAGGGCGATGTTGAGATCTTCGGCCCGAATTCCGGGAAGCAGTGCTGTGCCAATGCACTCGTGTCAATGATGTACAGCAAGGTGAAACCCTTTAACGAGTGGACAAGTAGTGACCTTGACACAGTTCTCGCCCATGGTGATGAACTTTATGGTAACCTACAGAGGTCGTCAACAATGACTGATGGCTATCTGTTGGTGACGGAGTTGCCAGAATATCTTGATGCGTTTAACACAGCGTTCACACTTGTTCGCGAAGAACCACGTGCTGGTTACATTTGGCCAGGCAATGACATGTTGCAGTTCGGTGACCTAGTTACTCTTGAAAGAGCATTGGATGAAGCTCCAGAAGATCGAGCCTCATGTTTCGTCAATTTTTGTCAGGCAGTGTTTCTGTTGTTCAGTTTGAAGGATGTTATTAACATCTTTGATTCTCACTCACGGAGTCAACAAGGTGTACTGAGTGTTGATGGCACTAGTGTCCTCATTCAGTACCACAGTGTTCGTGCAGTGTATGAACACTGTATCCGTCTAGCCTTATCCATGGGTGCGCATCAAAACACTCTATTTGAGTTGACTCCAGCTTGCGTGAGCTGTGAAAATAGTGCTTCAATTTCAATACCTTTACAAAATCTTAGACCTGGAAAAAAAAATAGAGCCATGGGCTCTGCAGCTCATCAGGCTGTATATACATTAACTAACTCAAATGTCAACTTCTAGGTGAGAGGTACAACACATAGGAAGCACTTTAGGTGGAGAAGATGAAATAGGTCTTAAGGTCCTTACCCCTTTGATCTATCTTTGAGGCCAGAGATAAAATCCCCTACAAATAATGTCACACTTGAAGATTTAATTCATTACTGTTGTTTCCTTTAAATTACCTCCCTTTAAGGAGCACATAAAATCTCTACGTAGTTAATGGAATAGCTTTTCAGGTCATGACGTCCGTGACCTATATGTGAAGTCGCAGGATCACTATATCTACAATTTAGAATCCTCATTGGAGTGTGCACACAACTTTTCAGCTCTCTAGACCTTTTGGGACTGGAGAAGCCGTGACCCCAATTGAGGTCACGGGGTCAGCAAATCTACAATTTAGAATCAACCATTGACCAGGGAGTCTGCACACAACTTGTCAGCTCTCTAGACCTTTAGGAACTGGAGAAGAAGATGAAAATAGGTTTTTGAGGATGTGACCCCTGTGACCCAATTTGGGGTCACGGGGTCACGAAATCTACAATTTAGTATCCCACAACTTTTCAGCTCTCTAGACCTTTTGGAACTGGAGAAGATGATGACATTTTTTTTTAAAGGATGTTACTCCTGTGACCCCATTTGGGGTCACGGGGTCACGAAATCTAAATTTAGTATCCCCATTGGCCAAGGAGTGTGCACACAACTTTTCAGCTCTCTAGACCTTTTGGAACCGGAGAAGAAGATGAAAATAGGTTTTTAAGGATGTGACCACATTTGGGGTCATGGGGTCACGAAATCTACAATTTAGAATCCCCATTGGCCAAAGAGTCTGTACACGTGACAACTTTTCAGCTCCCTTGACCTTTTGGAACTGGAGAAGAAGATGAAAATAGGTTTTTAAGGATGTGACCCCTGTGACCCCATGAAATCTACAATTTAGAATCCCCATTGGCCAAGGAGTATGCACATAGAATTTCAGCTCTGTGGAGTCATTGGTTCTGGAGAAGAAGTCGAAAAAGTGAAACGTTTACATACGGACGCCGGACACCATGCCATGCCATAAGCCCATCGGGCCTTTCAGGCCTGATGAGCTAAAAATCACATTCAGAAAGCGTGTTAATGTTATGAAAACGAAGCTTGACAAATCCAGTGATACCTGTTTGTCCATTGATCAATCCTGTGCCTCAAATACCAGTTATTCTGAACAAGATGATCAAGTAGATGGTCAAGTTACGTGTAATAGGTTGCTTTCAATAAATAAAAGGAAAAGATCACTTGCGGTTACACATGCTATGCAACGAGAAAGAATGACAGAAATAAGGAAGAAAAGGAAGCTTGATTCTGATGGTACTGACCGTGAATCTCGAAGTTAAAAAGCTTCCGAAAAATATGTATCGAATGAGGAATATTGGTAAGCAGAATGTAATGCACATAGAGAATCCGTGAAATCTGCAAGTGTTGCCAAATATAAAGCTAATGAAGAATTTAGAAATTCTGTCAAGAGTGCTAGCAGAAATGTATTAATGTAATAACTCGATTAAAAAAGTTGATAGCTGAAGCCTGAAGGCCCGGAATATGTCAGTTCTGTATGTAATCGAAGATTATTTTAGAACCAGTTGTCAAATGCTCCAAAATTAATTATAAGGCTTCACACTTGGCGAATATTTGCATTACAGACAATTATCTTCATGAATTTAATGACGGATGCAACAATCCGTGCGAAATATCTGCAGGACCAGCAGGCAAATCTTGGATCTGTCATACATGCGACAGGAAGTTGAAGTCTGGCAAGTCACCACCAGAAGCTCTCGTAACTAACTGGACTCTGCAGGACATTCCACCTGTAATTAAACAGTTGAATACTTTAGAAGAACATCTTGTATCTGTGAATATTCCTTTCATGAAAATTATTGCATTGCCCGAAGGTGGTCAGAATGGTGTACACGGCCCGACCGTGTGTGTACCATCTAATGTGAAGAAGACTGTTTCCGTTTTACCAAGATCTGAATCAAATGATGATCCGATCCGAAAACGGAATTGTCTTTTTAAGGTCACCATGAGTATAAATTTGTGAATGCACAGCATATCAGAGAGGCCCTGTCCTATTTGACAGCTAATAACATTTACTACCTTCACCTTCCATGATGCCTGGATCAACCTGACATGGAAGGTAATGATGTGGTAGTAGAATGTGAAGCTCCAACCTCACAATCTGACTCTACTCAATCTTAAACTTCTGCTTCTGAAGCAGATCCTCCACTGGGGGAGGAAAATGGAGTATTGCTTGATACATGTCTCCAACCAGTGGATATTGGACAACATCTTCTCGACAATAACTTCGACAATGTCATAAATATTTCCCCATGTGAAGGAGCAGCACCAACCCCTATTTCTTCTGATGAAACTAATGAGGCCAAATGCTTCCCAGTGTTGTTTCCAAAAGGTTCGCCAACGTTTCACGACCAAAGGGAAAACAGGTTAACATTGGGGAGATATATCAATACAAGACTCCTGCATGCTGACAAACGGTTTACGAACAAAACAGATTGTATATTTTACGCCCAATATTTGTCAGAGTTGGAACAAGTAAAATCTAACATGTCTATCTCTTTGAGGAAGGGTATGGCGGGTGTAGGGAAAACGTGTCCTTTAAAAATCTACAGATTCCTTAACTGATTTATTGCAACATGATGAAGGTTACAAGTTTTTTAAACCGATTCGTGGGACCCCTTCATTTTGGCAGGCAGTTCAAAAAGATATATTCGCCATGATCTCAGACAATTGGGGATTCCGACTTGGTTCTGCTCCTTCTCATCTGCCGAATTTAGATGGACATAGATTATTGATTGCATTCTTCGTGAATCTGGTGACAACAGACGTTGACTGTGCGATTTTTAGGAGAAATCCTGTAACTGCAGCAAGAATGTTTAATGAACGATTTCATTGTTTCCTAAATGAAGTTATCATGTCTCCTGCAGCCCCGATCGGTAAGGTAATAGATTATTTTTATCGTGTCGAGTTTCAACAACGTGGATCACCTCATACACAATGTTTGTTTTGGATTGAAAAATGCGGCTAAAATTTCTAGAGATTCCGATAAAAGTGTTGCTGAATTTGTAGACACATTTGTTTCATGCGAGCTGCCTGATGTTGATGATGAACTTTACTCAATTGTTGCCAGTGTCCAGAAACACAGCAAAAGGCATTCGAAAACATGCAGGAAAACTGGCAAAAATTGTAGATTCAATTTTCCAAGACCACCTTCATGTGATACATTTGTTTGTCATACAACACCGGAACAAACTAAAACAGTTGATGATTTGCCAAACACAGAGGACACATAAAATGTCTGGTAAAACTGCAGAAAATGTTTAAACTAAAACAGTTGATGATTTGCCAAACACAGAGGACACATACAATGTCTGGTAAAACTGCAGAAAATGTTTTGAAAAGTATTTGGGATGAGATCAACGATGATGACAAGATGTATGAATCGAGTGATGAATTGTTTGAAGCTCTTCATACATCCCAATCACTTTTTCAAGAAGCTTGGGAAAGAAAACAAGTGTTGTGCTGCAAAGACGAGCAAGTGATATTTGGATAAACCAATACAATCCACATTTATTAAAATGTTGGAATGCCAACATGGACATCCAATATGTCGTAGATGCATATTCTTGCGTTGTCTGGATAATTTCGTTCGTATTAGCAAAGCTGAACGAGAAATGGGCTTGGTATTAAGTCAAACTGAAAAGGAAGCTCGTAGTGAAGAGAATAGCAATGCGAGAGAGGCACTTAAAAAATGGATTTGCATAACAGAGAACTTAGTGCATAGGAAGCTGTATTTAGGGTTTGTAATTTACTCTTGAAGCAATCCTCTCGTAAAGTCAAGTTTATTCCTGTGGGTACAGAACATGTTCGCTTGAGCCTGCCAAGCCAGACCATAAACCAGAAATTTGCTTCTGGTGACATCAATGAAGATGACATGTGGGCCAGCTATCCACGATTTTCAAAAAGTAAAAATTCCGAAAAATACTACCAAAGCATTCTGCAATTGTTTTTACCTTACAGGTTTAATGCGCAATTCAAACCTTCAAACTTTGAGTCTTTTGAAACATTCTATTCTCTTGGGCTGTGAAAATTCGCGATGTGCTTAAATCGGTCAAGGTCATTGTTGATGAAAATCGAAACAAGTTTGAAAGGATTCTGATGAGCTTGGAATCGCTGAAACGGTTTTACAAAATGTTTGTTCTCTTGAAGAATCTGTCCTGAAACTGAACTTGAACAACATGAATGTGAAGAGTGATCAGTTGAACCCGTGCGAGACCATAATGAAATTACGACGTCATCAACTATTGTGGAAACTTTGTTACCAAAAAGTGATGCTCACAAACTTATGCAGTCATTAAACGCAGAGCAAAGAACTATTTTCTACAAGGTCAGACAATGGGCCCTCCAGAAACGGAATGGAAAAGACCCAAATGCATTTCACTTGTGTCTCCATAGTCCTGGTGGGACTGGAAAGTCTCTGCTGATAAAGGCAATCGATCAATTATGAATGCAACAGACTTCTTGCTACTCTTCGTGAAAATCCGGATGATATTTCGGTTCTACTTACTGCACAAACGATTCACAGCGCCCTTTCCATTGGCATCGATGCATTTTTAGCTCATCTGGCCTGAAATGCCCGCCGATGGGCTTATGGCATGGCATGGTGTCTGGCGTCCGTCCATCTGTAAACTTTTCGCATTTTCATCTTCTTCTCCAGAACCACTTGGTCTAAGGAGCTGTGTACTGTGTACATACTCCTTGGCTAATGGGGATTCTAAATTGTAGATTTCGTGACCCCGTGACCCAAATGGGGTCACAGGGGTCACATCCTTAAAAACTATTATCATCTTCTTCTCCAGTTCCAAAAGGTCTAGAGAGCTGAACAGTTGTGTGACGACTCCTTGGCCAATGGGGATTCTAAATTGTAGATCTCGTAACCCCGTGACCCCAAATGGGGTCCCAGGGGTAGGGGTGCGCAATATAACCGGTTTACCGGTATTAACCGGTTCAAACATGAGATCGGTACGTATTGCGATACGCTTGTTGAAAACCGGTTTTTTATAAGCATTCGGAAAAGTTTGTTTCAGTCGGAAATCTTCGTGTATTTCCGTTTTTCACAACGGAAGTCATGCGTTTGTTTCAACATGGCTACAGCAGACGACACGAGAGAGTTTATTTTCGTGCCTAATAGTAAGGCTAAGGCCACAGTGTGGAAAGATTTTGGTTTTAAGAAATTTGTATCAGATGGACATATTGACAAGAGCATTGCCGTCTGTAAACTTTGCAAAGGCGAAGTTAAATTCTCAGGCGGGACAACCAATTTAATCTCCCTAAGTCATTGCAAGTTTGAAATGTGCAGAACAGGTAAATAAATAATGATATTAATTAATGAATTGATATATGATAAAATAACTATATTACTAATTTACTATCCCAGTTAGTTTGTTAAAAAAAAACCATTTCATTTGGGAAATAATTTAGTAAATTTACATTATGTAATTGTTAAAGCTCGTAGTTTTCCGAGGTACCAAAATCAAATGTACTCATTCCGTATGCTTTCTTAGAATGCATGAGAGCGGTACTAATTTCCTGGAAAGGTGTGTTTGTGTGACATGTTTAGCAATATGTTAAAAAACAGAAGATATATATTTTTTTAACAGAAGCTTCAATGGATTGGTCAGAAACAAGACAAATCAGATATTAAGTTAGGTTTATAAATTAGCAGAATATGCCAGAATATTATTTCCAAAATAGTTTTATTTTGTCATTTGAAGGAGCTTAGTTTCACGACCATATGCATGAAAACATTTGAGCGAACACCACCATTTTATCGATCGTATCTGGGTTATGTGTTGATGTCAGATTTGTTACTGCAGCTAATAGCTAATGTATTAATGTAAGCAGTGACATACACACTATCTTGAATATCTTGATCAATCCTAAATTGAAATAAGTCTTGATTTTTTCGTAATATCTACATCTTAATTCTTTCTTATTTGCTTGAAATATACTTCATTTCCAGGTATTATTTAATGACAAATCTTGAAATCTGTGAATGTTTTTCATTTTTCATGGTTTTATTAAAAAAATAACAAGAATTGAATTTTTTTTTTGTTATTTCATCATTTAAGAATCAAAAGTTAACTCATAAGGTGAATTTTTGGCAGGTTTCTATGCGAAAAAACATCTTGCAATATATTGCAATGCGTATCGCAATACTAGTGTGCATATCGCAGTATATCGCAATATGAAAAATTCCTGCAATACCCACCCCTACCCAGGGGTCACATCGTTATAAACCTATTTCATCTTCTTCTCCAGCTCAAAAAGGTCTAGAGAGCTGAAAAGTTGTGAGCAGACTCCTTGGCCCATGGGGATTCTAAATTGTAGATTTCGTGACCCCGTTACCCAAAATGAGGTCACAAGGGTCACAACCTTAAAAACCTATTTTTATCTTCTTCTCCAGTTCCAAAAGGTCTAGAGAGCTGAAAAGTAGTGTGCAGACTCCTTGGCTAATGGGAATACTAAAATGTAGATTCTGTGACCCCAAATAAGGTCTCAGGGGTCACAACCCTAAGAAAAGCTATAGAACAAGCTGAGAAAATTTATTATAACAATCGAAATCCTGATGAGCTACAGAGCCCATGGCTCTAATTTTCACGAAATAGGAATGTAGACAAATTCAATTTTAAGAAACTACATGTAGTATGTGCTGATGTTTGAACTATTCAAGCTGAAGATATTTTCAAAAAAAAGACTGGTGTGTCAGTAAAGAAATCAAGATGTGGATCGTTTGCTCTTCCAAAGACTCTTCATATTGGAGTTGGTGCCAGAGTCCTGTTGACCAGGAATATTGATACAGCTGATGGCCTTGTCAATGGAGTCTTTGGTTCAGTTGTGCATCTACAGAAGAAAGTGAATACAGAAACATTGGAGACCATTTTTGTTTTATTTGATGACTCAAAAGTAGGGGAGAAAAAGGTTTTCGCTAAAATCTGTCCAAGGTCAAGGTCACAGCGAGGTCACAACTTAAGCATGCAGTTGTGAACATGCCTTATCTTAACTATTAACACTTTGAATCATTACATGATTGTCATACACAATGTAAAGCTATCATTGACTGTGTGACCTTGAAGATCAAAGGTCAAGGTCACGAGATATGGTCATTGTGACCAGTTCTGAAATCTCTAAATAACCTTTTTATCCCACCGGTATGTAATACCGTGGGATATAGTCATCGCCCCGTCCGTCTGTCCGTCCGTAATCATTTCGTTTCCGGAGCAGAACTCGAAAACCATTCATGATATCTTTCTGAAACTTTGCATGTGTATTACCCACCAACTGAAGTGGTGCCTTTTGATATTTTCAGATTTCTGAAATTTTTTTTTTTTTCGTTTCCATAGAAACATGTTGAAGTTGGACTTTGTTCAGAGACAGGTTCGTTTCCGGAGCACAGCTCCAAAACCGTTCATCATATCTTCCTGAAACTTTGCATGTGTATTACCCACTAACTGAAGTGGTGCCTTTTGATATTTTCAGATTTCTGAAAATTTTATTTTTTTTCGTTTCCATAGAAACGTGTTGAAGTTGGACTTTGTTCAGAGACAGGTTCGTGTACTTTTTATCCCACCGGTATGTAATACCGTGGGATATAGTCATCGCCCCGTCCGTCTGTCCGTCCGTCCGTCTGTCCGTCTGTCCGTCCGTAATCATTTCGTTTCCGGAGCAGAACTCGAAAACCATTCATGATATCTTTCTGAAACTTTGCATGTGTATTACCCACCAACTGAAGTGGTGCCTTTTGATATTTTCAGATTTCTGAAATTTTTTTTTTTTCGTTTCCATAGAAACATGTTGAAGTTGGACTTTGTTCAGAGACAGGTTCGTTTCCGGAGCACAGCTCCAAAACCGTTCATCATATCTTCCCGAAACTTTGCATGTGTATTACCCACTAACTGAAGTGGTGCCTTTTGATATTTTCAGATTTCTGAAAATTTTATTTTTTTTCGTTTCCATAGAAACATGTTGAAGTTGGACTTTGTTCAGAGACAGGTTCGTTTCCGGAGCACAGCTCCAAAACCGTTCATCATATCTTCCTGAAACTTTGCATGTGTATTACCCATCAACTGAAGTGGTGCCTTTTGACATTTTCAGATTTCTGAATTTTTTTTTTTTTTCGTTTCCATAGAAACATGTTGAAGTTGGACTTTGTTCAGAGACAGGTTCGTTTCCAGAGCACATGAATATGCCTTATGTTAACGATGAACACTTTGAGTCATTGCATGATTGTTATGCACAATGCAAAGTAATCATTGACGGTGTGACCGTGAAGGTCAAGGTCATGAGATATTGGTTAAGGCCATGTTAATCCTTTTTATCCCATTTTATTTATGCTGAGGAGAAGGCGGAACAGGGAAAGACGAGACCCAAAGTTTCGGAGCTGCTCTGCTTTTGCGGTGTCCGCAAACGCTCATCTAGTTAGTAGATGCAGTTGCGGCTTGTTGGTGATTGGAGATTTCAACGACAATATAAGGACATTGTCATCTGTTTCGGCCTTACACAGCATGTTTCACAGGCAACTACTGAAGATGACACCGTCGTAGATCACGTATATGTTGAGAACAATTCTGTCAACATTGTGCCTACATTTTACAGCCATCATGAAGCTGTTCAAGTGAACATTTTGATAGGTTGAGCTGAGGTTTTTAGTTCACATTTTTTAGAGCTTCAGGTATTGGATTTTCTGACCCAGAACGGATTACATCTTTCTGTAGGTTGATTTTGAGATGATGTATATGGTCAGTCTTGAATCTTGATGATTGATTTCATGCATCTACCGTCAGATCGTATGTGTGGCCTCGTACCACGTGGCCTTGTGTGGAATTATGTGTAAATCATGGTTACTGGACAAATAATGAAAAAGTAAATTCGAAAAATGATGTAAATTTTATAGTTTTAGTTTCTTATGTGACGTGGTTGCAAGAGAGGGAATGTAAGATCGTACCTGTGGTCTCTCACCACGCGACCTCGTGTGAAAGTATGTGTAAATCGTGGTTACCGAACAAAAAACTCAAAAAGTAAATTAGATAAAAATTACGTTTATATAGTTTTAGTTTCTTACGTGATGTGGTTGCAAGAGAGGAAATGTAAGATTGTATGTGTGGCCTCGTACCACGTGGCCTTGTGTGAAAGTATGTGGAAATCGTAGTTACCGGACAAATAATGAAAAAGTAAATTGGAAAACAAGATATAAATTTTGTAGTTTTAATTAGCAGCACCGACTAAGTCGGAGCTGCTATCAGTTTTTGTGAAGTTTCCATCGCCGCCGCCGCCGCCGCGTTTTGTATTGGCTATAACTTTTTTCCAATAAGGTTTTGAGAACTCATATACATAACTTCTTACTAATACCCCTGGGGAATTTTTTTGACATGTTCACATTCAAGGTCAAAGGTCAAGGTCACGAGTTCTGAAATCGCTAAAAAAATCCTTGTAAACACGATAACTTGAAAAATATTTGTGCTATCAGGCTGTTATTTGGTGTATATCAACTATGGAGAAAGGCCAAGATTAGAAAAGGTTTTCACAAACATCCGTCAAAGGTCAAGGTCATAGCGAGGTCACAACTTAAGCATGCTTTTGCGAAAATGTCTTATTTCAACTATTAACACTTTGAATCATTACATGATTGTGATAAGACCTTATCGGAAAAAAGTTATAGCCAATACAAAACGCGCCGGCGGCGGCGGCGATGGAAACTTCACAAAAACTGATAGCAGCTCCGACTTAGTCGGAGCTGCTAATTAAAACTACAAAATTTATATCTTGTTTTCCAATTTACTTTTTCATTATTTGTCCGGTAACTACGATTTCCACATACTTTCACACAAGGCCACGTGGTACGAGGCCACACATACAATCTTACATTTCCTCTCTTGCAACCACATCACGTAAGAAACTAAAACTATAAAAAATACACCATGAAAAGTGATCACTGATTGTGTGACCTTGAATTTTTAAGGTCAAGGTCACGACATAGGGCCATGGTCACCAGTTCTGAAATCACTAAATAATAACTTCTTACTTATGTCCCTGGGGAATGATTTTGACATGTTCATATTCAAGGTCAAAGGTCAAGGTCACGAGTTCTGAAATCGCTAAAAAAAATCCTTGTAAACACGATAACTTCAAACTTGTTTGTGCTATTAGGCTCTTATTTGGTATATATGAACTATGGAGAAAGACCAAGATTTGTAAACGTTTTCGCTAACATCTGTCAAAGGTCAAGGTCACAGTGAGGTCAAAACTTAAGCATGCTTTTGTGAATATGCCATATTTTAACTATGAACACTTTGAGTCATTGCATGATTGTTATACGCGATGAAAAGTGATCATTGATGGTCAAGGTCATGAGATATTGGTTAAAGCCACGTTAATCCTTGGATAAAATTTTGAGAGAAGAAATAGGTTTTAAGAACAAACTTGTGAAAAGTGACCCCACTGATGATAAGTAATAACTCGAATAATGAACAAATTTTTGTTAAAAAGAATTCCCATTTTATTGATGCTGACGAGAAGGCGGAACAGGGAAAGGCGAGACCCTAAGTGTCGGAGCTGCTCTGCTTTTGCGGTGTCCCGCAAACGCTAATCCAGTTTCTTGTGTGGTTGCACATGAACTGTCTAAACTGCAGCTTTTTCATTGATTATAGTTTGAGTGTATACATGTTGGACTCCTTCAATCAAGATGACTTGGCACCACGCCTGTCTGGCCTGCAGCATTTTCATTGAATATCTTTTGTGTGTATAATTGTTGGACTCTTGCAATCTTTTTCATTGATTATAGTTTGAGTGTATACATGTTGGACTCCTGCAATCAAGATGACTTGGCACCACGCCTGTCTGGCCTGCAGCATTTTCATTGAATATCTTTTGTGTGTATAATTGTTGGACTCTTGCAATCAAGATGACTTGGCACTACGCCTGTCTGTCTTGCCTGCAGCTTTTTAGCTCATCAGGCCTGAAAGGCCCGATCGGCTTATGGCTTATAGCATGACATGGCGTCCGGCCGTAACCTTTTCGCAAGTGATCTTTTCCTTTTATTTATTAAAAGCAACCTATTACACGTAACTTGACCATCTACTTGATCATCTTGTTCAGAATAACTGGTATTTGAGGCACAGGATTGATCAATGGACAAAAAGGTATCACTGGATTTGTCAAGCTTCGTTTTCATAACATTAACACGCTTTCTGAATGTGATTTTTAGCTCATCAGGCCTGAAAGGCCCGATGGGCTTATGGCATGGCATGGTGTCCGGCGTCCGTATGTAAACGTTTCACTTTTTCGACTTCTTCTCCAGAACCAATGACTCCACAGAGCTAAAATGTTATGTGCAGACTCCTTAGCCAATTGGGATTCTAAATTGTAGATTTCGTGACCCCATGACCCCAAATGGGGTCACCGGGGTCGGATCCTTTAAAACCTAATTTTATCTTCTTCTCCAGTTCCAAAAGGTCTAGAGAGCTGAAAAGTTGTGTGCAGACTCCTTGGCTAATGGCGATTCTAAATTGTAGATTTCGTGACTCAATGACCTCAAATGGGGTAACAGGGGTCACAACCCCAAAAACCTATTTTCATCTTCTTCTCCAGTTCCAAATGGTCTAGAGAGCTGAAACGTTGTGTGCAGACTTCTTGGCTAATGTGGATTCTAAATTGTAGATTTCATGACCCTGTGACCTCAAATGGGGTCACAGGGGTCACATCCTTAAAAACCTATTTCATCTTCTCCAGAACCACTTGCTCTTCGGAGCTGAAAAGGTGTGTGCAGACTCCTTGGCTAATAGGTATTCTAAATTAATAATTTCATGACCCCATGACCTCAAATGGGGTCACAGGGGTCACAACCTTAAAAACCTATTTTCATCTTCTTCCAAAAGGCTTTGAGAGCTGAAAAGTTGTGTGCAGACTCCTTGGCCAATTGGGGTTCTAAATTGTAGATTTGTGTGACCCCAAATGGGGTCACAGAGGTCATGACCTGAAAAGCTATTTTCATTTTCAGATTTTATGTGCTCTTCAAAGGGAGGTAATTAAACCAATGTTCAAGTGTGTCTTTATTTGAAGGGGATTTAATATCTGGCCCCAGGTCAGAGGGGTAAGGACCTATTTCATCTGCTGCATTTAAAGTGCTTCCTATCTGTTGTACCTCTCACCATGAAGTTGACATTTTGAATTAGTTAATGTATAATGCCTGATGAGCTACAGAGCCAGTGGCTCTATTTTTCATTGAAAATCTTTTGTGTGTATAATTGTTGGACTCCAGCAATCAAGATGACTTTGCACTACGCCTGTCTTGCCTGCAGCTTTTTCATTGAATATCGTTTGTGTGTATGTGTTGGACTCCTGCAATCAAGATGCCTTGGCACTACGCCTGTCTTGACTGCAGCATTTTCATTGAATATATTTTGTGTGTATAATTAATTGTTTGACTCCTGCAATCAAGATGACTTTGCACTACGCCTGTCTTGCCTGCAGCTTTTTCATTGAATATCGTTTGTGTGTATGTGTTGGACTCCTGCAATCAAGATGCCTTGGCACTACGCCTGTCTTGACTGCAGCATTTTCATTGAATATATTTTGTGTGTATAATTAATTGTTGGACTCCTGCAATCAAGATGACTTGGCACTACGCATGTCTTGAATGCAGTTTTTTTAATGGAATATATATTGTTTGTATAAATGTTGGACTCCTGCAATCAAAATGATATGGCACTATGCCTGTCATGAATGCAGTTTTTTTCATTGAATATCTTTTGTGTATAAATGTTGGACTCCTGCAATCCTCCCGTGGTCTTGAATTCATTTTTGTTTTTGTCCCCAGCTGCAACGCGGAACGGGGGACTATGAATTCCGTACGTACGTCACATTTCTTGGATATCTTATGAAGCGTTGCATCCAAACTGACACCGACCTTAGCCTTATTTTCAAGGTCACACTTTAACTTGTTATCTTGTTAACGCGATATATATTGACCGGTTGCACTCAAAGTCTTCAAACTTGATGTCAGTCTACACTGGGTAATGACGCAGACACCAGCGGATTTGAACTCTTGTTAACGCGATATCTCATGAAACATTGCATCCAAAGTCTTCAAATAAGTTGTCAGCCTACATTGGGGAAAGGCACAGACACCAGTTGATTTTGGTGACCTTGACCTTATTTTAAGGTCACCGCGACACTTTGACCACTCTTTGAACTCTTGTTAACGCGATATCTCATGAAATAGTGCATCCAAAGTGTTCAAATAAGTTGTCAGCCTACATTGGAGAAAGACACAGACACCAGTTGATTTTGGTGACCTTGACCTTAATTTAAGGTCATCGCGACACTTTGACCACTTTTCTAACTCTTGTTAACGCGATATATTTTGACCGTTTGCACTCAAGGTCTTCAAACTTGATGTCAGTCTACACTGGGGGATGACGCAGACACCAGCGGATTTTGGTGACCTTGACCTTATTTTCACAGTATACAACACTTTGACCACTTTACCAACTCTTGTTATCACCATTTATTATGACCGGTTGGACCCAAAGTTTTCAAAATAGGTGTCAGTCTACATTGGGCGAAGACGCAGACACCAGTCAATTGTGGTGACCGTGACCTTTTTTCAAGGTCACCGCGACACTTTGACCACTTTTCAAACTCTTGCTTACGGGATATATCATGACCGGTGGGACCAAATGTTATCAAATTTGGTGTCAGTCTAAATTTGAGGATGACACACACACCAGTACATTTTGGTGACATTGACCTTGTTTTCAAGGTCACCACAACACTTTGACCACTTTTAGAACTCGTATTAACACGATATATCATGAACCCAAGCACCCAAAGTCTTAAAATTTGCTGATCATCATGGCACTTTTTACCAGTAATGCAATATATATATTAGCTCCAATGATGTGTCTTACTAACTCAATGCCACTGGCGGGGGACATTGCCATGTTAGTGGCAAACACTTGGACACCTGCAATCAAGATGACTTGGCACTATGCCTGTCTTGAATGCACCTTTTTGTTTCATCGAATATCTCGTGTGTATATTAATGTAAGACTCCTATAATCAAGAAGACTTTGAATTCTTGATAGCATTTTCTTTTATTTCATATCTCATGTGTATAAATGTTGGACTCTTGCAAACTATTGTTTCGATATATATAAACAAATCCTTATAATATAAAATACTTCAATATTGTGTGATAATTAACCTTTGCTGTTGTTTGTACATTTTGTGAATTAATAACCTGAATGAACACATTTACAAAAACTTGCATTTCCTTAAAGATTTCCTTCATATGACCCAGTACCTTATTGTGATTTGGAGGTTTGTGTATCTCTGTATCCCCAAGAGCTATGTCAGCGGGATCATTAATGTTTCAAGCAGGTGCAAACAAGCTGAACCGGTCAAAAGGTCAAAACTTTTTTCTTTCCTCCTCCATCCCTTATTAAATTAACTTAACACGGGAAAAATCTTCAAAATGCACATACAGATAAGATGGTATGACAAATTCATGTTGAATAAAGTAGTTTGGACAGAACAATATTGCTGACATACTCCGATCAAACATGGGGGTCGAAGGTCAAGCAGAAGTCTTGAAGACCTAAGTATTGACGCGTCAATCCTAGTTATTATTATTATTATTATTATTATTATTATTATTATTATTATTACTATTGATATCTCTGTGAAAACCTAGGTCCAGCTGATCTGAGGTCCAACTGATGTGTAATGTCAAACCTAGTGAGAGGAAATATAATAAGATTTTACTCAAAACTGTGTCATTTTTTGTAGGCTTACCTGAAACACGTTATATAACTGATAATCAAGATGTCATTTCTGAAGTCAATATCTGTCAGTTTATAAATGCAGTCTGTCATCCCCACCCCAGACCAAAAATTTAACGGAGCCTTCTTCAGTTCTTTAATGTTGGCCAGTCTTGTTGCCTCAGCTTTGAAATTAAGTATTGTTAAGGTCTCCTTTTTTATTTTCGTTCCTATCAAATATTTATAAGTAAAATAGCAGTTAAAACATATTTTTAGGGACTATATGTTGTCTAATCAGCGTCATTGTGAGGGATTGTGTACTCTGCACTACTTTCCAAGTGCAAAAGGTCATTAATTTCGATTTAAACTCTGTTTACACGACGAGCATTTGCATGGGTAAATTGTTATATATATGCTAACTTGCTCACAAGAGCAAATCTCGCCGTATAAACGCATTTTCATATATGCACATTTTACTTCCCTAAGCAAAGTGGCACCTAGTCAAGGGCAGGTGCAAATGTTTACTACCGTGAGTAAATATGGTATTTTAACTATTCTAGTAACAAATCGTCGTATACAGACATAGTGACTTCACACAGGTTGAGAAAATATATTAGAGAACTTAAGAAACTATTAGTATTGGTTTTCAAATTCTCTGTAAAGGATAATCTCATTATTGCACGTGATGACCTTCAAATTCCACCTGACTATCTTATTGTCATTACAATTAGGGTGATATAGTCAAATTAATGTTGACATATATAAGTTATATTGAGTTTACATCTAATAAATATGAATTGGCATGTTGGAATTCACATGAACAAATTTGCATAATATATATGCTACACAGAAAAGTTAATGTATTTCTTACTGTAAACTTTAGAAGTTCAATTGATGTGTATAACTATCTTTCTTATTCAGTATATGCCTTCAACCTTCAATGTTGACAAGATCTGTTCATTGAGTTAACATTGAACATCTGTATACAACATATGCTTTGTCATTTTTGGCTTGACCTGTGAACTTTATTAACGTAAATTGATTTGAAAATATAACCACATCTAATCAAGTTTAATTTAATTGTCCTATTCACAAACAAATACGCCATATTCCACCAATGGTCGAAGTTCTCCCACCATAAATCTCGAACCCCCATCTTACATCTTTGGATTTAGATTTCAAATCTTTATGAGAGTTCAACAATGGAATGAGATATACATGGACTATCCTGCTGTTGCAACTGTTTGGGGTTCACTTATTTAGATGGTGGAGTTGGAGTCGATATAGAATTTTGAAGAAGAGTCTAACTTAGCTGAACAATCTCCTTGGTGTACCATCATCAAAGGCTTCTTTGGAAAATCAATAAACAGTTGTAGTTCAATATCAGATAACACGGCGTGAAACGAGATATGATATCATTAACTCTCTCATCCATTGATCTAATAACACTAAATGGCTTCATTAAGAGAAGATTTATGAACCAACATCATGAGCTGCTTACAGAACACTGATAGCGGTAGTTGCATTCTACTGGTCGAGTAAGTTAATAAGGTCTATTCAATACTCAAATATGTGTCTGTAAATGTTGGAAGTCACAATAGGATCTTGACAAACATGTTTCAAATACACGAAAAGTATATATGAGCAATATGATGGTTTGCAATTTTACAAACTACGAACTTCCATAACGAAGGAATTCCATGATGTAGTTACAGATGTATTCCAAAGGATTGATCACTTTTGTTTTGACAGTTTACATATCACTGTGACATACATAACAACACACTACTGTGACTTATATCACAACACATTGCTATGGTATATATAACAACGCTTTGCTATGGTATATACAACAACACATTGGTATGCGCTACGTCATATATAACAGCATATTGCTTAGACTAAATAAAAAAAAATTCTCCGGCATCACTGCATTACTTTAATTTGGGCGAGTGACAGTTTTTTGTTTTCATTTTAAAAACTAGATTAAAAATTACTCCTCCCTTTTCATTATTGTTTTCCCCAAAAAGAAGAAAAAGAAAGCTCTACTGCCATCGTCACTTTTGAATAAAATGTTTTTAAGTTTTTAACGCAGCCTTAGTGCGATAACACGCATAGTGATATGAATTCTTTGAATTTTGAAATGACAATACCAGAAAAAAAACTAAAACTACAGCTTGCAATGACAGTGATAAAGATGAAACGTTCCGGCATCACCTGGTACACGAGTCAGCTGATGTTACTGATGCTATACAGAAGCATATACAGCTGATCAGAATATGTAAACCTTTAAAAAAACTGGCGTTCGATGATAAGTCCGCTGCAATTGCCTCACGCCTCAAAGAATTTATTCCTGATATAATAAACGAAACTCAAACTGGTTTTAAAGAACAGAATTATAGGGGATAATACAAGGATTTTTTATTATTTAATGCATTAATGTGAAGCCGGGCTTTTGGTTGCGATCGATTTTGAAAAAGCTTTTGACACAGTAGAGTGGGACTTTATAGATAACATTTTGGAAGCGTATAACTTCGGCCCCATACTCAGGAGTTGGGTTAAACTTTCTCAAAAAGATAGCTGAAGCTCTGTAATCAATTCGGGTACTTTTTCTAATTTCTTTAATCTAGGACGCCTGGACGCGGATGCCGACAAGGTGACCCAGTGGCCCCTTACCTTGTTGTTGCATGTGTCGAATCATTAGCTTTTGCAATTAGAACAAACTAAAACATCAAGGGCATCAAAACCAAAGGCATGGAATACCTTATGTTTCAATACGCGGATGGTACGAACTTTAGTCTTGATGGATCAGAAAAGGGATTATCAGAACTCATTTATGTCATGAAAAGTTTGCTATTGACTCTGGTTTAAACCAGACAGAACCATTGCTATTAGTTTGGCTCCAAGAGAAATTCTAATGAACAACTTTGTCCACACATTCACCTTCGCTGGTCGAAAGAATCATTCACAATTCTTGGGATAACATTCTCTACCAACTTAAACGAAATGGGAACATGAAGATTTTCTGGATAACAACTTCTTTAATGTGAAAATACACGACGTTTCGGAGTACATACTCACTCCTTCATCAGGTGGAATGTTAATTGAAATGATTTCAGAAAATGATTGATATGATATCCTTCTGTAATTATATGAAGATCAAATGGATAAAGAGACTTTTCGCAGGAAAATAATTATGGCAGAAGTTAGCATTTGAATCATTATCACCCTTTGGAGACATTGATTTATTTAACTTTCGACGACATAGACTCCTATTATATGCCAATACCATTATACAAAATGTTGTAACGTGCTACACTTTCTTAATCAAAATCGACTTGTTCATCTCATGGTATAGAAATGGAATGAAACATATCGGTGATATCATCTCGTAATGTGAAAACATTGATAGCACTTAAACAAGAATATAATATTCAACAAACATACTTTCTTTATTTCAGATTTCTAAAATATATTCCCAAACATTATTTTGATCTAATCAAGGCAGAAACTTACTTTGAGACAGGATTATATTCACAATGTACTATTTTGAAATAGATATGCACCTCTGATGACTATAAATTGGTATACTCCCAATTGTGTGCCGAACAATCTGTTTGTTAGAGAACCTTCAGCTGAAATGGGAATCAAAGCTTGATATTACTATACTCTATCCGACAACTATTTGTAAGACTGCCTTGTAATCATAAATGTTGCTACAACAGAAAACAAGGCGAGAAATTTCCAGTTTAGATTAATTCACAGACTAATTTCAACAAGGTCTTTCCTCTATAAAATAGGAATTAGCCAGAATGATATGTGTACGTTGTGTGGGAAAGAGATTGAAACGCTTGAGCATTTATTCTATGTATGTGAGAAAACTAAAAATTGGAAACCTGGTACCAATCTAAAAAGAACACAAGCCTTAACATTAATATTGCAGCATTTCTTCTTGGAGACTCCACGGCAAACGCATTAATAAATCACATCTTTATCATAACAAAAGAATTTATCAATAAACAAAGATTTGGCTCTAATGACCTAAATTTCAATCATCTAACCAACTCCATAGAGAAACATTATTACCTAGAAAAATACATATTTTCGGGGGATGATCCCAATTTTCTAAGAAAATGGTCATGTCTTTTCAAAAATGATTAATGTGTCGTGATTCCTTTAACTTTCTGCACCCTGTCACTGTCCATCAAAACATTTCTCTTTAAGTTCTCTTTTGATGTTTACATATCTTGTACAATCCGTTATCTTATGGTTTTTGTACATGATGTATAACTGTACCTATTTTTTTCTGCAATATAAAAGAATATGTAAACCTGAATGGCGTTGTACCAAGCATATCTTACTGAAATAATGTCTTCTCACAAAACTGTAAATAAGTGTTACCAATGACTCTTTAACACTCCTGAATCGATAAAAGAAGTTCTAAAACAATTGTACATGATTCGGTTAAGCCATGAAGGTCTAATTGCCATAGAGAAGCCATTTTAAAGTGTTCACATTAAAAGGAAGATCTGACTGATGTAGCGATACCTAAACACACATAATAGAGTTCTCAGTATGGTACAATGATTGCTGTCTATACTCTCAAAATCGCATGAGACCTACAAATCTGTCTCTCACAGAAGAGTTTCACAAAATTGTTGCTTTGTAGTAGCACTATTTTCATCCAATACGGGCAACCCTTTCTGTGGAGATAGCTTATCGGGATGTGTAATGAGATGTTTTATAATTTAACTTGATATTGGCTGGAGGCAAAGTTCGACTTCTGATAGTACAGGGTACAATACTATTCACACTTCTTCTTTCAGTGAATCATGTAACTACATTGGAAGGTGTCACACGGCATGGTATGTAGCTTCTGAATGCTTTTAACATTAACATTCATAACATAATCATATATCTAGTAAGCAATGGAAATCTTCTGAATATAAAGTCAGAGGACCAAACTGTACACACTAAATGTAAGTAATTTTATACGACTCTTGTCTCAAATGAAGCATATGTATTGAAGTTTAAATATACAGCTCATTAGTTTTAGAATCGCTCAATTTACATAATCCCCGGTCCTTTGAAATAGCTGACCAAAGACATCCATCTGTCTGACTAAAAACATATATCCAAGTTGATTGCTATGTAAAGGCAAATTGGAGAACGTTCTCCCAAGATACAATGGTGAAATGCATGAGCAGAGGTCATTACACAGAAGTGGGTTTTATCAGACAACTTTAGTTTAGTTTTAATTAGCAGCTCCGACTAAGTCGGAGCTGCTATCAGTTTTTGTGCAGTTTCCATCGCCGCCGTTTTGTATTGGCTATAACTTTTTTCCAATAAGGTTTTGAGAACTCATATACACAACTTCTTACTTATACCCCTGGGGATTTTTTTTTGACATGTTCACATTCAAGGTCAAAGGTCAAGCTCACAAGTTCTGAAATCGCTAAAAAAAAATCCTTGTAAACACGATAACTTGAAAAATATTTGTGCTATCAGGCTGTTATATATCAACTATGGAGAAAGGCCAAGATTTGAAAAGGTTTTCACTAACATCCGTCAAAGGTCAAGGTCATAGCGAGGCCACAACTTAAGCATGCTTTTGCGAAAATGTCTTATTTCAACTATTAACACTTTGTATCATTACATGATTGTGATACACAAGTGATCACTGATTGTGTGACCTTGAATTTTAAAGGTCAAGGTCACGAGATATGGTCATGCTGACCAGTTCTGAAATCACTAAGTAACTTTTTCCCCATGAAGATATTAACACCTCATATAGATAGCTTAATTTCTTTCTTATACACCTGGTGAATGATTTTGACATGTTCACATTCAAGGTCAAAGGTCAAGGTCATGAGTTCTGAAATCACTACAACAATCCTTGTATACATGATAACTTCAAACTTTTTTGTGCTATTAGGCTCTTATTTGGTATATATGAACTATGGAGAAAGACCAAGATTTGTAAACGTTTTCGCTAAAATCTGTCAAAGGTCAAGGTCACAGTGAGGTCAAAACTTAAGCATGCTTTTGTGAATATGCCATATTTTAACTATGAACACTTTGAGTCATTGCATGATTGTTATACGCGATGAAAAGTGATCATTGATGGTCAAGGTCATGAGATATTGGTTAAAGCCACGTTAATCCTTGGATACAATTTTGAGAGAAGAAATAGGTTTTAAGAACAAACTTGTGAAAAGTGACCCCAGTGATGATTAGTAATAACTCGAATAATGAAAAAAAAATTGTTAAAAAGAATTCCCATTTTATTGATGCTGACGAGAAGGCGGAACAGGGAAAGGCGAGACCCTAAGTTTCGGAGCTGCTCTGCTTTTGCGGTGTCCCGCAAACGCTAATCTAGTTGTCCCCCGCCGCAACGCGGAACGGGGGACTATGAATTCAGCGGCGTCCGTACGTACGTCCGTACGTACGTCCGTACGTACGTCACATTTCTTGTTTACGCGATATCTTATGAAGCGTTGCATCCAAAGTCTTCAAATTTGATATATGCCTACATTGTGGGAAGATGCAGACACCAGTCAATTTTGGTGACCTTGGTCTTATTTTCAAGGTCACCATGACACGTTGACCACTTTTTGAACTCTTGTTTACGCGATATCTCATGAAGCGTTGTATCAAAAGTCTTCAAATTTGATATATGCCTACATTGTGGGAAGACGCAGACCCCAGTCAATTTTGGTGACCTTGGTCTTATTTTCAAGGTCACCATGACACGTTAACTACTTTTTTAACTCTTGTTTACGCGATATCTCATGAAGCGTTGTATCAAAAGTCTTCAAATTTGGTGTCTGTGTACATTGTGGGAAGACGCAGACACCAGTCACTTTTGGTGACCTTGACCTTCTTTTCAAGGTCACCACGACACTTTGACAACTTTTTAAACTCTTGTTTACGCGATATGTCTTCAAATTTGATATATGCCTACATTGTGGGAAGATGCAGACACCAGTCAATTTTGGTGACCTTGGTCTTATTTTCAAGGTCACCATGACACGTTGACCACTTTTTGAACTCTTGTTTACGCGATATCTCATGAAGCGTTGTATCAAAAGTCTTCAAATTTGATATATGCCTACATTGTGGGAAGACGCAGACCCCAGTCAATTTTGGTGACCTTGGTCTTATTTTCAAGGTCACCATGACACGTTAACTACTTTTTTAACTCTTGTTTACGCGATATCTCATGAAGCGTTGTATCAAAAGTCTTCAAATTTGGTGTCTGTGTACATTGTGGGAAGACGCAGACACCAGTCACTTTTGGTGACCTTGACCTTCTTTTCAAGGTCACCACGACACTTTGACAACTTTTTAAACTCTTGTTTACGCGATATCTCATGAAGCGTTGCATCCAAAGTCTTCAAATTTAGTGTCTGCCTACATTATGGGAAGATGCAAACATTAGTCACTTTTGGTGACCTTGGCCTTATTTTCAAGGTCACCAAGACACTTTGACCACTCTTTGAACTGTTGTTAATGCGATATCTCACGAAACATTGCATCCAAAGTCTTCAAATTAGTTGTCAGCCTACATTGGGGAAAGGCACAAACGCCAGTTTATTTTGGTGACCTTGACCTTATTTTCAAGGTCACCGCGACAATTTGACCAATGATGTGTCTTACTTACTCAATGTCACCGGCGGGGGACATTGCCATGTTAGTGGCAAACACTTGTTTCTTATGTGGTTGCACATGAACTGTCTAAACTGCAGCTTTTTCATTGATTATAGTTTGAGTGTATACGTGTTGGACTCCTTCAATCAAGATGACTTGGCACCACGCCTGTCTGGCCTGCAGCATTTTCATTAAATATCTTTTGTGTGTATAATTGTTGGACTCTTGCAATCTTTTTCATTCGTTATAGTTTGAGTGTATACATGTTGGACTCCTGCAATCAAGATGACTTGGCACCACGCCTGTCTGGCCTGCAGCATTTTCATTGAATATCTTTTGTGTGTATAATTGTTGGACTCTTGCAATCAAGATGACTTGGCACTACGCCTGTCTTGACTGCAGCATTTTCATTGAAAATCTTTTGTGTGTATAATTGTTGGACTCTTGCAATCAAGATGACTTGGCACATCGCCTGTCTTGCCTGCAGCTTTTTAGCTCATCAGGCCTGAAAGGCCCGATCGGCTTATGGCTTATGGCATGACATGGCGTCCGGCCGTAACCTTTTCGCAAGTGATCTTTTCCTTTTATTTATTAAAAGCAACCTATTACACGTAATTTGACCATCTACTTGATCATCTTGTTCAGAATAACTGGTATTTGAGGCACAGGATTGATCAATGGACAAAAGGTATCACTGGATTTGTCAAGCTTCGTTTTCATAACATTAACACGCTTTCTGAATGTGATTTTTAGCTCATCAGGCCTGAAAGGCCCGATGGGCTTATGGTATGGCATGGTGTCCGGCGTCCGTATGTAAACGTTTCACTTTTTCTACTTCTTCTCCAGAACCAATGACTCGACAGAGCTAAAATGTTATGTGCAGACTCCTTAGCCAATGGGGATTCTAAATTGTAGATTTCGTGACCCCATGACCCCAAATGGGGTCAACGTGGTCACATCCTTTAAAACCTAATTTTATCTTCTTTTCCAGTTCCAAAAGGTCTAGAGAGCTGAAAAGTTGTGTGCAGACTCCTTGGCTAATGGCGATTCTAAATTATTAATTTCATGACCCCGTGACCTCAAATGGGGTAAAAACCTATTTTCATCTTCTTCCAAAAGGCTTTGAGAGCTGAAAAGTTGTGTGCAGACTCCTTGGCCAATTGGGGTTCTAAATTGTAGATTTGTGTGACCCCAAATGGGGTCACAGAGGTCATGACCTGAAAAGCTATGTTCATTTTGAGATGTTATGTGCTCTTCAAAGGGAGGTAATTAAACCAATGTTCAAGTGTGTCTTTATTTGAAGGGGATTTAATATCTGGCCCCAGGTCAGAGGGGTAAGGACCTATTTCATCTTCTGCATTTAAAGTGCTTCCTATCTGTTGTACCTCTCACCATGAAGTTGACATTTTGAATTAGTTAATGTATAATGCCTGATGAGCTACAGAGCCAGTGGCTCTATTTTTCATTGAAAATCTTTTGTGTGTATAATTGTTGGACTCTTGCAATCAAGATGACTTGGCACTACGCATGTCTTGAATGCAGTTTTTTTTATGGAATATATATTGTTTGTATAAATGTTGGACTCCTGCAATCAAAATGATATGGCACTATGCCTGTCATGAATGCAGTTTTTTTCATTGACTATCTCTTGTGTATAAATGTTGGACTCCTGCAATCCTCCCGTGGTCTTGAATTCATTTTTGTTTTTGTCCCCAGCTGCAACGCGGAACGGGGGGACTATGAATTCCGTACGTACGTCACATTTCTTGGATATCTTATGAAGCGTTGCATCCAAACTGACACCGACCTTAGCCTTATTTTCAAGGTCACACTTTAACTTGTTATCTTGTTAACGCGATATATCTTGATATATCTTGACCGGTTGCACTCAAAGTCTTCAAACTTGATGTCAGTCTACACTGGGTAATGACGCAGACACCAGCGATTTGAACTCTTGTTAACGCGATATCTCATGAAACATTGCATCCAAAGTCTTCAAATAAGTTGTCAGCCTACATTGGGGAAAGGCACATACACCAGGTGATTTTGGTGACCTTGACCTTATTTTAAGGTCACCGCGACACTTTGACCACTCTTTGAACTCTTGTTAACGCGATATCTCATGAAATAGTGCATCCAAAGTCTTCAAATAAGTTGTCAGCCTACATTGGAGAAAGACACAGACACCAGTTGATTGTGGTGACCTTGACCTTAATTTAAGGTCACCGCGACACTTTGACCACTTTTCTAACTCTTGTTAACGCGATATATCTTGACCGTTTGCACTCAAGGTCTTTCAAACTTGATGTCAGTCTACACTGGGGGATGACGCAGACACCAGCGGATTTTGGTGACCTTGACCTTATTTTCACAGTATACAACACTTTGACCACTTTACCAACTCTTGTTATCACCATTTATTATGACCGGTTGGACCCAAAGTTTTCAAAATAGGTGTCAGTCTACATTGGGCGAAGACGCAGACACCAGTCAATTGTGGTGACCGTGACCTTTTTTTCAAACTCTTGCTTACGGGATATATCATGACCGGTGGGACCAACTGTTATCAAATTTGGTGTCAGTCTACATTTGAGGATGACACACACACCAGTACATTTTGGTGACATTGACCTTGTTTTCAAGGTCACCACAACACTTTGACCACTTTTAGAACTCGTATTAACACGATATATCATGAACCCAAGCACCCAAAGTCTTAAAATTTGCTGATCATCATGGCACTTTTTACCAGTAATGCAATATATATATTAGCTCCAATGATGTGTCTTACTAACTCAATGCCACTGGAGGGGGACATTGCCATGTTAGTGGCAAACACTTGTTATTATTGAATGTCTCAGATTTATATTAATGTTGAACACCTGCAATCAAGATGACTTGGCACTATGCCTGTCTTGAATGCACCTTTTTGTTTCATCGAATATCTCGTGTGTATATTAAGCAAAGTGGCACCTAGTCAAGGGCGGGTGCAAATGTTTACTACCGTGAGTAAATATGGTATTTTAACTATTCTAGTAAAAAAAACGTCGTATACAGACATAGTGACTTCACAAAGTTTGAGAAAATATATTAGAGAACTTAAGAAACTATTAGTTTTGGTTTTCAAATTCTCTATATAGGATAATCTCATTATTGCACGTGATGACCTTCAAATTCCACCTGACTATCTTATTTTCATTACAATTAGGGTGATATAGTCAAATTAATGTAGACATATATAAGTTAATGTCATATATTGAGTTTACATCTAATAAATATTAATTGGCATGTTGGAATTCACATGAACAAATTTGCATAATATATATGCTACACAAAAAAGTTAATGTATTTCTTACTGTAAACTTTAGAAGTTCAATTGATGTGTATAACTATCTTTCTTATTCATTATATGCCTTCAACCTTCAATGTTGACAAGATCTGTTCATTGAGTTAACATTAAACAACTGTATACAACATATGCTTTGTCATTTTTGGCTTGACCTGTGAACTTTATTAACGTAAATTGATTTGAAAATATAACCACATCTAATCAAGTTTAATTTAATTGTCCTATTCACAAACAAATACGCCATATTCCACCAATGGTCGAAGTTCAACCCCCATCTTAATGATTAATGGGCAGTTTTGGATTAAGATTTCAAATCATTATGAGAGTTCAACAATGGAATGAGATATACATGGACTATCCTGCTGTTGCTACTGTTGGGGGTTCACTTATTTAGATGGTGGAGTTGGAGTCGATATAGAATTTTGAAGAAGAGTCTAACTTAACTGAACAATCTCCTTGGTATACCACCATCAAAGGCTTCTTTGGAAAATCAATAAACAGTTGTGGTTCAATATCAGATAACACGGCGTGAAACGAGATATGATATCATTAAATCTCTCATCCATTGATCTAATAACACTAAATGGCTTCATTAAGAGAAGATTTATGAACCAACATCATGAGCTGCTCACAGAACACTGATAGCGGTAGTTGCATTCTACTGGTCGAGTAAGTTGATAAGGTCTATTCAATACTCAAATATGTGTCTGTAAATGTTGGAAGTCACAATAGGATCTTGACAAACATGTTTCAAATACACGAAAAATATATATAAGTAATATGATGGTTTGCAATTTTACAAACTACGAACTTCCATAACGAAGGAATTCCATGATGTAGTTGCAGATGTATTCCAAAGGATTGATCACTTTTGTTTTGACAGTTTACACATCACTGTGACATACATAACAACACATTACTGTTACTTATGTAACAACACATTGCTATGGTACAACATGTATATATAACAACACATTGCTATGGTTTATATAACCACACATTGCTATGGTATATATAACAACACATTGTTGTGGTATATATAACAACACATTGTTATGGTATATATAACAACATATTGCTATGTCATATATAACAACGCTTTGCTATGGTATATACAACAACACATTGGTATGCGCTATGTCATATATAACAGCATATTGCTTAGACTAAATAAAACAATGTTTCTCCGGTATCACCGTATTACTTTAATTTGAGCGAGTGACAGTTTTTTGTTGTCATTTTAAAAACTAGATTAAAAAATAAAATTTACTCCTCCCTTTTCATTATTGTTTTCCCAAAAAAGAAGAAAAAGAAACCATCGTCACTTTTGAAAAAAATGTGTCTCAGAAACAGTTAAGTTGTTTACGCAGCCTAAGTGCGATAACACGCATAGTGATATGAATTCTTTGTATTTTGAAATGACAATACAAGAAAAAACTAAAACTACAGCTTGCAATGACAGTGATAAAGATGAAACGTTCCGGAATCAGCTGGTACACGAGTCAGCTGATGTTACTGATGCTATACAGAAGCATATACAGCTGATCAGAATATGTAAACCTTTAAAAAACTGGCGTCCGATGATAAGTCCGCTGCAATTGCCTCACGCCTCAAAGAAGTTCTTCCTGATATAATAAACGAAACTCAAACTGGTTTTAAAGAACATAATTATAGGGGATAATACAAGGATACTTTATGATTTAATGCATTAATGTGAACACAATGAAATAGCCGGGCTTTTGATTGCGATCGATTTTGAAAAAAGCTTTTGTCACAGTAGAGTGGGACTTTATAGATACAGTTTTGGAAGCGTTTAACTTCGGTCCCATACTCAGGAGTTGGGTTAAATTTTTTCAAAAAGATAGCTGCAGCTCTGTAATCAATTCGGGCACTTTTTCTAATTTCTTTAATCTAGGACGCCTGGACGCGGATGCCGACAAGGTGACCCAGTGGCCCCTTACCTTGTTGTTGCATGTGTCGAATCATTAGCTTTTGCAATTAGAACAAACCAAAACATCAAGGGCATCAAAATCAAAGGCATGGAATACCTTATGTTTCAATACGCGGATGGTACTAACTTTACTCTTGATGGATCAGAAAAGGGATTATCAGAACTCATCTATGTCATTAAAAAGTTTGCTATTGTCTCTGGTTTAAACCAGACAGAACCATTGCTATTAGTTTGGCTCCAAGAGAAATTCTAATGAACAACTTTGTCCACACATTCCCCTTCGCTGGTCGAAAGAATCTTTCACAATTCTTGGGATAACATTCTCTACCAACTTACATGAAATGAGAACATGAAGATTTTCTGGATAACAACTTCTTTAATGTGAAAATACACGACGTTTCGGAGTACATACTCACTCCTTCATCAGGTGGAATGTTAAATGAAATGATTTCAGAAAATGATTGATATGATATCCTTCTGTAATTATATGAAGATCAAATGGATAAAGAGACTTTTCGCAGGAAAAGAATTATGGCAGAAGTTAGCATTTGATTTATTTAACTTTCAACGAGATAGACTCCTATTATATGCCAATACCATTATACAAAATGTTGTAACGTGCTTCACTTTCTTAATCAAAATCGAGGTGATGACTGCTGAAGATATTGCACCTCTACCACTTCCTAACTTCATTCCATTTACTGATATCAACTTGTTCATCTCATGGTATAGAAATGGAATGAACCATATTGGAGATATCATCTCGTAATGTGAAAACATTGATAGCACTTAAACAAGAATATAATATTCAACAAACATACTTTCTTTATTTCAGATTTCTAAAATATATTCCCAAACATTATTTTGATCTAATCAAGGCAGAAACTTACTTTGAGACAGGATTATATTCACAATGTACTATGGTGAAATAGATATGCACCTCTGATGACTGTAAATTGGCAAACTTCCAATTGTGTGCCGAAAAATATGTTTGTTAGAGAACCTTCAGCTGAAATGGGAATCAAAGCTTGATATTACTAAACTCTATCCGACAACTATTTGTATGACTGCCTTGTAATGATAAATGTTGCTACAACAGAAAACAAGGCAAGAAATTTCCAGTTTAGATTAATTCACAGACTAATTTCAACAAGGTCTTTCCTCTATAAAATAGGAATTAGCCAGAATGATATGTGTACGTTGTGTGGTTAACAGCTTGAAACGCTTGAGCATTTAGTCTATGTATGTGAGAAAACTAAAAATTGGAAACCTGGTACCAATCTAAAAAGAACACAAGCCTTAACATTAATATTGCAGCATTTCTTCTTGGAGACCCCACGGCAAACGCATTAATAAATCACATCTTTAACATAACAAAATAATTTATCAATAAACAAAGATTTGGCTCTAATAGAAAAACATTATTACCTAGAAAAATACATATTTTCGGGGATGATCCCAATTTTCTAAGAAAATGGTCATGTATTTTCAAAAATGATTAATGTGTCGTGATTCCTTTAACTTTCTGCATCCTGTCACTGTCCATAAAAACTATTCTCTTTAAGTTCTCTTTTGCTGTTTACATATCTTGTACAATCCGTTATCTTATTGTTTTTGTACATGATGTATAACTGTACCTATCTTTTTCTGCAATATAAAAAGAATATGTAAACCTGGATGGCGTTGTACCAAACATATCTTACTGAAATAATGTCTTCTCACAAAACTGTAAATAAGTGTTACCAATGACTCTATAACACTCCTGAATCGATAAAAGGAGTTCTAAAACAAGTGTACATGATTCGGTTAAGCCATGAATGTATTTTTGCCATAGAGAAGCCATTTTAAAGTGTTCACATTAAAAGGAAGATCTGACTGGTGTAGCGATACTTAAACACACAGAATAGAGTTCTCAGTATGGTACAATGATTGCTGTCTATACTCTCAAAATCGCATGATACCTACAAATCTGTCTCTCACAGAAGAATTTCACAAAATTGTTGCTTTGTACGTAGCACTATTTTCATCCAATACGGGCAACCCTTTCTGTGGAGATAGCTTATCGGGATGTGTAATGAGATGTTTTATAATTTAACTTGATATTGGCTGGAGGCAAAGTTCGACTTCTGATAGTACAGGGTACAATACTATTCACACTTCTTCTTTCAGTGAATCATGTAACTACATTGGAAGGTGTCACACGGCATGGTATGTAGCTTCTGAATGCTTTTAACATTAACATTCATAACATAATCATATATCTAGTAAGCAATGGAAAATCTTCTGAATATAAAGTCAGAGGACCAAACTGTACACACTAAATGTAAGTAATTTTATACGACTCTTGTCTCAAATGAAGCATATGTATTGAAGTTTAAATATACAGCTCATTAGTTTTAGAATCGCTCAATTTACATAATCCCCGGTCCTTTGAAATAGCTGACCAAAGACATCCATCTGTCTGACTAAAAACATATATCCAAGTTGATTGCTATGTAAAGGCAAATTGGAGAACGTTCTCCCAAGATACAATGGTGAAATTGCATGAGCAGAGGTCATTACACAGAAGTGGGTTTTATCAGACAACTTTAGAATGGCTGAAAGGAAATATGATCAGTAAACTAGAAAATTGGAAATGAAACATCAACCCCATGGGATGTCATCTTTCCAATCGAATATGTTCATCAATTTACTGACGGGCTCAGAATTCTTCAACAACCTAAATCAAAGAAAGTGACAAGATGTTTTCATTTGTTCTTAAAATGCATATCAGCAATATTATAATGGAGTTTACCCCTAAACATAAACAGTTAAAAACAGCCCCTTAATATCGTCCTCTTAACATAATTAAATCAATCAATACATTTTTACAATGTATGTATGCACTTTACAGTCATGGCATCAGTTTGTCTCATTCTTCATAGACTAATTGTGGGGGATGGTTGTTGATAAAAGCCACTACTTTACGATGACATGTATGTGACAAACACAATTTGTACTCTGAAGTAATTTTATACAACAAAGAGCATCATGCTCTTGACCAACATAGAACATTCACTTTGACATAACTTTGTAGTGTTTAATGATTGAGATCATGAACCCAGCGAGACTTAGTCCTACGGATTTCTATAAAGTGCTTAAACTAAATCATTGAGCTGTTATTTCTTTCCAAAGCTACTCAGACGTTTTCTCCCAACGTCCACTACCTCTTTTTGAGCTGCTGGTGTTAAACTGCTACAAGATAACAGAGTGTTAATCCGATACTGAATAAGTAACTGCGATAAGTATCTGAACCTTAAGCTTTGAGGTTATTTACTGTTGATGAGATCTTCGATGTTTTCCAATTATCAAATCACTTTTGTCTTCAACTGCTTCGGGGGACTCATACCATATGACAGATAAACTTGTGGAATATTTGTCTTAACTGCCTCGACTTGAATCTGACATTTGAAATGCAACCGAACTGGTTAAAAGTGGAAGGGTAAGAGAGTTGCTAAGAGATATAAGTGTATGAAGAAACTGAATTGTTCTTGTATTGACATACTGGGGCAGCGTCTTGTAATCAAATAATACAGGTTTCAGATGAAAACCATTGGCATTTAAGAAACTTAAGTGAAGAATATTTCTATAGTAATACATATGTAATGACGGGCTTCTCCTTACACCTGACCATATGAATATAGTGGATCTTAGAATAATTGAAGATTTCAGAAGCTGCATCCATATTGCAATCGGAATTCAAAATCCGATCATTTCTCAATCCCAAATTCTGAACAATGTTGTGTACCTTTCTCTTATAATTGTCATGATACAATCTTTTTATAAACATTGTGTAGGATTCGGATTCGTTTAAGTGCAATTGAGGTTAATATATTCAACAACAGCATACCAAAAGAAAAATCTGTACATATTTCCTTACTACAATTTGGATAGGAACTTGAATGGCATCATCATTTCTTAATTCATAAAGTTGTTAAGGACAAGTCGTAGGAGGGATCAGCTTCGACAATCAACGTCAAATTCTCATTCATGTAACGAAACAGACACAGTTTATGCATGATTGTATCTTCTAATGAAGATAAGCCAGTTTCAACACATAATTTTTACAGCACCACATATAGTTCTTAGTGCATCCAGATATAGCTTTTCAAGCAGTAACCCCGCTGATTTAGTGCAGTTGTTTAAAATTGGCTTTCAAATGTTACAGAATAGAAGAATAAAATAACTATAAAAAGTTTATGTAATCTTAAATTGCCTTTAAAAGAAGGTATTCAAAGTGTGTAATCGAAATTCAGGTTGATCGATACTATAACAAACCGACCAATGCCGGGAAATGAGTTATGATCAAAATGACTGACACTTAAACGAAGCTTGAAGTCATGCATTCTAAAACAGGCACAGCAATCAGTAAAATGAATTAAAAACAACTAGTGATTTAAATATCCTGATGAGCTTTTCCAAGGATATGTCTAATCACAGTTGATTAAACAGCTAATGTGAATGAAGTTTGAAATGGTAATTACCATCGTTGATGTACGGTAGGGCACGTTGACTGGTGATGCATAATGTTATGGTGTAATCAATAAAACAAATGTGTTTCAGATAAGTGCATGCAACCCATGTCTTGCTTTATTTTCAAACTGTTCAAACTTCCAAAATGTTTCACAGGCAAAGGGCTTTAATTTTCTTTCCTACAAATTATGGCATACCACCAGCAGTCCAGATCCAGACTTGACCATCAAAGTCCACTAGTGTTATTTCCCTGGAGGGTAGAACGGTCACAACTTTCTATCAAGTACTGATGAATGTAGACTATGATTACTTCCAGCAGATGTGCCGAAGTGAGAAGATTAAGGCATAGAATACGTTTGAGGGAATCTTCCCATTCAAATGATGAACAATGTTCTGCCTTTTCTCGTATTTCTGTTTGATATCTGTTTACCTGTTACCAGAAGGTTTTGGTTTTGTTTACCTTCAGCTTCTTCAGTTTTTTCTCTGCAGAACTTCCGATAAGTATTCCTTAACTTCTGAAGTCTGCTAAATACAGCACTACACTACAGCACTGTTGACATTAATTTCCAGAACAATTTTAAAGTTTTATGGTGAGCTTTAAATTCCCCAGAATTGAAAACCTGTTGAAGTTCAATCACATCCTATCATTAATAAAGAGGCTTCGATACAGGTTTTAAGTCATAACAATGTGTACTGTCCACTAAGAAAGTGCTATTTTAAATGAGTTGACAACCAGGTTGAGCATATAAGATGATTAAAATAATTTACAACTTAAAAGACTTTATAAAGAAACCATCCCCATATTAACTTGTTTTTACCTCAGCTGACTTTTCGTTATTTGTTTTAATGATGGATTGATTTATTAGCTAAACCTTAGCCTCCCTTTCTAGCAAATTTCATGACAGTTTGGCGGGTAGGCTATTTGAGTGTGTTAAGAGTGTTTATTCTACATGAGATCTAAAATATTCGGGGATTGATGACTTCGCCTCTCTGATATGGACATAATCATTCACAAAATTTATCAACACTGTCAACTTTTCATTCATGCATGTTATGAAAATATTATCTGATGAATGAGTAATGATTATATATAGGCTGCAAAAACAGCATCATGCATTAGAATATCAGAAACTACGCTGGCATTCTCTTGATGCTCTACCAGATATGTTATCCCTATGACATGTACATTGAGTAAAACCCATTTCTCCATATTACAATTTGATCTAAAGATCTAAATTTAGTGGTAAGTAGAAACGTGTCTATATATAAAGAACATACTGTATTTGTTATTGTTTCGTTCCCCATCCCTCCACATAATATTTGCTTTAAAATCAATGTTCTCATCAATACCAAGAAGTTCCTGTTTTAGCATAATGGTTACTGGATAGATATAAATACTGTGAAGTGGTGTATCACAGCCATTGTGCTCACTTAGATAGAATGTTTGGTCGATGAATTTGATTCTGTGAAAGGTCACTGAAGTGAACACCAACAAATAACAAAATAACATCCCATAGTGACATGACTTGATTACATGGTGTAGTATCGGATCATTCACACCAACAGATCCAAGGTTCAGCGAGGTGGCAATATAATGTTGTGAAATAACACCTCGGTCGATATCGAGCACACACATTAGGTGATTAACTCTGGTAAAAGATTTTATTAATTGCTACATTTTTAGCAAAAGATCTTTAAAACTCTTTGAAGTTTTCCCACAACCCCCACTACCTGTTTAAGTGTTCTTTGTATTTATCGACTGCGGGGTGTCAGCAGTTTAACTTGGGACTTAATGACTCGTTCTGATTAAATTCTGTAACTAAACACTCGGAGTCTCTTTTACAAGCGGTGGCACAAAGTTTGATGGCTTTTCCTCTCAGTTTCAGTTATAACCCCCACCAACTCTAAAAGTCGCGTCTTTGTTTGATTACACCTATGGAGGTCAAACAGTTGAATGTACATGGTTAATAAAGCAAAGGCATCTGTAACCTGAAGGTGAGATACACCTTATTTATATCTAAAATATGGTAAAATAAATATTTCAACACATAATCATTATGTGGTACTTTCATGCCAATTCTCGTTTAAAATTGGTCAAAAATCTACAATGATAAATTTTGTGAACATGACCTCATCTGCTATTTACGACGCCATATTGCTGATCAACCCGACAGCCCGACAATGGGGTTACTCTTGCTTGATTTTGACAATGGCCTGTTTTCAGGCTTTTAACAGTCGTCCTCACCCTGTTTGCAACTTGTCTAAACTTTTATGCAAAAACCGTGAAAGTGACTGTCACTTTAGGCATTACTGACATGAAACATAGTCTACGAGGACTAGCTGTATACATATATAGGGTCATTTCAAAATGACACATCTCTGTTATTTTTCAACCGATTTTGATGACATAAGTTTGGGGGGAAACTAGAAACATAATTCTTTCCTACCAGTATGTTCACAACTTGTGATATATAATATGTAATGTGTAATATGTGATTATAAACTGCAATTACAACGTGTAAAAGGGCATAAATCATCTATTCCGATATATTGCTGTATTGTCTCTTTGAAATGACTATAATTTCGTTAATCCATTTCCGAATTTTATTAAATAAGGTGTTTTTGAAACCAAAAATGTTAACCTGTTACATCAATGTAGCCCCAATTAATATCTGTGTGTTCAGTATGAAAACAGAATCATAAACTGACTTCAAGAACAGAAATTTTATATTCAATTTCTCGGTGTTCCAGCTTCAAGCATAGTCTACTGCAGTAGTTTTTAGTAACATATCTTCGCAATAGCTTTCAATCAATCATTCAATTCAATTCAAACAATCTGCCATGGCATATGATAATGTGCCAGCGGCCTGCGAAAATAAAATAAACACAGCAAATTCTTTAGTGATGCACTTCTTCTGCTCATATTAAAAAAATATTATCAAACGAAGATCGTCGATTGGCCATTTTGTAAATGTCAGCACTTCTAATCCAATCAGAACGTATCAGTTTGTGACATACAGCTCCCTTCGCCTTCTGTCTTTATTCTTTGCTATGGACATAATGTGATTAATACTAATAACTAACAGGTAGTTTTGATCATCAATATCAAACGATCGATTGATATTCAAGATTTGTTTCTATCAACATGATATGAAGTTATATATTTTGTTTAAAAATGTGGTTGAGATAACTTTTCAATTTCAGCACAGGATTACATACAGTGTGAGTATGAAAACGTTAATTACTAGTGTATTCACGGTGAAAGAATAAAAATAGCTACCCAAAACAAGGCCAAGATTTAGAACCTATGAACTGCAATCGCATTTTAAGACAACGATTTTACCATGTTTTTCAAATAGGTTGTGATCTGCAACAACATTCTAATTTAACCCATTCTTATGCAAAGTATTGTATTGAATGGAAATATAACTATATTGGGCTGTTTTTTTTTACAAAAAACGTGGCTGCAGTTATAGAATCTGCAAATATGAAAATTTTCAAAACAGTGATTTTAGCAATTTTAGACATGGCTGCAGGGTGAACAATCGAATTAAAATGTCATGATTATGTTGAGGGGATAGATGGTAGGTTTATGTTTTTATAAAGCTTAATACAATACAATTCGGGCATTGATTAACGAAAATGTGGCCGATTTAATGCATGTTGGCCTATTCGTTCAAGGCAATATGGTGAAATTGTCTATCTAGGCTCTTTGCCCGAGATGTGGACATGTGGTTGGTTGGAGGATTTTAAAGCCTGAAATCAGTGGGTAGAAGGGATATTTATTCCGGTATATGAACAACTTTATTGCTTGGGGACGAACACACAAGTTATAATTGGTTGGTTTTCGATGCTGTATTACAGTTGGAATTTTCAAAACAACTTTCAGCCAATGACATACGTCTCTTTACGATTCTTTTACGTCCCATCCACAAAGCAACCTTTACTGAGGTTAATCTTAACTCCCATTCTTTAACATTGCACCTTAGTGACTCACGATCACCTTATTGCTTTGTGATAGGAGGCCCTGAGCTATAGCATATAATGAACCACTTGACGTAAGTAATCCGAAAGGATTGGCACAAACAAATGAGGATTTTGACTTTTCTGTAATTGTCATATCAACAAAATTTCTATCAACAAAATTTCTCCCAAATTTGCCATAAAAAACTTTAATAAACTTGTTTACTTTAATTTAAAACAATATTACGCAACAGGAGCGCTCTTGTACTAATTCAGTACATGATTTTGCATTTCAGAATCGGAAACCACAATACATTTTGATAGTAACTGACCTACTTTTCCTAGAGTCCCGAGTTGTTTCCTAGAATTGTTTAGGGGGGCATATTCTGTAACCAAAACGCTGAGCGCGCATGTTATGTCCCGTCTGGATTATTAGCTGCACTTTAATGATGGTCTGTTTGTGGTACATTTGAACAAGTCTTTGGCTTTGAACCTGTAATACCATATTTTCTCACTGCAGCATTAATTTGGAATCAAAGTTGTAAATACATCAATGAACAGACCGATTTAACACTTTGTCAAATATGAAATCATCCTATTCCTCTCGCATCACTTTCATTCACGGTAGATTCTACATCAAGACATTGATTGTACATAGACTGGTTTTACAGTTTCCATTCTGTTGTGTAAATATGAAATAAAGAATTTGTTCGCCAATCATTTTTCTCTTACAAACCACTTGGGGGGCCTACCTTCATGGATATTACAGGCAGATGAAAATGCAATTGTAATGTTTAGAATGAGGGAATGCAAATGTAGAACGCACATAAAGATTCGAGGAGAGTAGAATAGATATCAATAATTATTCTACCGGTCTTCAGCAATCCGCGGTGGTCTCTTGGTAAAGCCAAAAACTTTACTGCGAAATGTTATGGGTTCGATTCCCTCTTTTCTGTTTTGAAACTTTTGTTTTCGGATAGAGTCATACTGTGTAGATTTATAATAGCGTATAATTTGGATTATCAAGTATATAGTGTGTAGATTTATGGGAGCGTATACTCTGGATTATCAAGAATGAAGGCAAGACTTAAATCAACTGCTAGGTCATATTACAAAAATCAGTTGAACCTTTAGTCGTAGTAAAACCTCAAAATTGGTGGTAATTTTAAGGCTACAGAGAGGATATTATTAGATATGCGCTAAGCTGAAAATGAACAGAGACGTCTGATTAAAAGATTTTAACAGATGGAGAAAGCTTGCACATTCACGTGCATGAGGTCTAACTTACTCTGTTTGGATTTGATTTTGGATAGGAGAGACCGTCGCAATATAATCTACACGGGCTACCAATCACCTACAGATGCAATTATAAGATTGCAACACTAGTGTATCGCCACTTTGATGGGTCACTACCATCCAAGGAGTTATCCACCTACTAGACCACACGCACTCTTCGCTCATTTAGTGAAAAACTGCTAAAACGCCGAAATGGAACCTAAAGTCAGCCGGAGAGCGCTCGTTCAAATACAGCGCACCTTTAGTTTGGAATGCACTTCCAAATGAACTTCGAGATGCACCATCACTCTACAGTTTCAAGTCTGGACTAAAAACATTCCTGTTCAGACAAGCCTATCCCTGACTGTTCAAAATTATGAGAGAGAAGCGCAACGAGTCCTTCGGAAGATTTACGCTATATAAATGCGATAAATTATTATTATTATTATTAGGTCTTCAGACTTTAGTCTGAAAGACCTATTGTTATTATCCGATTTTCCTTATTATTATTATTATACTTTTTATTTGTGTTAATTTTGTGTCAACTGTACAGCCTAAACTACTTATGCTAATTACATGAAACTTTCAGGGATGATAGCCTCTGGGCTGAATGCTGTACAATTGACAACAAATCCTGACTTCCGTTTTCGGTTTGTGTGTTACAGCCCCTTTAAATTTCGAATTTTAACATGGGCATTTTTTTCAAAATGAATTTAGAGACTTGCAACTTTTTGCACAAGATGCAGAATCATCTTCTAAGCAAAAAAGTAAATCATGAGAAAGTCGTACGTCACACGACATAGACCCTATTTTGATTTTAGTGCATTTTTTGGCATTTTCAGCCTTTCCGACACTACCGATCTTAAAAAATCTTCTCCTCTGAAGATACTAGTGGTACAGAGCTGAAACTTTCACAGAATGTAGCTGATGCATTGTACTAAAAACGATACCTACATAGAAATTGGAAACCTTAAAACTATTTTCACAGTGACCATTCAAATTTGTCTGAAAATCGAAAAACATGAAAATACACAAACTTCAAGGACAGATAACTCGAATACCTAGCTAGCAAACTTTATCAGTTTTCCAGGTAAGGAAGACACATATACCATGTACAGGAATCAATAATAAAATTGCTTCCGTACAGTCATTTACCGTCTGTAGAAATGTCTAAAAATTGTCATTTTTCGAAATTTAAATTTTTAACATGGGCAAAATTTTCAAAATAGAACTAGCGATTTGCAACTTAATTCAAACGATAGCTAATGTCCTTGTGACAAAACAAGTAAATGAAGATGAAATCGTAGGTCACGTGGTTTCTATATTATAATGCATTTCCTTTGTTTCCCACTAAAGGTCTGCTTTTGGCGGCATGCTCCTTGGCAAGAGGTTGCGGGAACCTTGCATCTTTTCACTATTTTCATTGTATCTTTTCTGAATATCCACTAAGAGACTTGCAACTTGTTTTAAAAGATACACAATAACCTTCCCTGCAAATAAATAAAGCTTATAACATTCGTAGCAGGGGTAAAAGTTTTATAATTCAACATTTCCATCGTTCCAATGGCTGGTCTGCTTTTGGCGACATGCACCTTGTCAGGAGCTAGTGGAAAGCTCTAATCTCTTCAACATTATGTAAAACGTGGACAAGAAGGAAAGATTGCTCTGGCTACAATGCAGCAGTCTGAAGACCGTCAGTACTGCCCTGGCAGTCCTAGTTATTATTATTATTATTATTATAAAACCATGGTAGATAATGAAAATAAATAACCCCAAGTAACACGAAGTGGAAGTTGACAGACTATATATCGCAATCTTCTTAAACAACATGTTTTCATGTTATCAAGTTATACATGGGTTTATTGTAGGCCTAATGGTATGCCTAATTATAATACAGTACTGACAGTCATTTCTTAAACTTAAAACTCCCACTAGACTAGCAAACACCCAGGCAAGACTCACATCATGCATAATCCACCCGCCTGTACATCTAGCACCGATATTCACCAAAATTCACCACCTAATGTTCCATTCACTAGATCTACTCAACTGCCCCCGAAGCTTGCCTTTTTTAAGGATTTTCTTGTTTCAATATGGACGTAAGTCTTGATCCTCCACGTTATCCGTCCTGGTCTGCTCACTATCTTTTTATGTTCCTGATTACCAGGAAAATTATAGCAAGATATTCAATTCATTGATTTTCGATTAGAAAAATCGAAAGTGACACAACTCGCCATCGATCACGGAAGTTATATCATGAAAAACACAAGGTCCTGATTATTATGGATATCACAGTGAAAACCTAGGTCCAGCTTAATCAACCTGTCAACTGATCATTATGTCAAAACAGCAATTTTACCCTAAATTGTGTAAAATGCTCTAAGTTAACCTTTCAAGTTATATGATGGATGTTCAAAATGTTAGTTTCTGAAAGTTTCTGAAAATTTCTGTTAGTATTCCCAGCGTTTTTTGAGAGAAAATGTACAAAATGAACTTTATTATTTATGGTTTGATCTTTGTATTATATGATAAAGATAAATTGATTTTAAGATATAAACACATCTAATCAATTTAACTGAGTCCTATTTCAAGGCGAATAATTCATATTGCCATGAATGGACATCTCGAACACTCCATCTTATGATTAATGGGCAGTTTGGATTGTATTTTAAATCTGTATTAGAGTTCAACAATGAAATGAGAATTAAATTGACTATCCTGCAGAAATACATTTCACCTATTCATAATGTACTTGGATGATTGGAGTCAATATGGAATATTGATGAATGATTGAGTTGAACAGAACATTCTCAATGGTGTCCAATCAACAAAGGCTTCTTTGGAAATCGATCAACAGTTGTGGATTTATAACAGATAACACGGCGTGAAATGAGATATGATATCATTAAATGGCTCATCCATTGATCTAATAACACTAAAGGGCTTCATTAAGAAAAGATTTATGAACCATCGTCATGAGCTGCTCATAGAACACTGATAATCGAATTGAACAACTCCAATGGACGAGTGTTTGGGTTAGTTGATAGCAATACTAACAAATACTAAAAAAGTTTTCGACATTCATAATTCCTTATTAATGGTCAATATGTTACGGTAGCTTACATATTTCTGTTACATATATAAAAGCACATTTAGATATATATATAGGTACATCTTGACATTGGAAAATAATAGAATATGGATCCTGAGATCTACCTCTTAATGGTTGACAAGACATGGAAAGTTAAAATAACACCTTTTCTTTAACATTTCTTTGACACTATTTTTCATTTTTCCTTGCGAAGATTTCAAATTTTGTCTGGACAACTCACATGCATTCGAAAGTCTGTTTCTCAATGTAGAAGCTTAGTTCAATCAATTGATCTCAGGAATTTGATTAAACCATTCAGTGGCCCACTGTGAACTAATTCTTACAGACACCTCAGACATGAATTTAGACACCTGATCGACAAGACAACAAAGATGAACTGCTTCAGGAAATGTGATAGAAGCATACATGGTTATGAGAAGATTACCAGAGTTAGTCAGAGATCTTGGATAACGGAGGTGAAACATTCTACTGGACGAGGGTTCTCTGTAATACTCAGAATCAAATACGTGTATCTGTGTTTATAAATGCCCTGATATCATAATGGGATATTGACACACATATTTCAAATTAACGAAAAGTGTGTATGCTAACAGGACAAATTGCAAACTCGAACAAAACATTCAACATTCATAATTCCATAAGTATATATGTTTGAATTGCAGTTTACACGTTACAGTGACAAACATGACAACACATTGCTATAACGTACATAACAGAACATTGTTGTGGTATGAACAACAACATAATGCTATGGCATATATAAGAACACATAGCTATGGCATGTATAAAACACATTTCTGTGGAATTTTTAACAACACGTTGTAAAATCACACTCGTATGGCATGTATAACAGCACAGTGCTATGGCATATATAACCACATGTTGCTATGGCATATATAACCACACGAATCACAGTGCTCTGATGTCAAAGGGATAATATAACACAGTTCTTTGAAAGTATGACTTAAAGTGAAGTTAATGTAATCAAAGAGGCTATTTTGCTAAAACAAATACATTTTCAACATTAAACTTGTAGCAAAAGAACAAAACGATGACAGAGAATGATGTCGCATCGTTATGACTTTATCAAGAACAAGACAGGATGATTGACTGAAAACAATATACAGACGTTTTACTTATTATAATAACAAACACAGTTGTAAGTTTAAAGACTCGTCAACAAATCCAAGTCCAAGATTGTTATTTATGTTGTTTACATCTTTTATTAATCTATTTTCTATATTGTATGAATTGTTATGTTGAACACAAAACAAACTATCCAAAAATACATTTAAAAAGATGTTTCAACACTCCATGTGTACTTGAACAGACATTTAAATAAAAGTAGTGTACTCTAATATATAAACTTCCGGGTACGCTATAAAAAACATTCTATAACCCTTTGGAAAATTTAAATATACTCCACATAAGTTTTGAATCGATCAATTAACATTATCCTCGGCTCTTTCTAATGGTCTGACTGAAAACATATATCCACGTTGATTGTTATGTAAAGGCAAATTGTTGAACGTTCTCCCGAGATAGAACGGTGAAATTGCATGAGCATAAGTCATTACACAAAAGTGGGTTTTATCAGACAATTTTAGAATGGCTGGAAGGAAATACGATCAGTAAACGGGAAACATGGAAATGAAACATTAACCCCATGGGATGTGGTTGTGCCAATCCAATATGTTCATCATTTTGCTGACAGCTCAGAATTCTTCAACAATATAAACATGTCTCCTTAACCATAAAGAAGGACGAAACTGATCAAAATCAAAGAAAGATACAAAATGTTTCCATTTGTTCTTATTGTAATAGAGATCTCCTAAACACGTATGGTATCTGAGTTTAAAACAGCATCTTAAATATCGTCCTATGAACACAATTAAAAGTTAATGAAATCAGCTTTGCAAATGACGTTTGCACTATACAGGCAAGTGAAACAATGTTTCATGACAGCATCCAGTAATATGTGATATATTGTGAAACAATGTTTCATATTAAAGGCTACATAGAGGTTATCATGAGAGTGTGTTTTGATATGGTCAATATCCTGCATTAGGAATAAACATTGTATTTTGCGAGCCTTCAGTAACATGAATTAAAAATAACCAGTGATTTAAAGATACTGATGAACATTTCCAAGGACATTCCCTTCACAGTTGATTAAACAGTTAATGTGAATGAAGTTTGAAATGGTAATTGCCATCAGTGATGAACAGTATGGCACGTTGACTCGCTGATGAATAATGAAATGATGTAATCAATAAAACAAATGTGTTTTGGAAAAGTGCATGCAACCCATGCCTTGCTTTATTTTCAAACTGGTCAAACTGCCAAAATGTTTCACAGGCGAAGGGCTTTAATGTTTTTTTCCACAAATTATGGCAACCACCTGCAGTTATTTATCCTTATTTGATCATCAAAGTGTTATTTCCCTGGAGGGTAGAACGGTCACAACTATTTATCAAGAACTGATGAATGTAGACTATAATTACTTCCAGCAGATGTGTCAAATTGAGAAGAAAGATGTTCACTTTGAATCATTGTTTAGCTTTCGGAGATACACCCTTTTTTGTATTGTTTTGTGATTCGAACGTAGTTTCAATACCCGTTGATATCATTCGGAGCCTAAAACCTATAATATCATTGAACATACACTCGAAGCACAAAAAAAATGGCAATAAGGTTATTTCCATTCTCCCATGACGAGTTAATTACATTTTTTAATATTAATTAATGTCGCCCACGCTAAGGCATGCTGCAGTCATTTGGTCACATTTATTTGTTTTGTGATTCGAGCTAAGATTCCATACCTGTTGATATCATTCGGATCATAACCCAGTACATATCAATGAACCTACGTTTGAATGACATACAATAAACAACAGTTAGTTTATCTCCATTCTACCATGACGAGCTATTTACATGTCACCCGCAAGCATGCTGCAATGAATAGGTCACACACTGAACGCAGCCTTTTAATCCCTTTTTTGGAAAGTATTACAACAAACGATTGCATATCCAAAAGTTACAGAGATAGAGGATCAGTACAAACATTGACTCCATGACTGTAGCAATGGCCTCGAATCAGATGATGGCATAAAAACCTCTCGCTGCTATTTTGAATGTGTTGACAACCAGGTTGAGCATATAAAGGGACGGTCACACAGCCCAAAAGTCGAGTAAACGCATGAATCACGCACACGATTCGAGTCTTACGTGATACATCAGTTTGTCTGGTGTGGAATCTCCGTAGGTGTATGTCGATGTTCGCCAGATCGCCGCTTTACACGATTCCGAGTTTTGAGCAGCTCCAAACTCGGCTTTTTATAAAAGTTTACGCAGTACCGGGCTGTTTTACGTAAGTTTTGTGTAGTGTGCATAGTTCTTACGTGGACAGTACGCGATATATGTGTGGAATGTCAGTGATCATTTCGTGAACATGTTGCCGCTATTGCGTTCATCGACAACTTTCAGCAGACACAGGATGCATGGTTAGCGCATGTACGCAGTTCATTAGTGCAAGTTCGCAGATTTTGCGTGGTTTTTCATCGGACATTTTGTCACTCACAACCACGTATTCGCCCTGTTTGTGTGTGTATGCGCTGAAGTGCGTGTTTTGTTAGTGATTTTTGAGTGCTCTTTCCGTAATTCTTGCGCAATTCATCAGTGATTTTAACATGTAAATCAATTAAAATGGTCAAATTCTCGACGGACAGGCACGCACAACCAAACTTTGTGAGTGATTCGTGTGTTTGGGCTTTTGGGCTGTGTGAGCGGCCCTTAAGATGGTTAAAAGATTTCATAAAGTATTGAAATAAACCATCTCCATATTAACTTGTTTTTACCTAAGCTGACTTTTAATTTTTCTCTGACATGGACATAATAATTCACCAAATTTACCAAAACTGTCAACTTTTCATTCATGCATGTTATGAAAATATTATCTGATGAATGAGTAATGATTATATATAGGCTGCAAAAAAAAGCATCACGCATTAGAATATCAGAAACTACGTTGGCATTCTCTTGATGCTCTTCCAGATATGTTATCCCTATGACATGTACACTGAGTAAAACCCATTTCTCCATATTACAATTTGATCTAAAGATTTATCTTTCGTGGTGAATAGAAAGTGTCTATATATAAAGTACATACTGTATTTATTAGTGTTTCGTTCCTCATCCCTCCACATAATATTTGCTTTAAAATCAATGTTCTCATCAATACCAAAAAGTTCCTGCTTTAGCATAATGGTTACTGGATAGATATAAATACTCTGCAGCCATTGTGCTCACTTAGATAGAATGCTTTGTCGTTGAATTTGATTCTGTGAAAGGTCACTGAAGTGAACACCAACAAATAACAAAATAACATCCCACAGTGATTATGATTACATGGTGTAGTATCGGATCATTCACACCAACAGATCCAAGGTTCAGCGAGGTGGCAATATAATGTTGTGAAATAACACCTCGGTCGATATCGAGCACACACATTAGGTGATTAACTCTGGTAAAAGATTTTATTAATTGCTACATTTTTAGCAAAAGATCTTTAAAAGTCTTTGAAGTTTTCCCACAACCCCCACTACCTGTTAAAGTGCTCTTTGTATTTATCGACTGCAGGGTGTCAGCAGTTTAACTTGGGACTTAATGACTCGTTCTGATTAAATTCTGTAACCAAACACTCGGAGTCTCTTTTACAAGCGTTGGCACAACGTTTGATGGCTTTTCCTCTCGGTTTCAGTTATAACCCCCACCAACTCTAAAAGTCGCGTCTTTGTTTGATAACACCTATGGAGGTCAAACAGTTAAATGTACATGGTTAATAAAGCAAAGGCATATGTAACCTGAAGGTGAGATACACCTTATTTACATCTAAAATATGGTAAAATAAATATTTCAACACATAATCATTATGTAGTACTTTCATGCCAATTCTCGTTTAAAATTGGTCAAAAATCTACAATGATAAATTTTGTGCACATGACCTCATCTGCTATTTACGACGCCATATTGGTGATCGACCCGACAGCCCGACAATGAGGTTACTCTTGCTTGATTTTGACAATGGCCTGTTTTCAGGCTTTTAACAATCGTCCTCACCCTGTTTGCAACTTGTCTAAACTTTTATGCAAAAACCGTGAAAGTGACTGTCAGTTTAGGCATTACTGACATGAAACATAGTCTACGAGGACTAGATGTATACATATATGGGGTCATTTCAAAATGACATATCTCTGTTATTTTTCAACCGATTTTGATGACATAATTTTTGGGGGAAACTAGAAACATAATTCTTTCCAACCAATATGTTCACAACTTGTGATATATAATATGTAATGTGTAATATGTGATTATAAACTGCAATTACAACGTGTAAAAGGGCATAAATCATCTATTCCGATATATTGCTGTATTGCCTTTTTGAAATGACTATAATTTCGTTAATCCATTTCCGAATTTTATTAAATAAGGTGTTTTTGAAACCAGAAATGTAAAGCTGTTACACCAATTTAGCCCCAATAAATATCTGTGTATTCAGTATGAAAACAGAATCATAAACTGACTTCAAGAACAGAAATTTTATATTCAATTTCCCGGTGTTCCAACTTCAAGCATAGCCTACTGCAGTAGTTTTTAGTGACATATCTTCGTAATATCTTTCAATCAATCATTCAATTCAATTCAAACAATCTGCCATGGCATATGATAATGTGCCAGCGGCCTGCAAAAATAAAATAAAAACACAGCAAATTCTTTAGTGATGCACTTCTTCTGCTCATGTTAAAAAAATAGTATCAAACGAAGATCGTCGATTGACCATTTTGTAAATGTCAGCACTTCTAATCCAATCAGAACTTATCATTTTGTGACAAACAGCTCCCTTCGCCTTCTCTCTTTATTCTTCGCTATGGACATAATGTGATTAATACTAATAACTAACAGGTAGTTTTGATCGTCAATATCTAACGATCAATTGATATTCAAGATTTGTTTCCATCAATATTATATGAAGATATATATTTCGTTTCGTTCTTATTTTGTTGTTCATATTGGCATGTCAGAGTCGAAATATGTCTCTGTGTTTTCCGAAATATGTGGTTGAAACCACTTTTCAATTTCAGTTCAGGATTATATACAGTGTAGTTTAAGAGTATGAAAACGTTAATTACTAGTGGTGTATTCACGGTGAAAGAATGAAAATAGCTACCCAAAACAAGGCCAAGATCTAGAGTCTATGAACTGCAATCGCATTTTAAGACAACAGTTTTACCGTGTTTTTCAAATAGTTTATGATCTGCGACACCATTCTAATCTAACCCTTCTTATGCAAAGTATTGTAGGGAATGGAAATATAAATATATTAGACTATTTTTCATTACGAAAAACGTGGCTGCAGTCATAGAATCTGCAAATGTGCACATTTTCAAAACACTGATTTTAGCAATTTGAAAGACACGGCTGCAGGGTGAGAAATCAATTTAAAATGTCATGATCTTATTGACGGTATGGGTGTAGGTTTTATGGGTTTTTTAAAACTTAATACAATACAATTCGGACATTGATTAACGAAAATGTGGCCGATGTAATGCATGTAGGCCTATTCGTTCAAGGCAATATGGTGAAATTGTCTATCTAGGCTCTTTGCCCGAGATGTGGACATGTGGTTGGTTGGAGGATTTTAAAGCCTGAAATCAGTGAGTAGAAGGGATATTTCTTCCGCTATATGAACAACTTTATTGCTTGGGGGGCGAACACACAAGTTATAATTGGTCGATTTTCGATGCTATATTACAGTTGGAAAACAACTTTCAGCAAATGACATACGTCTCCGTTACAATTCTAATGACCAATGATCAAAGCTGTAGCAAATTATGAACCACGTGACACTGTAGGTAATTCGAAATAATTGGCACAAACAAATGTGGAACTTGCACTTTTCTGTAATTGTCATATCAAAAAAATTAAATAAGCTTGTTTGCCTTGATTTTAAAAAAAAAGTACGCAAAAGGAGCGCTTTTGTACTAATTCAGTACATGATTTTACTTTCCAGAATCGGTTGATAGTAACTGAGGTACTTTTCCTAGAGTCCCGAGTTGTTTCCTAGAATTGTTTAGGCGGGAAGTTATGAGACAACAAACACAAGGTCCTTATTATTATGGCTATCATAGTGAAAACCTAGGTCTAGATTTATCAACTTGTCAACTGATCATTATGTCAAAACAAAAATGTTACCCCCATTTGTGTAATTAGCTCTCAGCTAACCTGTTAAGTTATGTGATGGATGTTCAAAATGTTAATTTCTGAAGGACATATTTGTTAGTATTAGAGTTAGAGTATTAGAGCCTTTCAGTGAGAGATATTGTACAAAATAAACTTTATTGTTTACGTTTTGATCTTTGAATTATATGATAAAGATAACTTGATTTTAAGATTTAAACACATCTAATCAATTTAACTGAGTCCTATTTCCAGGCAAATAATTCATCTTGCCATCAATGGACATCTCGAACACCCCATCTTATGATGTATGGGCAGTTTGGGTTTGGTTTTAAAACTTTATTTGAGTTCAACAATGAAATAAGAATTATATGGACTATCCTGCAGAAATACATTTCACTTATTCATAATGTACTTAGATGATTGGAGTCAATATGGAATATTGATGAAAGATCGAGTTGAACTGAACATTCTCATTGGTGTACAATCAACAAAGGCGTCTTTGGAAAATCGATAAACAGTTGTGGTTCAATAACAGATAACACGGCGTGAAATGAGATATGATATCATTATATGGCTCATCCATCGATGTAATAACACTAAAGGGCTTCATTTGGGAAGATTTATGAACCATCGTCATGAGTTGCTCACAGACGCTGATAATCGAAGCGAAGAACTCTACTAGATGAGGGTTCGGGTTAGATGATAGCAATACTAACAATGAACTCAAAAAAGTTCCATAAGCAGATGTATTCCTAATGAATGGTCAATATGTTACGGTAGCTTACATATTTCTGTATAAAATAAAACATATATAAAAGCACATTCAGCTATATATAGGTAGATCTTGACATTGATAAATTATAGAATATGGATCTTGATATCAAGCTCTTAATGGTTGATAAGACATGGAAAGTTAAAATAACACTTTTTCTTTGACATTTCTTTGACATTATTTTTTTCATTTTTCCGAAGTCTTCAAATTGTGTCTGGACAACTCACATGCTTTCGAAAGTTTGTTTCTAAATGTAAACGCTTAGTTTAAACGATTGATCTCAGGAATTGGATTAAACCATTGCTTTCCAGTGGCCTGCGAACGCTGTGATTTAATGTTAACAAGAACTTCTTAATAACAACAAGAGCAAGATAAAAGTTGGCAAAAAAATTGATGAGCTGGAAGGCTTAAAGAAGTCAACATGCAGTGACTTTACACTGTACTGTTAAGCTACTTATATATATATATAAGTATAGTAAGTCAACATGCGGTGACTTTACATTGGATGTAATTTAAAAGTTATAGCATGAATCTCCCATTGCGAATAAAATAGAATAAAGCCGAACCACAGGCCAGTAAAGCAACTGGGAGGGAGGGCGGGAAATTGAAAATTCGCTTGCGGCGAAAGTAGTGTCCTATGCCGCCGCCATATTAGATACAAAGCACCGGGGGTAACTCTAAATTGAATATGGTAACTTAGACGCCACCAAGGAAGCGGTCAAAGGGAAGTAACTCTAACTTCAAAATATATTTTATGCTAAAATAACACATTAATTCTTACAGACACCTCAGACATGATCAGACTGATGTTTTTGGCAAAACAACAAAGATGAAAACTTCAAAACCTCACAGAAGTGACAATCCTACAAAGAGGAATTGCTTCAGGAAATATGATAGAAGCACACATGGTTATGAGAAGATTACCAGAGTAAGTCAGAGATAGTGGACCAACACAATCAATGATGAATCTATTGAGCCGAAAAGTCGGTATAGGTTTTAAAAGAGAGGGAGGTATTTCTGATTTGGTTTTCCTGCATGACATGTACAGGTCCTGCAAAATTAAATCACGCCATGTCTCAGACTGGGCCAAAAGAATTGTCCCAAAATTGTCTCTATAGTTTTTCAATAGGATTTTCACATGCCACCGAAAGTAAATAATTTTGAAAGGATTTCAGTGCTACAATTTGTTGGCACAATTTCCATTCGTCGTCTGCATGAATGTTCTGCGATCTATGTTTCCTCATCAAACATCATACTTGGAGTAATAACAAACTGGGTGTTGTTGCACAAAGCACTTATAATTACTAAGGTAGCCTTAGTGCTATGTTACAAGATGGCACTAAGACCTTAGTTAACCTTAGTTTTAAGTTTCTTTTGTGCTACGATGCCCTAGAACCTTGCCAATTAATATTCTGCAACCAAGTATCCTCCACCCTACGCTCTAGTAAAACTCCTTGAAGCTATACACATTCTACGTTACAACTCCTTCATTAACCTTGCCAATCACCTAACTTCTGGAGCCAAGTATCCTCCAACCTGCGCTCTAGTAAGCTGCTCTCTAGAAAGGATGTGATCACTACTTGACATTCTATCACACTTATCAAGAAGACCCGAAGAGTAACTCCCATTTGAAGCTCACCACCCTGTACTTTACGAAAACAGTATCCATAAACGTACCTGACAAATCTTATATGGAATCACTCGGCATATATATCATAGTAGAAATTGCAGTCTTAAAAACAGACATAATCCGCATATCCGATCAACCCTGTCTTTAATGTCGCTGGAACACCTTGTGGATCAACCTTCAGACTTATATATTAGAAAACTCCTTGAAGCCATACACATTCTACGTTTCAACTCCTTCATGAATTCAAGATTATTTTTCTTTTGTCTATCATCACTGAATACAACACTAGTAATCCAATTAATTTCCATCTGGCTCCTACGCCCCTTTTGTGTAATGTTGTCACAACCCAATTCTGTGGAATGTAATTTCAATGGTTCTGTACATCAAGCTAAGATCTTCTCATCACTAATCAGTGTACATCATCCACTTCCACAAGTGGTGGAATCCGATTTCTGATTCTTCCGGTTTCCCCAAAAAATTGCCGGATCCGGCAAGCAGATTCCACCACTTTTTGTCCTGTGTTCAATTGCAACTTATTGCCTTAATATCTCAGGAGCCTAGCAACCTGTATATACTCTTTGCAGCAATGTATATATTTTCCCCTGTCCCCTTTGAAGCATTCGTTGTAGTAAAGAAGTTGGCTATCCACAGATACGTTTTCCTTCAGAAACCAAATGACCCTGAGTTTTATAATATGCCCAAACCAGAATCGCCTGGGAGCCCTTGGCTCAGACTGAGAATGTGACTTGCAAACGAATTGAGTCATATTTAATTCCATTCGGGCCTGTATGTACTGATGGATTACACGGTGGAACACAATCGAATCTCAAACCTGTGAAATGAGTCAGTGTATAAAATAATAATAATAATAATGGAATGAATTCATATTGGTCTAGAGCTGAAACTCCATGTTCTGGACTTTTTGAGTTTATACAAGTCGTCGCAATCTTGTTTTTTCCATCAACGCCATCACTGAATCAGTAGTCTCATACTCAGATACTATCATATTACTAGCTAACCATTAACTTCTGTAACCAGTCTATACGAGCAGCAGATGCAGAGTTCAACAGTGTTTCTTAATTAATTGTCTCTCTTAATTCTTGTTCAAGTGAATGGATTTTCAGAACAGTCATTTCAGCCATAAAATGCAAAGGATTATCAATATTAATGTCAGTTCTCAGTGAGTTAATGGAATATAATCGAGGTGAATTAGAATTGATCTGGGGAGGCAAGAGCAAATGGAATGGTTTTGAAGTCTGTTACTCAGTGTGTCTGTTACATGTATGAGTCGGTGCATCTGTAACTGGAGAACCAGTGTGATCTCAGATAGCAGACTTACTCAATGTGTCTGTTACTGATGAGTTTCTCAGACCATCCAGCCAGAGCTGGCCATACAGGAGCACCTGTCGTGTATCTGTGATGCACTGGGGGAACGCGGGTTACTTTATGTTGTCGTGTTTTATCTATATATTGTCGTGTTATATCTATATGTTGTCGTGTTATATCTATATGTTGTCGTGTTATATCTATATGTTGTCGTGTTATATCTATATGTTGTCGTGTTATATCTATATGTTGTCGTGTTATATCTATATTTTGTTCTGTTATATCTATATGTTGTCCTGTTATATATATATGCTGTCCTGATATATATTTATATATAGAGAATCTCACCCAAGTGTCTTCTGATATCAAATATATCAACACGAGTTGATAAAAGTTAAATATCCGAGGCTTGCCAAAATTATTTTTTTAACGTTTCAATGAAAATAATGTACATCTCTGAGCACATCTCTGTCATTTGACTTCCAGTACGGTGAGGTCATAGCATTGTGATGTCATCATGTTTATGACGTCATAGCATTGTGACGCTATTACTCGATGATGTAAAAGCATTGTGATGTCATGTAGTTGGAGGTGACAGGGCATTGTGCAAAATCTCCTGTGGAACACAGTTTTGGATGATAAATATATATATATATATATATATATATATATATGACACATTGATACCTTATTCAGATCAACTTTAATTTTCAAGAAATTAAAAGCAATTAAATTAGTTTCGTTTCGAAATAGTGTGGATGTTTACAAAGAAAATGTAAGTAGTTTAATTAATGGATGTGATTCACGAGAGAAACAGTTGGGATAGATGGGGATATGTACAATTGGTGATTGGATTCAGGCAGTCAATTACCGTATTCATTTGTTGATTAATATTAGTCTAGGGCGCGAATCTACTCATTAACAATTGAGGTATAACACAAATCACATTTGGGCACAATGGTAATCTTTGACATCCTAAAAACATTAGCAAAGGAAAAATATGATTTTCGATTATTGAATGTTTGGTTTTGTTTTCTAATTGGACTGTGTAAATGTGAACACTGCTATCCAATAACTAAAATACATTCATGATGCATAGGTAATCCTCAGAACACACATTCCCCAATTGACTTCACGTTAAACACGATCACGTTGTGGAAATTCCTTGAAAATTGGTCAATGTTTCAATATGAGCAATGGAATCCTGTCTTTATTAATCGTTTAACAGGGACAATCTATATATTAGGATTGAGGCCAATTATGGGGGCAGATCATCAACCAACATCTGGATACGATTGTTAAATTTGAAGAGAAAGTCCCAAGTGCGAACCAGCAAATGAAAATAAACAAGTCATATGTATAGGATATCTAACGAATTTCCCGGTTACATCAAGTTTTTTAAAATTTTGCTTTATCTCGAACCTTTGAATGTTTATATTGTCAACGTTTGATGATACTGTTACGTCAAAAGATGAAATGGACACCAGACCAATAATTTGATGATTACAGAAACGTGTTTACCGAATCAGCAGACTCGTGATGGTAAAATCCGAGTCTATGTGCATTGTGTCGATACCTTGTATGATCGATGGTATGGGCAGATGTGAAGTAATAAGATGAGGATGAACAGAAGATCCAAGCTGGTTAATCAAACATCATAAATATGAAATCCACTGACGTCTCTGTATATGATCACCAATGCGAGATCTAAGCAGGATAATTCGAAGCTCGTACCCATCTACAGTGTGGACCTCCCCTGTAGACAGCGCATCATCATGTGCTCCTAAATACCTGGATCAGATGCCAAATTGTGTGTCAGTAAATATGTGTGATGGTGTAAGTGATGTCTAAGATTCTGAGATGAAGAGACTAGAGCTCCTCGGGTTCTCATCCAGCGATCCATTCCGTCATCGGGTTCTCATCCAGCGATCCATTCCGTCATCAGGTTCTCATCCAGTGATCCATTCCGTCATCAGGTTCTCATCCAGTGATCAATTCCGTCATCGGGTTCTTATCCAGCGATCCATTCCGTCATCGGATTCTTATCCAGCGATCCACTCTGTCATCGGGTTCTCATCCAGCGATCCATTCTGTCATCGGGTTCTCATCCAGCGATCCATTCCGTCATCGGGTTTTCATCCAGCGACCCATTCCGTCATCGGGTTCTCATCCAGTGATCCATTCCGTCATCAGGTTCTCATCCAGCGATCCATTCCGTCATCGGGTTTTCATCCGGTTATCCACTCCGTCATCGGGTTCTCATCAAGCGATCCATTCAGTCATCGGGTTTTCATCCAGCGATCCACTCCGTCATCGGGTTCTCATCCAGCGATCCATTCCGTCATCGGGTTCTCATCCAGCGATCAACTCCGTCATCGGCTTCTCATCCAGCGATCCATTCCGTCATCGGGTTCTCATCTAGCGATCCACTCCGTCATCGGGTTCTCATCTAGCGATCCACTCCGTCATCGTGTTCTCATCAAGTGATCCATTCCGTCATCGGGTTCTCATCCAGCGATCCATTCCGTCATCGGGTTCTCATCCAGCGATCCATTCCGTCATCGGGTTCTCATCAGCGATCCACTCCGTCATCGGGTTCTCATCCAGCGATCCATTCCGTCATCGGGTTCTCATCTAGCGATCCACTCCGTCATCGGGTTCTCATCAAGCGATCCATTCCGTCATTGGGTTCTCATCCAGCGATCCACTCCGTCATCGGGTTCTCATCCAGCGATCCATTCCGTCATCGGGTTCTCATCCAGCGATCCACTCCGTCATCGGGTTCTCATCCAGCGATCCATTCCGTCATCGGGTTCTCATCTAGCGATCCATTCCGTCATCGTGTTCTCATCCAGTTATCCATTCCATCATCGGGTTCTCATCCAGCGATCCATTCCGTCATCGGGTTCTCATCTAGCGATCCACTCCGTCATCGGGTTCTCATCCAGCGATCCATTCCGTCATCGGGTCTCATCAAGTGATCCATTCCGTCATCGTGTTCTCATCCAGTTATCCATTCCATCATCGGGTTCTCATCCAGCGATCCATTCCGTCATCGGGTTCTCATCCAGCGATCCACTCCGTCATCGGGTTCTCATCCAGCGATCCATTCCGTCATCGGGTTCTCATCCAGCGATCCACTCCGTCATCGGGTTCTCATCCAGCGATCCATTCCGTCATCGGGTCTCATCAAGTGATCCATTCCGTCATCGTGTTCTCATCCAGTTATCCATTCCGTCATCGGGTTCTCATCCAGCGATCCATTCCGTCATCGTGTTCTCATCCAGTTATCCATTCCATCATCGGGTTCTCATCCAGCGATCCATTCCGTCATCGGGTCTCATCAAGTGATCCATTCCGTCATCGGGTTCTCATCCAGTTATCCATTCCGTCATCGTGTTCTCATCCAGTTATCCATTCCGTCATCGGGTTCTCATCCAGCGATCCATTCCGTCATCGGGTCTCATCAAGTGATCCATTCCGTCATCGGGTTCTCATCCAGCGATCCATTCCGTCATCGGGTTCTCATCCAGCGATCCATTCCGTCATCGTGTTCTCATCCAGTTATCCATTCCATCATCGGGTTCTCATCCAGCGATCCACTCCGTCATCGGGTTCTCATCCAGCGATCCATTCCGTCATCGGGTCTCATCAAGTGATCCATTCCGTCATCGTGTTCTCATCCAGTTATCCATTCCGTCATCGGGTTCTCATCCAGCGATCCATTCCGTCATCGGGTTCTCATCCAGCGATCCACTCCGTCATCGGGTTCTCATCCAGCGATCCATTCCGTCATCGGGTTCTCATCCAGCGATCCACTCCGTCATCGGGTTCTCATCCAGCGATCCACTCCGTCATCGGGTTTCATCCAGCGATCCATTCCGTCATCGGGTTCTCATCCAGCGATCCATTCCGTCATCGGGTTCTCATCCAGCGATCCACTCCGTCATCGGGTTCTCATCCAGCGATCCATTCCGTCATCGGGTTCTCATCCAGCGATCCATTCTGTCATCGGGTTCTCATCCAGCGATCCACTCCGTCATCGGGTTCTCATCCAGCGATCCATTCCGTCATCGGGTTCTCATCTAGTGATCCATTCCGTCATCGGGTTCTCATCCAGTTATCCATTCCATCATCGGGTTCTCATCCAGTGGTCCACTCCGTCATCGGGTTCTCATCAAGCGATCCATTCCATCTTCCCTCTTGTGTTGTAATCAGTCTAACAAAATGTCACTGCACAAAAACATTAACACTCCTTATGAGAAAACTTATACTTTAGTTGTTCATTTTTATACCCCCGAATCGGAGATTCCGGGGTATATTGTTTTTCACCTATCCGTATGTCTGTCCGTCCGTGTGTTTGTCCATAATTGGCTTGGCATACCTTGTGATGAGACCTTTCAGATGAGGTCATCATATTTGACCTTGTGACATTGACCTTGCCGCAATGAATATTTTCAGAAAACTTTAACCTTGGCCAGAACTTTTGATTGTTAAGAGTTACGGCTTTCATACTTGGCATGTGTATACCTTGTGATGAGACCTACAGATGAGGTCATCATATTTGACCTTGTGACCTTGACCTTGCCGCAGTGGACATCTTCAGTAAACTTTAACCTTGGCCATAACTTTAGATTGTTCAAAGCTACGGCTTTCATACTTGGCATGTGCATACTTTGTGATGATACCTTTCATATGAGGTCATCATATTTGACCTTGTGATCTAAACCTTGCCGCAATGGACATCTTCAAAAAACTTTAACCCTGGCCATAATTTTTGTATATCCGGGGGCATCCATGTTTAAAAAACATATCTTGTTTAATTATTAACTCAATCCCAATAAAGGCTGCATACTTAAACTTGTACATTAGACATGTACATTAACGTGTCTGATTTAAATAATATTTTCCTGAAAAATTTTGTATTTGACTTATGAAATGAATATACGATATATCAACGTAGCAAATTTAATTTTGTATTTCACAGATCTATTCCCTTATTGACCTTCAACAAAATGAAAGAATCTTACCGACAGCCTGATGATACTAGCATCGTTGGCATTAAGTCGAAGCCAAGACGAAGATACTCTGCTAACATTGTGACGTCACATTGTGATCAATATGGCATCATACTTACAGCAATTTCAAAGTGGTGTTTATTACTGATACTTTATTTGGTAATATTCAGATTTTTTAAATATAGTTTAAAATATGTTTTAATGCCAGTCCGAACATCATTTCGAGAACTTGATCAATACATAATGCGTGATGGTGTCTAATTACACTACGGATTTTAAATATACTATAAATGGATATTAGAGTAATGTCGTGTTTTGTTAAATTAATTGTTTAATACCATTTCAAGAATACGATCAATACATGTTGCGTGTTTAATGGAATAAAGATGTTTTATCTAGGACATTCTGTGTCACCATTACATCATGGACATAGATAAAAGTTAATGCATTTTTGAGTTATGTCGTTTGACCATGCCCTTACAACAGAGTATTGATAGAAGATTATGCATTTTCTTTTACAGAAGTAGTATTTATTTATTCATATGGGGAAACTACAGAACCAAAGGTAAACGTCCTGGTGGCTGGAAAAAGTAGTTTTGCAGAAAAAGATTCTTCTAATTGTATGTCACACTGTCATGTTGTTGTTCGCATAAAGTCAAAACATAAAACGTTGACTATAAATATGGTCATGGATATGGTTGAAACCTGCTAAACGTTAATTAAAAATATGTTCATGGATATGGTTGAAACCTGCTAAACGTTGACTATAAATATGTTCATGGATATGGTTGAAACCTGCTAAACATTGACTAAAAATATGTTCATTGATATGGTTGAAACCTGCTAAACGTTGACTATAAATATGTTCATGGATATGGTTGAAACCTGCTAAACGTTAATTAAAAATATGTTCATGGATATGGTTGAAACCTGCTAAACGTTGACTATAAATATGTTCATGGATATGGTTGAAACCTGCTAAACGTTGAGTATAAATATGTTCGTGGATATGGTTGAAACTTGATAAACGTTGAGTATAAATATGTTCATGGATAGGGTTGAAACCTGCTAAACGTTAACTATAAATATGTTCATGGATATGGTTGAAACCTGATCTTCTACCGATTACACCTAATATTTGATACGAAGGTTTTTGTGAACCTTTACTAAGAATGGTTCTTAATGAAGCATGATGTTCTGCACCTAGTTAACAGAACAGATTTTGTATTCTTCTTTCTAGGGTAACATTCTTAGTATTTTGTAAACTTACTGAACGTCTTGCTTCCTTCCTTCCCGTTCATTTATCATAAACTAGAAGGAAACGTGAGTGTCTTGACGAGCACCTGCTGCACCAGTGAGTCTACTCAGTCTTTGTCTCCAAGTATGTGTTAGTGTTAGTGTTAGTGTTAGTGTTAGTGTTAGTGCGTCTAAATTAATAAGGGGCAGTAGTGTATGGATATTTAACATTATTGTTTACAGACTTCGACGATTCGGGATAGGTTTTATACCGGTTTCAAGCATTGCTCCATTGGATACATTGTCACCTATCATCAAGTCTTGCCCGAACTGAACCAGGATAGAGCAGTCAGGAAAACATCACACTCTGTTAGTTAGTGTATCGTCTGTCGTGATTGATCGTGTTAGTAGATATCTAAGGCAGTGTTTGGTAACGTGTCTGTTGGAGCCGAACTCTGAGCTGCATTCGTTACTGTTCACACCAACGAAAGTAATGAGCTACGTGGTTTCTGTATGAGTGTTGTATCGACGTTGGTGGACGTTGTGAAGTTTGACAAAAATTGGTTTAATTTAATCCCTCAGTAGAAGTAGGAACTAAACGTTAGCCTTCATCTCTAGTAATGTCTATGATTTGTGTATATGATTTGTGTATATGATTTGTGTATATGATTTGTGTATATGATTTCTGTATACGATTTGTTTCTCGTTGGTGAGGCAAGATATTCTTCCTATGATTTGCATGACTTCCATGTATGGTTATTTCTAAAAACTTCTCGACAAACTTGTCCCACTCTGTGATCCAGATTTGCTTTCTTCCCTGAGTTCAACTGGTTGGAAAGCAGGCGAACACATAGGAGAGGAACTAACGTGTTTTTAACTTGTTTTACTCAATAACATAAACTTCACTTTCTACAAACATCATGTTTCCCATTTAAATCGCAGATATTGCCTCTGTCCAGAAACGTTAATATTTTCGATTCTTCTTCAAAGGTTCAGTTGATTTAAAAACCCGTTCAGATGTACTAAATGAACATACTGTTTTATTTAAAGTGGACAGAATCACACTTACGAATATTCTCTTGAAAATGTAGCTGCATGTACTTGCCCTACTGTGATTTCTTATCGGTTTTACTGTTACCATAAATGTAATGAACATTATGGCACTGCGAAGCCAAACAGAAATAAAAGCGCGACCATATGTAACATCTATTACGATATATCCAGGTATTGATACCTGTCAGAACTGATACACCAGGAATGTCTGCACTGTCTGTGATGCATTATGGAATGCTATTCACTCTGTTATATCACATTCTAACACATTGATTTCTCATTATGCTCAAGATTAATTTCAAAATGTCATTTAGTTTTGATCAAATTAATTAATTTTGTTTGCAACTATTGTTGTATTCTTTACATACAAAGGTGTTGATATCAACGATCAGAAAGGGAAACATTTTCCACGATCAGAAAGGGAAACATTTTCCATCTGGGTTATCATTTTTTAACAGGAATGCGTCGTAAGACATGCACATTTATGATAACTTACTTGAAATAGGTTTTGATATCCTGCACACATGCACATGTGTCTGAACCTAACAATAGCATGCTAAGATTAAAAAGTTCCAGGAATGTTTTATAATGACCATCAACTTTGTATTCATTGATACGAGTGAACTTTATCTGAATTTATCAAATTGTCTGCATAAAGATGGAATAATTAGTTCATATTTGTATGTTTATGTATAACAACACTAAAGCACAAGTATTATCCTACAATATGAGTCACCTCCATGAACGTTTTCAACCAGTTTGCATGGTTAGACTTCCGAAATTGGCTCATATTCGGTTGAAGCTCTTAATCCTAGTTACAGCGACCTAATCGATGGATTAGCAAAGCCTCCATATCTCATTCCCAGACTCAATCATTTCAACCATAACGTAATAATTCTGGCAGTTCTGTCTCCGTGATTTAGAGGAGCGGGGTCGACTCATGGATCCATTTTGAAGGAAGTGAATGGAAAAGTATTGTAATGTCTTACTCAATGCAACTTTATGAGTCGGCGTATCTTCAACTGAGAACCGTTTTCATCTCTGATAGTAGAGTTACGCGTTGTCTTTGTTACTTATATCAAGTCCGACCTGGTAAAACATGTGTCTGTGATTCACTAGGGAACGCTGATCATTTTATGGTGTCCTGTTAGATCAACATTGATATATGCCACACAAGTTTCGAATACCTTAGTTTTTTTTTTTAATTCATTGTTTTGTAACATTCAAAGACTTCAAAGGAACGGTACCAAAGGTAAACAAAATGATGCTGCTGCAGATAAAGTTTATATTGAGTTCCTTTAATAAGAACATGTTCTGTTAAGAAGTATACATAATTTCATTCATCAGGGTATGAAACTTTGTCTGTCGGTGTAAGCCCACATAGCTGAAATCGCTCTTTTAAAATGTGAACACGCTGTTTGACGTTTAGGTGAAACTCTAGATATATGGAAAATAATGTTTTATTTTTATTTTTTTACATTATTTTATTTCTTTTTCAAATACATAGACATAGACATAGACATTTTACAATATAAATGGGTACAAATATTGATAAAGATGCAAGCTAGTTTTGAAAATTGTATAAAAGGTAGAGGTGGTTGTTTTGTTTCATACATTCACCAAAGTTGCAGAGTGTCAGTCTTTAATAAGATTATGGTATACAGACCAGAATCTTGTGAACTTCGAATACTTGCAATTTGAGTAACAGATGCTTTTATCGATTTCATAGTTTAAATATTGTTTTTTAATATTAGATTGCGGTACAGTTAATTGTCTTTAACTTTAATGTGTATATGTTATATTTCACTGTTGTTGATTTAGAATCATATTTCGTCTTTCCGGATATCCTAGGCATATGTTTCGTTTTAGTATGTTTAATATTTAATCTGTTTTTGGTTTTTTTAAAAATTAATAAAATATGTCAATAATGTACTTTCATAATCGATTAAAGGAACCCTCGTTGACGTGACCGTCATTGGACGCCAGTGACTTTTCTGTTACATTGTACTGTGTCGTGTTTAGTAAATGCGATTCAAAACAAAAATTAAGGAAATTTATAAGAAATATGAAGATATATTATTTCAAAAATTAAAAAGTTGAGTTTAATTGGTTCCTAACCACATGGTCACCTAAATATGGTTCGTAATCGTCGTTTCGATTTGATTTATTATTTCGTATAATTATTTTTGTTAGTTTCATTGCTTTCGCCAGGAAGGGTATCTGTAGATGAACCCGTGTCTTACATAACTAACATGTACAGCAAGATTGATCTGTGAATGCCGTTTCAAAAGTAAAATGCCGGATCTAAGATGTCCAACTGCTGACGGTGTCAACTTCCCCGAACATCGTCTATACGAGAACGCAAATGCAACCTCCGTTATCAGTGTCCTGCGAGTATCTCATGACGATGGTTCATAAATCTATTCTTAATGAAGCCCTTTAGTATTATTACATCGATGGATGAGCCATATAATGATATCATATCTCATTTCACGCCGTGTTATCTGATATTAAACCACAACTGTTTATTGATTTTCCCAAAGAATTCCTCCTTGATAGTACATCAATGAGATTTATCAGTAAGAAGGGATCTCCATCAACATGCTACAATGCCTGCACAAACTTTAACTGGTTTAACATCACAGTGTGCATATGTATATGTATAGGTCCCATGTTTGTAATATCCGATATTTGACATATCAGCCTAGGGGTAGGTTACTATGTATTATTAATTAACTATCATTGTTATGGCACGTTTACGGCATTTACGGCCTAGACCATATGATTCGACAACTGGGCCAATACGGGAAAAATTGGACCAATACGAGAAAAACTGGGCCATTATGAGTCTGAGCATGCGCAGTTGCACATTTGGTGAAAGCCCGAAGCTGTCGATACACAACTTTGACCCGTGCTATTTGTTCACCATTCTTGTTTATAATTATTATTTCAATATACTTGAGATGTCTAGTGTTGTGCAAATACATTGAAAAGAAGTTAATTAAAAAAAAGTGTCATTAATTAAGTATTTCCGTATTGACCGAGTTACAATACAACGGACCTCAGACCTGTAACTGGGCCAATACGAAAATAGTTCATTTAAAACATTATAGTACAGAATTAAAAGTTGAAACTAAAGGAAACTTTCCCCATTTAACATGAGAATTTTTTTTTCAGAAATGTTAGTCATATATTAAGTATTCGTTGGGAAGTAGCTATTAAATTCAATTGATTTGTTCTGAGAATGTGTTTTTCTTGAATTAAGATCAAATAAGTAAGCATGCTTAGTTTCTGGCTACTGAACCTTAAATCTTCAGACAAAATTAACTTCTATATATGCTAGATGATGAATTACAAGTAAACAGTTGTCAAAGTGATTCTATTTAAGAAACATCCCAACAATTACCAGCTTCTTGCTTTGATCCTGATTAACAATTGATTAACAATATGATTGGACATATAGTTATCATGTAATGTAAGATGTTTTACAGAGTATGACACTGGTTTGAAGGATTTGATTCATTCCGCTGCTCCCCATAAGACCTTGGATATTTATTATTTTGTCAAGTTGTCATAGTCAGCGTTAACCTCATTTTCAGTCATACTATCATTGAAACCATACTCGCGCACACTAGAACACACAACAACTGGGAGGTCATAAGAAGCTAATTGTGAGATTTGATATCAAATCAATTCCTTTGCTGGGCCTCTATAATTTTCCCCAGCAAAATCAGCAGATTAATTGAACACGTTGAAATGAGTCAGTGTTGTTACTTATCTCATAGCACAAGGTTTCATATCACACTCATAACCCAATACAAACAGGAGAAGTTAGTAAACAGTTGCATCAGTAGGTAGTTCTGTGTCTGCTTCTGTTTCCTTATCACTGATGTAGGAGTAGTCTTAATTGGCATGCTTTGAAAATGATTTTTAAATCTTGAATATATAGAAATAATAGAAAATAGATTTTTAAAAACACAACTATGCCATATGAAACAAAATCATTTTATTCTTTGCATAATTTTTTATTGTCCCTCTATGTTCCAAGCGACAATATGCAAAGCACCGAGGCCTTCAGATCACTTTTGTGTACGGTATTTGTGTGGTTTGGAGTGACCTCCCTTGACGAATCAGTGCTTCCGGGTCCAAACAACGCGTTTCCAGGGATCGCCCACTTTGGATTGCCGTTAGGTTGATCAGTGACACGGACTAATTGTCAGTTACAGGCCAAGTCTGGTGAAGTGTCCCCAGCAACGTTACATTAACCCCCTTAGCCCGATTTTAACTTTCGGTTAACTTATGGAAACTTTCTGAAATGGAGTATCAGTCGACATTTTGATACAGCATCACAATAGCGATAATTCTAACTAGATTATCTGCACGATTTCACCCAACGCAATGCCATTTTCCTTAAATAAATGTTAGCAATACATCACTTTTAACAATTAACAATTCATACGAAAGATGGATCGTTGATTAATTCGTTGTGTTGTTAACAGTGTTAAGTTTGATTTCATATATCTGATAAATGTGTGTCGTTCCTGTTTCTCAACAATCTTCTCAACATGCACTGCCTCTACTTCCCAGCATCGATCGCGGCACCTCTCTCCTCCTGATCCAGATCTGGCAGCGCCGACTCTCACAGCGTTATTGTTCAGTAGATTAAATCTGACAGCAATCCCTCTCCTTTGATAAGTTATGAGCTCGGAGCACATTAAGTCGCTCTCAATGTTCAATTTCTCCATCAACGTCGGCATCTGTTGAGTATTGAACCACTTGATGAGGACACATTAAAACATCAACTGCAGCAACATAAGATTTGTTTCTTAAAATGACTTCTATTCCACTTCTATGCATCGTAAAAAGGGGATATTAAATGAATGTGCGTGAGGAAAAATAATGGTATTTTTTTAGAGAGTGCCAATAGTAATGTCATGTGTTTAAAATGTGTTATGTATGAATTCAGAATGAATTATTTCATAGACATAGAGTTGGAAATGTTAGAAAGTTATGTTCTTTCAGGTATCTGCCACGACATTTCTCACCCCACCATATTTCTCCCGCCGCTGCCTACTTTTCCCAACTGTCTTATTCAACAAAACAAAAAGCCTGTCCTGCACAATCTGCTAACTGTACTAACTTCTATATCCAGTGTTTACAAGCCACACCCGCAGAGATGTCAGAACATTTAACAAGCCCTTAATCCTCATAACAGCGACATGATGATCTGACTAACCGCACACTGACTCTGTGTCTCACAGCCAGCTGTATGTTAGTCATCTCATCTAACACAAGGGACATGTCCCCCATTTTAGCGAAAATCCATGCTCCTGATGTCTGATATCATTAAGAGCAAACTATTTTTTAAATATTACAGAAAAAAGCCTTTATTTTGAATATGTATTTTTCAAAATTTGAGGAAATGCAAGGTACGTAATCCTCACAAGGGATGTACCGTCCATTTTAGCGAAAATCCTTGGTCCTAAGAATAAGGTGTTCCACAACTCAAAATGCTTCTAAGATCATAAAGAACAAACTCTTAAAAAAATTCAGAATAAAACTGTTTATTTTCTTTTTCGCTCAAACATTTTTTCAGGAAAAAAGCCTTTCAACTTGCTTATTATGTCCAACAAATTGGAAATGCAAGGTACGTGCCAAAGACAAAGGACGTATGGCTCATTTTAGCGAAAATCCATGGTCTATAGCTTAGGTCACCTGTTGACAATAAGTCCGCGTAAAGTCGATTATCCCCAATGGTCGTTAGATGATAATATCATAACACTTCACAATCTAGGAATCGACCAATACAGTAGGTAGATAAAATACAATTGCCCTTCGCAATCTGGGAATCTACCCCTGTATAGTCGGTAGATATTATATATATATAATTTCACAATCTAGGAATCGATCAATACAGTAGGTAGATAAATATAATTGCCCTTCACAATCTGGGAATCAAACCCTGAAGAGTCGGTAGATATATATCATAACCCTTCACAATCTGGTAATCGACTGCTGTAGTCGGTAGATGGTATGCCATAACCAATCACAGGGATGGATCACTAAAGTAGGGAAATGCATATGTAATATCATAACCCTTCACAATCTCGGCACCGACCTCTGCAGTAAATAAAGGGGTGAACAGGGCTTCACAATCTCGAAATCGACCCCTATAACTGGTACAGACAGAAAAACGAGTGTACCCTTTCGAACGATCTTATTGGTTCGTTGAGCTTAACTATTAATATAATTTCGATAAACAAACACGACGGCGTGGCGAGATGACAGGCTATTTCGAAAATTGTTTCGCTATGACATTCAACACCTGATCAGAGGAAGCTTTGAATTGTGAACTACAGAGCCAACTCAACGGACCAATCAGATCGTTCGAATGGGTGTAGACTGTGGAGTAACGTTCATGGGAGATGTTTTTGTGGTCGATTTTCGAGTTTGAAGAGCTGTTAAAGTTATCTTAAGGATGACATGTGGTAGAAATCAGCCATGTTTTGCGGAGCAATGTATAGTTGAGAGCTACGTGCGTTCACTTTCTATGGCTGTACTTGGGTGCTCTTGCTTCCGAGCGTCATGTTGAAATATTCCTAGATTGTGAGCTCTGCGGATTGTCAAATTTGGTAAAAAAAATCTGCAGATTGTGATATACCCTAGATGGTTCGTAACATATACACCCACTCAACATGTAGGTAATAATTTTATCCTGATAAGATGAGTACGTATTGCAGATGTAACATGAACGTGGCTGACACAAGTCAGCATGGAAAGAAGGCTGTACTTGGGTGCTCTTGCTTCCCACCGTCATAGTCCATGTCTCTCCTCGACCAGGACAACATGCAAGAACAGAGCTGGATACATGTGAATGGCGGAAGAGCTACAAAGTCCAAGGTCTATTAGGTTGTATAAGATTTGTCTAAACTTGACAAAACGGTTAGTTTGAACCAACTACAACTACAAAAACACATGGAGAGTGTCCTGTCTGCAGTCAATAAGTCGATAGTCATATCTGGACTCATCCAAACTGTGAAACGCACAAAGAAGACCGACCGTGTGTACATATGTAAAGATTAAGTGCGAATATAAAGTCAATTGATTAATACTTATGTACTGTTATCAAAGTTAGTTGTTTCATCAAAGTTAATTGTTCATCAAAGTCATTCTCTTCATCAAATTAATTTTCCCCATCAAAGTAAACTCACGGGCAAAAGAAACTATACCAACATTGTTTTGTTGTTATCAACATTATCAGATATGTCACATAAATAATGTGATACTAGTTTTTAAAGACAATTTAACTGACCATGTGTTGATCAAAATTTTGAAAAAGTTGTACTTACGGTTAATGCAGTAGAATGCAATGAATGGCACTGGGGGTAAATGTCAATTTGCAATAATAAACAAGTCATTTTAGAGCCTACAGAGAACGGTTTTATTCAGAAAGGAAACACTAGAAAACTGTCAGTATCTGGTATGGCCTCCGTTGCTTTGAATAAGGCCTGCACACGTCGACACACAGAATTTGTAAGGCGCCTGATGACGTCATTAGGGATGGCTTGCCATTCTTCCATGAGTGCCTGGGTTAACGTTAGCAGATTTGATGGAGGTGAATTTCTCTGCCTTATTTTCCTGTCGAAATGATCCCACAAGTGTTTAATAGTTGATAAATCTGGTGATCACGCTGGCCATTGCAACATGTTGACGTTGTTTAACGTTAGGAAGTCTCTAGGTACTCTGGCTATGTGGGGGCGAGCATTGTCTTGTTGGATGATTACTCTTGGACTTTTCAGGAGGTAAGGGAGCACTATAGGACGTCAAACGGTGTCGATGTAGCCTTGGGCATTCTTATATCGGTCAAATACAACCAGTTCTGTTGTGTGGTCCCTTGACGCTACCGCCATCGAATGGCACAACGTCCTGTACACAACACGAGGCCGTTCTCTCTCCTCTCCGACGATAAACACACACTCGGCCATCAGCTTTGTGTTGCTTGAACCTGCTTTCGTCTGTAAACAAAATTCTTTGCATGTTCCTGTTCTGCCACCGCTGTACCAATCTTGCCCATTGGTGACGTTAACGTCGGTAACGTCATTCACTTCGGCTTAGCATCATCCCGCCAAAGGGCCGGTACGCTCGAATGCCATGTTCACGAAGACGTCTGACCACTGTCCTTCTGCTGACAACACACTGTAACGCTATTGCTGCTGATGACCTCACTGTGACGTAATGATTGCGTAGGTGAATCGTACGGATGTAGCGGTCATCGTTTGCGGTTGTGACCCTGGATGTTCCACTTCTTGGCCGGTCCTGGGTCCCATCTGTCTGTGCCATTCGTGTCGGCAGTCTACTTATCGTAGTGCGGGTGCAGTTGATGATACGAACAACGTGGTCGTGACGTGGTCCTAACTGCAACACACCAATCGCTCTGTCTCGTTCCTCTGTGGTAAGTCTCGGCATGTCACTTGTTGTGTTCGTTACAACTGAGGTCCAAAGCATGCAGATTCGTGTTTTTTAAACAGTTTTGTACCATATTAACGTGTTGCATGTGCATACCATTTTGCTCGAAAAACATGTGACAAAGTCCACATTTGGTTAGAAGCATGAATGTTTTCTCGGTAAATATGAAGTTGCGTTGTTGTGACATAGTCATAGTTTTATTTCATCAAACTGGTAAGTTTTTTAATCAGTCATTTTTCATCAAAGCCATTTTTCCTATCAAAGTTATTTTTTCAATGAAGTTAGTTTTTTGATCAAAGTGAATTTTTCATCAAAGTTTTTTGTTTTTATCAAAGTCATTTTTTTCATCAAAGTAATTGTTTCGTCAAAGTAATTTTTTCATCAAAATAATTTGTTCTCAAAACTTCTGTTATCCCATCGATATCCCAACTTGAGATAGCGATTTAACCGCAGTTGGGATAACCATATGCGAGCTGCTCGTCTTATGATGGGATAGATCCGTACTTGGAATACAACATGGGCATGGTCATCATCAGTTAACCTCTAGTCATATTAGAATGGTGATATTCTTCATGCTTATATTGTTCAAAAGCGAAAGTCTTCAAAAGAAGCTAGGTGTCAGCTATGTGTCACAATGTGCGTCACGTATAAGACAATGGTTCAGCGACCGAAATCTCCTGGTACAGGTGCCGATTATATTATGTTAGAGTAAGGGTTCCTGTGATCCAAAGCGTCCATTCTGTGTAAATCTGTCTCACCAAATCTCCCTTCGTATACATGGATATCCGTCCCGAAAACAAAAGAATAATGTTTTAAAAACTGTTTGTCAATTGACATTGAGGGGTCTTAAGAACAACAGTGTACCAAACAATTAGGTATTCTAAACTGAGCGCAGACTGTTAAAATCGCGTTTAGCAATTAAACATCATCGTTTCATGTTTAATGCTATACATGTTTAGGATAGTGCTTAATAGCTAAACACAAGAACGATATTACATATGTTACGTAAACATGAAAAGCTTTTAAACATATTTCTAAACGTGTTTAGACAGACATTACGCCAGTGGCTAAGCATAGTCAACACATTCCTAAACACATTCAGGTAGCAAGATACACGTTTAGTATTATGTTTACATCCTTAACACCCATTTTACAGTGCAGTAACACGGGACCACACCTGCTCTCCCATTACACCATAACCTTAACCCCTCTCAACGTTGTATACAGGTAAATCTTTGAACCGCGAGCATTTCAATACAAGATCCTATTAAGATAATCAAATTGCAAGAAACAGTCCCAAGGAGTAACAAACAGGTCTTCTAATTTTATGTCCCCCGCAAAACTTTGCGGGAGACAAAATGTTTTCGCCTGCGTCCGTGATTCCGTGATTCTGTGATTCCCTGATTCCGTTATTCCGTCCTTCCGAAATGCTTTCGTTTCCGGGCCATTTCTCAAAAAGTTCAATATTTCTTTACTTGGTATGTGATTAGACCTAGTGTTGGAGTTGTGCCTTTTGCTACTTAGGTTATTATTATTTTTTTAATTTTCTGGTTTCCATGGAAACGGTTTGAAATTAGTCAACCGTTTCTAGCCTCTTTCTCAAAATCTATGCAGTATTTTTTCACGAAACGTGGTGTGGTTAGATCTAGTGTTGGAGTGGTGCCTTTTGCTACTTAGGTTATTCTGATTTTTGTTCTGGTTTCCATGGAAACAATTTGAACTTAGTGCATATAGGGATAAGGAACCTTTTCCGACCTCCATCTCAAAATCATAAGTGAAAAGTAATGTTAAGAGGACATGGTTGGATTGAAAGTTGGAGTGGGGGACATCACAATGCATCACATGCACATATTTCTAGTTCAACTATACAGCTACATACCGAAAGTTTGTTCATCTACTTATATATTTCAGTGCAAATATCATATAATTTGGGATGTCTTTGAAGCATCTTATCAAATCGAAAACGTAACCGATCACTTTGCATTTTTGCATTATAAGAAGAAAGTAAGTGTTCCATAACATCGTCTGATGTTATGCCTCATAGTAAACAGTTACAGTTTTGGCAGCTCTTTGAATCGACCAGGGGTCATTTTTTTCACAACTACATTTTTTGTTTTCTTCTGTGAAATATTCATTAAGTGATCAACTTGGTCAAACATAAATTATATATTTCCTGTTATACTCGTTCAATGTATTTGTGATGAAATTGTTTTCATTTATTGGATATGAAAACCTTTATTCGAAAATTAATGAAATTTGTATTTTCAAAAATGGACCCCTTTTGTCTATTTCATTATCCAAATTTCATAGACATGCACCACTGCTGTGACGATCATAGGATACGTTTGAACATGATAATTTTACTCATGGATACATTGTGATTCAATGCCATTATGTGTGATGTAGTTTTATATACGTTACAATGAACTTCAATTTACAAGATATTTGCACTAAGATACATAAGTAGGTGAACATATGACATATGAACAATACAGATTTATGATTTTAAAAAACCCAATAAGGTCGCAAAATATGCTTAATAAAATACGATACGGTCACAAATATACAAGTGCTTGTCAAACATTGTGGAAGAATAACACACTGGATGTCCAATTCCTGAATTATACTCCAGAATCAGAACACCGCCTGCATCAATTTTAACTTAAATGCAGCTCAGGGGAATTAAGTATGGTGTTGACTCTTTCAAATGCAACTTGACAACTGCTATCCCCTTGAACTGTTACCTTTGCTTCAATCTCAGCTTGTTCCGGTTCCAAATTCAAACCTGGACGATTCACAGTCAGCTTCACTTGGGAAGAAAGTTTGGGTAAAGGCTCATATATACCTATGATGTTAGGATGACACCGAATATCCATCTTCATTTCACAGCTACAATGTTTAGACATGTGTGTCCACCATGTTCATCTTGTTCATGACATGTTCAGACTGACACGAAGAAAAGCCATTCTAGACAACAGTTTGTTAAAAGTACAATACACTGTACAATACACTGTTATATTACACCAGACCGGCCTCACGTTGGTGATACGTCACATGGTCACAATGATTTTTCCTTGAAATTTATCAAATTATATAGCATTTTCCATAATAGGGGGAATAAACAATGTGTATGAATGCTTTAATCAGAGGAGTTTGCAACTGGTATCACACAACTACGTTTGTACACTTCTTAAACGTTATATGGCCGGAGGAACATACTTGTCTTTTGGATTACTGTTTTCAACATCTGCGTTTAAAACATGCAGGACATTTTCAAATAAAGGTAAATGTAATAATAAGAATGTGTGAAATATCAAGATAATAATTATTCAGTATTTAGTGAATTCCCTGTGTAAATTATTTCTAAAATGTAACAGAAAATCATTACGAGACCACAGTTCCCTAACATGGTATATAACAGGTGCTCCTGTATCACCAGTCACAACCACTATCACTAACATGGTATATAACAGGTGCTCCTATATCACCAGTCACTGACACTATCACTAACATGATATATAACAGGTGCTCCTGTATCACCAGTCACTGACACTATCACTAACATGGTATATAACAGGTGCTCCTGTATCACCAGTCACTGACACTATCACTAACATGGTATATAACAGGTGCTCCTGTATCACCAGTCACTGACACTATCACTAACATGGTATATAACAGGTGCCCCTGTATCACCAGTCACTGACACTATCACTAACATGGTATATAACAGGTGCTCCTGTATCACCAGTCACTGACACTATCACTAACATGGTATATAACAGGTGCTCCTGTATCACCAGTCACTGACACTATCACTAACATGGTATATAACAGGTGCCCCTGTATCACCAGTCACTGACACTATCACTAACATGGTATATAACAGGTGCTCCTGTATCACCAGTCACTGACACTATCACTAACATGGTATATAACAGGTGCTCCTGTATCACCAGTCACTGACACTATCACTAACATGGTATATAACAGGTGCCCCTGTATCACCAGTCACTGACACTATCACTAACATGGTATATAACAGGTGCTCCTGTATCACCAGTCACTGACACTATCACTAACATGGTAACAGACACATTGAGTAAGTCTGCTATCTGAGATCACACTGCTCCTACAGTTAAAGATGCACCGACTCATACATGTAACAGACACACTGAGTAACAGACACACTGAGTAAGAGATTGCAAAACCGTTCCATGCCTTCTTGCCTGCCAAGATCAATGGCTGGATCCTATTCCAGCAAATCAAGGAGACAGAGCTGTCAGGAGTATTGATAATCCGTTACGTTTTATGACTGAATGACTAACCTGGAACGGAGATATGGAATCAGCACGTTGTTAATCAATCGATTAAGTCACTCTAATGGAAATTAAGAGCTTCAATTAATTATGAGAAACTCTCCGCATGTGATGCTCGTAAAGACTGGGTAAGGATGTTAATGGGGCAACATACTGTGTAATAAGAGTGTGACTGACTGCGTTCTTGGATAAGGCAAAATGGCGTGGAAACGGCAAACTCCAAACAGTTTGAACACTGAAGGAGTAGTGACGAAAATAATATAAAATACTTGTTTCTCGATCCGAAGGTATATAAAATGTAGCTTAAAGACCAGCTGGTGTTTGTTTTGTCTTCTCGTCCATATAACTCACCGTCGGCTAATTATATCAGCTGTCTATGTTGAGTGCATTGAGAGATGAAGTAAGGCAGCAGACATTCTTCATCTCCAGGACCGGATGTTCCCCTCTTCACCTTGACTCTTTCACAAACATTGTATCAACAGCGAGTGACTGTTTGAAGTGAACATTTAATACTTGTGACATTATCTGCATAATCCGACTCTAATGGATAAGGAGACTTGAGGGACCTTCCTGAAAGTCATAAGTTTCCCTTTTGTCTATCACCTGCTTGTTCAAACCTTGCTGAAAGTCATAACTTTCCCTTTTGTCTATCACCTGCTTGTTCAAACCTTGCTGAAAGTCATAACTTTCCCTTTTGTCTATCACCTGCTTGTTCAAACCTTGCTGAAAGTCATAACTTTCCCTTTTGTCTATCACCTGCTTGTTCAAACCTTGCTGAAAGTCATAACTTTCCCTTTTGTCTATCACCTGCTTGTTCAAACCTTGCTGAAAGTCATAACTTTCCCTTTTGTCTATCACCTGCTTGTTCAAACCTTGCTGAAAGTCATAACTTTCACTTTTGTCTGTCACCTGCTTGTTCAAACCTTGCTGAAAGTCATAACTTTCCCTTTTGTCTGTCACCTGCTTGTTCAAACCTTGCTGAAAGTCATAACTTTCCCTTTTGTCTATCACCTGCTTGTTCAAACCTTGCTGAAAGTCATAACTTTCCCTTTTGTCTATCACCTGCTTGTTCAAACCTTGCTGAAAGTCATAACTTTCACTTTTGTCTGTCACCTGCTTGTTCAAACCTTGCTGAAAGTCATAACTTTCCCTTTTGTCTATCACCTGCTTGTTCAAACCTTGCTGAAAGTCATAACTTTCCCTTTTGTCTGTCACCTGCCTGTTCAAACCTTGCTGAAAGTCATAACTTTCCCTTTTGTCTATCACCTGCTTGTTCAAACCTTGCTGAAAGTCATAACTTTCCCTTTTGTCTATCACCTGCTTGTTCAAACCTTGCTGAAAGTCATAACTTTCCCTTTTGTCTATCACCTGCTTGTTCAAACCTTGCTGAAAGTCATAACTTTCACTTTTGTCTGTCACCTGCTTGTTCAAACCTTGCTGAAAGTCATAACTTTCCCTTTTGTCTATCACCTGCTTGTTCAAACCTTGCTGAAAGTCATAACTTTCCCTTTTGTCTATCACCTGCTTGTTAAAACCTTATAACACTTTGTCACAATTCATGGCTTGGCTGCATCGTAACTTAGATCCTACAAATCCGACATCGAAGTCGCCATGTTGGCTGTAGTCCCCGAATGTAGTTTTTTGATTGGGCGATCACGTTCAGGCTCAGCAGGTTGACAAGCTAACGCAGAAAAGTTGACGAAATGCAGCAAGGCTTAAATTATTTGGACTCAAAGGGAACGCTTGCTTCTTGTAACATGCATGCAAACAATTTGATGGGAATAGTGTCTATTGTATTCCTGAATGAGAACATTTTATAATAATATAATACATAATAACATAATATTTTCAGAAGGTTACCTTATAAACAATTGAGAAGAGCTGAGATAACGTAGTGAGAGAAAATAAAAACAGATTTGACCTGAGCTACCAGTGTTGCTGGAGAGGACACTTATCTCATGTCAGTCTGACATAAGAAGTTCATTGGTCGGCTGTAATTACAGGAGACTTTATGATTATAGTTTAATAGATGCAGGTTTAATTACAAAGAACATTGCCATTCAGGACGAGTTCGTCTGTTCTTTATGATATAAATGCCATGTAGTGTTATAATCAACACGCATTAGCTTCAAGTCACACACAGGGAAACACTTTGGTTTTGAACCATGTCTATTATGCTCCTTTATGCAACGGCCTGCGGTTATAGCACTTCCAGTAGGTTATCTGCAAGATGTTGAGAAGGGCTAGGGTTACGTCGTGACGGACAATGTAGCAGACTTGTCCTCGAGCTAACGATTGTTCTGGATTACTGCGAAGGACGTAGAAGACTTGCCGACATGATTGTTTGGTGACGAGTTCCTTCTCTTGCAAAATCGGGAGAAAGTATAATGTATTACTCTGAAAGTGCCTATAACAGATAACCTTCAGTACAGAGAGTTTAATGGTTTTCAGTTAAAATTAACATAATACGTTTCTCGATAAATGTGCCCTGATGTAAACACAAATATTGTAGTCAGAGATCTCAATACGTTTCTAGATGAATGTGCCCCGATCTAACCACAAATATTGTAGTCAGAGATCTCAATACGTTTCTAGATGAATGTGCCCCGATCTAACCACAAATATTGTAGTCAGAGATCTCAATACGTTTCTAGATGAATGAGCCCCGATCTAACCACAAATATTGTAGTCAGAGATCTCAATACGTTTCTAGATGAATGTGCCGTGATCTAACCACAAATACTGTAGCCAGAGATCTAAATGAAAGTGCCGTGGTGTCACCACAAAGACTGTAGTCAGAGATCACACATCTCCCTGATTCAACCAGACCAATGAGTTTACTCCAAACTTCAATAAGACAGAAGCAGGTCTGACAGAAATATCGATAGCCTCTTGTGTTTTTCATGCGAGCAATGACTAACTAACCTGGAAATGAGATATGGTGTCCGTGCATGGCTAATCAATGATGAGAGTTGTTCCTAATTACGGAATAACGACAGGTAGGGTCACAGAGGACAACGGTTAGGAATGGGTGGTGTTGTTAATTATGAACATTCTTCTGACCTCTCACCGTATGTTACTTGTAATGACTGGATCCAGAAGTTAATGTAGTTGGCAAACAGTGCAGGACTCTCGAGTTGTTTTACTGATTTAGTGAATGAAACCACTGGGGCAAGGCAGTCAACTAATGTCCCTATGTTTATTGAATAAAAGTAAGATGGAAGCGTTTATGGTAAAAGGTAAATCCCATAATCTAAATGTTTGGTGGAGATACATTTCATGGTTTCACTATATTTATATCAATAGCCACGTGTTTTACGTGTCCTGAAAACATTGGCACCCTCGCTTCGGAAATACCAACATTATCAATGTTATCAACATTATCAATATTATCAAGCCGAAAAAAGATCCATCTCCAGTCTAACAAATACATTGAGATACACATCTATGGTTTCAACAACATTGCCATCAGTAGGTTGCAGGTGATGTTTTAATGTTTCCTCATCAAGTGGTTCAATACTCAACAGATGCCGACGTTGATGGAGAAATTGAACATTGAGAGCGACTTAATGTGCTCTGAGCTCATAACTTATCAAAGGAGAGGGATTGCTGTCAGATTTAATCTAATGAACAATAACGCTGTGAGAGTCGGCGCTGCCAGATCTGGATCAGGAGGAGAGAGGTGCCGCGATCGATGCTGGGAAGTAGAGGCAGTGCATGTTGAGAAGATGATTGAATATAAGGACCAACATGTGAATATACGACACAGCAGAGACTATGTGTAAGTGTCAAATGGTTTGGTTGATGGACATGATTCCCTATATTATACATTTTGGACACAAAGTCACAACTTCATCACTTCTATTAACACAAAGTCACAACTACATCACTTATATTAACACAAAGTCACAACTACATCACTTCTATTAACACAAAGTCATAACTACATCACTTTTATTAACACAAAGTCATAACTACATCACTTATATTAACACAAAGACACAACTACATCACTTCTATTTACACAAAGTCATAACTACATCACTTCTATTAACACAAAGTCACAACTACATCACTTCTATTAACACAAAGTCACAACTACTTCACTTCTATTAACACAAAGTCACAGCTACATCACTTATATTAACATTGTGTTTGCCATCCATATAAATAATGTTCATCTTACAAGTATGTATACTTTAAAAAGAGTCCATTTTGTAGCATGAAAAGCTGTACTATTTAAAATTTGATCTTTAAAATTTTGCCTCAAATCCTGTATTTCTTATATTTGATCTCATCAATTCTTATCATAGTTGTTAAAGTTTATTATGAAGACATCACTTCTTAACACCAAGGCCAATGGAGCAACGTTTCATCTCCAGTACAGTGTATAATATAAGTTATAACATTCAGTGGAGGTTTACATCGTGAATTATAAGACCCTTATTATTTTTTATTCTACGAGCCGGAGGCGAGTAGAATAAAAAATAATAAGGGTCTTATAATTCACGATGTAAACCTCCACTGAATGTTATAACGTTTTTATCCTACCGAATGTCTCAAAATATTATTAAAAACAAACAGAAATGCTCGAACATCGTTTACTCAAAGAAGCAACAAATCTGGGTTAGAGTCAAAATAAACTGTATCACGTGACATGGACTGACTGACGTGGATGCACGCTTTATTTCGGTAGCGGGGTATAAGGCTTTTATCACCCTCGGTGACATTTATCCACCTGGGTGAGGGTGAATATGGTTATTTGTTCAGGGTCACGTGGACCAATCATAGATCGACATTCTTACATGAGGTAGGATAATGTATAATGTTATTTGCCAGTTGGTGTAATACTCATATCCAGACGTTTGTTAGGGTTACATGCAATCAAACAATCAGGTGTGAACAATGTCTACTGTGTGTATAAACATGTATTTCAGTGCATTAGAATCAGCGGTTACCTGAGCAAATAGTTGAGAACTGTTAAGCTTACATTGAGAATAACCATAAATGAAACTTGTTCTCGTGTTGAGTGTTGAAGAGGTCCAGAAGAGCTGTCTGAGACTGTCTGGTGATGTTGTCCTCGTATTGAGTGTTGAAGAGGTCCAGAAGAGCTTTACGATATGACTGTCTGATGATGTTGTTCTCGTGTTGAGTGTTGAAGAGGTCCAGAAGAGCTGGACGATCTGACTGTCTGATGATGTTGTTCTCGTGTTGAGTGTTGAAGAGGTCCAGAAGAGCTGTACGATCTGACTGTCTGGTGATGTTGTCCTCGTATTGAGTGTTGAAGAGGTCCAGAAGAGCTGTACGATCTGACTGTCTGATGATGTTGTCCTCGTATTGAGTGTTGAAGAGGTCCAGAAGAGCTGTACGATCTGACTGTCTGATGATGTTGTCCTCGTATTGAGTGTTGAAGAGGTCCAGAAGAGCTTTACGATATGACTGTCTGATGATGTTGTTCTCGTGTTGAGTGTTGAAGAGGTCCAGAAGAGCTTTACGATATGACTGTCTGATGATGTTGTTCTCGTGTTGAGTGTTGAAAAGGTCCAGAAGAGCTGGACGATCTGACTGTCTGATGATGTTGTTCTCGTGTTGAGTGTTGAAGAGGTCCAGAAGAGCTGTACGATCTGACTGTCTGGTGATGTTGTCCTCGTATTGAGTGTTGAAGAGGTCCAGAAGAGCTGTACGATCTGACTGTCTGATGATGTTGTCCTCGTATTGAGTGTTGAAGAGGTCCAGAAGAGCTGTACGATCTGACTGTCTGATGATGTTGTCCTCGTATTGAGTGTTGAAGAGGTCCAGAAGAGCTTTACGATATGACTGTCTGATGATGTTGTTCTCGTGTTGAGTGTTGAAGAGGTCCAGAAGAGCTGTACGACCTGACTGTCTGATGATGTTGTTCTCGTGTTGAGTGTTGAAGAGGTCCAGAAGAGCTTTACGATATGTCTGTCTGATGATGTTGTTCTCGTGTTGAGTGTTGAAGAGGTCCAGAAGAGCTGGACGATCTGACTGTCTGATGATGTTGTTCTCGTGTTGAGTGTTGAAGAGGTCCAGAAGAGCTGTACGATCTGACTGTCTGATGATGTTGTTCTCGTGTTGAGTGTTGAAGAGGTCCAGAAGAGCTGTACGATCTGACTGTCTGATGATGTTGTTCTCGTGTTGAGTGTTGAAGAGGTCCAGAAGAGCTGTACGATCTGACTGTCTGATGATGTTGTTCTCGTGTTGAGTGTTGAAGAGGTCCAGAAGAGCTGGACGATCTGACTGTCTGATGATGTTGTTCTCGTGTTGAGTGTTGAAGAGGTCCAGAAGAGCTGTACGATCTGACTGTCTGATGATGTTGTTCTCGTGTTGAGTGTTGAAGAGGTCCAGAAGAGCTGGACGATCTGACTGTCTGATGATGTTGTTCTCGTGTTGAGTGTTGAAGAGGTCCAGAAGAGCTGTACGATCTGACTGTCTGATGATGTTGTTCTCGTGTTGAGTGTTGAAGAGGTCCAGAAGAGCTGGACGATCTGACTGTCTGATGATGTTGTTCTCGTGTTGAGTGTTGAAGAGGTCCAGAAGAGCTGTACGATCTGACTGTCTGATGATGTTGTCCTCGTATTGAGTGTTGAAGAGGTCCAGAAGAGCTTTACGATATGACTGTCTGATGATGTTGTTCTCGTGTTGAGTGTTGAAGAGGTCCAGAAGAGCTGTACGACCTGACTGTCTGATGATGTTGTTCTCGTGTTGAGTGTTGAAGAGGTCCAGAAGAGCTTTACGATATGACTGTCTGATGATGTTGTTCTCGTGTTGAGTGTTGAAGAGGTCCAGAAGAGCTGGACGATCTGACTGTCTGATGATGTTGTTCTCGTGTTGAGTGTTGAAGAGGTCCAGAAGAGCTGTACGATCTGACTGTCTGATGATGTTGTTCTCGTGTTGAGTGTTGAAGAGGTCCAGAAGAGCTTTACGATATGACTGTCTGATGATGTTGTTCTCGTGTTGAGTGTTGAAGAGGTCCAGAAGAGCTTTACGATATGACTGTCTGATGATGTTGTTCTCGTGTTGAGTGTTGAAGAGGTCCAGAAGAGCTGGACGATCTGACTGTCTGATGATGTTGTTCTCGTGTTGAGTGTTGAAGAGGTCCAGAAGAGCTGTACGATCTGACTGTCTGATGATGTTGTTCTCGTGTTGAGTGTTGAAGAGGTCAAGAAGAGCTGGACGATCTGACTGTCTGATGATGTTGTTCTCGTGTTGAGTGTTGAAGAGGTCCAGAAGAGCTGTACGATCTGACTGTCTGATGATGTTGTTCTCGTGTTGAGTGTTGAAGAGGTCCAGAAGAGCTGTACGACCTGACTGTCTGATGATGTTGTCCTCGTATTGAGTGTTGAAGAGGTCCAGAAGAGCTGTACGACCTGACTGTCTGATGATGTTGTTCTCGTGTTGAGTGTTGAAGAGGTCCAGAAGAGCTTTACGATATGACTGTCTGATGATGTTGTTCTCGTGTTGAGTGTTGAAGAGGTCCAGAAGAGCTGTACGATCTGACTGTCTGATGATGTTGTTCTCGTGTTGAGTGTTGAAGAGGTCCAGAAGAGCTGTACGACCTGACTGTCTGATGATGTTGTTCTCGTGTTGAGTGTTGAAGAGGTCCAGAAGAGCTTTACGATCTGACTGTCTGATGATGTTGTTCTCGTGTTGAGTGTTGAAGAGGTCCAGAAGAGCTGTACGATCTGACTGTCTGATGATGTTGTTCTCGTGTTGAGTGTTGAAGAGGTCCAGAAGAGCTGTACGATCTGACTGTCTGATGATGTTGTCCTCGTATTGAGTGTTGAAGAGGTCCAGAAGAGCTTTACGATATGACTGTCTGATGATGTTGTTCTCGTGTTGAGTGTTGAAGAGGTCCAGAAGAGCTGGACGATCTGACTGTCTGATGATGTTGTTCTCGTGTTGAGTGTTGAAGAGGTCCAGAAGAGCTTTACGATCTGACTGTCTGATGATGTTGTTCTCGTGTTGAGTGTTGAAGAGGTCCAGAAGAGCTTTACGATCTGACTGTCTGATGATGTTGTTCTCGTGTTGAGTGTTGAAGAGGTCCAGAAGAGCTTTACTATCTGACTGTCTGATGATGTTGTCCTCGTATTGAGTGTTGAAGAGGTCCAGAAGAGCTGTACGACCTGACTGTCTGATGATGTTGTTCTCGTGTTGAGTGTTGAAGAGGTCCAGAAGAGCTTTACGATCTGACTGTCTGATGATGTTGTTCTCGTGTTGAGTGTTGAAGAGGTCCAGAAGAGCTTTACGATCTGACTGTCTGATGATGTTGTTCTCGTGTTGAGTGTTGAAGAGGTCCAGAAGAGCTTTACGATCTGACTGTCTGATGATGTTGTTCTCGTGTTGAGTGTTGAAGAGGTCCAGAAGAGCTTTACGATCTGACTGTCTGATGATGTTGTTCTCGTGTTGAGTGTTGAAGAGGTCCAGAAGAGCTGTACGATCTGACTGTCTGATGATGTTGTTCTCGTGTTGAGTGTTGAAGAGGTCCAGAAGAGCTTTACGATCTGACTGTCTGATGATGTTGTTCTCGTGTTGAGTGTTGAAGAGGTCCAGAAGAGCTGTACGATCTGACTGTCTGATGATGTTGTTCTCGTGTTGAGTGTTGAAGAGGTCCAGAAGAGCTGGACGATCTGACTGTCTGATGATGTTGTCCTCGTATTGAGTGTTGAAGAGGTCCAGAAGAGCTTTACGATCTGACTGTCTGATGATGTTGTTCTCGTGTTGAGTGTTGAAAAGGTCCAGAAGAGCTGTACGATCTGACTGTCTGATGATGTTGTTCTCGTGTTGAGTGTTGAAGAGGTCCAGAAGAGCTTTACGATCTGACTGTCTGATGATGTTGTTCTCGTGTTGAGTGTTGAAGAGGTCCAGAAGAGCTGTACGATCTGACTGTCTGATGATGTTGTTCTCGTGTTGAGTGTTGAAGAGGTCCAGAAGAGCTTTACGATCTGACTGTCTGATGATGTTGTTCTCGTGTTGAGTGTTGAAGAGGTCCAGAAGAGCTGTACGATCTGACTGTCTGATGATGTTGTTCTCGTGTTGAGTGTTGAAGAGGTCCAGAAGAGCTGGACGATCTGACTGTCTGATGATGTTGTCCTCGTATTGAGTGTTGAAGAGGTCCAGAAGAGCTTTACGATCTGACTGTCTGATGATGTTGTTCTCGTGTTGAGTGTTGAAGAGGTCCAGAAGAGCTGTACGATCTGACTGTCTGATGATGTTGTTCTCGTGTTGAGTGTTGAAGATGTCCAGAAGAGCTGGACGATCTGACTGTCTGATGATGTTGTCCTCGTATTGAGTGTTGAAGAGGTCCAGAAGAGCTGTACGATCTGACTGTCTGATGATGTTGTTCTCGTGTTGAGTGTTGAAGAGGTCCAGAAGAGCTGTACGATCTGACTGTCTCGCAGGTACTCGCAATTTCATACATCAGAGTGTAATGCTATTATTGTTATGTCTGTTCAAGTAGACTTGGGGTGTCGCTTTATTAAAAAGTTTTTTTGGTCAGAATGTTTTGGATTTCATTAAAATTCCTAAACTGTATAAATTTAATTAATAAAATATGTTGTCGACATTTATAACCTGCTTGGGCTTAAATTTGTTGACGCGTCTTAACTGTATAATGTCGTAAAACAAGCTAAAAAAGCTATTTTTTACTCTCACATCTCGTCTAGTTAAGGAGATACGAGTACGACTATTTTTAAACGTTTGTTTCTCAGAAATATGAAAAAAAATTGTTTTGTTGGCTTCGGAAGACATGCATCTCTGTTTCAGTAGTATTTATCCCTCGTGGATTGAATTATCTTGTATTTTGTATGGTGACGTTTCTTTTGCGGTTGAGTGTAGACATACGTACATATATACACAGACACATGCACATTTACACATGCATACGGACACATGTCCATTCACACATACATACGGACAAATGCACATTCACACATACATACTGACACATGCACATTCACACATACATATGGACACATGTATATTCACACATACATACGGACACATGCCCATTCACACATACATACGGACACATGCATATTCACACATACATACGGACACATGCCCATTCACACATACATACGGACACATGCCCATTCACACATACATACTGACACATGCATATTCACATATACATACGGACAAATGCAAAGTGAAAATATATTCAAGGCAAGGATAACCACCAACCTGGTGTACACAATCACAATACCAACAACAACTGATTAATGAACCTGAGCTATACCTTATTAAACTACCCAGGGAAAACTACAAGCTGACAATTTACCCTAAATAACGAAGCCCCTTAAAGTTAGATAAAGACATTTCAAGATAGAAGCTTATCACTCAATTAAAAGAAAAATGCCCACGGAATCTATTGCTACAGTAGGTTCTGGTTGTTAATGAAATGATAAAATTCACACATACATAACAACATTCACACATACCTACGGACACATGCCCATTCATACATACATTGGAACACATGCCCATTCACACATACATACGGGCACATGCCCATTCATACATACATTGGCACATATGCCCATTCACACATACCTACGGACACATGCCCATTCACACACATACGAACACATGTGCATTCACACACACATACGAACACATGCCCATTCACACATACATACGGACACATGCCCATTCACACATATACACATACGGACACATGCGTATTCACTCATACATACGGACACATGCCCATTCACACATACATACGGACACATGTGCATTCACACACATACGAACACATGTGCATTCACACACATACGGACACATGCCCATTCACACATACATACGAACACATGCCCATTCACACATACATACGGACACATGTGCATTCACACACATACGAACACATGTGCATTCACACATACATACGAACACATGCCCATTCACACATACATACGGACACATGTGCATTCACACACATACGGACACATGCCCATTCACACATACATACGAACACATGCCCATTCACACATACATACGGACACATGCATATTCACACATACATACGGACACATGCCCATTCACACATACATACGGACACATGCCCATTCACACATGCATACATACGGACACATGCACATTCACACATACATACGGACACATGCCCATTCCCACATACATACGGACACATGCCCATTCACACATATACACATACGGACACATGCCCATTCACACATATATACATACGGACACATACCCATTCACACATACATACGGACACATGCCCATTCACACATGCATACGGACACATGCCCATTCACACATATACACATACGGACACATGCCCATTCACACATATATACATACGGACACATGCCCATTCACATATACATACGGACACATGCCCATCCACACATACATACGGACACATGTGCATTCACACACACATACGAACACATGTGCATTCACACATACATACGGACACATGCCCATTCACACATGCATACGGACACATGCCCATTCACACATGCATACATACGGACACATGCACATTCACACATACATACGGACACATGCCCATTCCCACATACATACGGACACATGCCCATTCACACATATACACATACGGACACATGCCCATTCACACATATATACATACGGACACATGCCCATTCACATATACATACGGACACATGCCCATCCACACATACATACGGACACATGTGCATTCACACACACATACGAACACATGTGCATTCACACATACGGACACATGTCCATTCACACATACATACTGACACATGCCCATTCACACATACATACGAACACATGCCCATTCACACATACATACGGACACATGCCCATTCACACATACATACGGACACATGCCCATTCACACATACATACGGACACATGCCAATTCACACATACATACGGACACATGCCCATTCACACATACATACGGACACATGCCCATTCACACATACCTACGGACACATGCCCATTCACCGTACATACGGACACATGTGCATTCACACATACGGACACATGCCCATTCAAACATACATACTGACACATGCCCATTCACACATACATACGGACACATGCCCATTCACCCATACATACGGACACATGCCCATTCACACATACATACGGGGACATGCCCATTCACACATACATACGGACATATGCCCATTCACACATACCTACGGACACATGCCCATTCACCGTACATACGGACACATGTGCATTCACACATACATGTACATACGAACACATGCGCATTCATAAGTTCATACAAACTTCACATAACCAAACAGCACGTCATTACATACAAATGCACATTTGTCATACATGTACACACACAAGATATACTTTTGCAAATTCACATACACATACGGACAAATGCACATTCATACATACATAATCAAACTTCAACACCTATAACAGTACACACATCTGGAAATCAAATGCTTTTAGACTGCGTTTAATCAACATTCGTGAGATTAATCGCAATATTCTCGTTTCGAGATATATCATTGAAAACTGCCGGGGAAGCAGAGGGATGGAGGCTCTAAATCGCCAATAATCATTGAAGTTCCTCATGGCGTAATGGAATGTTTGAGTGATCGTTTCAAATTCAGCTGACAGATGGCAGGGGCTGATGAAGCAGAATATGATGAGGTAACTGCAGCCAGCCCTCTGATGGACGTCAATGGTAAACATCCTGATGTCCGGAGATAGGTGAAATCTCTTCAACATTGAATGTCCGATTCTCTCCGGTTTGTTAAATGGGTTTCTGTAGTGGTTTCTCTACGAGTAATATGTATGTTAATTGATCTTTGAAGAAATCAAAGTGAGTGGAAGTAAAACCCAAGAATTGATGATGAATTGCTCCACGGGGGACTTTCAATCACGTGTTGATGCTGAAGAAGCTAATTCAGGAAGAGTCGCTCAGAACAGATGAATTGTTTCTTGTGTGCAGGTTCAAGCCTCATGGATGTCGTCAATAACCCGTCAGTTAAACATCCTGGTGTGAGGACAAAATCAATTAGAAACCAAATCTTACAAATAGTGGCAAACGAGTTTATGAAACTGATATTCGGTCGATAATTTTTTTTAAAATGCTTCTTTTAAAGCTGTCTTTATCAACAAAATTGAATTAAAAGTAAAGAACCACGCTGAATACTTAATCTGAATACTGTCCGGGCTGTATACAGCTGCTGAACGCAGGTCTGGTACATTCACAACCCTCAACATTTGTTTCATTATCTTAAAAAACGTATAAACATAGTCCTGTCTTTTCACAAAAATCATTTTTAAATATACATGAAATTTTGGAATTGTTGATACGCTGCAGATATGAAGAAATCAGTGGTACACGTACAGTTCTCAGAGATGAATACTACAGATATGAAGAAATCAGTGGTACACGTACAGTTCTCAGAGATGAATACTACAGATATGAAGAAATCAGTGGTACACGTACAGTTCTCAGAGATGAATACTACAGATATGAAGAAATCAGTGGTACACGTACAGTTCTCAGAGATGAATACTACAGATATGAAGAAATCAGTGGTACACGTACAGTTCTCAGAGATGAATACTACAGATATGAAGAAATCAGTGGTACACGTACAGTTCTCAGAGATGAATACTACAGATATGAAGAAATCAGTGGTACACGTACAGTTCTCAGAGATGAATACTATAGGTATCGACAGGCCGCCTCGCTGAGTCTGTTTTTGCATATGAACCTTGAAATGTTTTGAAACATAAAAATTGCATTTTTCTTCCATACATAAATTGCTTGTGAATTAAATATATACATTATTTAATGCATTATCTAGTTAAATAAAGCCTACATAGGTTTTGAAAAAGAAAAAGAACTTGTAGTCTGTTTTCTCCGTCATTATGAATATTGTCAGTGAATAATTTATCTGCTTTTATTTGTAGAATTGTCTGAGACAACTGGTTATGTCAACATATGAGGCAGTGAATATGTTGAAGCGAAGAAATTCAACTTTCAGTGAAAGAACGACGTCGTTGATTGTCACTGTCTGACACACCGATATGAAATGGAATCTTAAAAGGTGGTTGGTATTATTCAATTCCAAGAAATATAAAAACACAATGTGAATGTCTTGATTCTCTTATTGAAATATCATATTTCAGCAAAATAATCTCTCTGCTCATTTTCCAAGAGCGATCGTTAAGTTTGGGTGTCCACAACATACCATATTTGGAATAGTCTTGGAATTCTCAAAACATAAACCCTCTGGGACATTATTCATCCTAAAACAGCTGCTAGGAAAATATCTACTTCAAGCCAAGAGCTTTGAAAGATGGTAAATACATATTTTGTCTAAAAAGATATCTGTAGTTGTCTCAACAAATCCAGCTTAAACAAATATAAGCACTGAGAAAAACAAAAGAGATTTATTAAAATATATTTTATTTTGAAACCAAATACTGCTAAGTATTTATAAACTTGCGATGTGTGCCTTGAATCTCTAAAGCCATGAAAAATAACAATGTAAGAACATGTGGAGCACAGTGGTGTAGTGGTTAGCGTGCCTCTCAGACCCGGGTTCGAATCCCAGTGGAGACACCAAAAGTTTGTGACCTGGGTCTCACACTGTGTTGTGTCCTGGGCAAGGCACTTCATCCACATTGCACTCAGTCCACCCAGCTGTTTAAATGGGTACCTGGACATAATAAAGTACGGACCTATCCGGTCGCGCTTAGTAGCAGCCTCAAAGTACAATTCTTTCAGGGTAATAATATGTGTAGCGCTAAGAGCATGCTGAGTATGGATTAATCGTAATATAAATATGCATTTATTTTTATTATTATTATAAGAACCTATTGTTCAGCAGCTGTAGTGATCATAACTGTGGTTTTTCACCTTCCTTAATTTTAAACAACCAGAACCCTGCTTAGATATCTAACCGGTACAAGGATTGCTGATTGGCTGGAGTGACACTGGTTGCTAGGCACGACTCCTACAGAGCAGTACTCGTATCAAGAGCGAAGTTACTTTGGTGTGACACTTGGGGCTCATTGGCTCTGTAGCGTTCAGTCTTTTGTCTGATTTATAAGATAAGGTAATTATCACTTAAACCTAAGGTAAAATTGTCAGACACTTCCAGAAGAGAGGTACATGTACATTCATTTTAAAACATTAAACTCTTTTAGAGGAAGGCTCACGCATTGTAATTTAACCTTTGAATTCAAAACACAAATAACATGTTTGGAATATGGTGAACATCAATTTGCAGCCACAAAATACATTCTGGCATTCTGTGCTGTGTCCAGGGGTGAAAGAGTTAACGAGCTTTCCCACCGTCAGTTACATTGCACTGAGCTCACACATATCATTGTGTATCATAGTATGCAGCTCTGATTACAAATGATGTCTAAATAATATAATAGTTTATGTGTATATATAATATAGCATATATGTCTGTATTCTTTTTTCTTCAATTATTGAAGATGGTACAGGCTTGGAATGTGGCTTGTTTGAATATCAAATGAACAAACTTAATTTTCCATGTAACAAAGATGTTATCTTGAAAATGTTAGCCTCCCAGAAGTCGTTTATAGGTTTATGAGTTTTAGGAAAACTGATTTGAAAGGGGAAGGGGTGGGGGTTAGTCAGGAGTAAATGAACAAACCTAAATCTGAAAACTGTTAATCTGAAAATGCCAGCTTCCTTCGTATGTCAACTGCTTTAGGAGAAGAAGGCGTTTTAAGGTTTCTCTAATAATGCCTATCACACCCACTGATGCCCTAATAGGTGCAAGGTTTATTTTCTAAACAATTAGCATAATGTATGAGTAGACCTTTGAAGTCCGTTGTGTACATAAAATAGTGCTAAAAGGGGTCAAATATATGTAAATGCAAACGAGTTAGATATTTATGTGAGACGTCATACCATTCTGTATTTATCAACTTCAATTACGTTAATGGACAAACAGCTATATATCGCGTGTAAGTTTGAATCGAAGCGGAATGTCTTACAGTGATTTCTTAATTCCACTTGATTAATGAGTCGTCTTGTATATTGTCCCAGGGCCATTAGTGAGTGCAGCCGGATTTGTGGAATGGATTCCTATATAATGGGAAATCGGTCCTTGAGTGTGTACTACACAGTGTGGAGTTTAAGGACTGGAGGAGTGCAGTGAAGACTTGCTGGAGACCAGATGAAGCAAGTGGAATGCAGGCTTCTCATCACTGACATTGGCTGATCAAGTTTTACATAAATCAATCGCACATTTATTTTGTTGTAATTTATTTATATGTTGTTGGAGTCTCATTATGTCAAACGTTATAAATGGTGTTATTTTATCGAGACCTACTGACGGTTGCCTCTTGACAATTTAATGCTACTTCATTCAGTATAGTGAGAATATAAAGGTGGAAGTCGTGATGTATAATCGAAAACTTGACAATGACGCGCGACAATTGGTCAACCGTAATTTTGGAAACTTACTGATAATAGACAACTGTGGGATGGCAGTGTTTAAGGTCATATAACACCTGTGCGTGTTTCTGCACATGTAAAATGCTCGATTTTCATTTGAAACAAGTAGTTTTCATATATTTAGGGATACGGTATAAATATGCAAGTCAGTGAAATTATTGGAATATCAATCAGCACATGTGGTCTTTCGGCACATATGAAAGCCAAATAAAATATCATGAAAAATAGTCATGGTTCTTTAATAGACTAACATATATGTAACATTGCTGTTGAATGGAAGTACGTCGAATCACAGTAAGAAAGGAAGCTGTTAATTGTTTCAACGATATTGTACACATAATGAAAACATATCGTAGTAAATAGAGATTATTACCCGAGGAAGTGTGGCATATGATTTTTACGAAACGAGTGTGAATTTCTGTATTGCCCGAGCGAGACCGAGGGTTATATATACATTTGCACGAGTTTCGTAAAAGTCATATGGCACACTTTCGAGTGTAATAATTTCTTTATTACCCAATTTATTCCATTTGATTCACGTAGTCAGAAAACGGCCCTCTTGCGACTGCAAACTACAGTGACGTCACGAACAATCGTTTTATGACGTCACAGACGACAAATACGGGAAGTCGCGGTGAAACAATGGTTGCTAGGCAAATGTGATATGCATATGTGCACATATGCTCATATCAATAATATCAACGCGATTATGTTCAACCATATGGGTAATAAGTCAGTATATCACAGGTACAGGTGTCATGATGTAATAATAATAATAATAATAATAATAATAATAATGAGGATACTTATATCGCGCTGAACTCCACAACACAAAGGGCCATGCTCAAAGCGCTACACACATTATTACCCTGGTGTAAGGACCAACATCGTTCCTTTTTTCATTCTCAACTCCCTTTGGAGTATGCAACCTGGATGTGTTTGATTGTCGACTGATAATGCACTTTACAGTGGAGCATACCTGTTTTGACAAGTGTTCAACTAATTAAATCTAGATGTGATGTTACATGTATACCTCCTGTCATTAGACGTATAACTTTACAGCTAGTTTTAACTAGATTGATTAGTGTTTAAATGAAATCTTTGTTTTTCAAGAAGAAATGTAGAAAGGAAATAAATCTGTCAATCAAACAGTTCTAATCGTTTTGTAGCACCTTGAGTGTGCCAGTGGGTGGATATACCGCACTAAAAATACATTCAGCACTCAGCACAGCATTCAGTATAACCAACTTCCACAAGGATTGCATAACTCTTGCCAGTTTCCCTTACTGGCTGATTTAAGCCTTGCAGTATGCCCCTCACTTTTCCGTGCTGAGATAGTGGAGCTACACCTGAAATACATAGTGGGTTCCGATTTCCAAGCACGGAAACCTTCAGGAAATGCGGCAAGGCTTAAATCATAGTTGTTTTTCATAGTTAAGAAATGTAGACGAGACACTGATGCTTTTCTTGAAAATGAGGTCGGACAACTACACATGACTTAGCTGGCGTATTGTCTATTTAATCAGTTCACAGTTTACATTCACTATGTCCTCAATACTTATCCCTTGAACTTAAACTTGAATGCATTCCACCGTCGAAACTGCTATTGCAAGTGAATCATAAGCTACATTCTATAGTAAAGAGTTCATACATGTTTATTCAACTATGAAAATACAATCTGCAACATATAATCAAGCGTATTGCATTATATGAAATAATGGAAAACATTTGATACCAGTGTAAAATGGACAATGCACGAATGTCACGTGCAATACACACCCTGACGGTTGAGCTCGGATGATCATCCGGAAATATTATTTCTAAGTACTCGTCACAGTTCACCCCTCTGTACCCAACAACTTTAGGTTATTAACAATCTCCCACAACCCCGTATGCCATCTGCGCTCATTGCACCCCCTGTGCAACCTCTGCCTGTAGATGATACTCCCCGTGGCGTGCAGATGGATCGTTCCAGTCGAGTATCAATCTATAAGACAACTGTTGACAAACACTGCTGATCACACTCCGCGAAGCACTGACATATGATGGCAGCATGACGGAGTAGAGGCCGGGTGAAGACGTGGATCAGGGAATGAGAACAGTGGAGGCCATAGTCTTTAGACTTGCGATGAGTCAGCAAAGTTAGCCTGAGTGTAAACCTCCTGGCTAGCTCCTGCTGGAGAATACATGTCAGTTCTTGGCTGTTGCTTCTGTGACCTTCTGGAATACGGGCAGCCCGACTGAGGGGATCGGCTACTTGAAGCCCTTTGGCTAGTGACAGTAGACCTACATGTGACCTTCTATATTACATGGCATGCTTAAATAAGATTACTGTTTATTTGAGGGTCTTGATTAGTGATTCTATAGCATGTCGGACCCCCCTAGAATACCGTATGCGTTAATAGAAACCTGATTATTGGAGTCTCCACGCCAGTGTTCCTAGACCCCCTGGAATATGATGAGTTTAACAAGACGACTGTCTACCTGCGCCTAGATAGATGCATGTATTGATCGGGCTGATGGCGCAGTGCGGGGAGCAGGAGAGAGAGAGAGGCGTCGTTCAGTACGGAGTGAGATTCCTCACATACACGCTGCATTCACTTATAAACCTGCAGTAAAATACACATATCGTACACATTCCCAATGGAGGGGAATATTGTATAGTCAGCCAGATAACAGGGAAGGGGAAAAGAACTGTTTGCTTGTGGGGTTGTGAGATTTGACATTTGCAGTTATTTGAGACAGAGGCTTGGTTGGTAGACTGTCTGTTGTGTTTCCTAAACGATGTTGAATGAATAACCAGGAGATCTATACCAACGATGCCATTGGAGATCCAACAGCAGATCTATTTCAACGATCTTATTTCAGATGCAACAGCAGATATTTATCAACTTTCTTATTGGTGACGCAACATCAACTCCTCCGTTATCTATAATGCAGACACCATATATTCTGTACACTGATGACGTCAGAGTGTTATTTAATCCGTCAGTTCCGTGTAGAGTTGAGACGACTTCCGCCAGGTATCCCAGTCTCCACACTCACTCCACGTACATGATCCCCTTGTGGAGAACATAGTTCTTACCAGCTTCAGTCACTCGAACACTACAAATCTAATGTTTCCTGTATTGTTATACAGGAACAATTCATACAAACAACCAACATTATAAAAGAAAAAAAGAGATAATATTCAGATAAAGCTCAACCATCTTAATGCATACATGGATATATTGAGCTTCTGTAAGGGTTGTCTCATGGGGATTGTTGTTTGCAGCTTTGCCTTAAGTGTTCAATATATCATTGAGCTTTATTGAGTTAAATTGGATGCTAAGAGCGGATAACATACGAACCGAAGGAATTGTAGCATATCGTTAAACCCTGAAGGTTTATCTGGTGAAGAGGAACCTAAGGGTGTATCAGCTGAAATTGGTCGGCAAGTTTTATTGAATTACCTGGAACCAAAAGAGTCCATTGGACAACGTTATACCCTAAGGGTAAAGGGATCCACTGGATAGCGTCACACCCGGAGGGTGTATGGGTTGATTGGGGCCCAGCACACGGAGCACGGACGCACACACACGTACACAAATGATCAACAATCATAACATATCACAACAAGCTCTCATCTACCGCGGATTGTGGCAACTAATTTGGCACAAATATGAAATTCACAGCCCAATATCGTGTAATAAATAACAACATAAAATAGCACGGAATGATACGATGAGTAAAAACGATTGTAAAGGAAGGAGTAAAGATTGAGAATGTAACGTTTGTAAACTGATACTGTCTGTTGGAATGTTGTATGCACCCCGCAGGGGACGTGTGACTCAGGACTGTGCTAACCGGACTAAACTGCCGTGATTTGAGATCGAGGGGAGTAATCGATTACCTATCAGAGCCTCTTCAGACTCGCCTTGTCTCTATTGATCAGCGGCTTGTGTAGCACCAGTCAGGACCATGTTGGAATCGTGAATGTTTTGATTGCTGCATCTTACTTGTAAATACATATGGTAACAATCTAAAGATGAATAAACCAACAACTATATATCAAAATATCTATGATATGATAACGGGAAAAGAGGAATCTGCTGGAAGAAGCTGATGGCAACGACTAGACTCCACAGAGTCCATAACAACGCCGGTCTGCACTGCGTGTCCTCGAACACAGGTACCGGTCTTTACTGTATGTCAATCGGAGATGAGCAATGGAATGATATGCGCACAATAGACGGAGAGAGGGCACTGAGTGCCTTTTGGCCTGTTGAAGCGACACAGCATCTATATCCAACCCGAAGGTAAAATGACACGGACACACGTGGACACACGTGGGTTGTCGTATCCTTGGATAGAGAGAAGCGGGAGACACAATCGGGGGCGTCTTTGTCGCAGTATAGGACATGTCCACACGTCGGTGCCTATCAATAACATCCGTAACGTCGACACGCCAGATGAATCAGTGACGTCTGTATCGTCGACATTTCATATTAACAAGCAACTCCTCAATGAAGCACACTCAGTATCCTTTTCTCTTGACCATGGCGAAGTGTGTGAGCTGGAGTCCTCCTCCCTTCTTGTCCCCGCGCTCCAGGGTGCCGGTAACACAGTATCCCAGTTGGAAGTCAGCCTGACTCACATTGGTGGTCAGGTGCATGCGGAAGTCGGGCTGAGGCTGGTCCTTGAACTTGCCCTGGATCATCATGGTTCCGTTCCCCTTGTCCACCATCTTGCCCTTAGTGGTCACCTTCTTGGAGCCGATAATCTCGACCACCTTGCACTTGGAGCGACTCCACCAGTAGGTCTTGAGCGTCCAGTAGGAGATGAGGGCAGGCTGAGCCCAGCCCTCGTACGGGAAGAGCAGCACCTTGGTCGGGTAGCCCTCGTAGTTGAACACCTTCCGGCAACACTTGCCCCTGGTCTCGTAGTAGAACAGCTGCACCATGGTACACGTGCTGGCAGACAGGTGCTTGCTCGTCTTTACTGAGGCATCCTGCAGAGAGAGGAGGGGACATTAGTAGCATGTTTACTTTTACTATCACTATCAATGATTTATCTGTTACTATAAATGAAAGTTGTGCTTAAAAACATAAAATATGAACGAATATTTTGTAAATGTTAAATATGAATAGACACATGTGGTACACATAGATTTATGGGAATACCAATAGTAAAACTTTTTAAAACTTCAAAATAATATATCAACTACTATATGAACAGAATTAGACGCACATCAAATTTACATGACACTGGTAATGTTCACTGCATAAGTATATTATTAATGATAGTTAATTAAATCTAAATTATAATCCGTCTGCACACAAAAGACCTACTCTCAGGGTTTTATATGAATAAGCTTATGAATTACTAAAACTTCCTTTGACATAAAATGAAACTAAGATTTTTAGTCGTTATTATGATCGAACACCGGACAACGTACCGCGGCTGGCGCGCGTAAATTGGTCGCACTTTTGAAAATTGTTATGTAGCAGACAAAGAGGCAGACATGAATGGCACTGTTCAATGGTACACTTATAAATGGTACACTTATAAATGGTACACTTATTAATGGGGCGCACGAATTTCATTATGTATTAAGCCGTTGCTCGACTTTCATAATCTGACACTTAGACTCTGAAAGAATAATGAATAAATACTGGAAAGTAGCCAGAAAATCCAATTTCTCACATTCTCCTTTTCAATATTTAATACAATGGTGATATTTTCAGAATAAATACTTATTTCAGAGTCTAAGTGTTAGACTAGGATTTTCATACAAAGAAAATTCTTGTCAAATAGTTGGCATTAGGTGGTAAATATGAAAGTCTAAAGATATGTTTTGGACGTAAATCAGCATATTTCATATTTTGACATATCTAAAAGCTAAATAAAATTTCTTGAAAAACAGTTAGTGTCCGTTTAAGTACAACTGCAATACTTGATATTTAAGTTTATTACCCATAAGTTTGAAACCATAGCCGAGTTATGTGTACATCTGCACATACATGTATAACCTTTGTCTAGCAACCACTGTTGGTTGCCAGGTTTCTTCCTCTGCGACGTCATCAACAATTGTTCTTGACGAGACTGTAGCTCGACGTATAGCAAGAGAAATGGGTTGGTTTATGGATATTATAACGCAATTTTCAAATGCAATAGAAGAAGTACTACTGTGTCAATCGTTACCGAATGACAAGCAACACAGGTACGGGTCGAGAACACCAACGCGTTCTCATAGGGAAGAATTGCAGTTTTGTGTTTAAATATGTATGCACTATTAGGTTTCCAGCAGCCCTAAACTGCATGTAAATGACGATCGTTAGCAGAGCATTCATAAATACTATGAGCTTGAAGACGGCGGCAAGCCTGCGTGTATTGAATAAGTAATATAGAGTATCTCCGACTGGTCTCTTCGTGACCCCAGTGACCCCAGTGACCCAAGTGACGGCGCACTCCGGAAGCGGTGCCGTGTTGAACAGCTTTATACATTGTCGGCGAGGACCGTTGTGTCTTCGTGCCATCGTCAATATTCTCATTGAAAGTGGCAATTCGGAAATTGATTTGATACCTCTCAATGAAATATGCATATACTCCAGCTCAGACTAATGAAGCGCACCTGCGCGCACCTGTCAACGAGAACACGTTACCTGAAGCTCACCAAGTGGTGTCCTCAGTCCCTCACTTCAACAGGACAACAATGTTGTATATGTAAGAAGATCTCATTTGTTCGTTTCAGAGCTAACAACTGCTTTGACCTTTATAACATATACAGACATTATATGCTATGATTGGATGTACTGATGTTTTACTGACAGGGGGTAGTGCACGCAAATATTGATTAGACTTACTGCAAGGGACTCGTTATGCAAAGACCACTATTCCATAGAACACTCGACCAGACGACATCTGTATCTGCCTAAGGTATGCACACTCAAACGTGAAAATTCTCCCGAGATGAATTAGTATTGACCAAATGAAATCCGGCAGGTAATGACAGACAGACACCTTGCTGTATTATTGATGCCGACAAGACCGAGATTACTGCCTCTGGTCACTGCCAAGAAGAAGCACAAGAAGAACAAGAAGCACAGTCACCCGGTCTTCTGCATCAATGTACGTCTTTATTTCAACCTCAACATCTCGCATGTATGGAGGCAACCACGTTGACACATCATATTGAGTTTTCGAATTACAATTTAGAAATGCAGACACAAATCGATGAAGTTTCTAAGAAAGGAATGTTAGTCCAATCCCCTGAACGCAATTTCGAAAGCTTAAGCAGCCACAGATCCTTAAATTCCACACTAACAGGGGACGTATCGACAGCCCGGGCGCCGTGTGGAGAGATGGACAGTGACAGCATGGCGGAGGAGGCCGCTCCTAGAGATGTCACATGTACGAAGTGGTTCCTTGAAGATAGGAGACGTTACGTCATTGGCATTTCGTGGGGAATATAGCACGTATCTGACACTACTTGCTAGAGAAAAGTACACATGCCTCACACTGATCTATGCCTTAAATCATATATACTTGCGAGAGAATAGAACACATTTATTATATAATTTAGAGTGATATACTCAAATCTATCAGTGAAATAAACCCTCTATCAAGCTACAGTGGAGATAACCTCTTTCACCACTCTACCGAGTGACGATATACCCTACCGTCACTCGCGTGACGTCATCGGGACACTGTTATGACGTCATATTGTCAGCTTCCTAAGGATGTACGTTTACCGTTGAACTCACACCACGTCAACATAAAACACAGAAATAATAATATGATGAATAGAATATCTCCTCTATATATTTTACATTGACTGACATATTTACTTTGTAGAGATTATAGCACATTTATTATATAATTTATCAGTTACATAAACCATCTCTCAAGCTTCAATGGCGATAACATTTTATCTGTATTTAACTTGATCACCACTAGCGTGACGTCACTAGACAATGTTGTGACATCACATGTCAGCTTGCGAAGATTGTAATGTTACAGTTTAAATCGTTTCGTTTCGACATAAAACACAAAAATAAAGATATGAAAAATAAAGTAACATAGTATAACATATTATAAACCGATGACCTGTCAGTATTTGTTTTCGACTGATTTCGACTGATTTAGCAAGATATATAATTCATTTCCACCTGACGTAGTAGTATATACAGGAAAGATACGTACTACACATACAGACGTTTGTAACATTATTAGAAACAGATACAATAGTTCGGTACCAACGTTGACTCTTCAGGAATGAAGGAAATAATCGTTTAATATTGCACCACAACTAACAACATAATAAACTGCGTAATTGAACGTCAGCGTTTTGAGCGTTTATACATGTATCTAATATTGTGCACACTGTAAATTTATATCGCGCAATTATTTTATGCATTATTTCTTTAACAACATATGTATACAACACAATATTTCTTTCAAAAATAAGAGGAGGGAAATATACACATATATATATATATCGTTTTAATAACCCATCTTTTCTCAAAACTGCATTACCTTACCATCCATTTTCCATTTTGACGGTGGAATACAGGGACCATTACCCGGATTACACGCCGGTACGCGCTAAACAGACGTCGGCAGATTAATAGGGTTTACTGATGCGCCATTATTCCCTCCACGACGCCAAGTGTAGGACTTTCATCTCATAAGTCTTCCTTCCCCCATATCCATCACCATAAGGCTTATGTGGAGCAGATTATTGATGGGGGTCGCTATTCTCTGTGACTCTGTTGCAGAGTGGGGCTTAGCAAGGACCAGACCATTCCCGCAGACCACATCTCTCTATAGTCTATATTCACCTTATACCCAGACTACATGCTTCCAACATCTCAATTAGCAAGGACCAGACCATTCCCGCAGACCACATCTCTCCATAGTCTATATTCACCTTATACCCAGACTACATGCTTCCAACATCTCACTTGTGTATATATCTCCCTAGGGACTACCTGGCTGGCGAGGTTGGCACGGAACGGAGACCGGCGTTCAATCAAATTATAGAAACTGTTAGTTCTCGGATATGGCTAGCTGAACTGCACAACAACTCGCGTTTTGAGCCGGTAATTGAGAGTGAGGAGGGAGTGTTCACCTTTACTCTGCCAGTGTGAATGTTTTGTGTAAATAGAATATGGTATTTCGCCTGAACGCAACACAACTGGAATCGTCGGGGGAGGGAACCAGTTGAATGTAACGCTGACGCATGTATGTGACACAATGGTTCGTTACGTCCCCGGGGGGAGCACGTTGTTGATTCGTATTGGGTTCGATTCCAGAATGGTGGGTGGGAGTGACAAGGCACCATTCACGGTGCTGGCGCGGCGAGGACACATTCACGGTACTGGCGCGGCGAGGACACATTCACGGTACTGGCGCGGCGGGTACACAAAGAATCAATACAGACCCTCGAGTACAGGAAAGCTCTGGGAATTTATTGAGTGTAGTCGACATTAACATCGGGGCTGAAGAATGGCTGTATTTAACCGCTGTGTACATGATGGCGGGTTGATCAGCTCCAACTCTCCCTTGATTGCTCCGCTATTGTTACCGCACTTTGTTCCGCCATACAACTTTCAAGTGGCGATGGTGACTTAATGACTTTAAATGTCTGCCTACTAACGCCCGTAATTATATCTATTAACAACATATCAGTTAGGACAGATGACTGAATAATAAAGTGCAATAAATGAGTGGAAATATACTGTTGTCACTGTTTGGCAATTACAAAATACATGAATTTCATAAACACCTAAAGTGCTATGCTGACAGCATTTTATAAAGTGGTATCCTTCATCCATTGGACATCCAGCCTCGGAACAATGCAGTGGCATCAGTATATGTAAGCTTTATCCAACCCATACTACAAGGCCCCACTGATCCCTGTGGCAACAATACATCCCGACTGAAGATAGCAGGCATGTTGTTCTTCTGACGTGTGGTTGATGATGAACCTCAAGCCTCGGCTACATCCTTCAGTACAGTTCTAATAGGACAAGTTTCCTACACATCAAGGCCTGACTCAAGCTAATTGGTGACCTCACTGAAGCGTGTCTATAAGACATTTTAATAATGAACCCTGACTGAAATGTCTTAATCAACAATAGTATAATAACCCTGTAAATGTTTTCAAAGGATTTACAAAGCCTAGCATTCTGAACGTCAACGTACAGTCAACGGATACACCCATATACAGAGAATTATAAGGGGTTTAGGCGAACATTAATTACACCTTAGCTAGGCCGTGTATATATTAGTATAAGTGCAAGTTTCGTCCTCACAACACATACAGAGAGTTGCAGTGATCTAGCGATGACACCACAGCGATGACACCACAGCGATCACAACACAGCGATCACACCACAGCTCCACTACATGGACTAGCAGGAAGCCAGGCATGTTTGTCAGCTGATGTTCAACAGGTGCCCGCAGAGCTGTCAACGCATGAGGTGAAGATGCCACGGCGAGGAATGGATTCTGGGCAGAAATTTATTTGATAGTAAGGGGAATTCCTTTATTAATCAGCACCGAATGCAACAAGTGAAGATGAAGAAATGCCAAATTACACATGAATCCATTTCAAGCATCCAATAACAATAACATGATAAATGGATCAAATAAAACCATTCGGTTATTAAGCACAACGTCCATGGCACCGAATTGACATCGGAGCCTTGATGTTTGTGTTGAAAACAAAGATGGGTCGTAATCCGGCAAGTGTACGGTGAAGCTGTGAGTGTCGGCGCTCTCTCCTCTCTCTGTGGTCCGCGGGGACTGCCCCCCGCATCGATCTCAACACCGCTGACAAGCTAATTACGTGCGAGAAGGAACAATGAAATAACGAATAAACAATTTGTAAACAAGCCATCCTGACCCGCGCTCGTCCATTTAGCGGCTGCGACATGCGAGTCAATACATGAGGAGCTGATCTTACCTTATGAGTCTGCTCTGTCCCTGCTGCGGTCTCGGCGTAGAGACCGGCGAGCTCTCTCCCTCCTCGCTTCAGACACTTTCTGCAGCTGTGCTGTTACACTTGCTCTTCTCTACTAGTTACTCTCCTTCCTTTCTCGACCAATGGCGTGGCTGCATTCATCAGTCGGGGGATGGCACTTTCAGAACATAAAGACGACACCCTGCTGTAGGCCTGTGTGTTGAGGCAGGAAGTCAGTGGAACATGCATGCAATTGGGAATTATTGTCCTGTGAACAGACCAGTTGCCGTGGCTGTGTGCGTCAGATGAGCCCCGACTAGCGGTGCCAACACAGAGGACGCTAATGAGCTATCTGGACTCATCAGTTAAAGCCGACAAACCGCGCGGCTTGTTGCAGCCGACGTTTAATTACAAGTCTCCTCTATTTAACAATCCCAGCTCCGACTGACGCGAGTCCATGAATCCAGACTGATGAGAGCGTGTATCCAGTCTGTTGTTGGGTCTGATCGAAGCTGGCTGGAGAAGACACGGACTCCCAGCACTAACGAGACCCTTTCCTGCACGAGGCGTCCCCAGGATCACATCGTGGGTTAGATTAAAGCAGTTCGATACGAGAATCTATCTCCAGTGCTGGAATTTGTGCCAATTACTGGCTAATGAAAAGCACAATATCGATCTGGAAACTCCTCCAGAACTAGAAACAATATGTTAAACTTAGGCGCAGCACAAGCTCTCTGAACTGTTCTTACAGAGAATATGCGAGCCCGGCGCCTTCATGCAAGAGAAACCCGCTTTGCTGTGATTAATGTTTCCCCTTGCCAATCCTGCCCGCAAAAAGAATCTTTAAAGCTTGCGAGGTCTATGAGAGTCACAGTTCCAATCACTTTATCGATTTTCCGCCTTGTTCGAGACGTGTTTCAAAAGAGTATACAATAAGCAATCATTCCGTCCAGTTATCACTCCAGGCTTGATGGACTTGGCGGTAATGCATTTACTCTTACACGCTGGGAGATGGTCTTCTTCCACGGGCCAGGACCAGGCACCGCTGTCCTGATGGGGTGATAGGGAAACCGCCTGTACGGTCTGGGGGGAGGGAGGGGCCATCAAAGTAACGCTAGGGAGGGATGTAAAGAGGGGGAGGTTGGATGTCTCCTGAGGATTTGGCCCTCATCAAACTAGCAATGGAGCTCGTTTAATATCTTGGTTCGCGTCCGATCGATGGTTCCTCTCAAGCAGATAGAATTGCATTGAGACGTTCCACTAGATACGCATCTCTATCCGAGTGGAGGGTGCCACTCGCACACAAATGTCGCTTCAGAACTTCATCATTTCCCTTTTGAAAGGCAAGTTCAATAAATCATTGCCCCTGTTCACGTATACATACAGAGCATCTGGTGACTGGAGGCTTGAGGATCCATCAGGACACGCAGACAGGGGGACAAATCGGGACTGCAGTATAGCCCGCTCTACTCAAGTCTTCAATGCAGATGTTTGCTTAGTGTGGGCAGCCTCTATAACTAAACAGTCAATGATGAATGGCAATTTCGTGTTAATGGCTAGTCCTGAATGGTGTATTCACGAACCTATATTAAGACTGAAATGAAAGCAACGCTTGTCTACGATGGCCGGTTATCAATGACGTTATCGACTCAAAGCGACTGATGTCTGGTCTTGTTATTCCCCGCTTCTTCATGTCAACTACAGAGAGGGGGGAGTGCAAGGAACGAGATGAATTGTGATGAAAAACACCTCTAGATTCACAGTGGCTGCAAGCGCTAAGTAGAAAGAGAAATATAAAGGTTTCTCTGAAGATCCCTCGTCTTAACGTTTTCAATAAGCAAGGTGATTGACTATGTCAAATATCGTTGTGAAGAACGTTTTCTTCGTTATGTAATTGTTGTCATACTAACAGTTGATATGAGATATTGGTTGTCTGTGTACTTAACTTCGCAGATCTCTTTGATGATTTACACCATATTTCTTTATATGCATCAAAAGGAAAGAAACTTGTACCATATGCAATAGAAAAAAGTATCTTAAACTGATTTACCAACATGGAATCTATAAGACCAACAGAATCAATATATGTAATAAAGATATCCATTGCTCGACTCAGAGGACATATTCGTCTACTTACGTCAATAAATGTTATAAACTCCAGACAAGGACGACCCCATCTACCCATATTCTCTCAAATCTAAAGACTTCTGATATATAATATATAATGATATATATGATCCATAATTAAAGGTATTAAGTAACATTTAAAGCCGTAAGATGGACGTTAGTCAGTGAGAAGTAGATCAAGGTTGGTACAACACACACTGGCGTCATTTATGAAAGACGCAGATATAGTCTCAGATTTCGCTTCCATGGGCAAGTCGTGATACTGAAACAAGAGAGACCGCCTCCGTATATCACGATTAGCTTCTGACTTACACCTGGCAGGTATTGCTTCATCGGCGACATACTCAAGTAGAGAGAGTTGTCAGTACATACTCAAGTAGAGAGAGTTGTCAGTACATACTCAAGTAGAGAGAGTTGTCAGTACATACTCAAGTAGAGAGAGTTGTCAGTACATACTCAAGTAGAGAGAGTTGTCAGTACATACTCAAGCAGAGAGAGTTGTCAGTACGTACTCAAGTAGAGAGAGTTGTCAGTACATACTCAAGCAGAGAGAGTTGCCAGTACATACTCAAGTAGAGAGAGTTGTCAGTACATATTCAAGTAGAGAGAGTTGTCAGTACATACTCAAGTAGAGAGAGTTGTCGGTACATACTCAAGTAGAGAGAGTTGTCAGTACATACTCAAGTAGAGAGAGTTGCCAGTACATACTCAAGTAGAGAGAGTTGTCAGTACATACTCAAGTAGAGAGAGTTGTCAGTACATACTCAAGTAGAGAGAGTTGTCAGTACATACTCAAGTAGAGAGAGAGTTGTCAATACATATTCAAGTATAGAGAGTTGTCAGTACATACTCAAGTAGAGAGAGTTGTCAGTACATACTCAAGTAGAGAGAGTTGTCAGTACATACTAAAGTAGAGAGAGAGTTGTCAATACATATTCAAGTATAGAGAGTTGTCAGTACATACTCAAGTAGAGAGAGTTGTCAGTACATACTCAAGTAGAGAGAGTTGTCAGTACATACTCAAGTAGAGAGAGAGTTGTCAATACATATTCAAGTATAGAGAGTTGTCAGTACATACTCAAGTAGAGAGAGTTGTCAGTACATACTCAAGTAGAGAGAGTTGTCAGTATATACTCAAGTAGAGAGAGTTGTCAGTACATACTCAAGTAGAGAGAGTTGTCAGTACATACTCAAGTAGAGAGAGTTGTCAGTACATACTCAAGTAGAGAGAGAGTTGTCAGTACATACTCAAGTAGAGAGAGTTGTCAGTACATACTCAAGTAGAGAGAGTTGTCAGTACATACTCAAGTAGAGAGAGTTGTCAGTACATACTCAAGTAGAGAGAGTTGTCAGTACATACTCAAGTAGAGAGAGTTGTCAGTACATACTCAAGTAGAGAGAGTTGTCAGTACATACTCAAGTAGAGAGAGTTGTCAGTACATACTCAAGCAGAGAGAGTTGTCAGTACATACTCAAGTAGAGAGAGTTGTCAGTACATACTCAAATAGAGAGAGTTGTCAGTACATACTCAAGTAGAGAGAGTTGTCAGTACATACTCAAGTAGAGAGAGTTGTCAGTACATACTCAAGTAGAGAGAGTTGTCAGTACATACTCAAGTAGAGAGAGTTTTCAATACATATTCAAGTATAGAGAGTTGTCAGTACATATTCAAGTAGAGAGAGTTGTCAGTACATACTCAAGTAGAGAGAGTTGTCGGTACATACTCAAGTAGAGAGAGTTGTCAGTACATACTCAAGTAGAGAGAGTTGTCAGTACATACTCAAGTAGAGAGAGTTGTCAGTACATACTCAAGTAGAGAGAGTTGTCAGTACATACTCAAGCAGAGAGAGTTGTCAGTACATACTCAAGTAGAGAGAGTTGTCAGTACATACTCAAGTAGAGAGAGTTGTCAGTACATACTCAAGTAGAGAGAGTTTTCAGTACATACTCAAGTAGAGAGAGTTGTCAGTATATACTCAAGTAGAGAGAGTTGTCAGTACATACTCAAGTAGAGATAGTTGTCAGTACATACTCAAGTAGAGAGAGAGTTGTCAATACATATTCAAGTATAGAGAGTTGTCAGTACATACTCAAGTAGAGAGAGTTGTCAGTACATACTCAAGTAGAGAGAGTTGTCAGTACATACTCAAGTAGAGAGAGTTGTCAGTACATACTCAAGTAGAGAGAGTTGTCAGTACATACTCAAGTAGAGAGAGTTGTCAGTACATACTCAAGTAGAGAGAGTTGTCAGTACATACTCAAGTAGAGAGAGTTGTCAGTACATACTCAAGTAGAGAGAGTTGTCAGTACATACTCAAGTAGAGAGAGTTGTCAGTACATACTCAAGTAGAGAGAGTTGTCAGTACATACTCAAGTAGAGAGAGTTGTCAGTACATACTCAAGTAGAGAGAGTTGTCAGTACATACTCAAGTAGAGAGAGTTGTCAGCACATACTCAAGTAGAGAGAATTGTCAGTACATACTCAAGTAGAGAGAATTGTCAGTACATACTCAAATAGAGAGAATTGTCAGTACATACTCAAGTAGAGAGAGTTGTCAGTACATACTCAAGTAGAGAGAGTTGTCAGTACATACTCAAGTAGAGAGAGTTGTCAGTACATACTCAAGTAGAGAGAGTTGTCAGCACATACTCAAGTAGAGAGAATTGTCAGTACATACTCAAATAGAGAGAATTGTCAGTACATACTCAAGTAGAGAGAGTTGTCAGTACATACTCAAGTAGAGAGAGTTGTCAGTACATACTCAAGTAGAGAGAGTTGTCAGTACATACTCAAGTAGAGAGAGTTGTCAGCAGATACTCAAGTAGAGAGAGTTGTCAGTACATACTCAAGTAGAGAGAGTTGTCAGTACATACTCAAGCAGAGAGAGTTGTCGGTACATACTCAAGTAGAGAGAGTTGTCAGTACGTACTCAAGTAGAGAGAGTTGTCGGTACATACTCAAGTAGAGAGAGTTGTCAGTACATACTCAAGTAGAGAGAGTTGTCAGTACATACTCAAGTAGAGAGAGTTGTCAGTACATACTCAAGTAGAGAGAGTTGTCAGTACATACTCAAGTAGAGAGAGTTGTCAGTACATACTCAAGTAGAGAGAGTTGTCAGTACATACTCAAGTAGAGAGAGTTGTCAGTACATACTCAAGTAGAGAGAATTGTCAGTACATACTCAAGTAGAGAGAGTTGTCAGTACATACTCAAGTAGAGAGAGTTGTCAGTACATACTCAAATAGAGAGAGCTGTCGGTACGTACTCAAGTAGAGAGAGTTGTCGGTACATACTCAAGTAGAGAGAGTTGTCAGTACATACTCAAGCAGAGAGAGTTGTCGGTACATACTCAAGTAGAGAGAGTTGTCAGCACATACTCAAGTAGAGAGAATTGTCAGTACATACTCAAGTAGAGAGAATTGTCAGTACATACTCAAATAGAGAGAATTGTCAGTACATACTCAAGTAGAGAGAGTTGTCAGTACATACTCAAGTAGAGAGAGTTGTCAGTACATACTCAAGTAGAGAGAGTTGTCAGTACATACTCAAGTAGAGAGAGTTGTCAGCACATACTCAAGTAGAGAGAATTGTCAGTACATACTCAAATAGAGAGAATTGTCAGTACATACTCAAGTAGAGAGAGTTGTCAGTACATACTCAAGTAGAGAGAGTTGTCAGTACATACTCAAGTAGAGAGAGTTGTCAGTACATACTCAAGTAGAGAGAGTTGTCAGCAGATACTCAAGTAGAGAGAGTTGTCAGTACATACTCAAGTAGAGAGAGTTGTCAGTACATACTCAAGCAGAGAGAGTTGTCGGTACATACTCAAGTAGAGAGAGTTGTCAGTACGTACTCAAGTAGAGAGAGTTGTCGGTACATACTCAAGTAGAGAGAGTTGTCAGTACATACTCAAGTAGAGAGAGTTGTCAGTACATACTCAAGTAGAGAGAGTTGTCAGTACATACTCAAGTAGAGAGAGTTGTCAGTACATACTCAAGTAGAGAGAGTTGTCAGTACATACTCAAGTAGAGAGAGTTGTCAGTACATACTCAAGTAGAGAGAGTTGTCAGTACATACTCAAGTAGAGAGAATTGTCAGTACATACTCAAGTAGAGAGAGTTGTCAGTACATACTCAAGTAGAGAGAGTTGTCAGTACATACTCAAATAGAGAGAGCTGTCGGTACGTACTCAAGTAGAGAGAGTTGTCGGTACATACTCAAGTAGAGAGAGTTGTCAGTACATACTCAAGCAGAGAGAGTTGTCGGTACATACTCAAGTAGAGAGAGTTGTCAGTACGTACTCAAGTAGAGAGAGTTGTCGGTACATACTCAAGTAGAGAGAGTTGTCAGTACATACTCAAATAGAGAGAATTGTCAGTACATACTCAAGTAGAGAGAGCTGTCGGTACGTACTCAAGTAGAGAGAGTTGTCGGTACATACTCAAGTAGAGAGAGTTGTCAGTACATACTCAAGTAGAGAGAGTTGTCAGTACATACTCAAATAGAGAGAGTTGTCAGTACATACTCAAGTAGAGAGAGTTGTCAGTACATACTCAAGTAGAGAGAGTTGTCAGTACATACTCAAGCAGAGAGAGTTGTCGGTACATACTCAAGTAGAGAGAGTTGTCAGTACATACTCAAGTAGAGAGAGTTGTCAGTACATACTCAAGTAGAGAGAGTTGTCAGTACATACTCAAGTAGAGAGAGTTGTCAGTACATACTCAAGTAGAGAGAGTTGTCAGTACGTACTCAAGTAGAGAGAGTTGTCGGTACATACTCAAGTAGAGAGAGTTGTCAGTACATACTCAAGTAGAGAGAGTTGTCGGTACATACTCAAGTAGAGAGAGTTGCCAGTACATACTCAAGTAGAGAGAGTTGTCAGTACATACTCAAGTAGAGAGAGTTGTCAGTACATACTCAAGTAGAGAGAGTTGTCAGTACATACTCAAGTAGAGAGAGTTGTCAGTACATACTCAAGTAGAGAGAGTTGTCAGTACATACTCAAGTAGAGAGAGTTGTCAGTACATACTCAAGTAGAGAGAGTTGTCAGCACATACTCAAGTAGAGAGAGTTGTCAGTACATACTCAAGTAGAGAGAGTTGTCAGTACATACTCAAGTAGAGAGAGTTGTCAATACATATTCAAGTAGAGAGAGTTGTCAGTACATACTCAAGTAGAGAGAGTTGTCAGTACATACTCAAGTAGAGAGAGTTGTCAGTACATACTCAAGTAGAGAGAGTTGTCAATACATATTCAAGTAGAGAGAGTTGTCAGTACATACTCAAGTAGAGAGAGTTGTCAGTACATACTCAAGTAGAGAGAGTTGTCAGTACATACTCAAGTAGAGAGAGTTGTCAGTACATACTCAAGTAGAGAGAGTTGTCAGTACATACTCAAGTAGAGAGAGTTGTCAGTACATACTCAAGTAGAGATAGTTGTCAGTACATACTCAAGTAGAGAGAGTTGTCAGTACATACTCAAGTAGAGAGAGTTGTCAGTACATACTCAAGTAGAGAGAGTTGTCAGTACATACTCAAGTAGAGAGAGTTGTCAATACATATTCAAGTATAGAGAGTTGTCAGTACATACTCAAGTAGAGAGAGTTGTCAGTACATACTCAAGTAGAGAGAGTTGCCAGTACATACTCAAGTAGAGAGAGTTGTCAGTACATACTCAAGTAGAGAGAGTTGCCAGTACATACTCAAGTAGAGAGAGTTGTCAGTACATACTCAAGTAGAGAGAGTTGTCAGTACATACTCAAGTAGAGAGAGTTGTCAGCACATACTCAAGTAGAGAGAGTTGTCAGTACATACTCAAGTAGAGAGAGTTGTCAGTACATACTCAAGTAGAGAGAGTTGTCAGTACATACTCAAGTAGAAAGAGTTGTCAATACATATTCAAGTATAGAGAGTTGTCAGTACATACTCAAGTAGAGAGAGTTGTCAGTACATACTCAAGTAGAGAGAGTTGTCAATACATATTCAAGTAGAGAGAGTTGTCAGTACATACTCAAGTAGAGAGAGTTGTCAGTACATACTCAAGTAGAGAGAGTTGTCAGTACATACTCAAGTAGAGAGAGTTGTCAGTACATACTCAAGTAGAGAGAGTTGTCAGTACATACTCAAGTAGAGAGAGTTGTCAGTACATACTCAAGTAGAGAGAGTTGTCAGTACATACTCAAGTAGAGAGAGTTGTCAGTACATACTCAAGTAGAGAGAGTTGTCAGTACATACTCAAATAGAGAGAGTTGTCAGTACATACTCAAGTAGAGAGAGTTGTCAGTACATACTCAAGTAGAGAGAGTTGTCAGTACATACTCAAGTAGAGAGAGTTGTCAGTACATACTCAAGTAGAGAGAGTTGTCAGTACATACTCAAGTAGAGAGAGTTGTCAGTACATACTCAAGTAGAGAGAGTTGTCAGAAGTACTCAAGTAGAGAGAGTTGTCAGTACATACTCAAGTAGAGAGAGTTGTCAGTACATACTCAAGTAGAGAGAGTTGTCAGTACATACTCAAGTAGAGAGAGTTGTCAGTACATACTCAAGCAGAGAGAGTTGTCAGTACATACTCAAGTAGAGAGAGTTGTCAGTACATACTCAAGCAGAGAGAGTTGTCAGTACATACTCAATTAGAGAGAGTTGTCAGTACATACTCAAGTAGAGAGAGTTGTCAGTACATACTCAAGCAGAGAGAGTTGTCAGTACATACTCAAGTAGAGAGAGTTGCCAGTACATACTCAAGCAGAGAGAGTTGTCAGTACATACTCAAGTAGAGAGAGTTGTCGGTACATACTCAAGTAGAGAGAGTTGTCAGTACATACTCAAGTAGAGAGAGTTGTCAGTACATACTCAAGTAGAGAGAGTTGTCAGTACATACTCAAGTAGAGAGAGTTGTCAGTACATACTCAAGTAGAGATAGTTGTCAGTACATACTCAAGTAGAGAGAGTTGTCAGTACATACTCAAGTAGAGAGAGTTGTCAGTACATACTCAAGTAGAGAGAGTTGTCAGTACATACTCAAGTAGAGAGAGTTGTCAATACATATTCAAGTATAGAGAGTTGTCAGTACATACTCAAGTAGAGAGAGTTGTCAGTACATACTCAAGTAGAGAGAGTTGCCAGTACATACTCAAGTAGAGAGAGTTGTCAGTACATACTCAAGTAGAGAGAGTTGCCAGTACATACTCAAGTAGAGAGAGTTGTCAGTACATACTCAAGTAGAGAGAGTTGTCAGTACATACTCAAGTAGAGAGAGTTGTCAGCACATACTCAAGTAGAGAGAGTTGTCAGTACATACTCAAGTAGAGAGAGTTGTCAGTACATACTCAAGTAGAGAGAGTTGTCAGTACATACTCAAGTAGAAAGAGTTGTCAATACATATTCAAGTATAGAGAGTTGTCAGTACATACTCAAGTAGAGAGAGTTGTCAGTACATACTCAAGTAGAGAGAGTTGTCAATACATATTCAAGTAGAGAGAGTTGTCAGTACATACTCAAGTAGAGAGAGTTGTCAGTACATACTCAAGTAGAGAGAGTTGTCAGTACATACTCAAGTAGAGAGAGTTGTCAGTACATACTCAAGTAGAGAGAGTTGTCAGTACATACTCAAGTAGAGAGAGTTGTCAGTACATACTCAAGTAGAGAGAGTTGTCAGTACATACTCAAGTAGAGAGAGTTGTCAGTACATACTCAAGTAGAGAGAGTTGTCAGTACATACTCAAATAGAGAGAGTTGTCAGTACATACTCAAGTAGAGAGAGTTGTCAGTACATACTCAAGTAGAGAGAGTTGTCAGTACATACTCAAGTAGAGAGAGTTGTCAGTACATACTCAAGTAGAGAGAGTTGTCAGTACATACTCAAGTAGAGAGAGTTGTCAGTACATACTCAAGTAGAGAGAGTTGTCAGAAGTACTCAAGTAGAGAGAGTTGTCAGTACATACTCAAGTAGAGAGAGTTGTCAGTACATACTCAAGTAGAGAGAGTTGTCAGTACATACTCAAGCAGAGAGAGTTGTCAGTACATACTCAAGTAGAGAGAGTTGTCAGTACATACTCAAGCAGAGAGAGTTGTCAGTACATACTCAATTAGAGAGAGTTGTCAGTACATACTCAAGTAGAGAGAGTTGTCAGTACATACTCAAGCAGAGAGAGTTGTCAGTACATACTCAAGTAGAGAGAGTTGCCAGTACATACTCAAGCAGAGAGAGTTGTCAGTACATACTCAAGTAGAGAGAGTTGTCGGTACATACTCAAGTAGAGAGAGTTGTCAGTACATACTCAAGTAGAGAGAGTTGTCAGTACATACTCAAGTAGAGAGAGTTGTCGGTACATACTCAAGTAGAGAGAGTTGTCAGTACATACTCAAGTAGAGAGAGTTGTCAGTACATACTCAAGTAGAGAGAGTTGTCAGTGCATACTCAAGTAGAGAGATTTGTCAGTACATACTCAAGTAGAGAGAGTTGTCAGTACATACTCAAGTAGAGAGAGTTGTCAGTATATACTCAAGTAGAGAGAGTTGTCAGAACATACTCAAGTAGAGAGAGTTGTCAGTACATACTCAAGTAGAGAGAGTTGTCAGTACATATATACTCAAGCAGAGAGAGTTGTCAGTACATACTCAAGTAGAGAGAGTTGTCAGTACATACTCAAGTAGAGAGAGTTGTCAGTACATACTCAAGTAGAGAGAGTTGTCAGTACATACTCAAGCAGAGAGAGTTGTCAGTACATACTCAAGTAGAGAGAGTTGTCAGTACATACTCAAGTAGAGAGAGTTGTCAGTACATACTCAAGTAGAGAGAGTTGTCGGTACATACTCAAGCAGAGAGAGTTGTCAGTACATACTCAAGCAGAGAGAGTTGTCAGTACATACTCAAGTAGAGAGAGTTGTCAGTACATACTCAAGTAGAGAGAGTTGTCAGTACGTACTCAAGTAGAGAGAGTTGTCAGTACGTTCTCAAGTAGAGAGTTAGTTGTCAGTACATACTCAAGTAGAGAGAGTTGTCAGTACATACTCAAGTAGAGAGAGTTGTCAGTACATACTCAAGTAGAGAGAGTTGTCAGTACATACTCAAGTATAGAGAGTTGTCAGCACATACTCAAGTAGAGAGAGTTGTCAGTACATACTCAAGTAGAGAGAGTTGTCAGTACATACTCAAGTAGAGAGAGTTGTCAGCACATACTCAAGCAGAGAGAGTTGTCAGTACATACTCAAGTAGAGAGAGTTGTCAGTACATACTCAAGTAGAGAGAGTTGTCAGCACATACTCAAGTAGAGAGAGTTGTCAGTACATACTCAAGTAGAGAGAGTTGTCAGTACATACTCAAGTAGAGAGAGTTGTCGGTACATACTCAAGTAGAGAGAGTTGTCAGTACGTACTCAAGTAGAGAGAGTTGTCAGTACATACTCAAGTAGAGAGAGTTGTCAGTACATACTCAAGTAGAGAGAGTTGTCAGCACATACTCAAGTAGAGAGAGTTGTCAGTACGTACTCAAGTAGAGAGAGTTGTCAGTACATACTCAAGTAGAGAGAGTTGTCAGTACATACTCAAGTAGAGAGAGTTGTCAGTACATACTCAAGTAGAGAGAGTTGTCAGTACATACTCAAGTAGAGAGAGTTGCCAGTACATACTCAAGTAGAGAGAGTTGTCAGTACATACTCAAGTAGAGAGAGTTGTCAGTACATACTCAAGTAGAGAGAGTTGTCAGTACATACTCAAGTAGAGAGAGTTGTCAGTACATACTCAAGTAGAGAGAGTTGTCAGTACATACTCAAGTAGAGAGAGTTGTCAGTACATACTCAAGTAGAGAGAGTTGTCAGTACATACTCAAGTAGAGAGAGTTGTCAGTACATACTCAAGTAGAGAGAGTTGTCGGTACATACTCAAGTAGAGATAGTTGTCAGTACATACTCAAGTAGAGAGAGTTGTCAGTACATACTCAAGTAGAGAGAGTTGTCAGTACATACTCAAGTAGAGAGAGTTGTCAGTACATACTCAAGTAGAGAGAGTTGTCAGCACATACTCAAGTAGAGAGAATTGTCAGTACATACTCAAGTAGAGAGAGTTGTCGGTACATACTCAAGTAGAGAGAGTTGTCAGTACGTACTCAAGTAGAGAGAGTTGTCAGTACATACTCAAGTAGAGAGAGTTGTCAGTACATACTCAAATAGAGAGAGTTGTCAGTACATACTCAAGTAGAGAGAGTTGTCAGTACATACTCAAGTAGAGATAGTTGTCAGTACATACTCAAGTAGAGAGAGTTGTCAGTACATACTCAAGTAGAGAGAGTTGTCAGTACATACTCAAGTAGAGAGAGTTGTCAGTACATACTCAAGTAGAGAGAGTTGTCAGTACATACTCAAGTAGAGAGAGTTGTCAGCACATACTCAAGTAGAGAGAATTGTCAGTACATACTCAAGTAGAGAGAGTTGTCAGCACATACTCAAGTAGAGAGAGTTGTCAGTACATACTCAAGTAGAGAGAGTTGTCAGTACATACTCAAGTAGAGAGAGTTGTCAGTACATACTCAAGTAGAGAGAGTTGTCAGTACATACTCAAGTAGAGAGAGTTGTCGGTACATACTCAAGTAGAGATAGTTGTCAGTACATACTCAAGTAGAGAGAGTTGTCAGTACATACTCAAGTAGAGAGAGTTGTCAGTACATACTCAAGTAGAGAGAGTTGTCAGTACATACTCAAGTAGAGAGAGTTGTCAGCACATACTCAAGTAGAGAGAGTTGTCGGTACATACTCAAGTAGAGAGAGTTGTCAGCACATACTCAAGTAGAGAGAGTTGTCAGTACATACTCAAGTAGAGAGAGTTGTCAGTACATACTCAAGTAGAGAGAGTTGTCAGTACATACTCAAGTAGAGAGAGTTGTCAGTACATACTCAAGTAGAGAGAGTTGTCAGTACATACTCAAGTAGAGAGAGTTGTCAGTACATACTCAAGTAGAGAGAGTTGTCAGTACATACTCAAGTAGAGAGAGTTGTCAGTACATACTCAAGTAGAGAGAGTTGTCAGTACATACTCAAGTAGAGAGAGTTGTCAGTACATACTCAAGTAGAGAGAGTTGTCAGTACATACTCAAGTAGAGAGAGTTGTCAGTACATACTCAAGTAGAGAGAGTTGTCGGTACATACTCAAGTAGAGATAGTTGTCAGTACATACTCAAGTAGAGAGAGTTGTCAGTACATACTCAAGTAGAGAGAGTTGTCAGTACATACTCAAGTAGAGAGAGTTGTCAGTACATACTCAAGTAGAGAGAGTTGTCAGTACATACTCAAGTAGAGAGAGTTGTCAGCACATACTCAAGTAGAGAGAATTGTCAGTACATACTCAAGTAGAGAGAGTTGTCGGTACATACTCAAGTAGAGAGAGTTGTCAGTACGTACTCAAGTAGAGAGAGTTGTCAGTACATACTCAAGTAGAGAGAGTTGTCAGTACATACTCAAATAGAGAGAGTTGTCAGTACATACTCAAGCAGAGAGAGTTGTCAGCACATACTCAAATAGAGAGAGTTGTCAGTACATACTCAAGCAGAGAGAGTTGTCAGCACATACTCAAGTAGAGAGAGTTGTCAGTACATACTCAAGTAGAGAGAGTTGTCAGCACATACTCAAGTAGAGAGAGTTGTCAGTTCATACTCAAGTAGAGAGAGTTGTCGGTACATACTCAAGTAGAGAGAGTTGTCAGTACATACTCAAGTAGAGAGAGTTGTCAGTACATACTCAAGTAGAGAGAGTTGTCAGTACATACTCAAGTAGAGAGAGTTGTCAGTACATACTCAAGTAGAGAGAGTTGTCAGTACATACTCAAGTAGAGAGAGTTGTCAGTACATACTCAAGTAGAGAGAGTTGTCAGCACATATTCAAGCAGAGAGAGTTGTCAGTACATACTCAAGTAGAGAGAGTTGTCAGCACATACTCAAGCAGAGAGAGTTGTCAGTACATACTCAAGCAGAGAGAGTTGTCAGTACATACTCAAGTAGAGAGAGTTGTCAGCACATACTCAAGTAGAGAGAGTTGTCAGTACATACTCAAGCAGAGAGAGTTGTCAGTACATACTCAAGCAGAGAGAGTTGTCAGTACATACTCAAGTAGAGAGAGTTGTCAGTACGTACTCAAGTAGAGAGAGTTGCCAGTACATACTCAAGTAGAGAGAGTTGTCAGAACATACTCAAGTAGAGAGAGTTGTCAGTACATACTCAAGTAGAGAGAGTTGTTAGTACATACTCAAGTAGAGAGAGTTGTCAGTACATACTCAAGTAGAGAGAGTTGTCAGTACATACTCAAGTAGAGAGAGTTGTCAGCACATACTCAAGTAGAGAGAGTTGTCAGTACATACTCAAGTAGAGAGAGTTGCCAGTACATACTCAAGTAGAGAGAGAGTTGTCAGTACATACTCAAGTAGAGAGAGTTGTCAGTTCATACTCAAGTAGAGAGAGTTGTCGGTACATACTCAAGTAGAGAGAGTTGTCAGTACATACTCAAGTAGAGAGAGTTGTCAGTACATACTCAAGTAGAGATCAGTCAACTATCAGCTCTATGTGAGAACTGGGAGATGCTGCTCAACGATCAGTCAACTATTAGCTATGTGTGAGAACAGTGAGGTACAAAAAGCTCAGGATCAGTCATCTAACAGCTATGTGTGAGAACTTGGAGGTACAACATGCTCAGGATCAGTCAACTAACAGCTATGTGTGAGAACTGGGAGGTGCTGATCCACGATCAGTCATCTAACAGCTATGTGTGAGAACTGGGAGGTACAACATGCTCAGGATCAGTCAACTATCAGCTATGTGTGAGAACTGGGAGGTGCTGCTCCACGATCAGTCAACTATGAGCTATGTGTGAGAACTGGGAGGTACAACATGCTCAGGATCAGTCACCTAACAGCCATGTGTGAGAACTGGGAGGTGCTGCTCCACGATCAGTCATCTAACAGCTATGTGTGAGAACTGGGAGGTACAACATGCTCAGGATCAGTCACCTAACAGCCATGTGTGAGAACTGGGAGGTGCTGCTCCACGATCAGTCAACTGTCAGCTATGTGTGAGAACTGGGAGGTACAACATGCTCAGGATCAGTCAACTAACAGCTATGTTATGAGAACTGGGAAGTGCTGCTCCACGATCAGTCAACTATCAGCTATGTGTGAGAACTGGGAGGTACAACATGCTCAGAATCAGTCATCTAACAGCTATGTGTGAGAACTGGGAGGTACAACATGCTCAGGATCAGTCAACTATCAGCTATGTGTGAGAACTGGGAGGTGCTGCTCCACGATCAGTCATCTAACAGCTATGTGTGAGAACTGGGAGGTACAACATGCTCAGGATCAGTCACCTAACAGCCATGTGTGAGAACTGGGAGGTGCTGCTCCACGATCAGTCAACTGTCAGCTATGTGTGAGAACTGGGAGGTACAACATGCTCAGGATCAGTCAACTAACAGCTATGTTATGAGAACTGGGAGGTGCTGCTCCACGATCAGTCAACTATCAGCTATGTGTGAGAACTGGGAGGTACAACATGCTCAGGATCAGTCAACTAACAGCTATGTGTGAGAACTGAGAGGTACAACATGCTCAGGATCAGTCAACTATCAGCTATGTGTGAGAACTGGGAGGTGCTGCTCCACGATCAGTCAACTATCAGCTATGTGTGAGAACTGGGAGGTACAACATGCTCAGGATCAGTCACCTAACAGCCATGTGTGAGAACTGGGAGGTGCTGCTCCACGATCAGTCATCTAACAGCTATGTGTGAGAACTGGGAGGTACAACATGCTCAGGATCAGTCACCTAACAGCCATGTGTGAGAACTGGGAGGTGCTGCTCCACGATCAGTCAACTGTCAGCTATGTGTGAGAACTGGGAGGTACAACATGCTCAGGATCAGTCAACTAACAGCTATGTTATGAGAACTGGGAGGTGCTGCTCCACGATCAGTCAACTATCAGCTATGTGTGAGAACTGGGAGGTACAACATGCTCAGGATCAGTCAACTAACAGCTATGTGTGAGAACTGAGAGGTACAACATGCTCAGGATCAGTCAACTATCAGCTATGTGTGAGAACTGGGAGGTGCTGCTCCACGATCAGTCAACTATGAGCTATGTGTGAGAACTGGGAGGTACAACATGCTCAGGATCAGTCACCTAACAGCCATGTGTGAGAACTGGGAGGTGCTGCTCCACGATCAGTCAACTATCAGCTCTATGTGAGAACTGGGAGATGCTGCTCAACGATCAGTCAACTATTAGCTATGTGTGAGAACAGTGAGGTACAAAATGCTCATGATCAGTCATCTAACAGCTATGTGTGAGAACTTGGAGGTACAACATGCTCAGGATCAGTCAACTAACAGCTATGTGTGAGAACTGGGAGGTACAACATGCTCAGGATCAGTCAACTATCAGCTATGTGTGAGAACTGGGAGGTGCTTCTCCACGATCAGTCAACTATTAGCTATGTGTGAGAACTGGGAGGTACAACATGCTCAGGATCAGTCAACTAACAGCTATGTGTGAGAACTTGGAGGTGCTGCTCAACGATCAGTCAACTATTACCTATGTCTGAGAACTGGGAGGTACAACATGCTCAGGATCAGTCAACTATTAGCTATGTGTGAAAACTTTGGAGGTGCTGCTCCACGATCAGTCAACTATGAGCTATGTGTGAGAACTGGGAGGTACAACATGCTCAGGATCAGTCAACTAACAGCTATGTGTGAGAACTGGGAGGTGCTGCTCCACGATCAGTCAACTATCAGCTATGTGTGAGAACTGGGAGTTACAACATGCTCAGGATCAGTCAACTAACAGCTATGTGTGAGAACTGGGAGGTGCTGCTCCACGATCAGTCAACTATCAGCTATGTGTGAGAACTGGGAAGTACAACATGCTCAGGATCAGTCAACTAACAGCTATGTGTGAGAACTGGGAGGTGCAACATGCTCAGGATCAGTCAACTATCAGCTATGTGTGAGAACTGGGAGGTGCTGCTCCACGATCAGTCAACTATCAGCTATGTGTGAGAACTGGGAGGTTCAACATGCTCAGGATCAGTCAACTAACAGCTATGTGTGAGAACTGGGAGGTGCTGCTCCACGATCAGTCAACTATCAGCTATGTGTGAGAACTGGGAGGTACAACATGCTCAGGATCAGTCACCTAACAGCCATGTGTGAGAACTGGGAGGTGCTGCTCCACGATCAGTCAACTATTAGCTATGTGTGAGAACTGGGAGGTGCTGCTCCACGATCAGTCAACTGTCAGCTATGTGTGAGAACAGGGAGGTACAACATGCTCCACGATCAGTCAACTATCAGCTATGTGTGAGAACTGGGAGGTTCAACATGCTCAGGATCAGTCAACTATCAGCTATGTGTGAGAACTGGGAGGTGCTGCTCCACGATCAGTCAACTATCAGCTATGTGTGAGAACTGGGAGGTACAACATGCTCAGGATCAGTCAACTAACAGCTATGTGTGAGAACTGAGAGGTGCTGCTCCACGATCAGTCAACTATCAGCTATGTGTGAGAACTGGGAGGTACAACATGCTCAGGATCAGTCAACTATCAGCTATGTGTGAGAACTGGGAGGTGCTGCTCCACGATCAGTCAACTATCAGCTATGTGTGAGAACTGGGAGGTACAACATGCTCAGGATCAGTCAACTAACAGCTATGTGTGAGAACTGAGAGGTACAACATGCTCAGGATCAGTCAACTATCAGCTATGTGTGAGAACTGGGAGGTGCTGCTCCACGATCAGTCAACTGTCAGCTATCTGTGAGAACAGGGAGGTACAACATGCTCAGGATCAGTCAACTATCAGCTATGTGTGAGAACTGGGAGGTACAACATGCTCAGGATCAGTCAACTATCAGCTATGTGTGAGAACTGGGAGGTGCTGCTCCACGATCAGTCAACTGTCAGCTATCTGTGAGAACAGGGAGGTACAACATGCTCAGGATCAGTCAACTATCAGCTATGTGTGAGAACTGGGAGGTACAACATGCTCAGGATCAGTCAACTAACAGCTATGTGTGAGAACTGGGAGGTACAACATGCTCAGGATCAGTCAACTATCAGCTATGTGTGAGAACTGGGAGGTGCTGCTCCACGATCAGTCAACTGTCAGCTATCTGTGAGAACAGGGAGGTACAACATGCTCAGGATCAGTCAACTATCAGCTATGTGTGAGAACTGGGAGGTACAACATGCTCAGGATCAGTCAACTAACAGCTATGTGTGAGAACTGGGAGGTACAACATGCTCAGGATCAGTCAACTATCAGCTATGTGTGAGAACTGGGAGGTGCTGCTCCACGATCAGTCAACTATCAGCTATGTGTGAGAACTGGGAGTTACAACATGCTCAGGATCAGTCAACTAACAGCTATGTGTGAGAACTGGGAGGTGCTGCTCCACGATCAGTCAACTATCAGCTATGTGTGAGAACTGGGAAGTACAACATGCTCAGGATCAGTCAACTAACAGCTATGTGTGAGAACTGGGAGGTACAACATGCTCAGGATCAGTCAACTATCAGCTATGTGTGAGAACTGGGAGGTGCTGCTCCACGATCAGTCAACTATCAGCTATGTGTGAGAACTGGGAGGTTCAACATGCTCAGGATCAGTCAACTAACAGCTATGTGTGAGAACTGGGAGGTGCTGCTCCACGATCAGTCAACTATCAGCTATGTGTGAGAACTGGGAGGTACAACATGCTCAGGATCAGTCACCTAACAGCCATGTGTGAGAACTGGGAGGTGCTGCTCCACGATCAGTCAACTATTAGCTATGTGTGAGAACTGGGAGGTGCTGCTCCACGATCAGTCAACTGTCAGCTATGTGTGAGAACAGGGAGGTACAACATGCTCCACGATCAGTCAACTATCAGCTATGTGTGAGAACTGGGAGGTTCAACATGCTCAGGATCAGTCAACTATTAGCTATGTGTGAGAACTGGGAGGTGCTGCTCCACGATCAGTCAACTGTCAGCTATGTGTGAGAACAGGGAGGTACAACATGCTCCACGATCAGTCAACTATCAGCTATGTGTGAGAACTGGGAGGTTCAACATGCTCAGGATCAGTCAACTATCAGCTATGTGTGAGAACTGGGAGGTGCTGCTCCACGATCAGTCAACTATCAGCTATGTGTGAGAACTGGGATGTACAACATGCTCAGGATCAGTCAACTATCAGCTATGTGTGAGAACTGGGAGGTGCTGCTCCACGATCAGTCAACTATCAGCTATGTGTGAGAACTGGGAGGTACAACATGCTCAGGATCAGTCAACTAACAGCTATGTGTGAGAACTGAGAGGTACAACATGCTCAGGATCAGTCAACTATCAGCTATGTGTGAGAACTGGGAGGTGCTGCTCCACGATCAGTCAACTGTCAGCTATCTGTGAGAACAGGGAGGTACAACATGCTCAGGATCAGTCAACTATCAGCTATGTGTGAGAACTGGGAGGTACAACATGCTCAGGATCAGTCAACTATCAGCTATGTGTGAGAACTGGGAGGTGCTGCTCCACGATCAGTCAACTGTCAGCTATCTGTGAGAACAGGGAGGTACAACATGCTCAGGATCAGTCAACTATCAGCTATGTGTGAGAACTGGGAGGTACAACATGCTCAGGATCAGTCAACTAACAGCTATGTGTGAGAACTGGGAGGTACAACATGCTCAGGATCAGTCAACTATCAGCTATGTGTGAGAACTGGGAGGTGCTGCTCCACGATCAGTCAACTGTCAGCTATCTGTGAGAACAGGGAGGTACAACATGCTCAGGATCAGTCAACTATCAGCTATGTGTGAGAACTGGGAGGTACAACATGCTCAGGATCAGTCAACTAACAGCTATGTGTGAGAACTGGGAGGTACAACATGCTCAGGATCAGTCAACTATCAGCTATGTGTGAGAACTGGGAGGTGCTGCTCCACGATCAGTCAACTATCAGCTATGTGTGAGAACTGGGAGTTACAACATGCTCAGGATCAGTCAACTAACAGCTATGTGTGAGAACTGGGAGGTGCTGCTCCACGATCAGTCAACTATCAGCTATGTGTGAGAACTGGGAAGTACAACATGCTCAGGATCAGTCAACTAACAGCTATGTGTGAGAACTGGGAGGTACAACATGCTCAGGATCAGTCAACTATCAGCTATGTGTGAGAACTGGGAGGTGCTGCTCCACGATCAGTCAACTATCAGCTATGTGTGAGAACTGGGAGGTACAACATGCTCAGGATCAGTCAACTAACAGCTATGTGTGAGAACTGGGAGGTGCTGCTCCACGATCAGTCAACTATCAGCTATGTGTGAGAACTGGGAGGTACAACATGCTCAGGATCAGTCACCTAACAGCCATGTGTGAGAACTGGGAGGTGCTGCTCCACGATCAGTCAACTATTAGCTATGTGTGAGAACTGGGAGGTGCTGCTCCACGATCAGTCAACTGTCAGCTATGTGTGAGAACAGGGAGGTACAACATGCTCCACGATCAGTCAACTATCAGCTATGTGTGAGAACTGGGAGGTTCAACATGCTCAGGATCAGTCAACTATTAGCTATGTGTGAGAACTGGGAGGTGCTGCTCCACGATCAGTCAACTGTCAGCTATGTGTGAGAACAGGGAGGTACAACATGCTCCACGATCAGTCAACTATCAGCTATGTGTGAGAACTGGGAGGTTCAACATGCTCAGGATCAGTCAACTATCAGCTATGTGTGAGAACTGGGAGGTGCTGCTCCACGATCAGTCAACTATCAGCTATGTGTGAGAACTGGGATGTACAACATGCTCAGGATCAGTCAACTAACAGCTATGTGTGAGAACTGAGAGGTGCTGCTCCACGATCAGTCAACTATCAGCTATGTGTGAGAACTGGGAGGTACAACATGCTCAGGATCAGTCAACTATCAGCTATGTGTGAGAACTGGGAGGTGCTGCTCCACGATCAGTCAACTATCAGCTATGTGTGAGAACTGGGAGGTACAACATGCTCAGGATCAGTCAACTAACAGCTATGTGTGAGAACTGAGAGGTACAACATGCTCAGGATCAGTCAACTATCAGCTATGTGTGAGAACTGGGAGGTGCTGCTCCACGATCAGTCAACTGTCAGCTATCTGTGAGAACAGGGAGGTACAACATGCTCAGGATCAGTCAACTATCAGCTATGTGTGAGAACTGGGAGGTACAACATGCTCAGGATCAGTCAACTAACAGCTATGTGTGAGAACTGGGAGGTACAACATGCTCAGGATCAGTCAACTATCAGCTATGTGTGAGAACTGGGAGGTGCTGCTCCACGATCAGTCAACTGTCAGCTATCTGTGAGAACAGGGAGGTACAACATGCTCAGGATCAGTCAACTATCAGCTATGTGTGAGAACTGGGAGGTACAACATGCTCAGGATCAGTCAACTAACAGCTATGTGTGAGAACTGGGAGGTACAACATGCTCAGGATCAGTCAACTATCAGCTATGTGTGAGAACTGGGAGGTGCTGCTCCACGATCAGTCAACTATCAGCTATGTGTGAGAACTGGGAGGTACAACATGCTCAGGATCAGTCACCTAACAGCCATGTGTGAGAACTGGGAGGTGCTGCTCCACGATCAGTCAACTAATAGCTATGTGTGAGAACTGGGAGGTGCTGCTCCACGATCAGTCAACTAACAGCTATGTGTGAGAACTGGGAGGTACAACATGCTCAGGATCAGTCAACTAACAGCTATGTGTGAGAACTGGGAGGTGCTGCTCCACGATCAGTCAACTGTCAGCTATGTGTGAGAACTGGGAGGTACAACATGCTCAGGGTCAGTCAACATTTTCGGTTGATTGTAATGTTGGCGTAGACAAGTCTGATTAAGTGATATTTTATATACTGGTGGTCTAGTTAAGTCTAATTTTGATATCTTATTTAATGTGGTTCTAGTTAAATCTGATAAATTGATATCATGTATAATATCGGTCTAGCCAAGTCTAATATGTGTGAATGTTGACAGTCGAACATATCTTAATAACATCGCTATTGCCAACAAAGAAGATGTGTTCTCTACTAACTTTAGCAAATAAAGCATAAGGAATCAATAATTAATTTTTAAATTGCGGTACTGTTGAGGTTATTCATTTGAATCTCTTGCTTATGTTTCCCGGGCATCTCGTGAAACCAACCTTAGCGTGTACTCGACTAATATAGTATCAATAAACATCTTTTACATGGATTCAAATCGATATTCCTGTCATCAAAAACTTAAGTAGAAAGATTAATTCAATGAATATTGATTACCTCTCGACGCTGATTTTTTCTACCTCCAGTTGCTTGTCGGAGAGCGGTTCAATACACTGTGCACCAAACTACACGCAACAAACTGCCCCGACAGCTCAATAGTAATTAAAAACCTAATCAAGACATAATGGTACACATCGGTTACGGTACAAACAAACACGGACAAACATCTCATAATGATTTCCTATCGACTGAATGAAAACTGCTGATTACGAAACACGAACTGTATGTGTATATCCATTAAACAGACGGTTCAGTTTTACACACACATCCATCTATAGTCAGTTTAGTGTAGCAGATAAAAGCTCGCAAAAAACATCTCATCATATAGGGTTCCCAGTGTACAGGTCAAACCGACCTCCCAAGACTGGAGCGTTAATCAATGACTTGTTACTCTGCTCATATTGACCCCGACATTTATAGTAATACATGTGTCTCCAGATTCCTGTTGTTTCATCACAATCTGCCCCTCATTATTCGTGCATCTAATATCGTTACTTGTTCCATCATCAATGAATTATATCAAAAGAACCTTTTTTCCCAAATTCATATACCACATTTCTTTCCGTTGAAGTTCACAACTTCAGAAACAGGATCTCAATTCACAAAGCAACATTTACTGAGGTTAACCTTATCTCCCATTCTTTAAGATTACACTATGGCGACCTTTGTAACTTACGATCACCTTTGTACTGTATGAAAGGAGGCTTTAAGTAACTAAATTTCAATCCAATTTAATGCTGAGTCGATTAATATTTCCTCTTACACCTTTCATCAAAGGTCAGTGCGACCCTGTTTTACATTACCAGATATGGGTTCCCAGGACTGTCACGGGAGAGGAAACAGCGAGGTGATGGAGAGAGTGTTTGTATTCCTGCTGTAGTTTGTGGGGATGTTATGAGCAATGAGAGGCAACTGTTTGAGTAATCAACATTGAGCAAATTCCCTACGGTAACATTGTATTTATAAGTGCTATTATGAACAGAAAGAAAAACATTGCTTGTAGTCCCTGTCGACCGTTTCAGTCAATGATATAAAACTATGGAACCATTCCCGACTGGAAAACAACAGATGACTCACTTTAACATCAGACACCATTGCGTTAGATAAGCCTGACGTTCATTTCAGAATCAGAATAAACTGACGAGCCCTAGACCTCATCAGCCATAGACCATGTCCCCAAATATAGATCCGATCAATCGTTCAGCCCCAGACCTAATCGATCATAGACCATGTCCCCAAATATAGATCCGATCAATCGTTCAGCCCCAGACCTAATCGATCATAGACCATGTCCCCAAATATAGATCTGATCAATCGTTCAGCCCCAGACCTAATCGATCATAGACCATGTCCCCAAATATAGATCCGATCAATCGTTCAGCCCCAGACCTAATCGATCATAGACCATGTCCCCAAATATAGATCTGATCAATCGTTCAGCCCCAGACCTAATCGATCATAGACCATGTCCCCAAATACAGATCTGATCAATCGTTCAGCCCCAGACCTAATCGATCATAGACCATGTCCCCAAATACAGATCTGATCAATCGTTCAGCCCCAGACCTAATCGATCATAGACCATGTCCCCAAATATAGATCTGATCAATCGTTCAGCCCCAGACCTAATCGATCATAGACCATGTCCCCAAATATAGATCTGATCAATCGTTCAGCCCCAGACCTAATCGATCATAGACCATGTCCCCAAATACAGATCTGATCAATCGTTCAGCCCCAGACCTAATCGATCATAGACCATGTCCCCAAATACAGATCTGATCAATCGTTCAGCCCCAGACCTAATCGATCATAGACCATGTCCCCAAATATAGATCTGATCAATCGTTCAGCCCCAGACCTAATCGATCATAGACCATGTCCCCAAATATAGATCTGATCAATCGTTCAGCCCCAGACCTAATCGATCATAGACCATGTCCCCAAATACAGATCTGATCAATCGTTCAGCCCCAGACCTAATCGATCATAGACCATGTCCCAAAATATAGATCCGATCAATCGTTCAGCCCCAGACCTAATCGATCATAGACCATGTCCCCAAATACAGATCTGATCAATCGTTCAGCCCCAGACCTAATCGATCATAGACCATGTCCCCAAATATAGATCCGATCAATCGTTCAGCCCCAGACCTAATCGATCATAGACCATGTCCCCAAATATAGATCCGATCAATCGTTCAACCCCAGACCTAATCGATCATAGACCATGTCCCCAAATACAGATCCGATCAATCCTCTCTCTCTGACACTTGCAATTGTGTCTCTTCAGTGTATGTGTGCGAACGGACAGTTTCTGATTCCCCCAAGCGAGTTGCAAGTAAGAGCAATCATCTGAGTTGCATGTTGGTTGAGAGTTAGTTGTTGTCTGGTGTACCTGTTAGTGATGTTCATCACATACTGACCAGACAGGGGGTAAATAGTACTCTGTGCTCACGCGACCATCGGATAAATAGCGCTCTGGGATCACATGATTATTGGATAAATAATATTCCATTGTCACGTGACGTTGATCAGTAACTCTCTGTGATCGAGTGCCGAAGATGAACAACGTTTTAAGTTGATGTGACTTTATCCAGGATGGAAAAAGGAGTAGATCAGGAGACAGAATCGTCAGTGTGTAGTCTCACCAAACGTCTCTGATGATAGAGCGATAGATCCATAGCACTCAAGGGATCCACAAGATAGATCCATAGCACCCAAGGGATCCATCCACAAGATAGATTGCACATCCACTGTATGGAAGCAGGTCCTTACACTTGATCCACTTACCTTAATTGAAAGAAGATACAATTTACATTTATCAAAAGTGTACTACGTCATATCACAACTCGCGATGCTGCAGAGTGCTATTTATACGACAATATTAAATAATGTAATGCTATTGGTCTCGTGATGTCACGATAGTGTACAGTTGTGACGACTTCACGATAGTGTATAGTTGTGACGACTCCACGATGGTGTACAGTTGTGACGACTTCACGATAGTGTACAGTTGTGACGACTTCACGATAGTGTACAGTTGTGACGACTTCACGATGGTGTACAGTCGTGACGACTTCACGATAGTGTACAGTTGTGACGATTTCACGATAGTGTACAGTTGTGACGACTTCACGATGGTGTACAGTTGTGACGTCACGATAGTGTACAGTTGTGACGACTTCACGATGGTATGCAGTAGCGCCATCCCAGTGCTGCCCCATTCGCAGATATTTATGTTTCACCACACTACCGGCAATAACTCAGGATTTATCAGGGCGAGTAATACATAGAACACTAAAACTTTATTCCATAATGTGACATGGTGTTATGAAAATGTTCCTACTGGCTATTGCTGTTGGGTTATCCCTTTAGCTCATCTTGTAGGACTTTAACCTGGAGGTCCGGGGTTCGAATCCTGCTCGAATCACTTCTCATTTACGATATAATTGATCTTTCATTAAATTCGTTTACGCTCGTTTGATACCAAATCAGTAAGTCGTAAAATAAAAGTATTACACGGAAGTCGTTAAGTATCCTATATTTTCACGATTCCCAAACGACAGTATTTTCAGAAACATGAACAAATTATGTTTCGGAAATTTAAAAGTTTAGTTGGCTTCTGGAAACCTTATATTTTCCGTCGTTTTATCACTTGTCGCTCAGAATAACTCCCAGTTGTATTGGTATGTTTTTAAAATATAGATGTAGCCCATTTTAGTACGGGGTCATTACAAAACGGGACATGTCTAATTACTCTGACAGTCAGTTAGATCCAATTTGAAAGTTTGAAACTGTGTCATTGATTTTAGATTATCTGAATTGATTAGAAGTGAACATTGGAAATAGAAATGGTTGAGTTATTTTAGCGTGACTCGAATTTAGATGTCGAGACGACCCTCGTACTAATTGTTTTATAATGTGAGTAGCCCTTTACATGTGATACACACATTGTGTTGGACATATACATGTGTGTCTTTTATATTTTATTTTAGGATACATAATACATACATGTATATACTGAAAAGTGTTTCAGATTCCTCTCGTTCAACTTTGCAAATATTACAAGTAGCTAGTTTCTACAGATACGTCTCATTTCGACTGGTGTATTAGCCTCTGTAAGTAGATATATAAATGAGCTCATCGTATTTCCGAAGCATCTTTCAACCAAAGGTGTAAACATCGAGATATCGTGGATCATATCAATGAATATAGACGGTTGACTGTTTCAAATTGTTCTTTGAAAATAAGATGCTTTTGGAATCACTGTGAGCAAGAAATTCAGAAATGCACGCAAGACAGATGTGCATAACTCGGAACTTAACTCCAGACCAAGACATCATTATTGACTGTATGGCCTCCACCAAAACCCTGATTGCAATACATTATAATACAAGATAGATGATGAGTTCTAAAATAATTTTCTATTCGTATAAGGAAAGTATATTATGACCCAGACACGACATTATCCTCACGTGCAGATCGACCCAGTTTTGAATGTGTAGCAGATAAAAGTAATTCAGTCCCATCAAGTTTGCGTTCCCATTGTGGGTCAAAACAGAATCCCCCTGATGCCTACATGAATCAATAACGTTGTTAATTAGCTAGCCTAATATCTCATGTCGGGTCATCTATGCATGCATGTCAGTGTCCATATTTACAGTTTACTCAAGTTATTGTTGGATTCGCCTTAGTTCTATATGAACAATCATGCAGGGTGGGCTGGGCCGTATTGCCCAGGATCCCTCGTCTCTCAAGAGGCCTTCGCCAACATATATAAATATAACTCTTTCATTACAGCACGCGTACGAACAATATTTTTTGAATAATGCATTGAAAACGTCATTTTGTTAGCAATGAATTATTAATATCCATGAGTATACTGCAAACGTACTGACTCTGTAAAGGGGGGGGGGGGGGGGGGGGGGGGGGGGGGGGGGGGTAACACGCCATGTCTCTTGTAACGCACCGTTGCATGCTCGGTTATCAAACGCTTGCATCCATTCGACACTGAATTCGCCTTTCTCCCGGTCAACACAAAGGACACTGAAACTTCACTTTCCCGATGGCAACCTAATGAGGTATGCCACTGAACCTTCACTTCCTCTACGCCAAATGCTTGACGTAGGACACTGATAGTTCAGGGGACTTTAACCAACTTCTCCTCATGAACCAGTACGGCTAAGAAGGTGAATTGCATTTATTGAAATCTGTGTTCGATAAACAATAACTTTTGTAATTGTATTTGCCCTACAGCAAACAATAAGGGTGTGACGCGCCCCTTTGATGACTGAGATGTCTCCATGCGATAAAGTGGTAGATGTAAACATATTGAACATGTCAATAGCTCTACACAGTAACAATCAAGCTATGTGTAATCACTAATGCTGTAAGGCTGACCTTATGTGACGCTAGCCGGGTCTGTAGGCTTGCAGGTGCATCGTCTGAGCACTGGTGGGGATGTAACAGGAGATCGGTGTGTGGGTCGGAGGGTGGGGGAGGGTGGGGGAGTGTTTGGAAGAGAAGATAGTCTCCCTACTCCCACACCACTCACACCTCCCCCCTCTCTCTCTCCTCCTCTCCATCTCTCCCCATCTCTCCCATATGATAGAAGGAAAGAAAGAGAGAGAAAAAAACTATTTTAAAAATAGAATATCATGTAGACTTACATGTACTTTGATCAGTGCAAATTATTAGTATAATGCGTCAACTGTAAACCTATAGTAGAAGCTATATGGGTCATACACTAAAAGTTATTATTTCATATGTCAATCCTCAACTTCATATGATACATCATCATTTGCAATGAGAATATCGCTAGACACAATACATGTGACACTAGCTATGTTTCAACAGGTAGGAGATGATCTTCTGTGTGTAGAAGCGGTATCTATATATCCTCCCTCACATCCGGGCTTCTATAAAATGTTGACAGATTTATCAGTAGTTAACTGATTTACAATCCACTTCATGACGAAGCATCAACTGATGTCTTCTATTACCTGGATTCAACAGTCACGTGACTACAGCATGTGATCCTTCCAGGGATCCCTGGTATATATAACTTGACTTCTTAACTCGCTGATAAATCAGAGGTGGACCATAGTGGCGTCTGCAGTGACTAAAGAGACACAGACACGTACAGAGAGTGTATATTCCGAGTTCCATTACCACAGATATAATGTAGTTGTTCACTCTCTCGCGTGCTAGAATTATACAGTGGATAGAATAGCAATCATATTGACATTAAATGTTGGCAATTAACTTACTTTCATGAACAAGTATTCCAAATTATCATGTTTTTATTTTGTGACTGTACATATCGTCAGCAGGAACAGGAATAATGCATTGTCGGAGTTTGTAGATTAAGCAATAGCCAACAGGAATAATGGATTGTGGGAGTTTGTAGATTAACCAATAGCCAACACAACTTTATAGCAATCAAAACTATTAGGATATATGACTATGACTTCATTCCCGTCTCAAAGACTATATGGGCATCCTATTCACGACAGCCATGACTTTCAAACAAGAATGGTTCATGTTCTAAACAAACGAGTCCCAGAGAAGGTGCATGTCATGTGTGGATGTCATCGAGAGTTGAGATATTTCATAGGAAGTTCTTAACACACGATTTTCTTAATTTTTGTGAGAAATACTTTTAGAGATTTTAGTGCCCCAGGGTTATGTTCTTACAAATAAATAACCAGCCCATAAAGAGCGGGCACAAACACTTCAGAACACTCGGGTGGCAGGTACAAGACACTTCCGAACACTCGGGTGGCAGGTACAAGACACTTCCGAACACTCGGGTGGCAGGTACAAGACACTTCTGAACACTTGGGTGGCAGGTACAAGACACTTCCGAACACTCGGGTGGCAGGTACAAGACACTTCCGAACACTCGGGTGGCAGGTACAAGACACTTCCGAACACTCGGATGGCAGGTACAAGACACTTCCGAACACTCGGGTGACAGGTGACACTTCCGAACACTCGGGTGGCAGGTACGGGACACTTCTGAACACTCGGATGGCAGGTACAAGACACTTCCGAACACTCGGGTGGCAGGTACAAGACACTTCTGAACACTCGGATGGCAGGTACAAGACACTTCCGAACACTCGGGTGGCAGGTACGGGACACTTCCGAAGACTCGGATGGCAGGTACAAGACACTTCTGAACACTCGGGTGGCAGGTACAAGACACTTCTGAACACTCGGATGGCAGGTACAAAACACTTCCGAACACTCGGATGGCAGGTACAAGACACTTCCGAACACTCGGGTGTCAGGTACAAGACACTTCTGAACACTCGGGTGGCAGGTACAAGACACTTCTGAACACTCGGATGGCAGGTACAAGACACTTCCGAACACTCGGGTGTCAGGTACAAGACACTTCTGAACACTCGGGTGGCAGGTACAAGACACTTCTGAACACTCGGATGGCAGGTACAAGACACTTCCGAACACTCGGATGGCAGGTACAAGACACTTCCGAACACTCGGGTGTCAGGTACAAGACACTTCTGAACACTCGGGTGGCAGGTACAAGACACTTCTCAACACTCGGATGGCAGGTACAAGACACTTCCGAACACTCGGATGGCAGGTACAAGACACTTCCGAACACTCGGATGGCAGGTACGAGACACTTCCGAACACTCGGGTGTCAGGTACAAGACACTTCTGAACACTCGGGTGGCAGGTACAATACACTTCTGAACACTCGATCGGCAGGTACAGGACACTTCCGAACACTCGGGTGGCAGGTACAAGACACTTCCGAACACTCGGATGGCAGGTACAAGACACTTCCGAACACTCGGATGGCAGGTACAAGACACTTCCGAACACTCGGATGGCAGGTACGGGACACTTCTGAACACTCGGGTCGCAGGTACAAGAAACTTCTGAACACTCGGATGGCAGGTACAAGACACTTCCGAACACTCGGATGGCAGGTACAAGACACTTCCGAACACTCGGGTGTCAGGTACAAGACACTTCTGAACACTCGGGTGGCAGGTACAGGACACTTCCGAACACTCAGCTGGCAGGTACAGGACACTTCCGAACACTCACGTGGCAGGTACAGGACACTTCCGAACACTCAGGTGGCAGGTACAAGACACTTCCGAACACTCGGGTGGCAGGTACAAGACCTAACACAAACACTTCCGAACACTCGGGTGTCAGGTACAAACACTTCCGAACACTCGGGTGGCAGGTACAAGACCTAACACAAACACTTCCGAACACTCGGGTGTCAGGTACAAACACTTCCGAACACTCGGGTGGCAGGTACAAGACACTTCCCAACACTCAGCTGGCAGGTACAGGACACTTCCGAACATTCAGGTGGCAGGTACAGGACACTTCCGAACACTCACGTGGCAGGTACAGGACACTTCCGAACACTCAGGTGGCAGGTACAAGACACTTCCGAACACTCGGGTGGCAGGTACAAGACCTAACACAAACACTTCCGAACACTCGGGTGTCAGGTACAAACACTTCCGAACACTCGGGTGGCAGGTACAAGACCTAACACAAACACTTCCGAACACTCTGGTGTCAGGTACAAACACTTCCGAACACTCGGGTGGCAGGTACAAGACCTAACACAAACACTTCCGAACACTCGGGTGGCAGGTACAAGACCTAACATAAACACTTCCGAACACTCGGGTGGCAGGTACAAGACATTTCCGAACACTCGGGTGGCAGGTTCAAGCCAAATGTATTCCGGAAGCTTTACATGACACTCGTAGCGCTGATGAATTGCTTCACCTTCTTTTCATTTTTAAATGAATTAAAGCCTTTATTAAATTGTCAAATATAAATTTGTAAAAAACTGTCCTCAGTAAGGTTTCATATTGATTCGTGTTCTAAAAGCATATAGATAGATCTATGTGTTAACAGCTAGGAACGTCCTCTCGGAAGTCGTTTCCATATAACATACACCGATATAACATACACCGAAAGAACATACACCAATATAACATACACCGATAGAACAGACACCGATATAACATACACCGATAGAACATACACCGATAGAACATACACCGATATAACATACACCGATAGAACATACACCGATAGAACATACACCGATAGAACATACACCGGTAGAACATACACCGATAGAACATACACCGATAGAACATACACCGATAGAACATACACCAATATAACATACACCGATAGAACATACACCAATAGAACATACACCGATATAACATACACCGATAGAACATACACCGATAGAACATACACGAATAGAACATACACCGGTAGAACATACACCAATATAGCATACACCGATATAACATACACGGATAGAACATACACCGGTAGAACATACACGGATAGAACATACACGGATATAACATACACGGATAGAACATACACCGGTAGAACATACACCGATAGAACATACACCGATAGAACATACACCGATATAACATACACGGATATAACATACACTGGTTGAACATACACGGATAGAACATACACCGGTAGAACATACACCGATAGAACATACACCGATAGAACCTACACCGATAGAACATACACGGATAGAACATACACCGGTAGAACATACACGGATAGAACATACACCGGTAGAACATACACGGATAGAACATACACCGGTAGAACAAACACCGATAGAACATACACCGATAGAACATACACTGATATAACATACACCGGTAGAACATACACCGATATAGCATACACCGATATAACATACACCGATATAACATACACCGATAGAACATACACCGATATAACATACACCGATATAACATACACCGATAGAACATACACCGATAGAACATACACTGCTATAACATACACCGGTAGAACATACACCGATATAGCATACACTGATATAACATACACCGATATAACATACACCGATAGAACATACACCGATATAACATACACCGATATAACATACACCGATAGAACATACACCGATAGAACATACACTGATATAACATACACCGGTAGAACATACACCGATATAGCATACACCGATATAACATACACCGATATAACATACACCGACATACACCGATAGAACATACACCGATATAACATACACCGATATAACATACACCGATATAACATACACCGATAGAACATACACCGATATAACATACACCGATAGAACATACACCGATAGAACATACACTGATATAACATACACCGATATAACATACACCGACATACACCGATAGAACATACACTGATATAGCATACACCGATATAACATACACCGATAGACCATACACCGGTAGAACATACACCAATTTATTACTCAACCGTGGTGAGATCACTCATAAGATAACAATAAGTTGGTTACACACATGTGTGATACCACCGCGTGATGCCGTAACGTCATAATCGGCGCGTGACGTCATAGTCGTTTTATATTGACGTCACAATGTTAGCCGTGCGACTGCAATAGCAGGTGACCTATTTGCAAATAAGCGTCACTAAAAACGATTTTCTTGCAAATCAGCGCTATTTACATCATTGAGTAATAAATAAAATACTAAACTCAGTCCCGTTTGATAACATGTTTATGAAACTCGTGAATGGCATCGGTATTTAACTCGCTTTCGCTCGTTAAAATACCAAACCATCCACTCGTTTAATAAACATGTTATCAAACGGGACATCGTTTAGTATTCTATATATAGCATACACCGATAGAACATACACCGATATAACATACACCGATAGAACATACACGGATATAACATACACCGATAGAACATACACCGATAGAACATACACCGATAGAACATACACCGATAGAACATACACGGATATAACCTTCTCTGCCTCTGTTGATAGCGAATGTCTCATGTCTCATGTCTACTTAGATGGAAGAAACAGGTTTTCACAACGTTACTTATGTGTTTGTCCATGGTCAGATCTGCGTCTATCTGAAATCCAAGGTCTCTAACAGATGGTGGAGTCCTCTTCAATTTGTGACCGTGCATTGTTATATTCTTTAAAGAAACGGACAAGTATTGAAAGCATGCGTTTTACTACTGTCAGCATACACTGCCCGAAGAGTGAATAAAGATAGTTTGTTCTTACAACAAAAGATCAAGTATAATTATTATATATATAAAAAAAAACAATTGTGTTTTTGAGAAATTAACATTCGTTGATTAAAACATATTTTTGTTGATTATTAATAATTTCCTATTATTCCAGCAACATAAATCTAACCAAGCGATTTTCAAATCACGATGCAAAAGAAATGGAAAGTTAAATTAAAGTTATGTTTATTTTGTAACTAAAAATTCTCAAGAGTTCATCTTTTGATTGGTAGACTAATTTACCTAACCACATACAAACAAATCGTACTCATTCGTAACGGGTCAATAATAATTAAACCTTATCTATACAGTGCGTTACGAGAGACACGGTGTGTTCAAACAGAGATAAAACATCTGGTGATTAGTTCCTATTGTCATAATGAAAACTGCTGATTACAAACACGTAACGCACATGCATCTCCATGTAGAGATAATTGCCTTTTGACGCAGATCGATCGTCTTCTGTTTGTGTTGACGATAAAAGTAGCTCATAAAACCTCCCATCAAATGGTGTTGCCAGTGTGAATCCCCAAGTCGCGCACATTAACCAATTACTGTTGTTACTATTGATTCAGGGGCCTATATCTGTCTGTATTTGCAGCGTTATGACTTTTTATCAATATTTATTCCTGAAAATTCTACATATGTTACAACTCACGTACATTGCAATAATCTGGATATATGTAGAAAGAAACAGGGGATACCTTTCTTGTCTATATATGTTTTAAGCGACTTTACTATTTTGCTTCTTTCCCCACTAATTTCTGCTCCACGTGTACGATTATTTGTATATTTCTTTACAGTCAATACTCGTTTTATATTGGCTGACGATAGAGTCTCACGCTGTACAGATTTCGTGTACACTCTGCCGTAGTACCAGGGCTCCGTTCCATAACAGTGAGCGCTTATAATCGCTCAATGTAGCGCTCAATGTAGCGCTCAATATAACGCTCAGTCTCTCCTTAACGACACGGTGCGATTCCTCGAGGTTTGCTCGCTTTGCTACGTAGCGCTACATTGACCAATCGCGTTCAAGAGAGGTGTCAAAGTAATCGCTCATTAAACCTCTCTTGAACATGGTCCTGCTCCCCGCCTAGAGGAGGAGTCCCTTAACTGGCAGATGACGTTATAACACATGCGATGCATGTAATTGAAAAAGTTCCATCCTTTATTTCGCGCATATTTTCAAATGTTGATGTTTTATTTGGAAACAAACTTCACGTTGCATTGTTCGCCCACTCAATTTAATCTATATTAACTTTCTTTGAATCGTTTAACGTTACACGGCTGAATCGAGGAATAGTCTATTTCCTTTACGATTAGGATTAAATGGTAGCGAGCTTATTCGTAATTGAAGTCAAACTAAAAATAATCTAAGTAGCTAGTTCTTTACTAACAGGAAGGTAAGGTAATACGTTATATGTATTCCCCTCGAGTAACACTATGCGGGCTAATGCACCATCTTTGTATAATGCGATCCCTCGGCTGACGGCTCCTGGGACACTGCTACAATATTCTACATGAGAGTCTTGTACCTTCTTGAGTGTGTGTGAAGGAATCAATAGTCGGACAGGATTCAACTTTGTCTGTTGAAGAGAACTGTTCTACATGCCGTTTAAATGCAAACATTTTTTCAGCGCAGTTCTAGTTCCAGCCTATGCTCACACGTTTCACCGCAATGCAAAAGAACAATTGTCCTGCGACCTTTCTCTCTGAAAGGGTACCAGCATTAAATGAAATGCCCTTAGAAGCGAGAGAGTACTTCCGTTCACTGTTAACTTATGTGAAAGCGCATTGATCCGAAGTGTCACGAATTAGGAATAATTATGAATTATATAGAATCTGATATAGACAAAAGTATGTAGAGTCCTCAAACTAAATGGGTATTACCCGATGGGATACATACATACATCTGTACATGTATACAATGTATTAAACAATTGATTATATGACCTGCATGGACTTGAATTAGAAAGTGTTAACTCAATGTTGAAATCTAACTGTAAACATTGAACTTAACTGAATGAGGTATGTTGCGTTTTATTGATGCTTGGTTAGGTTAGGGTCAGACAAATAATAACAGTATAGTATTCTCTTGTCGCTGCACTGTTGTAGGTCACGTGACAAGGCCTGACACGATACCGGAAGTAAATATAATGGATGCTGATTTCCTGTTGGTGATTGCAGAGGTTGTTTTATTGTTTTCACGCCGTTGTCATAGGGTTGATGTACAACTATAGCTTTGTTATAGGGTTAAGTTACAGACTGAATATTGTGTCGTAAAGTGGATCTTCTAGGCTGGAACTAACACTTTCAATAAGTGGTGATTTTCATTTCATAATTGTATAAAAGCATTTTCGCACAATTATCCAATTATCTAGGGGCAGAACATCTTTGAATTGAAGAAGAACCAATTTGCGCGGGAGACTTGAGTGTGCCAAGCGTTGTGAATCATAAAACGTACATGTATGTATAATTGTAATGTAATAATGATAATATCACAGTGACCCTGTTTCACATCACGAGATCTGTGTTCCCAGGCATGTTAAGGAGATGAATTGAATCTAACAAGCTTAAGGAAGCAAGTGTTTGTACTGTCTGCATCCACCAACATTGTGCTGAGCAGCAGCAGGCTGGAGCTGAGTGAGTATTCAACATTGTGTACATCCCCTGGAGGATATTAGGTTATCAGTCAAGATTGAGTATGAACAGAAAGCAATCACTCTGAGTATTCCTCCATGACATAACTCCAGTCTAGGATATGTACACATATACATTGTAGCTACGAACGCATTTCCAACTGACTGACCACATATGCATCTTACTAACATATCAATGCATGTTCAATTCACACAGAAATGACAGTTGAACACGTATTTCTTCATAGATTACCCCCCAACACGAGGTTGAGAAGGGATGGATATAATATGGTAACGTACTGCCTAATTCTGTCTGAACTGGGAATGTAATTATGGGTGGTGGGATGGCACTACATTCAACGCTGTACCGTCCCTAGAGAAACTACATATACACATCATCATGATTGAATCTTACTAATCCCCATATATTTGGTCGTAGTAGATAATGACCCACTTCATGACTTTATAAACAACACATGAACTATTACACATTTATATTACAGACACTACATGACTATTGCACATAGTTTATTACAGACACCTATGATTGTTGAATATGCATTTGTTAATGGCTGCAATAAGAAAGCCTAAAATATCACAAATAAGAGTTTTTAATCACGAGTCCCTTAACCTCAATAATTTCAGGTGTAGCACCATGAATAGTCTCTCATCTAGATCTCTTAAATCTAAAGAGCGGGGAAAAGTCTACAGAGCTCAATATAAATCTGAAATTTAACACATTTCAGAGGCTCTTTTTATATTTTTTTAATTCAAATTTTGAAATTTAAACAAAAATTCTTTTCAGAGGCTAAATGTCAGACTACATCAGGAAATGTCTACATGAAACCAATGTTCCCGATTTGTAGTTATTATATCATGTCAAGCACATGTTTTATATACACATGGAACTTAATTAAGCAATACCCGATTGTTACTACGAGTATTTTATCATGTAAGCTGAGCATATTGAGTAAGGGTTAACGTACAGTGGTCATGGGTGATAACATGTTTTAATCCATAATTGGGAATTCCATCAACATTTATCCACCTTACAACTTTGCTGCTGTGGAGCTCGACTAAGGTCCAGATAAGTTCCTTTATGTTTGAAATTGCATCCAGTGAGACTACAAATGCGTTCCAAGGGCACTCCCAATGCAGGGCAGCTTACAAATCAGCAATACTCTGTGGACAAGGTTCAATCATTTGGATTCCATGTTTTAATGGATCAAAATCTTGACTTATAGTAGGCCAGGGAAGTTAGGTGATGGCGTTGTTCACGGCACGGGTATCGGAGACGCCGATGTTGTCATCCATGAAGCATGACTGTCAAAACGAGGTACCAGGAACAAATGCTTATATGGGTGTCCTCAGACCTTGTGGCGAGAAATCTACATAACCTGTTCGTATCCCAGTAGATGCATTATTTTGCAAATTTTATTCCTCGGAACAAGGTTGATTTTAATCAGACTGAGGTACAAGGACGGGGGCAACGATGTCCTCACCCTAACCCATGTACATTACTGAGGGTTTTTTTTATTATAAAAAGGGTATTTATCTTACATTGCGATGTACTAAATGGTTAAAATCTTTCTTAAGTTTGAAATGTGTAACCATTCAAGATCACTGCATAGTCCAAAGTCTTGGTAGAATATTCCACTAAATAGTTTGGAATCACCACTCGAAACACGTATTGAATGTTGTAATCTGAATAATGTTCATCTTTCAAGAGAATAGACAACCTTTTAATGACTATATTTAAGTCAAATTCACAGGTTGAAGAAGTAACAATGTTAAGTGTCAACTGTGTCAGTAATGTGCATATAGTAGTGTTGTGTGGTTGTAGGATCTTTGCCAATTATTATTGAAATGAAGGATGAAATAGCAAAAAACATGTTGTTTTAACACGATAATTACGATTTGATATGTGAAAGAGTTGTTTTTTTTCTCTGAAATGTATCGCTTACTTTCAGAACAAGACCAAACGCTGCGTATTGTAAAATTCCTTTCCACCAGGCCTGATAACATTTTGCTTAAATATTCACATAAACACAACATTTAAAAAAGCATGTAATGAGTGATTAAATCAGTCAAGTTATCCAAAACGTATCACATTTTGGTTTCTTAAATAGCGAGTGTTTTACATTCGTATTGTGCTTACTTAGATACATGTACATGTATGTTATTCAACTACAGCTTAGGTTGGTTTACATGGTTAGCATGTGCATCATATATAGGTCTCCCCTTGTACAATACAAACTTTCATCAAGTACTTGCAATAAAAACTTGTGATTGTCCCATGTGCAGGAGGTCACACAAAGAATGAAAACGTGCTATATTCGTCCAGCCTATTGACAGCACTATCTCCTGAGAATAACGGTGAAGAAATGTCTGTGTGTTATCTCAAAACTTCAAAGAAGTGAAATACAAAGTTAGAACTGAATCAAAATCAATTATTGTAAGAAGTAGACATCTTAACAAACATTAAATAAAAATTCGTTTAACCTATTTTTTCGTTATAACAGCAAAACATGTTTCCATATGCTTTATGTCATGTGCCGGAGTATACGACATGGACGTATCTAAATGTTTAGGATAACCTTTATACATTCTCATTCATCCACTACGATGTTCAAATGGATGATGTTCGAACTGTTCGAATGTTCGAACTGAATCAGAATCAGTGTGATTATTATAAGAAGAAGACTTTTTACGAAAGCTTCTAAAAACCGTTCAAACAATATTTGTCGCAATAACAGGAACAATTGTTCTTCATGTATGCCGTATGTCTTGTGCCAGAAATGGGACCTTCCTTCTATGTTGACCCATCTAAATATTAAGGTCTTTGAAGGGCATTTAGAAGTCATAAGAATAGGAAGATTATCTGGATAGCAACTTGTTAATGAGAAAATACACGACGTTTCGGAGTATATAGTAATACTCACTTCTTCATCAGGTCATCATTTCTCAGGGTAAAACGTATATACGCTCCGTTCAACTTTCATACCCTTTGTTAAAGCCCTACTAAAAGCTTCAGTTATTGCTGTATTTTTAAGCTTGAATTTTCTCTTATCTCCTTTTGTAGAAATATGAATATTATGAAAATGCTTCGCGTAACATCAGAGACTGAAAATTTCTAAAAGCTTGTGAAATAAAATTGATAGCATATGATTTAAACCCTATCATGAATCTAACCTATATAAAGTTAAATTGATCCCATGTCAATCCACCATTGTCATCACGCCGCTCTGGACAACAGGAAACCCTTCCCTCACTTAAGCCCCGTCACAATATGCGCACCAACATTCCTCTTCCATCGCCACTCCCTTTAACAGTTCCAAACCTTATGTCACTCCTCCCCCCCCCCCCCCCCCCCCCCCCACTACCTTCATTTACATTCCCTGGTCCCGCATGTTCGACTGCAATATGAGTTAATCAGATGGGCCTCCCTCCCTCACCAGATGCCGACATGATTCCCTGCTCTATTGCGCAGTCACGTCCACACTTCTTACTGCTCAGCTGTACAAACATCTCATCATTGATGTAATCCTCGTGTGCTGTAAAAATGACAGCGATTAGACCGACAGACGGACATACGGAACTTTTAACACAGCATCCTGAAAAACCATAACAGTGAACCAGCAAAATTGTATGAAGCTCGAATGATCCAAAATTACACATACGTTTATATAAGTAAAATGGTATGTTTCATTGGCTGCACACCGTTCTACCAGACATAGGATGATGAGTAGTTGTCGAATCCAAGTCTTGGTCCACGAATACAATATTTACACACAAAAAATCCAATCGACTGCTTCAGTATCACTTCATTAATTCAATGAATTGTGCACATAATAACATGTATATATATATATATATTCCTCATCAGATCGAGGGGAATTACAACCTTTATCAAAATACAAGCACAACAGTACATGGACAGTTATTTCTTGTTTAGGGGAATTACAAACTTTATCATAACACAATCACAACAGTACAGAACTCGAAAGCCGGCCATGATATCTTTCTGAAACTTTCCATGTGTATTACCCCCTAACTGAAGTGGTGCTTTTTGTATATTTTCAAATTTCGGCAAATAATCTTCTTTTCGTTTCCATAGAAACTTGTTGGATTTGGACCTTGTTCAGGGATAAGTTCGTTTCCGGAGCAAAACTCCAAAATCCTTCCTAATATCTTCCTGAAACGTTGCATGTGGATTATCGACTAACTGAAGTCGTGCCTTTTGATATTTTCATATATCTAAATTTTGTTCGTTCCCATAAAACAGACTTCCTGAAACTCTGCATGTGTTTTACCCACCTACTGAAGTGGTATTTTAAAGAAATACAATCATCTTTCAAAGATGTGTTTTACAAATGATGTGGGATCGGTGGGATATGTCATCTTCTGATGACTCTTGGTTACACCGTACCATTCAGCAACATGTAAGTTTTGTAGAGAAATGTTTTATAAATAATCATCAGTAGTAGGGTGTTGTTTTAAATACTCAACAATCGTTGAACCTTCTTAACCATATCTATTATTATTTACCTAAATTGTTGCACAAATTTATCTATTTACATTAAGGTAATGCAGACTGTGTTGATAATTCCATGTTGTGAAGCAGTTCATGTGCATTCGATTTTGCAGTTCCTTATTGGACTAAACTGATAACTCCATAATCATAGAACTAAAATCCACTTGTTCCCACCAGTCACATGAACCTGAAGAGCGAGTCACAAGCGTTATTCTTCCTAGTTATCTAATCTAACACTTAGACTCTCAAAAAATAATTTTATACCTGAATTTTTTTTTTAAAAGGAGCCTTTTTTTACAGAAAATGTCATTTCTTACAGTCTGCTTTTCAATATTTAATCAAATGGTGATATTTTCCGATACTTTTTTCAGAGTCTTAGTGTTAAGACTACCAGTTTTCCTTAGTGGGATATTGACCAAGAGCATCGACAAGTAGCTTCAATGTCCAGTGTACAAAAATTGATCTTGATGTGTCAGGGTGTGGCTTACTGACGCGCCTCGATCGCACTAGCATTTTGGTAGTTCTTGAGGGCTGAGCATACGGTATTAGGTACATTAAAAGGTACTTATTGTCATTAACAACGGAAACAACCCCACAAATCAAACTCACAAATAATTACCGTTAAAGTGTGAAATATACTGTTCTGCAGCAATCCGAATCAACCCTGCAACGCAGCTTCAAAAACGTTCAAATTAGAGTTACTTCTCTTGTTCTAGTAACATGACCAAGTGATTTATGAGTGCTTTTTGATTATTAGATAGATAGGCCTACTTATGAACTGATTGAACATATCTTCATGAACAAGAAATCAGGGACCAATTGTCGATTTTTTAAAAGAATCACGGATATCATGTTTTTAAATTGTTTTGATTAAGAACTATTTCCAAGCTCTTCACAGCCATATATCGCCGATATAGTGACCATCACTTTGATGTACCGTCTTTAAAATTACTCCGCTAAAACTGGGTCAATTCTTTAATCACTTTTAACACAAAAAACCGCTTACTTTGATAATGACATTATATGATAAAGAGATTATTAACCTCGTGTTTCCGTATCATTAATATCATATACTTGGAATAAATTTGGCGAGCATAATACATAATTTTTTATTTCAAATATATGATATTAATGATACAGAAACACACTTGGATAATAATCTCTATATCCGTTTGACAGGAATTAAAACTATCTGAAATCTGATAACATTTAATTCAGCGAGATGTGAAATGTCCAAACTATTGTTGGAATCAATTTGGCTTTAAAATTAAAAATACAACACGATATGATGGTAGGGAGACAAGTAGTTAAATACAACACGATATGATTGTGGGGAGACAAGTAGTTAAATACAACACGATACGATGGTGGGGAGACAAGTAGTTAAATACAACACGATACGATGGTGGGGAGACAAGTAGTTAAATACAACACGATATGATTGTGGGGAGACAAGTAGTTAAATACAACACGATACGATGGTGGGTAGACAAGTAGTTAAATACAACACGATATGATTGTGGGGAGACAAGTAGTTAAATACAACACGATATGATTGTGGGGAGACAAGTAGTTAAATACAACACGATATGATAGTGGGGAGACAAGTAGTTAAATACAACACGATATGATTGTGGGGAGACAAGTGGTTAAATACAACACGATATGATTGTGGGGAGACAAGTAGTTAAATACAACACGATATGATTGTGGGGAGACAAGTAGTTAAATACAACACGATACGATTGTGGGGAGACAAGTAGTTAAATACAACACGATATGATTGTGGGGAGACGAGTAGTTAAATACAACACGATACGATTGTGGGGAGACAAGTAGTTAAATACAACACGATATGATTGTGGGGAGACAAGTAGTTAAATACAACACGATACGATGGTAGGGAGACAAGTAGTTAAATACAACACGATACGATGGTAAGGAGACAAGTAGTTAAATACAACACGATATGATGGTAGGGAGACAAGTAGTTAAATACAACACGGTACGATTGTGGGGAGACAAGTAGTTAAATACAACACGATATGATTGTGGGGAGACAAGTAGTTAAATACAACACGATACGATGGTTGGGAGACAAGTAAAAATTTATTTTTCTTCTAATCCCCGCAGTTTAAATCAATAATTTCAATATCGATCCGTTAATAGATAATGAGAAAATTTCAGATATTACCGTCAGGAAAGAAACATTTATTAAAACTGGCGTGATGCCATCACCGTGTCACGTGACATAGTGCTTCGCATTTCCAACATCTCGAGTGTTAAAAAGACACATGATACCTATATGTATTTCACTTCTCATCAAACATGGATGTGTCAGATTGCAGGTACAGGTGCATTTTGTGTTCTTAAATAATGGTACTGGTTTGTTAAAGATTATACATTGAAGACAAGCGGATCTTCCTCGCATGTTGAGCGGTGAACTTCATTCAAGTCAATAAAACAATTCGCTGAAGGTTACTCAGATAATCAGAGTTCAGGTTGCGTGACTAGGACTGTTCATCTGGAGTCAGATTTTCTCCACATTACGGAGATGATTTCCGCTGCTCGCTGTGTACACTGATTGGTTGATGGCATCGTGTTACAGGATGATTTCATTATTCCTTCTTCAGCATCATATAATTTTTTTGTAACCTTCGCGACTAAAATGTATAACACATGTGACAATTCTGGTCAAACTATACTAAGAGGGTTTTTGTTACATAATTTAACAGCTCATGTATTGTTGAAAAAGAAGTTCAATACAAATGAAGAAATACTTCACATTACGGAGATGATTTCCGCTGCTCGTTGTGTAAACGGTGTGGTTGATGGCATTGTGTAACAGGCTGACTTCATTAATCCTTCTTCAGCAGCATATGTTTTTTTTATTGTAATCTTGCCACTGAAATTTATAAAAATGTGTGACAACATTGTTATACCACAATCATAATTAATGAAGAGGGTTTATTAAACGAATTTAACAGCTCATGTATTGATACAAAAAAGAAGCTCAATAAGAAGAAATTGTTAGATGTGGCAACTCGAGGGACACTTCAGTAAAAATTATTGTGTCTTAAAATGTCTCTTCAAATTACATTAGAAGGGTGTAGCAATTATTTTACCAAAATGAGAAAATATTTACATCAGTGGGCTTCATCGTGGTTCATATCTATTCAATGAATAGTCGATTGTTAAGCAGAGTAAACACTATCTTGTTCAGCTTGTGTATGATTAAGTGTGAAAATCTATGTAAGAATATTTTCGGACCTTTCGGTAACCTGAAGCGTTCTGTAATTGAATCCCGAAGATAAAGTCGTAGTTTCAGCTCCAGTGGTTAGTCAATGTCCAACAGTGTTTACTGAGCGATATAAGAAACGTGTTTATCTCAGCATCTGCCTCGGGTCAGGCGATAATCATGTTTACAGACAGTCTGGTAACACACGGGACAGAATCAGCCGGAAGCAAGTTGCATCCCAAGAAATTGATTTCATTACTAAAGTTCAGCAGGGATTTGATAATGTTCCAAACTCTTCTGATTCTTGTGGAGAAAACACAACACAAGCTCCAAACAAGGTAATTGCCATTTCCAAATGTAGTACGGTGTAATAATTACACTCTATTCAGTATTATCATCATCATAATAAATATCCCATTATATGTTCAATGTTCATTGTCTCATATTGTCTGCGTTTGCCGTTGAATGCCACCTCTATTCATTTTCACCTTCTCTCTTCTGCTACTGGAGCCTTAACAACAAGGAGTTCCCTTCACTTCCTTTCTATTTTTAACAGTCACCCACCTGGGCTTCCCCTGTTCTATTTATAGGTCACATCAGAGGTTTCCTTTGATGTGTCACCTGTCTCAAATTGGCTGTTGTCCTCTGACATCACTTTCTGGCTTACCTTTCTGTCCAGCTCACTCCTTTGCTGTTTGTCGAGCTGGACACATCATTTCTTGTTTCCAGGTATAGCCATATTTCAAATATGTTTTCATCTGTCTCAATACTTAATAAATGTCTTCAATAAGGTGCATTATGGCTTCCAAATAATATTTCTAAATTATTAATGATAATATTTAATTTGTAAAATATAGTATGTTTTTGATTAAACATAATTATTTATACTTACCTGTTGACTAGACCTACTTTTCCTACCTCCTCTCTAGGTATGCTATTTCAACCTTAACACAGACGAAACTTGAAGTGGAGTAAGGGATGGGTAAAATCCCTATCCAAGGGCAGGTAAGTCTGCATGGTCTTGTGACGTCACTACCGGAATAAGCCACTCTCCGAAAGTTCCAAAAGGCAAGACAGACCAAGTGGGGAGGATGGGCGGGCCTAGTGCGTAGGTCTAGTCAACAGGTAAGTATAAATAATTACGTTTAATCAAAAACGTACTATTATTTAAATACCTATCTGTTGACTAGACCTACTTTGCCTAGAATCCCACTGCAAGGAGGCGGGTCAGTAGATATGTGGTAGTGACGAGACCAGCAACAAGCCCTGAGTGTAAGCTAACCTACGAGTCCTCCACCCTGTGGTGAGGACAAGGCCCAACCCGGGAGATACCATCTCTACCGCTGAGCGGATCGAAGAGACAACCCTGCCACTCAACTTCCGATCAACACACTGCCCCCAACCCCAACGGGGAGGGGGTGTTAAAGCAAAGCTAAAGAAAAACAACAACAGACAAAAAGCTAGCAAAAAATGTAAACAAAGTTTATTTACAATGAGCCTCTAAGCTCCTAAGAGGGGTGACCACTTCTTGGTCTGGTTGGGGGGACCACCTTCGTCTGAGCGAACATTTGTGGACCCAGCCTAGAGATGCCTTCAAGATCTGCTGTGGAGACATCTCGTAGGTAATGGTTGGCGAAAACCTCTGATGAACGCCCAAAACACCCTGCCGTGACATCCGAAACCGCGATGTTGCAGTGATAAGCCATCGTGGCTGAAACTGCGCGGATCTCATGAGGGTTGGAACGCGAAGGCGGAGGCAGTCAGCGGCCTTGTACGCATCAATGACCACCGACCTCAGATACACCCCAAACGCTCGCTTATCTAGCTCCTTGGTGCTCCTCGGCGATTGAGGCAAGAACAGACGACGCCTGCCATCTCTCAGCCTGCGGGTACGCTGCGCGTACACCCTCAAGGCCCTCACCGGACACAGAGAGAGATCCAGCTCTCCTGAGTCAGCACCCAGAGCCGGAATAGAGAACGTACGGCCAGCTTCATCCGCTGCCTGGTTTTTACAGACAAAGTCGGGAGCTAAACCAAGTAAGGCTGATCCCCCCTCCCTGACCTCAAAGCGTAGAAGGTCCGCCTGCAACGCATGGATTTCAGAAATCCGAGCTGCGGAGGCCATGGCCACCAGAAAAATGACCTTGATGGTGAGAGGGAGAAGGGGAACGTCGGAGAGTGGTTCATACGTATCGGAGCGAAGATGGTTGAGCACAATGGCTAAGTCCCACTCAGGTGGACGAAGCTTAGTCCTGCTGTCAACAGAACGGAAGTTTTTAATGAGGTCTTTGAGGACCGACACATCCAACCCTGGCGACCTCTTCCTGAGCACGGAGAGGATAGCCGACATGTTGGTATTAATCGATGACGCCTGAAGATGCCTGGTGTTGCGTAGGTACACTAAGTATTCCGCCACCTGAGGAACTGAGGCCTCTGCCGGGATGAAATCCCTCTCAGCACAGAAGGAGGCGAAGGCCTGCCACTGGAAATCATAGAGTTTCCTAGTGGTCTTCCTATGCTAGGTAGCTATGGCATTGGCGACACACCTTGAATACCCACTGCTTCTAGCCCTCTTTTAATACAAACCAAGCGTGAAGGCAGAACACCTGGGGGTTCTCGTGTAACCTTCCGCTTGGCCTGCTGATGAGCAGATCTCTCCGTGTCTGAATCGGAACAGGTTCCTGATGACAAAGCCGCCGGAGAGGAACGAATCACGGTCAGGCTGGCCACCAAGGGGCGACCAGAAGGAGACGAAGAACCCGAGTTGTCCCTATCTTCGCTACAACTTGGGAGAGGATGGCCGGTGGCGGAAAAGCATAGGCGTCCATCCCCTCCCACCCTAAGGAGAGCGCGTCTAAGCCCATTGCTAGCGGGTCTGGTCCTGGAGAGACATAGGTCGGCAATTGGTGATTGAGACATGTCGCGAACAAGTCTATCAGAGGGGTGCCGAACTGGAGACACAACCCCCTGAAAACCACCGGATTCAGTTGCCACTCCGTCGGGGGAGGGGCATCTGGTCGCGACAGCGCGTCTGCCAAGATGTTCTTGGCACCTGGAATGTGGACTGCTCGAATGTCCAGGTCCACCTCGTCCACCAGCTCGAAAAGCTGGAGCGACATGCGTAGCAGAGACTCTGCCTTAGTGGACCCCTGCTTGTTTATTGACCAAGCAGCTGCTGAACTGTCCGTGTGGACTAGCAGACACTGGCCTCTCAAGGGGGTCTGCCAGTGCTGAATGGCTAGACGAACTGCGTCAGAGGACGTTGATGTGTTGGTTCTGGTCTGACAGAGACCAGAATCCCGCCACCTGCTCGTGACCCATATGTGCCCCCGGAGTGGAGGCGTCTACAAACAGGTGAGCTGAGGGGGGACGAGGGCGAAGTGGAACCCCGGCGAACACACTCTCGTCCACCCGCCACCAAGCTAGGAAACGATGGAGATCTGGGGTCAAAGATATGTTGTGACGGCAACGCGTCTCCCTGATGTGGGGATTCAGGAACACCAGTAACTGGCGAAGGAAGCTGATGTTAGTAACCCCAACATTCTTTGCCACTGACATAGGGAGAGTGACGCGTCGATCGTAACGAGCCATCCGCTCCCTAGTGACGAACCCGCGGAACAGCTGAGTGTCTAGGATAGCCCCTACGAACTTCAGACGAGTCGCCGGAACCAAGTCCGACTTCTCTAAGTTCACTAACCACCCTAGACGACGGAAAAGGTCTATTGCTAACCTGAGGTGCGCCTCGAGAACTACCGGAGAACCGTCGTGAGCGAGCCCATCGTCCAAATACATTAGAAACTGAATGTCGCATTGGTGCAGGAATTGGACGATGGGCTGAGTCACACGTGTGAATAGCCAGGGGGTGGACGAGATCCCGAACGGGAGCACGCACCACTGAAAATGTCTCCCGTCCAGAATGAAGCGGAGGTACCTGCGATCCCGATAGTGAATCGGAATGTGCAGGTACCCATCCTGGAGGTCGAGAGACACCATGCAGTCCGAGCGCTCCAGAGATCGCATCACAAAGGGAAGCGTCAAGAGTAAAAAATATGGCGTCCGAACGAGGTAGGAGCGGTTAAACACCTTCAAGTCGGGAATGAGCCGCCATTTTTTCGAATTCCTCTCGGGTATGACGAACACTAGGGAGTAAAACCCCAGAGTTAGATGCAGGGTCAGGACCTCCTGCACCGCCCCTTTGGAGATTAAGATCTCCACCTGTTCCAAAGTCAATTTGAGCCGGTCCCTTGCTAAGGGACGCTCATTTGGAGCACAGGTAAGAGGCGGAGGGGATGAGACGGGAATGCGGAATCCCTGACCCAGAATCCGACAAACGTAAGGGTCTAACCCTAACTGTACCCAGTTGCTGAAAAAGTTCTGGAGTCGACCTCCCACCGAACCCTCTGACACCGTAACGAGTGGAGGAGGAAGCAGAAGGGGTGACCAAGAGTCACTTCCTTCGCTTCCCCTTCTGAGGGGCGCTTCGGTGTCGTTTGCCTCTGACTGACGAGATGATTGGTGAGGTCTTGCTGCTGTGTATCCTGCCTCGCCCTCAAAACCTCGGGGGTACGACCCCCAAAAAGAGATTCAGAGTGGGCAGGGGACTGTCGGAGAAAGGATTTCTGATCGGGGTTAAACCAGCAGGAAATTGTCTCTGCGCAACACTGTGACACCAGATGAAATCTGCGAAGCAGATAACATGATCTGCGCAAGGTCCGCAGCCACATTGCCGAATGCTTTGAAAAGCACCGGGTCACCCGACTCCATGCCAGCCTGCTTGGCACAGGCAAGCATCGCCTGACAGGTGAACGCCACGTTGTTGCCCAAGCCTAACATTGTGTGAGCCTCTCTGTCGAGATTTGTAAGCTGCGCATCAGTAACGCGATGGCGTGGTTCGTTGGCAATCAACCGAGACGCACCCTGATCAAGAGCAGGCGGAACGAGTTGAAAGGGAATCGGGTACAAGGCAATTGATGTCGGCACTTGTCTGACACCACTAATTGCTGAAGCAGACAGTTTGGAACCGCAGCCGATATGACCTGCTCCATATCCTCGGTGGCGTCCAACAGGAGCCTATGCGGCGGAAGGGCGAGATGCGCGGGAGGTAAGTCCCCTTCAGGGCAAAAGGAAGCCTTCCTGGCTGCCGATGAGCGCGGTCCCGACACGCTGACCTGACTGAGTGGTACCTCCGCGAACGAGGCCCCTTCCGATAGCATGGCGACCGAGACTGAGTACCCTCCGCATCCGATACTATATTGATGAACGGAGGGTTCGATACATCAACGAAGCGGACGTCCCGCTCCGGTGAGTCTGGCGAGTCTACTGTGACACACGCCACTTAGGGGTGTGAGAAGCATGCGAGGAGGCAGGGGACCCAGAGGCCTTTAAGGACGTGGGACGCGAACCCTGAGACACGCAGTCCGCATTGGGTTCACGCGCTGGCATAGTAGCGGGGGTAGTGTGACTAGGCAAAGTCAGTGGACCAAACCGAGCATCGAGCAACGAAGAGACCATGTCTTTAACGGACGCAAGAAGGAGGCCCGGATTGACCTTGTCTTCTTCTTGCTCTTGGGCGTCGAGGGTCCGCCAACCTTAAGCCTAAGAGGCGACATACGCCTGTCTGGCGAAGGTGGAGAAGAGGTGCGAGTCTGCGGACGAGAACCGCAAAGGCGAAGGGGGAGAGAGCGAATCTCTCAAACCCCTAGCGGTTTCTGATAAGACAGGCGACTCCCGGTCGAACTCATCCGCCCGTTCCATAAGGACAATGTCTACAGCCTCCTCTGGAGATGGGTCATGAATGGAAGACACCTCCCGACATTGACTTGACGAAGCCGAAAGTTTCTGAAGCGCAGCCCTATCAGCAACGGACTTGCGAATGGCCGTGACATACGCGCGGAAGTCTGACGCGGAGAGAGGGGCACACTCGTCGCAACGATAATCTTCTTCGCATAGGTCCTTACACTTCCTACATAACAAGTGCGGATCCTTAATGGCAGACTTTCTACCTCCGCAATTCGTCGTAACGCGGAGTACATGGCGAAGCAGGCCAATCACTAACACGCGTAACCTAGGCGAAGGTAGTGACAGTCGGGTCACTTACGCAGGTGAGTGATAGGCGAGACACTCGCATGCGTAACGTAGACGAGATGAAGAACCGGCGAATCACTGACACGAAACACCTAAGTAGCGTAGTGTAAGAACAACAACTCTTCCGATAGCTAATCGAGAGTGTTGAATGCAGAGGCTCCAAACTCGAAGAGAACGAAGTCAATATCAACTAATGGTCAGACAAAGTAAATGACTGGCGAACAAGCAAGACACTGACTAAGCTAAACACTTGTGAGACGAGAAGAATCACGTAACAAGTAAGTACAAACCTGAAAGGCGAAAGACTAGCGAAACGAATGACAGGCGAAGCGAATGACAGGCGAAGCGAGTCACAAGCGAGATGATGCAAGTCAAGTCGAATCCAGCATAACCGGAGAATCGAGCCTAAGGTGATAGACTGGCGAAGCGAGTGACTGGCGTAAGCAAGACACTGGCGAGACGATGCGAGTCAAGTAGAATCAAGCCTATGGCGAATGACTGGCGAAGCGAATGATTGGCGAAGCGAGTCACTGGCGAGACGATGCGAATCAAGTTGATTCAACCTAAGGCGATAGACTGGCGAAGCGAGTGACTGGCGTTAGCGAGACACTGGCCAGATGATGCGAGTCAAGTAGAATCGAGCCTAAGGTGAATGACTCTCGAAGCGAGTGACTCGGACAACGCATAGTCAAGTTGATACAAACGGAAGGCGTATGACTGGCGAAGCGAATGACAAGCGAAGCAATTCACAGGCGTAGGCGAAATACCAACGGCGAATGACAGCTCAAAAAAGCGTAGGCTTAAGCGAACAAGGGACTGGCGGAGGGTACAAGCTTTTCAAGCCGTGCGAACCGAGCAGTCAACCAACGACAGGTGAGAGAAAAACAAAAGACACGAACTGCACGTGCAAAGCATACAGCCTACTCAACTCAACACCTACTTAAAACAGATTGTATAAACAACCTGCTAACGACGAATTCGTAGAATAAGGAGTTGAAACTATCTCTTAAATAAATAAGAGATAGCTAGCAAGTTAGCAACAAAAAGCGCTAACAATACCCAGTCACAGAACAAAACAAACACGTCTGTCTTGCCTTGCAACTGAAAGGAGAGTGACCTATTCCGGTAGTGACGTCACAAGACCATGCAGACTTACCTGCCCTTGGATAGGGATTTTACGCATCCCTTACTCCACTTCAAGTTTCGTCTGTGTTAAGGTTGAAATAGCATACCTAAAGAGGAGGTAGGTAAAGTAGGTCTAGTCAACAGATAGGTATTTAAATAATAAACTTTTTTAATCAAAAGTAAAATAATAATAATGGTTATGACCATGTGCTTTTTGAAAGTATATTTTCAAGTACAATATTTCTATTTCTATTAAATTATGTACATGTGATATATATTTGCAATATTAATGTGGTACAGGTTATGTAAGGTTACACAATATGCATTGTTAAAATTATTATTTATTTGATTGTTAAATTTTAGGACTCCTATGTCGAGCTGGACACATCATTGCTCGGCAAACAGCCTCATCAACTCATCAACAAACCCATAATATCACCACTCATTGTTGTGTCTTGGATGAAGCGGCCCAGAGCCGAACCAGTAAACCCGGCCACAAATTGGCGCCCAACGTGGGACCGGGACTATTCCATAACGGCCCTGCAACCTCTAAGTCCTTTCCAGGTTTGTAAATCCTTAAATATAGGTATGTAAGTCCTTCATAGGCATATCTCCTGAATTGTTGACTCGAGGACGAGTCACTTCGTTGATGGGGTGTGTGTGGCAGGGTAAGGTCAATAGCGTTCCTACTAGCTTGGACTAGTGGGATGTCCCTTTAGCTCAACTGGTAGAGCGTCTGACTCTCACCCGGAGGTCCCGGGTTCGAATCCCCCTAGATGTTGAAATTTGTATTTTCCTGGTACACAAACATATAAATAAAATATATAAATGAACTATAATAATGAACAATTTCATGAATAAAAACATTTCGCTCTTCATGACAGAATTATTTTTATTTCCTCAAGAAGTTTGGGATAATGAAAAGTTAATGCATTGACATACAGAATGTAATAACTACATACATCCCTTGAGAAATGGTATGCAATGATATTACAGCAATACCTTAACCAAAGGGGACCATGACTGGTATTATTTTAACTATCAAGCATGTATTCATTTACTGAAGATTTTCTTTAATTTCAGATCTGTGAAAACACACGCAACTGTGAAGTAAAATTTTGTTTAAATAAGTTTCAATCATCTTTAAAAGCATCCTCTCCTTTAGTCACTTTTAAACCTTCTCCATCATCCTATATGTTGTAAATTAGAAATCTGCAACTCAATTCTAGTGTAGCGGAAATGTTGAGATATACAAGTTTTATTGTTGATAATTCCTTCTACTTTAGACATACAGGGATAATGTTTGTTCAAAGTTTGACAAGCTGTGTTGCAAGGTTCATTTGGTTTGCTTAATAAATAAATCTTTCTAAACGGTAATTATTTGTGAGGTGGGTTGGTTGCCTTTGTTTATGACAATACGTACCTATAAATGTACGTTATACTGTATGTTCTTCTCATAAAGAACTGTTAAATGATTTGCTGTTTGATCTGTTTAATGGTTTAACAGTTTGGTTTAATGACAAACAAGTAGGTTAAGTCACGCATGAAGATTAATTTTGTACACAAGAGTTATTCGCTGCAAGTTTAATGGCCATTGGTGCACTGGAGTATTGTACAATCTCGCAACAAATCTGCAATTATATTAACCTCGTCGGTAAAAATATAAATTCTCTGTAGAGATTGTTCTTTTCGTATATTCACTCAAGCAGAAATTTCATCTTGAACTCTCGTTCACATTTTCCAGTGTTATGTAAACAAGTTTTGGATTCGCATGACGTTTAGAATTTTCCAAACGTATTTCGTGTATTTGACCTTTGACCTGTGTGGCATTTTTATCAGATTTGGATACCAAGTTCATCAGATTGCTTTATTGCATTGACAACACCCTCTATTTTAAGTTTTAAAAATGTCTACACTGAAATCAAGAGAAAGCATGTTTAGTTACAAATGCTGGAATTGGGAACACCTCTTACATGATTATTTTGTTACTAGAAATGGAAGAAAGTGAGAATTAACAACATAAACCTAGAGACTTGAATATTCTCTTGTTCTTTATCTGTGTGAGACATGTTAACTCAGGCCTGTCATCCGAGAGAAATCTTCTTCCAGTAATCATTTGGGTATTTACACTGCTAGTTGCTTCCTCATATCCGGTTTTGTCATTCAGGAAATCTGTTCAGGTAATGTATGCATGAAAGATTTATATCAATTGTTTCACTCTCCTGTCTCTGTTTTGTTCTCTGTATATATCTCGTTGTCGTACATTAACCGATGGACCTTGAACAAATGTGACATATTATTATTAACAATGGAGAGGACATACCTACAGTAGTACTGGCTCGCAATCTATAAACTTAACTTGATGTAGTTAAACGAAGTGTCGCCAGGAAGACGTCACTATGATTAATTGATATTTTTCAATATAAAATAAGTAAGAGAATGATCTTGATCTGTGCCTTAATTACATACTAAGAAACATCTTAAACCAGTGACTTAATTTCAAATGCGCTAAAGGATGCTACAATAGCAATTCCCGATGGAAATAAGCGCGTCAAGGTATTCATTTGAATTGAGAGTGGACTCGACCGATTGGATGAACGAGACAGCCTGGAGTGTTAATCTCCTGTCATAATGAAATTGAGGTCCACAAACCCGATTAGAAAGCCCCAAACGTTGGCGCAATGAAATTTTGTAAGGGCTAAGGTAAACATTGTGGATTATCGCGATCAGACATCCGATTTCCTCACAGAGAGAACTGTCAGCTTTAATCTGATAAACTTTCCCATTTTCATCAGGATCATTCTTCATCTCTTCTCAAGTGTAAATAGTATCAGTGTTTGTTGATGAAGCCTGGTGGAGAATGAGAGAGCTGTAATCAGAATCAGTGTCAGGATGAATCAAGGATTTGAGATGAATAAAATTATTTTCAAGTTGAATGAAAATACTTCGAACCTTCCAACAGTGCGCTGACGAAAGTCAAGTGGTTTGACGTATATGATACAGTTGTCCCGTGATGCCACTCAAAAACCGGCTTGATGTACGTTCAGGGCCGTTTTCTTTACATTTCAAAACGGTATGTTAGAATGCATCTACTTGGTGTTCCATTCCCCGAACTTACAAACAAAGAAGACAACAGTTCTAAACTATTCAGATACGACTCGCACACAAACTGAAACAGCGATTTGAGCAAGCCATTTGTGTTTGAACAAATATATAGATAAAAAGTATAATAACAAAGTGCAATAAAGCAATATAACACTGCAGTGAAATAGTCGTTTCCCAAGGGAAATAAGAAACTCGTTCCCATACTTGAAGAGACCAATACACTGGTCGAAATGAGCTCATCGTATTGTATTAAAGAAGACTGATCCAGTCATAACCATCCGATGTTTACTCTTTTCTATATATAACCTTACTGCACATGAAAAGCAACTCATCTTATATATATAACGCTCAAATGTATATATTATATATTGTATATTTGTAATTTTATAGGTCATTTTGTTTCGGATTTGTCACTGCCACAATAGACCTGTCAATATTTACACAAAGAAAAAAGTTAAGCACCCCTTGATATTTGTGATATCTTTTCGAGAATATTTTGAATAGTTAAACAAGGTTCATTTATGAGAAGAGTAGTGTTTGTACGATACGTTCCAACCAGTAATGCGTGACAGTCGTGCCTACACGTTCGGAGCATGCACATGCAACATGCTACGCTCGAGGATCACAAAAAGCAGTATGGCCCAACTTCATTTTGTTGTATGTCACGTTGTTTTCCATAGCCATTTCAGCATATCTATTGAACATGGCACGAAGACGATTGTCAATGGATCTCAGAAATCAAATTATTGGTATGCACTCTGCAGGAATGTCCTTTAAGGCGATAGGACGAAATCTTGGCTACACTGTTGTTTGTTGTTTAGTCCGGAAGCATGCGCAGACAGGAAGTGCAATGGACCGTCCAAGGTCTGGAAGACCTAATGTCACTACACCTCGAGAGGACAGTCACCTTCTTCGACATGTACGCCGAGAACCCTTCCTTTCAAGTCCTCAGCTGAAACGTCTGTGGTAACCAAATCGAAACATCAGCACCAGAACAGTCAGAAATCGCCTCAAATCGCCTAAAGGCAAGAAGGGTAATTAAACGCCCCATGTTGAGAGACCATCATAAACGTGCACGTTTGGCATGGTGTTTGGACAGACAACACTGGAATTTGAGGACCTTGCGGAAAATCCATTGGTATGACAATAGTCGATTCTTGCTCCATGTTAATGATGGGCATGTACGTGTTTGGAGACAGAAGAATGCAGCTTATACCCCCAGGAACATCCAGCCAACTGTGGCTCTGTTATGGTATGGGGATGCCTGTCTCATGACTTCAAGCTGGATTTGGACACCATCAGGAGCAACTTAACAGGAGCTCAATACATCCGGGACGTGCTAAAGCCGGTCGTTGTTCCTCATTTTGATAACCATGTACTTGCTACATGACCACAGTACATTGACAACAACGCCCGGCCTCACCGATCATGTGCCGTTGTTGATGACATGCAAACCAAAGCAGTGACAACTTTACCCTGGCCAGCAGTAAGCCCAGATCTGAACCCTCTGGAGCATGTGTGGGATGTTCTAGGGCGGCGACTCCAGGCTCGTAGCCCTCCAGTACAGAATTTACATGAATTGGAGGCAGCTCTGCACGCTGAGTGGATGTTATTTACACAAGAACAGATCCGACGTCTGACTGGAGGCATGAGACGTAGGGTGCAGTGTGTCATCCGGGTACGTGGCGGTCCTACCAGAACACATTGAACATGTACACTAGGATCTACAAAAAACATTTAGAAGTGACAATATCAATGCGAATGTGTTTTGTTTCACTTGCAGCTCCGTACTTTTGTTGACGTTGTTTCATGGTAAAAACAGGACCTCTGTAAACATGATGTCATCGCTATTAAATAATGATAACAGCCACATATTGTTGCGTTTCTGTCTTGCACAATGGATGTTCAATCTGTAAAAAATAATCTCAGACTAAATTAGGGTCATAGCAAAGCTAACTTGTTTCTAACAGTCAGTGATATGAAAATATCAGGGGGTGCTTAACTTTTTTCTTTGTGTACATACTATCTGCAGATATTAATTACTTTATTCATTAAAAGAACGTGTCTTTTATAACTACAAATTACATGCTGACATATATATTATATACCTGCTGCAACGTTTTGAACGAGTGGAAATTAACACACTAAGCGGTTTTCCTCTTGATACATGGACTACTCATGTAGATATTGTCAAAGTAAGCCTTTTAGGGCTGTTAATATATCTCGAAACACAATTCCATTTATTCCCCTAAAAGACACGTACGGAAGTTAATGTACAGCAGACTATAATATAAGTACTTACTGAAAAATAACCTACTTCCACCGATCCAGTAGAAATGTTTTCCGTGTATGCAGAACACAACGGACCTAAAATCAGCAGTTTAAAAGCAACAAAAGTTCCCAAAACTTCCAAAATTACTTCTACATATGCACACATATCCATTCTATTAGAACCTTGCCTTGTCAAAAGTTGTAGTTAAGTTTGAAACGAATTATTGGTAAAAAATGTTTCATTCACGGCCAGTCACAGTGAGTCTCTCATTAAGGTAGCGCGGCCATTAGTTGTGTATGACATCACATGGCCATGCAACGTTTGAGCCCTGATAGGGTTGTTTTATGCCGGAAGTATTTTGCAGCCGAATATTTACCTACTTTGAACGCTCACATCTTTTTAAGCAGACGGCACTTCGAAACAATTGTTGGTGTTTGATTAACCTGAAAGTATTGTCTATATGAATAAATGGATTCACATTAAAAAACAAAAGGATTATAAATTCTTTAAATACACTTAAACGAACACAATGGAAATTGACTGTGAATGGAATGTTTCGTGTTGTACCAACTGTGTGATCTACCGAACGGAGAATCATTGTAGGTTTCAATATCATTAAGGTCGGAGATTAAGACGCCAGTCTGTCTGTTTCATCTCATAGGCCGAGTCTACTAAATGAAATACTCTTAATTCAAATGATGAGTTTAGTCATCTTATTTCCAAAGGGAAATTAATAGATTCACACATGTTTATTGCAGCTTCCCATGGGAATCATCTTCTGACTGTTACTGGCTCTCGCCTTGTTATGGAACTACAGTCAACACTTTCATGGAAGTCACATTCATGGGATAGAAACTGCAACCATACTCAGTTCTGAGTCTAATCGAATGAAATGTTGACAAAACGTGGTTACTGTTCACTCTAGCTTCAGCATCAAGTTAGTTAAAGCAGGTACATGCCCTTAAGATCTTGCCGAGATGAGAAGATGTGCCTGGAATATTCATCAGCGTTGATATTCCGGGGAACTCCAAGATACGGGGATAGCATATCCAGAATCCTTCAGTAGATGACAGGGATAATGATGTCCTACTGGCCTACTCAGTATTGTCGTGTGAGTGTTGTCGATATATGCAAAACATAGCATATCCTTGAGAGAGATCAAATCAGCGAAATGCAAGATATTGGTTTGAAACTACATTCATATCTTCAAGAGGGACAGTGTCTGTTTTAACTAACCACTGACTTGATGTTAGAGCAGCAGCGAACAGTGGCCACGTTTTGTCAACAATTCACTCTGATTGCACATCACATCGTGAGTGTCCCTCACAAAATAACACCAATAAATGCCTAAGTGAATGAATCGAGAGTTTTCGGTCGGCATGGTCTCAAAGGAAGATGCCGGTAACAGGGGCGGATACAGACTGGGTACATTGGTATGGTGAGTAACCCCAGCCCGATTTTCATGTGAATTTTTTTGAGCATTGAAGCTGAAGTCAAAACAGAGGGTGCATTTACACTGTACACCGTATATGAATATAATTTATATTTCTGCAAAGATACCTAACCTTCTAAATCAAAGTTTCCATTCTATAATCTATGATCTATCTAATTAACATGAACTGTAACTAAACCGCTCAATTGCACAGATTAAGGTAATTAAACAGTTTTGAACATCCTTATTCTCAAACAGTTCATATGCAATCCATTTTGGTGTCGCTATAAGGGACTAAACTGATCCATCATCGTAGATGTTTATTTGAACTTTCAACTAAGATCCACTTGTTCATATGGGTCACGTGAATCTGAAAAGTTATCCACGCTGAGTACGGGACCATCTGACAAAGAGTTATTATCATAAAGTCATGTCGCGAGAGTCTTCCTGTTATTGTATTGTAGATCAACCTAGTCATCTCAGGAAACTTCAATCAAACTATCAATACAAAAGTAATTGAAACTTCAATCACTCAACCCAAACACAAAGTTATTGAAACTTCAATCACTCAGCCAGTCACGATTTAATTCTGGAAACCATTTAGGCAAGTCGTACTAACCTAAAATTCCGGGTGCAAAGGCAGCTTTGATAGTCATCATAGTTGCACCTCCCTTGGTTCTACCCTGTCCATCTATGCGTCTGTCCATAATCTCACCCTCAAAAACCGGCCACAACATGTTTCCGATCCTTAGGATGTGCATTCCCCACTAACTGATTTGGTGCTTTTTGATATTTTAGACTTCCGAAAAACTCTTTTTCATTACAATAGAAATGCGTTGGATTTGGACTTTGTTACGGAGCAAAATTCCTAAATTCTTCATAATGCATTGGCGGATTCAGAGGGGGAAACTTCAATCACTCTATCCATCCAAATAGTAATTGAAACTTCAATCACTCAACCAGTCGCGATTTCATTCTGAAACCGCTCCAGGCTTGGAGAAACAGCAACAAGTATGTAGCCACCCTGTAGCATCAGAAGTGCAATAAAATCAAAACGATTGAATTGATTTGAATAGGAAATACGAATCTGAAATCTGATAACATTTAATTCAGCTACATATGAAAAGACCAAACTAGTGTTTGAATCTATATGGCTTTCAAATTAAAATTATTATATGATCCGTTAGCTGGGAGACAAGTAGATAAATTATTAACATGTGATTCTTCTGTTCTTGCTCACTTTTAGGAGATTTGTTTTTCTTCTAATCCCCACAGTTTAAGTAAATAATTTCAATATCGATCCGTGAAACGGTAGGGAGATAATACGAATGATGTAGATATTACTGGCAGGAAAGAAGCAATCATTATGTTTAAAACCGGCGTGATGGCATCACTTTGTCACGTGACATAGTGCTTCGCATTTCAAACATCTCGAGTGTTAAAATGACACAAGATACCTATATGTATTTCACTTCTCATCAAACATGGAGGTGTCAAATTGCAGGTGTCTGATACATGTTGTGTTCCTTAATAATGGTACAGGTTTGGTAAAGATTATACATTGAAGACAAGCGGATCTTCCTCGCATGTTGAGCGGTGAACTTCATTTCAAGTCAATAAAACAATTCGCTGAAGGTTATGCACACAATCAGATTCCAGGTTGTGTGGCTAGGACTGTTCATCTGGAGTTAGGTTCTCTCCATGCCTCCACATTACGGAGATGATTTCCGCTGGCCGCCATGTACCCTGCTTACGGCCTGACTATATTAATTCTTCTTCAGAATCATATAATTTCGTTGTAACCTTCGCCACTGAAATGTATAAAACATGTAACAACACTGGTCAAACTATACCACATTGATTAATTTAGAGGGTTTATTAAAATAATTCAACAGCTCATGAATTGATAAAAAAAAGAAGCTCAATGCAGAGGAATAAATGCTTCTTCTTTTGTTAGATCGGGTAACTCGAGGGACACTTTAGTAAATATTCGTTTGTCTTAAAATTCCTCTATAAATTAAATAAGAAGGGTTGTAGCAATAATTTTGACAAAAATTAGAAATTTTATTCATCGCTGGTTTTTCGTCTATCATAGTTCATATTTTTCTCATGAATGGTCGTTACTTAAACAGATTAAAACTTATGTTGTTATGTTGTTATGTTGTTAGGTATGATAATAAGTGTGAACATCTCTGTACACATTCAAGAATATCTGTGTACGGTGGGGTTTACCTGGAGCGTTCTGTAATTGAATCCCGAAGATAAAGTCGTAGTTTCAGCTCCAGTGGTTAGTCAATGTCCAACAGTGTTTACTGAGCGATATAAGAAATGTGTTTATCTCAGCATTTGCCTCGGGTCAGGCGATAATCATGTTTACAGACAGTCTGGTAACACACGGGACAGAATCAGCCGGAAGCTAGTTGCATCCAAAGAAACTGATTTCATTATCAAAGTTCAGCAGGGATTTGATAATGTTCCAAACTCTTCTGATTATTAAAAAGAAAACACCAAACAAGCTCCTTACAAGGTAATTGTCATTTTTAAACACATAATCAAAGTTATAAATGTTATGAATGAATGTTATGTGAATTAAAATGTTGTTACAATCATTTTAACAGCATCCTATTCTTTAGTGACTTTTAAACCTTCAACAGAATCCTATATTTTGTAAATTATAAATCCAAACGACATCCTATTCTTTGCTTGCTTCTAAAGCTTCAACAGCATCCTATTTCTATCTTTTAGAAGTGTAGGGTAAATGTTGAAATACACAATAATTAGTATTGATAGTTCCTTCTACTTTAGACATACAGGGATAATGTTCGTTCAAAGTTTGACAAGCTGTGTTGCAAGGCTTTCAGATTGCTGAATAAGGGTATCTTTCCTACCTAAACAGTATACCGCATACCGCATGTACATCCCTCATGTTTCATCAGTACGATGGATGATAAACGGGTCGGTAAAATTAATTTTTTACACAGGAGCTATTGCTGCAAGTTGTTGGTCATTGGTGCACTGAAGTGTTGTATGATCTTGCCACAAAAGAAGTTCATGTATTGACCTTTGACAAGTTTAGCATATTTATCAGATTTGGATACCAAGTTTAACAGATTGCTTTATTGCATCGACAACATCCTCTATCATAAGTTTATAAAAATGTCTTTCACAACATTCTTTGGACATGAACCAACAAGGAAATAACAAAACATATTTGTCGTTATGTTATTCGCTGTAAGATGTACTTTTGTACATTTATAAGTCTGCTCTAATCTGAGAAGTAGCTATTCTGATTCGTAAACTGTAGCTTGGTTTGAAGACATTTATATACAATACAAACATTGTCAGTTTAGTTAAGTAAAATGTTTTAAAATCTAGGAAATGTATTTTGTCTGACATATGACCGGAAATATGTTGATATCGACCCTGAAATAGTTGTGAAGAGATTGAGACTAACATTTGTGAATAAATACAGTTATTTTCAAACCTATTTGCAGAGATGTAAATCTTTAATACTGACCATATAAGTCACACTTGTAAGAATGTCTACACTGAAGTCAAGAGAAATGAAACTAAAATTGTCACTGTCACCTCTTACATGATTATTTTATTACTAGAAATGGAAGAAAGTGAGTATTAACAACACAAACCTAGAGGGTTGAATATTCTCTTGTTCTTTATCTGGGTCAGACATGTTTAATCAGGCCTGTCATCAGAGAGAAATCTACTTCCGGTAATCATCCGGGTATTTACACTGCCAGCTGCATCCCTATTTCCGGTTTTGTCATTCAGCAAATCTGTTCAGGTAATGTATGCTTATAAGATTTATATCAATTGTTTAGCTCTCATGTCTTTGTTTTTTCCTCTGTATACATCTCGTTGTCTTACGTTGACGGACGGACTCTGAACAAATCTGACATATGATTATTAGCTATGAAGAGGACATACCAACAGCAGTACTGGCTGATGACAAGATTCCAGTTAGTAGCGATAACAAGCTTAACTTGAAGAAGTTAATTGTTATGCTTCAACATGACGCTTGACCTACATTGCACCCAAAAGTACTCGAGTTACAAAATTCAAAATATTTGCAAATCAACATTAATTATCATCTTAGGAAGTCAACTCTAAGTAAGTTATATAAGTTTCAATGACAAACATGACTATGCAAACTTAAAAGTCTATTTGGTAATAGCTGACATTGACAGAAGTGTTGCCAGGAAAACGTAACCACTATTAATTAATATTTTTCAAAATAAATAATTAAGGGAATGATCTTCACCTGTGACTTAAACCCATACTGAGAAGCATCTAAACAAGTAACTTAACGCAATTCTATACCCAGAAACATTTTAAACCAGTGGCTTAATTTCATACTCAGAAACATCTTAAACCAGTAACTTAATTTCAAATGAGCTATAAGCACTCCTTAGCAATAAGCGTGTCAAGGTATTCATTTGAATTCAGAGTATACTCGACCTGTGGGATGACGAGACAGCCTGGAGTGTTAATCTCCTGCCATAATGAAATTGAGGTCCACAAACCCGATTAGAACGCCCCAAACGTTCACGCAATGGCATTCTGTAAGGGATAAAGTAAACATTGTAGATTATCTCCTCACAGAGAGAAATGTCAGCTTTAATCTGATAAACTTTCCCATCTTCATCAGGACCCTGCTTCATCTCTTCTCAAGTGTAACTAGTAGCAGTATGTGTTCATGAAGCCTGGTGGAGAATTAGAGAGTTGTGATCAGTGTCAGGATGAATCAAGGACCTTAGATATTTTCAAGTTCGAACCTTCCTGACGAAAGTCGAGTGTTTTGACGTATATGATACAGCTGCCCCGTGATGCCACTCAAAACCGACTTGATGTACGTTCAGGGCCGTTTTGTTGACATTTCAAATCGGTATGTATGTACTTGTTGTTTCATTCCCCGAACTTACAAACAAAGAAGCTAAGCTATTCAGATACGACTGGCACACAGACTGAAACAGCGATTTGACCAAGCCATGTGTGTTTGAACAAATATATAGATAAAAGTTATACTAACCTGAATGACATTGTGTATAATTCTTTATAAAACATGTCCTTGCAAGACGTTTACTCGGAGTAATATTATGGGTTTGAATCTAGCTGTCTTGCATATCTGCTATCCTTGCTTCTGCCGGACAGTTATTGTTCATGTTAAAGTGTTATCTCCAGGAGGAAGCAGCAATAAACACTGCAGTGAAATAGTCGTTTCCGAAAGGAAATAAAGAAACTCGTTCCCGTCGTTTGGACAGGAATTATTGAATTAAATAGATTCAACCAATCAGACAGTACTAGACAGTTTGGCGTCTCAATTTCTGACTTTAATACCATTCAGATCTACATTGGTTCCAGAAACTTTAAACTATATTGTCATCAAGATGTGTCCCAACTCAATTCTAGTAATTTTATTAGTGTAATAGTTTACAGGAACAATAATCATTTACAATCATAATCTTCTCATCGTTTCAAGTTCTATTTATGTACCAAACTTGACTCAACTTATTGCTTAATTATTTTAAAACTAAAATTTATTTGTTCCTCATATAAAGACTCCAAATCACTTGTGTTGTAAAAACAATAAGCCATCTCCGCGGAGGAAGTAAGGTCTTCTTATCCATTTCACACGCTTAAAGAATTATTCTATTCAATATTATCTAATCTCGAGGCCATTGAGCTATACATGGATGCGAGGAGAAGTGCGTCTGCTGAAAACCAATGTGTCATTGTGGTTTAGATATTTTCTTGCTCTATGATGAATGGAAGGTAATCCAACCCTCCCATGATCCAGTGATTGCGTTATTGGAGATTCACGTCACACCAGAAGCGTCCACATCCAGCAGGAAGCGAGGCGATGAAGCAGTAATGAGAGACACGAACCTCCTCCTCAGAGCGATCCTTGTCACGCAACTTGGAGTCTTTACATGAGGAAAAAATAAATTTTAATTTTAAAATATAGAGCAATAAGTTGAGTCAAGTTTGGTACATAAATAGAACTTGAAACGATGATTGTAAATGACTATTGTTCCTGTAAACTATCACACAATGATTAGAATTGCGTTGTGACACACCTTGATGACAATAAAGTTCAAAGTTTCTAGAACCAATGTAGATCTGAGTGGTATTAAAGCCAAACTGTCTAGTACTGTCTGATTGGTTGAATGTATTTAATTCAATGATCCGTGTTCTCTTATTTCCTTTCGGAAACGACTATTTCACTGCAGTGTTTATTGCTGCTTCCTCCTGCAGATAACACTTTAACTTGAACAATAACAAGGATAGCAGATATGCAAGACAGCTGGATTCAAACCAATAATACTGCTCCGAGGTAACGTCTTGCAAGGACGTGTTTTATAAAGAATTATACACAATGTCATTCATCAGGTTGGTATACTTTTTATCTATATATTTGTTCAAACACACATGGCTTGCTCAAATCGCTGTTTCAATTTGAGTGCCAGTTGTATCTGAATAGTTTAGAACTGTTGTCTTCTTTGTTTGTAAGTTCGGGAAATGGAACACCACGTAGATACATACCGATTTGAAATGTAAACAAAACGGGCCTGAACGTACATCAAGCTGGCTTTTGAGTGGCATCACGGGACAACTGTATCATATACGTCAAACCACTCGTCTTTCGTCATCGCACTGTTGGAAGGTTCGAAGTAATTTCAATCAACTTGAAAATAATTGTAGTTATCTCAAATCCTTGATTCATCCTGACACTGATTCTGATCACAGCTCTCTCATTCTCCACCAGGCTTCATCAACACACACTGCTACTAGTTACACAGCTCTCTCATTCTTCACAAGGCTTCATCATCACTCACTACTAGTTACACTTGAGAAGAGGTGAAGCAGGGTCCTGATGAAGATGGGAAAGTTTATCAGATTGAAGCTGACATTTATCTCTGTGAGGAAATCGGATGTCTGATCGTGATAATCCACAATGTTTACCTTAGGCTTTACAGGATGCCATTACCTCCACGTTTGGGGCTTTGTATTCGAGTTTGTGGACCTCAATTTCATTATGGCAGGAGATTAACACTCCAGGCTGTCTCGTTCATCCCATAGGTCGAGTCTACTCTCAATTGACCATTTTCCAGTTTCGAGAAACGAGTGGGTTTAGAGTGACGTCCCTTTGAAAAGTCACGTGACCGCGGGCAAGCCATCAAAACTTACGTTCAGTTCATCGTTGTTTTGTTTACATTTTCACGCTCGCCTCGACCTAAACATACCATGCCACGAACCATAACATGTGTCAAAGGATTAATCCATCAAAAGAACTGGCTTGAAAAAGTCAACGATAGCATTTTTTTTTCTTGAAATTATCCAATGAACAAGGCTACATATATGGTAGTATTTATTTTATAACGGCATCATAGACGTACATATTATCATATTTTGTTTATGGAAAGGAAGAAATTATCATTTTATAAATAATACTTGACATAGTAATAATGGCAGTGCATTACATTTATTGAAAAGTTTTGTGAATAAGAAAGATTAACCGACCGACTCGACCACGGGCATAATTAAAATTCAGTCCAATTTAATTTGGTTATAATTTTCAACAGACAAAACGTTATAATTTATTTGATTTATGAAATAAAAAATACAAATAAATACAGGTCCTCATTGTTTGAGGGAAAAGAAATTTATTAGACTTAACATTTTGATCTGCAGTTTGTTTCCACTTCTTTATCAATCTATTGTTAAATTAAATATCACATTCATGATGTTCATGAGCGACTTGGCGGTAGTCACAATTTAAGAAGGCCTTATTGTCTACTATATTTAATTACTTTTCATGCTTAGCTTTCATCTCTGAGGAATTCAAAAGAAAACGTTACAACAGTTATGTTTATGAAAATGTATGTTTAATTGACACTCTGAAGAAGATATATACATGTGACAAACTCAAAACGAATCAGTTCAATTTCTGGAGACATGTACATGTCCCTTACCCGAAATAGTTTTGACATGCTCTTAACTTAAATGAATGTATTTGAATATATCTATAGATTAATTTCTTACATTTATAGACAATCTTAAATCTGTTATAGGTTGTATGCGTTACTGGACCAAGAGCGCCAACCACTTCTGTTACATTATATACGCTTTGTAAGATATGATTCATTGTCTATTTAGTTAATAAAAAAAAGTGAAATAAACAGAAACGCGTTAATAAACATGTGAGATTTGGTCAACATATATGTACGGTGCTATATACATTTAATTACAACAAATTCATATTAAGCGATGACTTTAGTAATCAAATGAAAGATTAAAAATATCAATTTTCGTTCAATTACACAATACAATACAGGACTTGCACTTTAATATTTTGCTTGTAAATAAAATATTTAGACTTGAATTTAAGTTGTATGTTGTGCATTCGTCATTTGATTTGTTATGAAAACTGAATTTTAGAAAATGTAATGATTTCCCCTGAACGGTAATTACGTCCATGTGTGCTTTTATTTCAATCACCATTACGCGTGTTCCACTGATGTGATTATATTGAACTTTCACCCTACATTTAAATATGTAATGTTCAATTTAATCAATTAAGCAATCAACACATTCTAATTTCTGTATCTTTTGGTTAGATACTTGTAACTATAGTATGTAGACAACCGCACAGAACTACAATAGCTATATATCCGTTCAATTTTCATCAACATCTAACCAAATCGTTGCTGTATATAACTCTCTAGAATAATTATGGCTGTATTCAATATTTTCTATACCAATTCAACACGACCCTCGTACCGGATCTAAGTTGTTTTGTTGTGATGTATGCAATTTTGCCAATATATATCAATCGCCACTGATCACCGCTGCGATAATGCCGAAACCGTTGTAAAACAATAACTCACTCCAAAAAGCATTACGTACATCTTTGTTTGATACATGAAAGAAATTTATGAGAGTTTATTGATTTTAAAAAACTTATTTTCTGTATAAAAGCACACCCTCTTTCAGGGTCTGGCTTTGTGTTTATGGAAAACCAAAATATGTTTTTGAGAAATCCCCAAAAGAAAAAGAACTCACATCTGCAATGGTTGTCTTTCGAGTTTTAGAACAAAACGAAAACACACACATGCTCAATGAGGGTATTTTAAAGAATTCCTACATACAGTGTTGCAGCGGGCGATGATAAATAAAGATACTTTTTCAATATTTCCGTAATGTTTGGACACATGTCAACATGAAGAAACACACACAAATATATCATACGTAAAATAAACGTCATTGTACACAGCAAAAATGTTCGTACAATTTTCAAAATGATGAATGAACTAAATTTAAATTAATGCATGTAGTACCGCATTTTGTTAAAAAAAGGCTAACTAAAAATGTTGTAGGGTTATTTATAGCATATCTAAAAAAATGTTTTTGGAATAAGATACTCACGTAGAGAATATGAAATCACTAGAAATCTATAAGATTCAATAGCTTATGAGTAATTTTATTTTGAGTGAAAATAATAAAGCGATACATACAAATTTATTTTCAGATAGTTGGCTAGATAAGTTCTGACATGACGATAAGTTACCGCTCATTACAGAATTGCAACGGCCATAACGTTTTGATGAATATTTATAAAAATCATGCAGGAATCATACATGTGTTAACAACTTTTGTAGCCTGGTATATTGATTTTCCTTTTCAAATAATAAATGCTGTATTTCTGTGAACAAATAGGTGAAAAACAATTGATTAATATAGGATATTCATATTTACGCTGCCAATAGCCAACATCTCCATGAGAACACTGCGTAGGCCTATGTATGACACTACTTAAAATTTTGCTGACGTCTGAACAACCGTCACAACATTTAAACTGAAATTATATAATCTAGCTGAGATTTATCCTGACACGGTAAAAAATATTTGAAAAAAATCTGACTGAAATTAGGCCTTTATGACAATTTGTTTTGCAACGGATTACCAACGCCTTATGGTCGCTTAGAGTCGTACGGTAGTAGCTGTCACAATGCTTTATTTTTTATAAAATAGAAGAAAAGGCTTGAAAAATACACTTTATTGTTGAAGTGTAAATCTTTGTCATTTTGGTTTTTCAAACTACGACCTTCTCAAGCTCATCAATTGCTATCGCCCGGTCGCGAGGTAACGCTCTTTCCCATTAGCATCAAGCGTGACGTTGCCCGCGGTCGAGGGCGGATAACTCTAAACGTCAAAACTGGAAAATGGTCAATTCAAATGAATACCTTGACGCGCTTATTTCCATGGGGAATTGCTTAGGAGTGCCTCATAGGACATTTGAATTTAAGTCACTGGTTTAAAGGGGCAGTAGCACGTTTTTGCAAATTTTATTTTTTCAATGTTCCCATTTATAATGATGTTATATTATGTTAATTATATTTACCATAGAGGGTAAACATCTTATTACACAAACCAGTTATCCGTAGTGGTAATAACGGTGTTGCATATAAAGCAAAAATTGCATGGCAGCCATATTATTGTGAACACAATTTATTATTTCGATTGACAAAAACGATACCCATGGCTTTACGGAACCATGTACACTCATTGTTTAACTTGATTTTTCGAAGAGAGAAGGTGTTTTACTATTTGTGGCATTATTTTTCAAATACATTTCATCGACTTATTTCAGCGAACAAACGTGCTACTGCCCCTTTAAGATGTTTCTGAGTATGGAATTAAGGCACAGGTCAAGATCATTCCCTTACTTATTTTATATTGAAACATATCAATTAATTGTAGTGACAGTTTCCTTGCGACACTTCGTTTTGAGACTAACTTCTGTCAATGTCACATCTTATCTAATGTATATATAAGTGTGCATGTAACTATATAACCTTGCATGGTCATGTATGTCATTGAAATTTATATACGTTACTAAGAGTTGACATCCTTACATGTAAATTAATGTTGATTTGCAAATATTTGGACTTTTGTAACTAGGGTACTTTTGGTGCAATGCTGGTCAGGTGCCATTTTGAAGCATATCAATTAACTATGTCAAGTTGTCAAGTTAAGTTTATACATCGCTACTAACTAGTGTCATCAGCGAGTACTACTGTAGGTTTGTCCTCTCCATACAGTTTGATGCCACATCTTGCTTCTCTGAGATATGATACACCTCCACAAATAGAAATAGAGCCTATCATGAGAGTTCGTTTTGAACGGTGAATATCCTGCATTAGGAATATTATGTTTTGCGAGCCTTGGCGAACTTTATGCACAGTGTTTCTTCCTAATGCAGGATATATACCATCCCAAAACACACCCTTCAACACATAGACTACTGATAAGCCTCTCTGTTGTCTCTAATATTACTAACATTGTTAAAACAATAATAATGATAGTTGCTTCATTATGTACATCCAGTAGTTAGTACTCATATGTTAGGTGTGTTCAATGTAAGACAATGAGATGAGAACAAAACAGAGACATGAGAGCTAAACAATTGATATAAATCTTATAATAATCATAGTTTGGATTTGTTCAGGGTCCGTCCGTTAACGTAAGACAATGAGATGAGAACAAAACAGAGACATGAGAGCTAAACAATTGATATAAATCTTATAAGCATACATTACATGAACAGATTTGCTGAATGACAAAACCGGAAATAGGGATGAAGCTGGCAGTGTAAATACCCGGATAATTACCGGAAGTAGATTTCTCTCTGATGACAGGCCTGAGTAAACATGTCTGACCCAGATAAAGAACAAGAGAATATTCAAAACTCCAGGTTTGTGCTGTTAATTCTCACTTTCCTCCATTTCTAGTAACAAAATAATAATGTAAGAGGTGTTCCCAAACCCAGCAGTGGCTATGTCATTGTAACTAAACATGCTTTCTCTTGATTTCAGTGTAAACATTTTTAAAACTTAAATAGAGGGTGTTGTCAATGCAAAAAAGCAATCTGATGAACTTGATATCCAAATCTGATAAAAATGCCAAATAGGTCAAAGGTCAAATACACAAATTACATTTTAAAAATTCCATAAACGTCATGCGAATCCTAAACTTGTTAACCTAACGTTGGAAAATGTGACCGAGAGTTCAAGATAGAATTTCTGCTTGAGTGAATATACGAAAAGAACAATCTCTAAGGTGAATTTATATTTTTAACGACGAGGTTAACATAATTGCAGATTTGTTGCAAGATCGTGCAGCGAATAACTCCTGTGGCTTAATTGACCTGTTTATCATTAGACCAAACCGTCAAACCATTAAACAGATCAAACAACAAATCATTTAGTAGTTCTTTAATTGTGAGAAGAACATAGGGTATTGCTTACATTAATAGCTACGTATTGTCATAAACAAAGGCTATCAACCCACCTCACAAATAATTACCGTTTAGGTCTGAAAGTTTTATTTATTTAGCAATCCGAATGAACCTTGCAACACAACTTTTCAAACTTTGAACAAACATTATCCCTGTATGTCTAAAGTAGAAGGAATTAACAACAATAAAACTTGTATATCTCAACATTTCACTTACACTAGGATAGAGTTGCAGATTTATAATTTACAAACTATAGGATGATGAAGAAGGTTTAAAAAAGGAGATGATGCGTTTATAGATGATTGAAACCTATTTTACCAACATTATAATTCACAGTTTCGTGTGTTCACAGATCTAAAATTAAAGAAAATCTTTAGTAAATGAATACATGCTTGATAATTCATATACTACCAGTCATGGAATCCCATGGGTTAAGGTATTGCTGTAATATCATTGCATATCATTGCTCAAGAGATGTATGTAGTTATTACATTCCGTTTGTCAATGCATTGACTTTTCATTATCCCGAACTTCTTGAGGAAATACAAATAATTCTGAGCGAAATGTTTTATTCATGAAATTGTTCATTAATATTGTTCATTTATATATTTCTATTATATGTTTGGAAATGGCAATTACCTTGTTTTGAGCTTGTGTTGTGTTTTCTCCTCAAGAACCAGAAGAGTTTGGAACATTATCAAATCCCTGCTGAACTTTAATAATGAAATCAGTTTCTTTGGATGCAACTAGCTAATCATACACAAGCTGAATAAGATAGGTGTTTAATCTGCTCAATAATCGACTATTCATGAAATAGATATGAACCATGATGAAGCCCACTGATGTAAATATTTTCTCATTTTGGTAAATTTTAATTGCTACACCCTTCTAATGTAATTTGAAGAGACATTTTAAGACAAAATAAGTTTTACTGAAATGTCCTTCAAGTTCCCACATCTCACAATATTATTATAATGAAGCATTTATTCCTTTGTATTGAGCTTCTCCTTCTTCTTTTTTTTATCAATACATGAGCTGTTAAATTCTTTTAATATACCCTCTTCAATATTTATAATTGTGGTATAACAGAGTTGTCACACATTTTATACATTTCAATGGCAAAGGTTACAAGAAAACTATATGATGCTGAAGAAAAATTAATGAAATCAGTCGTAACACGATGCCACCAACCACGCACTGTACACAGCGAGCAACGGAAATCATCTCCGTAATGTGGAGACATGGAGAGAACCTAACTCCAGATGAACAGTCCTAGTCACGCAACACTGAAATCTTATTATCTGAGTAACTTTCGCCGAATCGTTTTATTGACTGGAAATGAAGTTCACCGCTCAACATGCGAGGAAGATCCGCTCGTCTTCAATGTATAATCTCTACCAAACCAGTACCATTATTCAAGAACACCAAATGCACCTGCGCCTGCAATTTGACAACTCCATGTTTGATGAGAAGTGAAATACATATAGGTATCATGTGTCATTGTAACACTCGAGATGTTGGAAATGCGAAGCACCATGTCATGTAACTCGGTGATGCCATCACGCCAGTTTAAATGAATGTCTCTTTTCTGACGGTAATATCTGAAATTTCCTCATTATCTATTATCTGTTTCACGGATCGATATTGAAATTATTGATATAAACTGCGGGGATTTGAAGAAAAATAAAATTCATAAAAGTGAGCAAAAATAAAAGAATACAAGTTAATGATTTAACTACTTGTCTCCCTCCCATCGTATCGTGTTGTATTTAACTACTTGTTATAAATACATTATTTTTTATTCCTAATATGTGATATTAATGATACGCAAACACACAAGGTAAATAATCTTGTTATCATATAATGTCTTTGTCAAAGTAAGCGTTTTGTTGTGTTAAAAGTGATTAAAGAATTTACCCTTTTTAGCGGAATAATTTCATAGACGGTACATCAAAGTGATGGTCACGATATCGCCGATATCGCTGTGAAGAGCTTGGAAATAGTTCTTAATTTAATCATTTTAACAACATCATATGCGCGATTCTTTAAAAAAAATCGACAACTGGTCCCTTATTTCTTGTTCATAAAGATCTTTTCAATCAGTTCATAAGTATCCATCTAATAATCAAAAAGAACTCATAAATCACCTGGTAACGTTACTAGAACAAAGGAAGTAATCCTAGTTTAAACGTTTTGGAAGCTGCGTTGCAGGGTTGATTCAGATTGCTGCAGAACAGTATCTTTCACACTTTAACGGTAATTATTTGTAAGGTGGGGTTGTTTCCTTTGTTAATGACAAGTATTTATTTATGTACCTAATACCATATGCTCAGTCCTCAAGAACTACCAAAATGCTCGTGCGATCGAGGCGCGTCAGGAGGCCACACACTGACACATCAAGATCAATTTTGTACACTGGACATTGAAGCTATTCGTCAATACTCTTGGTCAATAGCGCACTGAAGTTTTGAATGATTCTAAAAACAAATCTCAATTATCTGGACTTTGTTAAAACTATGAATTCACTGTACCAGATTCAGATGATTCTTGTTTTCTAATATCCATTCACTCAAGCGGAAATACTTGGGTACACTCGCGGTAACGCTTTTCAATGATTCGTAAACAGTTTTAGGATTCGCATAAAAGAATGGAATTTTGTGAAAGTAGTTCGTGTATTTGACCTTTGACCTATTTTGCATATTTATCAGATTTGGATACATGTACCAAGTTTATCAGATTGCTTTATTGCATCAATAACACCTTCCATTAAATTATAATGATGAAATATCGGTTCGTTCCAATCAATTCTATAGTTTTGACGATACAGAGCAGCTACATCTATACACACTGGACTTGTAAGGAAGGTATTTCTGTAACCACCAGCCTGGGGGATTTTCAGAATTAATCGTGACTGGCTAAATGATTGAAGTTTAATTACTTTTGTATGGATATTTTGATTGGAGTTTCCTCGGATGAACTGGGATGAATATATCGCATCATTACAACCCATTATGACTAGGATGGTCATAATAAAGATATGTTATAGTCACGTGACTATACGATAACAACTCCTTTTGTCAGATAACTAGTAGTCTCACACTCAAACTCTGACGAAAGTATCTGATAATATCACCATTTGATTAAATATTGAAAAGGAGACTGTAAGAAATGGACTTTTCTGTAAAAAAAAAAAGGCCCCTTTTCAACATTTCAGATATAAAATTATTTTTTGAGAGTTTTAGTGTGAGACTTGATAACTAGGAAGAATAAAACTTGTGACTATCTCTTCAGGTTCATGTGGTGAGTGGTGTGAACAAATGGATTTTAGTTCTACGATTATGGAGTTATCAGTTTAGTCCAATAAGGAACTGCAGTATCAAATGCACATCAACTGCTTCAGAACATGGAATTATCAACACAGTCTGCATTACCTTAATGTAAATAGATACATTTGTGCAACGGAGGGTTTAATCCCAGTATAGGTCTAATTATAAACGTTAATTCATAGATCAATGTAATGGAAGCTTGGGTTAAGAAGGTTCAAAGATTGCTGAGTATTGAGTATTTAAAACAACGATGTCGGACGCACCATACTACTGATGACTATTTGTAAAGCTATCTCTACAAAACTATAGAAAATATGTATCAGATCTGACAAAATGTAAAGAGAATCACAAGCAACTGTTGCTGAGTGGTGTAACCAAGAGTCATCAGAAGATGACATATCCCACCGGGTCCCACATCATTTGTAAAACACATGTTTGAAAGATAATTGTATTTCTTCAAAGTACCACTTCAGTAGGTGGGTAATACACATGCAGAGTTTCAGGAAGATATTATGAAGGATTTTGGAGTTTTGGTCCGGAAACGAAGTTTCACTGAACAAAGTCCAAATCAAACGCATTTCTATAGAAAGGAAAAGAAGAGTATTTGCAGAAATTTGGAAAATTCCAAAAAGCACCACTTCAGTTAGAGGGTAACATACATGGAAAGTTTCAGAAAGATATCATGGCAGGCTTTTGAGTTCTCCTCCTGAATCGAATTTATGACGATTGGACGGACAGGCGGACACACCTTGCGGTATTTCATACCAGTGGAATTATAATGCAATACATCGAGGGAGGTGTAACTATGAGGACTGCCATGTGCCTTTGCACTCGATATGAGCTGAATTAATAACTAGCATTGATTAATGTTTGCATAGTGGGAATTCTGTTTTGATCTACACTGGAACCTTAATTTGATGAGCTCGAGCTTTTATCTGCTACACAGAGAGAATTTCATCAATGTGTATTCGTACCTAATTTTATCTTCATACTATGCTTGCACGTAGCATGTTTCGTTACTTGGCGCTCAGCATTAGGATAGAACAACGCTTGAACTGGCGCTGCACTGTGGCTGCCGGCTGCCAGGTCACAACAAGAATTTCCAATGTACTTTTTTTGAGGACAATAAAGTGTTATTATATATTATATTATATTATATTATATAATCTGTGTACAATAAGCTAATGAGAATTCGCATCGTATATTATTTATTTCTGTTTATATGTACTGTATGTTTGTATGTTCATGTAACAGTGTGGCTTCACCTGGTCTTTATCTTCGACCACATTCGAACTGCTGAGTGAAGTATTTGTATACATGTCCGCTCTGTGAATGATACATCGATTGATATATATATATATATATAATAGTGATTACACAATGATTGGCTGTTACTGTGTAGAGGTATTCGCATGTCCAATATGATAACATTGACCATTTTAACACTTGGAGACATCTTAGTCATCAAAGGGGCACATCACACCCCGATTTTTGGAAGTAGAGCAAATGAATTTATAAAACTTATTGCTCACCCAAAAGAAATATCAATACATGAAATTCAGGTTCTTAGTCGTAATGGTTCTTGAGGAGAAGATATTTCAACATTCTGGTGTTGATTAACTGGGTTTTTTGTTTTGCAAACACAGTTTGTTACAATCATCTATCTGCATCTTAAAATGTTCATTTTTCTACTTTTTCTACTTTCCTATTTTTTTTAACAATGATATTTTATTGATTATTTTTTAAGAACATGATCATGTTGACGTGATGTTCAGAAGGAACAGGACTAGATGGATGTACGTTCAACATGGACATGGGGCTAGTAAATAGCGAGGTTTGTAATCAGCTAAACAAGAAATATCTGTCCAATGTTTATGTATATGTCCATGTACTGTTGTGGTTTTTCAGGATACTTAAGCAGTCGATTGAAATGGTTTTTTTTGTTGTAAATTTAGTATTGGTAAACCAAGACTTGGATTCGACAACTACTTATCATCCTATGTCTGGTAGAACGGTGTGCAGCCAATGAAGCATACCACTTTACTAATATAAACGTATGTGTTATTCTGGATCACTCGAGCTTCATTCAATGTTGTTGGTTCACTGTTGTGGTTTTCAGAATGCTGTGTTAAAAGTACCGTATGTCCGTCTGTCGGTCTAATCGCTGTCATTTTAACAGCACACGAGGATTACCTCAATGATGAGATGTTTGTATAGATGAGCAGCAAGAAGTGTGGACGTGACTGCGTAATACGGCAGGGAATCATGTCGGCATCTGGTGAGGGAGAGAGGCCATTCTGATTAACCTTGGACTTTAGCCATCTTGGAGTCGAACGTGCAGGACCAGGAACTGTAAAACTGTAAATGAAGTAGAGGGAAATGGGAGTGGCGGTGGTAGGGGAATGTTGGTTCCCATATTGTGACGGGGCTTAAATGAATGAAGGATTTCCTGTTGTCAAGAGCGGCGTGATGACAATGGTTGACTGACATGGACTCAATTTAACTTTATATAGGTTAGATTCATGATAAGGTTTAAATCATATGCTATCAATTTTATTTCACAAGATTTTAGACATTTTCAGTCTCATAATAATGTTCATAATACAAAAGGAGACAAGACAAAATACAAGCTTAAAATACAGCAATAATTGAAGCTTTTAGTAGGGTTTTAACCAAGGGTATGAAAGTTGAGCAGACGTATATACATTTACCCTGAAAAATAATGACCTGATGAAGGAGTGAGTAATACCTTATACTACGAAAGATCGTGTATTTTCTCATTAACAAGTTGCTATCCAGAAAATCGTCCTATTCTTATGACTTCTAAATGCCCTTCAAACACCTTTATATTTAGATGAGTCAACATAGAAGGAATGTCCCATTTCTGGCACAAGACATACGGCATACATGAAGAACAATTGTTCCTGTTATTGCGACAAATTGTTTGAACGGTTTTTAGAAGCTTTCGTAAAAAGTCTTGAATGAGAATGTATAAAGGTAATCCAAAACATTTAGATACGTCCATGTAACAAGAAGGTCCTATCTTCCGGCACATGACAAAAGGCATATGGAAACATGTTTCGCTGTTATTACGAATAAATAGGTTAAACGAATTTTTATTTAATGTTTGTTTTTACAATAATCCCATTGATTTTGATTCAGTTCTAACTTTGTATTTCACTTTTTTGAAGTTTTGAGATAACACACAGACATTTCTTCACCGTTATTCTCAGGAGATAGTGCTGTCAATAGGCTGGACGAATATAGCACGTTTTCATTCTTTGTGTGACCTCCTGCACATGGGACAATCACAAGTTTTTATTGCAAGTGCTTGATGAGAGTTTGTATTGTACAAGGGGAAACCTATATATGATGCACACGTTAACCATGTAAATCAACCTAAGCTGTAGTTGAAGAACAAACATGTACATGTTTCTAAGTAAGCACAATACGAATGTAAAACACTCGCTATTTTAGAAACCAAAATGTGATACGTTTGCATAACTTGACTGATTTAATCACTCATTACATGCTTTTTTAAATTTTGTGTTTATGTGAATTTTTAAGCAAAATGTTATCAGGCCTGGTGGAAAGGAATTTTTCTATACGCAGCGTTTTGTCTTGTTCTGAAAGTAAGCGATACATTTCAGAGAAAAAAACAACTCTGTTATTACCGAGTTGACTTTCACATATCAAACCGTAATTATCGTGTTAAAACAACATATTTTTTGCTATTTCATCCTTCATTTCAATAATAATTGGCAAATATCCTACAACCGCACAACCGTAACTACTATATGCACATTCCTGACACAGTTGACACTTAACATTGTTACTTCTTCAACCTGGAAATTTGACTTAAATATAGTCATTAAAAGGTTGTCTATTCTCTTGAAAGATGAACATTATTCAGATTACAACACTCAATACGTGTTTCGAGTGCTGATTCCAACCTATTTAGTGGAATATTCTACCAAGAATTTGGAATATGCAGTGAATTTGAATGGTTACACATTTCAAACTTAAGAACGATTTTAACCATTTAGTACATCGCAATGTAAGATAAATACCCTTTTTATAAAAAAAAATCCTCAGTAATGTACATGGGTTAGGGTGAGGACATCGTTGCCCCCGTCCTTGTACCCCAGTCTGATTAAAATCAACCTTGTTCCGAGGAATAAAATTTGCCAAATAATGCATCTACTGGGATACGAACAGGTTATGTAGATTTCTCGCCACAAGGTCTGAGGACACCCATATAGATTATTTATTTAGATGAGTCAACGTAAAAGGAAGGTCCCATTTCTGACACAAGACATAAGACATACATGAAGAACAATATTAGTGTTCCTGTTATTGCGACAAATTGTTTGAAAGGTTTTTAGAATTCTTGGTAAAAAGTCTACTTCTTATAATAATCACGCTGATTGTGATTCAGTTCGAACTTTCTATTTCATCGGTAGTCGGTGCATGGGAATGTATAAAGGTAATCCTGAACATTTAGATACGTCCATGCAAAAAGGTCCTATCTTCTGGCACATGACAATAAAGCATATGAAAACATGTTTTGCTTTTATTACGAAAAATGGTTTAAAGAATTTTTATATTATTTCCTTTTTTAACATGTCTACTTCTTAAAATTCAGATTCAGCTCTAATTTTTTTTTTCACTTCTTTGAAGTTTTGACATTTCTCTACTGTTATTCTCAGGAGATAGTGCTGTCAATAGGCTGGACGAATTTAGCACGTTTTCATTCTTTGTGTAACCTCCTGCTCATGGGACCAGCACCAGTTTTCATTGCAAGATATTTACAAAGGTGTTAAAGTTTGTCTTATAGAGGGGGAAACCTATATTGCACATGCTAACCATAATGAACTTAAGCTGTAGTTTAAATAACATGTATCTATGTACGCACAATACCAATGTTACAGACTCATTATTCAGAAGCCAAAATGTGATACGTTTAGGATTACCTGACTGATTTTACTTGTTTTAGATAAAACTTATTAATTTTGTGATTCAAGTCAATAAATATAAAGTTTTCGCGTGAATATTTAAGCAATAAGTCATCAATTCTGGTGGAAAGGAATTTTACAATACACAGCTGTATGTTGGTCTTGTTCTGAAAGTAAACGATAAATGTATGGTTTCAGATTTGAAAAAAAAACAACACTGCTACACTGACGGGCAATAGAAAGTATATCATTCAGTTGTATTTATCATATGTATAATTTTCAAAGTCAAATATCTCGAGTTTTAGACGTCGTATTCAAAAACTGACTAGGGAAATTAGTCAAAAACATTAAATCACTCAAAGAATACCTCTAAGCAGTTTAAAATTTATTTTAAATTTTTTAAATTCCCCAAAATTAATTTTGATAAAACACAACTGTTTATCGACATATAGCACATACGCTATGTGAAAATCAATAACTGTGCCTCGTCCTTCTCACATTTACAATATTTTAAACATGGTAGGGGTCATGTTGATGTAAAGTTCATTTCTTACCCCTGTCTACTTTAAATAATGATATTTAAGTTAAACAAATAAACAGTCACCAATTAAGTCATTCAAACTACTACCGAAAGGTGTTATTGTATCGTGCCATAATCAAATACATCTCATTTCTTTAAAATATTGAATTAATCTTAAACAAGTGAGTCTTATACTTTCTTTTGCCCGGTAGTTTAGTACCGAGTTGACTTTCACATATCCAACCATAATTATCGTGCTTTTTCATCCTTCATTTTAATAATAATTGATAAAGAACCTGCAACCATACGCTTTGGGAATATATCCATTAATGTTCATTCCCTTTACTACAGTTCCTTGCAGTATGCATATTCCTAACATGTACAGTTCACACAATTTTACTTCTTCCACCTGTCACTTTGACTTATTATGGTCATTAAAAGGCTGTTTATTTTCTTGAAAGATGAACATTATGCAGATCACAACAATCAATACGTGTTACAATGCTCAGCCTATTTTATGTGAATGCACTGATTCCAATTTATCTAGTGAAATATTCTACCAAGACTTTGGACTATGAAGTCATCTTGAATGGTGACACATTTCAAACATAAGCAAGATTTTCACCATTGAGTACACCGCTATGAAAAACAAATACACCGTTTTATGAATAAAAAACAGTAACGTGCATGGGTTAGGGTTAAGGTCATCTTTGCCCCCGTCTTTGCACCTATTTTAACCAGCTAAGCTTCAGCAACTCGTCCGTTATTCATGGATGACAATGCCTTAGCGTCACCGATGCCCGTGCCGTGAAGGCGTTTGTTCAATGCCATCTTAAACTCCCCTGGCCTGCTATGAGTCCAGAGGTGAATCCCTTGGAACATGGAATCCAAAGAATAGAACCACATCAACAGAATCGTTTGACGTGGAGGCTACACTGCATCGTGAGTGCCAGCAGGGACCCCTCCTCTAGGCGGGGAGTTGGTACTGTGGCAGAGTGGACACTGCATCGTGAGTGCCAACAGGGACCCCTCCTCTAGGCTGGGAGCTGGTACTGTGGCAGAGTGGACACTGCATCATGAGTGCTAGCAGGAACCCCTCCTCTAGGCGGGAAGCTGGTACTGTGGCAGAGTGGACACTGCATCGTGAGTGTCAGCAGGGACCCCTCCTCTAGGCGGGGAGCTGGTACTGTGGCAGAGTGGACACTCCATCGTGAGAGCCAGCAGGTACCCCTCCTCTAGGCGGGGAGCTGGCACTGTGGCAGAGTGGACACTGCATCGTGAGAGCCAGCAGGTACCCCTCCTCTAGGCGGGGAGCTGGTACTGTGGCAGAGTGGACACTGCATCGTGAGAGCCAGCAGGTACCCCTCCTCTAGGCGGGGAGCTGGTACTGTGGCAGAGTGGACACTGCATCGTGAGAGCCAGCAGGTACCCCTCCTCTAGGCGGGGAGCTGGCACTGTGGCAGAGTCAAACGAAATCGGTACAACATGAGACTCGATTAGAATTGACTCCTAAGGGGAAATACAAATAATCGAACACAGTGGGGAAAGAAGCGAAATAGTATAGTTGCTTGAAGCACAGATAAAGAAATGTATCTCCTGTTTCTATCTAATTATAATCCCTATTAATGCAATGTTCCAAGTTGTAACATATGCATAATGTTAAGGAACACATATTGATAAAAAGTGCTAATGTTGTAACTACGGACTGATAGAGGCCCCTGAATCAATAGTAACAACAGTAATTGGTTAATGTTCGCGACTTGGGGATTCACACTGACAACTCAATTTGATGGGAGGTTTTATGAGCTAGTTTTATCGTCAACACAAACAGAAGAGATCGATCTGCGTCAAGAGGCAACCATCTCTACATGGAGATGCATGTGCATTACGTGTTTGTAATCAGCAGTTTTCATTGGACAATAGGAACTAATCACACGATGTTTATCTATATTTGAACACACCATGTCTCTCGTAATGCACCGTTTAGATAAGGGGTTAACTATTATTGACCCGTTACGAATGAGTACTGTTTGTTTGTATGTGGTTTAGCAAATTGGTCTACCAATGAAAAGATGAAATTTTAATATTTTGTTGTAAGAAAATTAACATAACTTCAATTTAACGTTCCATTTCTCTTGCATTTTGAATTCTAAATCGGTTGAGTAGATTTTTTTTGCTGGAATAGTATGCAATTACTAATAATCAATAGTAAACGAATTTAATGAAAGATCAATTATATCGTAAATGAGAAGTGATTCGAGCAGGATTCGAACCGCGGACCTCCAGGTTAAAGTCCTACAAGTTGAGCTAAAGGGATAACCCAGCAGGAATAGCCAGTAGGAACATTTCATTATGGAATGAAGTTTTAGTATTCTATGTATTACTCGCCCTGATAAATCCTGAGTTAATGCCGGTAGTGTGGTGAAACATAAATATCTGCGAATGGGGCAGCACTGGTATGGCGCTACTGCATACCATCGTGAAGTCCTTACAACTGTATACTATCGTGAAGTCGTCACAACTGTATACTATCGTGAAATCGTCACAACTGTACACTATCGTGAAGTCGTCACAACTGTATACTATCGAGGAGTCGTCACAACTGTACACTATCGTGAAGTCGTCACAACTGTATACTATCGTGAAGTCGTCACAACTGTACACTATCGTGAAGTCGTCACAACTGTATACTATCGTGAAGTCGTCACAACTGTACACTATCGAGGAGTCGTCACAACTGTATACTATCGTGAAGTCGTCACAACTGTATACTATCGAGGAGTCGTCACAACTGTATACTATCGAGGAGTCGTCACAACTGTATACTATCGTGAAGTCGTCACAACTGTACACTATCGTGAAGTCGTCACAACTGTATACTATCGTGAAGTCGTCACAACTGTACACTATCGAGGAGTCGTCACAACTGTATACTATCGTGAAGTCGTCACAACTGTATACTATCGTGAAGTCGTCACAACTGTACACTATCGTGAAGTCGTCACAACTGTACACTATCGTGAAGTCGTCACAACTGTATACTATCGAGGAGTCGTCACAACTGTATACTATCGAGGAGTCGTCACAACTGTATACTATCGTGAAGTCGTCACAACTGTACACTATCGTGAAGTCGTCACAACTGTATACTATCGTGAAGTCGTCACAACTGTATACTATCGAGGAGTCGTCACAACTGTATACTATCGAGGAGTCGTCACAACTGTATACTATCGTGAAGTCGTCACAACTGTACACTATCGTGAAGTCGTCACAACTGTATACTATCGTGAAGTCGTCACAACTGTACACTATCGAGGAGTCGTCACAACTGTATACTATCGTGAAGTCGTCACAACTGTATACTATCGAGGAGTCGTCACAACTGTATACTATCGTGAAGTCGTCACAACTGTACACTATCGAGGAGTCGTCACAACTGTATACTATCGTGAAGTCGTCACAACTGTATACTATCGAGGAGTCGTCACAACTGTATACTATCGAGGAGTCGTCACAACTGTATACTATCGTGAAATCGTCACAACTGTACACTATCGAGGAGTCGTCACGACTGTATACTATCGTGAAGTCGTCACAACTGTATACTATCGAGGAGTCGTCACAACTGTATACTATCGTGAAGTCGTCACAACTATACACCATCGTGAAGTCGTCACAACTGTATACTATCGTGAAGTCGTCACAACTATACACCATCGTGAAGTCGTCACAACTGTATACTATCGAGGAGTCGTCACAACTGTATACTATCGAGGAGTCGTCACAACTGTATACTATCGTGAAGTCGTCACAACTGTACACTATCGTGAAGTCGTCACAACTGTATACTATCGTGAAGTCGTCACAACTGTACACTATCGAGGAGTCGTCACAACTGTATACTATCGTGAAGTCGTCACAACTGTATACTATCGAGGAGTCGTCACAACTGTATACTATCGAGGAGTCGTCACAACTGTATACTATCGTGAAGTCGTCACAGCTGTATACTATCGAGGAGTCGTCACAACTGTATACTATCGAGGAGTCGTCACAACTGTATACTATCGTGAAGTCGTCACAACTGTACACTATCGTGAAGTCGTCACAACTGTATACTATCGTGAAGTCGTCACAACTGTACACTATCGAGGAGTCGTCACAACTGTATACTATCGTGAAGTCGTCACAACTGTATACTATCGAGGAGTCGTCACAACTGTATACTATCGAGGAGTCGTCACGACTGTATACTATCGTGAAGTCGTCACAACTGTATACTATCGAGGAGTCGTCACAACTGTATACTATCGTGAAGTCGTCACAACTATACACCATCGTGAAGTCGTCACAACTGTATACTATCGTGAAGTCGTCACAACTGTACACTATCGTGAAGTCCTTACAACTGTATACTATCGTGAAGTCGTCACAACTGTATACTATCTTGACATCATAAGACCAATAGTATCATATTGTTTAATATTGCCGTATAAATAGCACTTTTCAGTATCGCGAGTTGTAATATGGTGTAGTACACTTTTGTTGTCCTGAATAAACATTTATCCACTAATGTAAATTGTATCTTCTTTCAATTCAGGTAAGTGGATCAAGTGTAAGTACCTGCTTCCTTACAGTGGATGTGCAATCTATCTTGTGGATCCCTTGGGTGCTATGGATCTATCTTGTGGATCCCTTGGGTGCTATGGATATATCGCTCTATCATCAGAGACGTTTGTTGAGACTACACACTGACGATTCTGTCTCCTGATCTACTACTTTATTCCATCCTGGATAAGGTCACATCAACTTAAAAGTTTATTCATCTACGGCACCTGATCACAGAGAGTTAGTTATCAACGTCACCTGACAATGGAATATTATTTACCCAGTAATCCTGTGATGCCAGATCGCTATTTATCATGTAGCATGTTAGGTGAAAATTAAAGTTATGAGTTCACTACTTGATAAGGAAAAGCTGTTTGACCTCACCATTGACACATTATTTCTGAATCAAAACGTTATTCTTATTCAGTGTTTTTGAAAAAAGAATGTGTGCATAGCTCTACGACACTATGGAATCCTGTATTTTACACCTCATAGACAAATGTGAGCTTATTAAATAAGACTTTTGAAGATGGATGTACACGTTAAACTCTATACAGCAAGTATACAGCGCCCCTTTCACAACACTTTTTGACACTTATAATGTGTACTCGGCCACAGGGGCCAGTGTAGTCGAAAAATGTCAGTCATGTTGTAATTATTGCGTTATCTGACGAGTCATTGGAACTGGGTCACTTTAGCTAATGGGATATTTCAAGAGATTTTATATTTTTTTTAAATTCAAGTGATTTTTTGTCAATCAGTTTGGTGGGCTCACTTCAGCAATATATTTATATTTAAAGCTTTGAAAATTCATTTCTTTATAAACAGGCTTAATTTAAAGGAAAACGTTGGTTGTGACATGGTATATGATATTAAAGGATAATATGATGTAAACATTCTGAAATTCAAACAGAAATGGTTAACATTGTGTAGTATAAGGGGCTGGATCGTCAACTGTCAACTTCGTGTGCTTTATGTCGGTGATTTTTTGCTCTCTCAAGAAGTGCCCATATTCTTCTCATCGTTTCAAATTCTATTTATGTACCAAACTTGACTCAATTTATTGCTAAATATTTTAAAACTAAAATTTATTTTTTTCCTCATATAAAGACTCCAAGTTGCGTGACAAGGATCGCTCTGAGGAGGAGGTTCGTGTCTCTCATCACTGCTTCATTGCCTCACTTCCTGCTGGATGTGGACGCTTCTGGTGTGACGTGAATCTCCAATAACGCAATCACTGGATCATGGGAGGGTTGGATTACCTTCCATTCATCACAGAGCAAGAACATATCTAAACCACAAAGACACCTCAGTGTTTAGCAGACGCACTTCTCCTCGCCCCCATGTACAGCTCAATGCCCACGAGATTAGATATTATGGAATAGAATAATTCTGTCACCATGTGGCAATGGATAAGAAGACATTACTTCCTCAGCGGAGATTGACAACTAAGAGTGTGATCTTTTAGTCGTGTGTGTTATACATATATGACATCTTCTCCAGTGTATTGATCTCGGCTCTATCGTCAACATACATACTACTAGTAGATGGCTTATCAATGTGTTTATAATTGTTAACTCTAATTGTTTTATAGTGCTGGTATATACATGTTCAATTTCTAACTGAACTACTCCCCCAAAACGTTGGTTCAAAAAGTAATTACAATTTACTTAACTCCCAAAATATTGCAACTCCTCACGCGAGACTTAAACAGTCATGAGAACATTCATTTCATCAGCAATTTGTTCATGGAATAATCTATCAAATCATGTCCCCAAATAAATAAGTATCTCACTATTTAAAGCATGTATTACTGATAAGTATGTTTCTGCTCCACAATATGTTTCATGTGGTAAATTTTTTTTAAATATTTTGCACACAAAGTTACGATATGCTGTGAGCACATTAAATTTTTATTTAAACAAAATTGGAATGAAATCTGATCCAAACTGTATGTGTGGTACTTATGTTAAAAATACTTACCATTTTTTCTTTGAATGTTCAGTGTACAATAACCAGTGAGAAAAACTTATGTCATCATTGAAGCGCATACTTCATGCAACATGTTTGTCAATAAATCTTGAATTGTTGCTAGAGGGAAGTTCAGACCTGTCATTTTGTCAAAATGAAGATGTATTTAAGACAGTTCATTCCTTCATTCATGAGACCAAACGATTTGTGTAACAGTTTTACACTCATGCACCATTTCTTTCTTGTTATTTCACCTTCTTAAATTTCTGTCTTGTCCAGTACCTGTCATCTTTTTAAGAAATGTAATGTTATATATTGTAAATAACAAGGAGAGGGTATCCTAATTTGGATAACTTGTTCCCAATCCGTTTCATCATGAATAAACTATGTTTAAACTAAACATACTTCTAGTAGATGGCTTACCAATGTGTATATAATTGTTAACTATACTTGATTTTCTAGTGCTGGTATATACATGTATTACATTTTGAGTGTCCACTAGCGACTACACGTGTCTAACAATTTTGTAAATATGTGTATACACTCTAATCTGTGAACTGTACGATTTCACCTAGTAATGTTTATTGTATAATTGTTGCTGATCTTCGGTGTAAACTGGAGGAAATAAAGAATCATGAAGATGTTATGATTGGTCTCTTTGCACTCGTTGACGACGATGTAGTGATGAACTCAGCCCCTTTATGGACGCCAATACAACCTTCAGTGGAATAGAACCCAGGATCCAAGGTCTCGCTCTTTACCAACTGTGCTAAAGGGATATTCCACTATCGAACATTTGAGAAACACTTTTTTCTTTTTGTGGCTACACACACCTTTCCACGAGGCGAATCGTCCTCGAGTTTAAAGTAAGACAAAACTGATTAAAGATTTGGACGACCATAGACGGAAGTAAGTGTCAGGGTCGATGGGACGAGTTCCGGTCATGTAATATGGAGTTCAAATCTAGAGAGCGGTGGAAGTCGCAACCTACAAGTAGAATAAGAGGGAAATATAAGGAGTTTAGTGTCATGTAAATTGTCTTAAAATTTTACTTGTGGATAATAGTCATAATAGTCACTTTCATGGCGGAAACATATACATAATGCGGTGCTTCAAGCAAAAAAGGTGTTATATGGTATTTTTGCATCATTACATAAACTAAGGCCTCTTTCGTTTAAGCTTTTCTTTAAAATATTTGATTCCCAAGTCCCTTATTATTGTATGGATCTGAAATCTGGGGGTTAAAAAAAGGCATCTTTTCGGAAATAGAGGTTATACATTTGAAAGCTTGTAAACGCTTTCTCGGTGTAAAGTCATCAACTTCCAACCATATTGTTAGAGGTGAATGTGGCCGATACCCTATGTATATTTTTGCATATAAAAGAGTGATATCCTACTGGGGTAAAATTTTAGCTATGCCTAATTACAGATATGTAAAAAATGTTATAATATGCAGTTGCAAGCTATTAATAATGGTAATGTCAACTGGACTTCTAATGTCAGAGATATTTTATGTTCACTGGGGTTTCGGTATGTTTGGGAGTATCAGCGTATAAACAATATTTCTATGTTCGTAAATGAATTTTTCAATAGATTAAAATTTTGTTGTGAACAAGATTGGCACTCTGCTGTTCAAGATAGTCCCAAGGCTTATTTATATGCTATGTATAAACACAGTTTTTCCACTGAATTGTACATTACTGTTTAAGCATGTGATAAATTTAGACATGCAATGGCTCACTTACGATGTTACTCTAGCCATCTTAGAGTTGAAACCGGTAGGAACCCAGAAATGAGCGAATATGCAATGTATTTAAATGTAATTATATAGAAGATGAATATCACTTTATTATAATATGCAAATGTTATGATGATTTAAGAAATGAATTTATTCCTAAACGATATTTTCAATTTCCAAGCAGACATAAGTTGTATGTTTTAATGTCGTCATATAACCCAATTACCATGAAGCTGTTAGCAACTTCCATTGTTAAAGCTATGCAAGTAAGAGCATCAATTCTATAATACATGCATTATGTACATGCTGTATTATGGGCCTATGGCCTACATACTTCAATTGAATAAACTTCTTAGTCATAGTATATAAATATAGAAATGATGTTAAATACACTCCCACGAACCCAATGGAAATGGGACGGGAATGTTTTGTGTCGTGCTTTACCTACTGCTGTACCTCAACATACCTACTGTGTGATCTACCAACGGAGAATCATTGTAGGGTTCAGGGATCAATATCATTAAGGTCGGAGATTAAGACGCCAGTCTGTCTGTTTCATCTCATTGGTCGAATCTACTAAATGAAGTACTCAAGTAATTCAAACGACGAGTTTAGCCATCTTATTTCCATGGGGAAATGAATAGATTCACACATGTTTATTGCAGATTCCCATAAGAATAACCTTCTGACTGTTACTGGCTCTCGTCTTGTTATGGAACTACAGTCAACACTTTCATGGAAGTCACATTAATGGGATAGAAACTGTATCCATGCTCAGTTCTCGGTCTAATCGAATGACATGTTGATCATGACAAAAACGTGGCCACAGCTAGTTCCAGCTCCAGCATTAAATTAGTTAAAGCAGGTACTATTATTCATTATGAAAACGTGGATTATCGTCGCCCTTATGAATTTCCACTTTCTTCAGCTCCAATTCTGCTTCCAGTTCCTGAGACGACCTCACCATACTTTCATCTGAATCCAAATGCATCTGGCCACACCTCAGTACAATGTGTTGACAATCGTGCATGAGAATCAAGTGAGCTTCCGCAAGTTGATACCACATGGCGGAACAAATAACTGACCTATTGAATAAAAAAAAAGGAACTATACTTTTGTTCATGAGATAGAAACTGTATCCATGTTCAGTTCTCGAACTAATCAAATAAAATGTTGACAAAAACGTGGCCACAGCTCGTTCCAGCTCCAGCATTAAATTAGTTCGAGCAGGTACTTGCGCTCAAGATCTTGCCAGGATGAGAATATGTGCCTGGAATATTCATTAGGGTCGATATTCCGGGAAACTCCCAGATGGGGGGATAGCATATCCAGAATCCTTCAGTAGATGACAGGGATAATGGTGTCCTACTGGCCTACTCAGTATTGTCGTGTGAGTGTTGTCGATATATGCAAAACATAGCATATCCTTGAGAGAGATCAAATCAGCGAAATGCAAGATAATGGTTTGAAACTACATTCATAATTCACATCATTCCTCAATTTTCCCTTACAAAATAGCATCTAACATTGCAGAAGTTATTGATCATATATGAAGTAGACCCTACCTAAATAAAAAGATAAACTGACTTCCTGGTGATGCACTGATACATGAAACACACTATATTATCCCTGCAAATGTACTTACTGATAAAGTGTACGCCTTCATTCAATTGTTATCCAATTAAATAATCATTCTCAAAAATATAATGTGATATGTTTTGTTTATTTTTGGTATACAGTCAGGCTTCGATAATCCGAACGCTTCCGTTTTTCATCAAAAACGTTCGGATAGTGAAATTTGCGGACTACTGAGTACTGAGGACTACTATAGAGATTAGTTTGGTTACATCTTCCTACCGTTCGGAAACTGCGAGATTCGAATTATCGGTGGCCGGATTATCGCGGCTTGACTGTACATGTTCTTACCAACAAGTCAGACAACCAGGTCAACGATGCTGTAGTCTACTTGTAAAATGTCCTTACTAGTTGCGTGTATGTCTTCATTCAATCACATGAAACACACTTATCTCTGCAAATGTACTTACTAATAAAGTGTACGTCTCGAAACGTCTCCTTGTGATCCCATGATATAATCACTCTCAAATATATTATGCATTTTTTTTCTTTTATTTTGGGTATACTTATCAAACAAGACAGACAACGAGGTCAAAATACTTTATTAACCTACTCTTCCCAAGCTCTGAATTATTGTATCTCTGAATTTGTCCGGTTTTTGAGGACTCTGGAGAATATCGCCCCTGATGAATATTCCAGTCACATCTTCTTATCCAGGGAAAATCTTCAAGAGGGACAGTGTCTGCTTTAACTAACCGCTGACTTGATGCTCGAGCAGGAGCGAACAGTGGCCACGTTTTGTCAACATTTCATTCTGATTGCACAGAACTCTGAGATCATTGTGAGGGTCGCTCACAGAATAACACCAATAAATGCCTAAGTGAATGAATCGATCGCATCAATTGAATTAAGAGTTTTCTCGAACACGATGTTTTATCCATCTCAATAGGTTTATGGGAGAGTTGTCACTGGCCATGGTCTCGAAGGAAGATGTAATAAAAGCCGGTAATATTCTTTCTGGCCATTTGCATTCAGTACAAGTGTACTTCTTTAGGTTCGTAGACACACTGATGTCTTGATTACCGACCTAGTGATAAACCTTGACAATATAATCTTTATGAGTTTGAAAATCATCAATCTGAATTGAATAGTGTTCTTATCGGAATAAATATTGATATACTTTAGAATATCACGTGTTACTAGATTTATCACCGCCCTATCATAAAGTCCTTGCGAAATAACCTTTGCAAACTGCCCTAGTCAGACTGCTCATAGAACGTATTCTTTGTTTGATGATAGATGAACCTGTATGGTTTAAGGCACTGTTGACTTCATTCCATCTCTGATCGAATTGTTACCGGTAATTAAACCAGGTTTATTGCACGGGTCGGTTTGATGTAGTGAAGTCATGTATAACAATCTGAGGTCATTCAATAAGTGGTGTGCGTTATTAGGGGTCCATAGAATCATCAAATATACAACTTATAATGATCACTGATCTCTTGTATCAGTTGATGCCCCACTGATCTCTTGTATCAGTTGATGCCCCACTGATCTCTTATATCAGTTGATGCCCACTCATCTCGTGTATCAGTTGATGCCCCACTCATCTCGTGTATCAGTTGATGCCCCACTCATCTCTTGTATCAGTTGATGCCCCACTGATCTCTTATATCAGTTGATGCCCACTCATCTCTTGTATCAGTTGATGCCCATTCATCTCGTGTGTCAGTTAATGCCCCACTCTTCTCTTGTGTCAGTTGATGCCCCACTCATCTCTTGTATCAGTTGATGCCCCACTCATCTCTTGTATCAGTTGATGCCCACTCTTCTCTTGTATCAGTTGATGCCCACTCTTCTCTTGTGTCAGTTGATGACCCACTCTTCCTTGTGTCATTTGCCCGAAAGTGACATGTGGGGTAGACGTTGGTCGGAGACGTTACACCCCACAATCCGAATTGATGCGCAGCCTGATAGAAACTTCACTCAGGTATTGACGCAGTGTCCTGAAGGAAATTGTAGGGCTTTATTAGATTATTGCTGACATCCTCACATGTGGCTAGATCCATTCCTTGTCGCTGTTCTATCAGATTGGTAACAGCATTACTGCAGTGCACAGTTCAACAAACAACCAATACACTAGAAAATAGGTTGTATGTAACGAATGGGGGAGTAAATAAACATACTGACAGTTATTTTAACTAGTGATAACATTTATATGTATTGAAACAAATATTTTTTATTTGAAACATAACATACAGTATTCCCAGATACAGAGATCTCCATCATCCCAGCATCTGTTCGAGACCCGACGTCTTATGGAGACCCGACATCTATTGGACACCTGGCGTCTATTCGAGATCGACATCTATTCGAGGCTGGTGTCTATTGAAGACCGGCATCTATTAGAGACCTAGCTTCTATTGAGGACCGGCGTCTATTGGAGACCGGCGTCTATTGGAGACCGGCATCTATTGGACACCCGGCGCGTCTGTAAGAGACCGACGTTTAATCGAGACCGACGTCTATTGAAGACCAGGAGTCTTTTGGAGACCAGGCATCTATTGGACACTCGGCGTTTATTGGAGACCAACGTCTATTCGAGACAATGCTTCTTTTCCAGACCCGGCGTTTTTTTATTTGCAAATGCATTTCGTACATACTTACAAACATAAAGAAATGCAATCACCGTCAACTTTCTTGAACATGAATTTGTTTTGGTGAATACAGAGATCATAAAATATGGTCTCTGGTGAATATTATTCATTGTTGAACGGGGGCAATATTTTCTACATATTTCTACACCTCAAGCAGATATTATATGCGCCACCTGCTCCCATCTTCCGCACGCATCGACCCATATATGCGCCACCTGCTCCCATCTTCCGTACGCATCGACCCATATATGCGCCACCTGCTCCCATCTTCCGCACGCATCGAGCCATATTTGCGCCACCTGCTCCCATCTTCCGCACGCATCGAGCCATATATGCACTTTTAAGAAGTATAACATTTCTAAACGTGCATATATGGCCCGAGGCGTGCGGAAGATGCCTGCTCTCTGCTCTGTACAGTGCGTTTCTGAAATCAACCATCGCTGGTGTTTATCAGACTTACTCTAAACAGAGTAACCTCCCCTGTATCACGATTTGTATACCTGTGGCAAACGAGATGATTTTACGAATGCTAGAAGTCCACGCACTCCAAACATTCAACAGACTGCTACTATAAGCCGATATCTATTGTGACAGCTATGGATAACGTTGTTTTCTCATATATGGTTATGTCCTGCACCTGATTATGTTATTCATTTAGCCTACTACTGGTATGAATTATACATTATTTCAAAATTTCTTTTTTTAATGGACCCTTTACAAAATATCATTTTGCATTACAAAAGTTTGTATTGTGTAAACATTCTGCTAAATAAAACGGAGGATGTTAAATATGATGTTGGTTTATACCTATCTAATAATCAGAACTAAGTAATTCCAGGACTCTGGGGAATCTCATCACGGTTACGCATGCAGTTGGTATTGCCTACAGACTTCTTATTCAAATGTCCAATGTTTTAAGAATTAAGAAATACATCCCCAATTTTCCTGATCATGTTGATATATATTACCTGCAAAATATTTTACAATGTCAAAACCTAGAAATTATGTTATCCTATCCAAGTTTCATAAGAGATGCACATAAGATACATAAGGTTTTATTATCAAATTAACTCATAATGTAAACTTTATTTATTCTTCTCTCTGATGTTTGTCTGTTTTTGTATATAATGTGTTTTTGTACGTGGGCCTAAGGCCTTTTACTGAAATTTGAACAAATTGCATTTAAGAAATTGAATAGATAATGCTGTGATTTATATCAACTTACAATAAACTCTCAATTGCCTTTCTCTAGAATAAAAGTCAGTAGTATATTGTGAAACACCATGCATTGATATTTCTACAAACGACGGACATTTAGAAACATAATGACTTTATTTTTACCAAAATGTGTCTCGTCTTATATGTGATGAGATATTCTGAGAGTGATCAGTCCCCTTTAAATCGGAAGCTAAAACTGCGTGGTCGCATAGTATAGGCTGCAGTGTGATAATGAAACGATTTATACAGAGAAACAATTTTATAACTCGTTCGTGTAAGATATTGCAGTGTAATAATTATACAATATTAAACTAGTGTAATACCGCCGCGCGTATGACGTCACAATAGTTTGCGGTTATGACGTCAACATTGGAGTAACGTCATCACAATGGCATCAGACTTGCAGAAAATACAGTTTCAGAGCCGTATCGGCTATTTCGCTGGGTTATAGTTGGGCGAATAATAAACAGAATACTAAACTTCCTTCTATTTAATACCATTTTTATTAAACTCGTGAATGATTTGGTATCAAACTCGCTTTAGCTCGTTTTATACAAAATCATTAACTCGTTTAATAAAAATGGTATTAGATAGAAGGTCGTTTAGTATCCTCTATATAATATTACGTTACTCCGCCGTATTGGACTTTTGTAAAAAAAAACGTAAAACCAACCCAGAAGAGAGTTGTAAATGTTCCTGCGACGTATTGGTGCGACGTAAACCCTTACCCAGAAGAACATTCCACTTGTTGCATCTGTTTAACTGTAAGAGATTAGCTTCACAGAAAACAGGAGCTTCACGGAAAACAGGAGCTGTTATCAGAGAGAAAACAAACATCCGCATTCCATCTACCACAATACACACAAACACGTGTCAATAAGAGTGGTATATTGTACACATGGGTTGATTCAACTTAATGACAATACGTTTAGGCAATCATATCAAATCCACCCTGTGTTGGATACACGGGTCCAGACTTCAGACTCTACCAGATACGAAATCCTTCTTGGATTCCTCCACGCGATCTGACGGTGTTTCATGGCGCCGCATGTCTCGAAGCCAGAGCAGTTTTATCCAATACTGCGTCGTGATTGTCACATTTGCATTTTTGCTACATCACATGTCATATAAATATCATATCATTTACATATCATTTATATGTCACAACAATACACTGATGGCTGGATCGGTGTTGTTCGACCGCAGACCTGTAATTGAATTGAAACGTATATACATAGGTATATGATAAAATAAAATAGGTTCTTATCATGATAGCATTTGACAGTAAAGTAGAAGTCTCTGAGATTTATAGGTTTTCTGAACCTGGTAAATGGGCTGTATTGGCTTCGATTGTTGACGGACCATGTCTTTCAGGCTGATAACAAACGTGTCAACGGCAATCTGTCTGTTGTGTACAGCATGGTTGTTGTCGTCTCTGGAGGATGTCAATGGGCCATCTTTGGTGTTTCCCGTTTCCCGACAATTCTTTTGGCAACACTTCCAGTGGACAGAGGTAGCTCTTCTTGTGCTGAAGAGCCATCAAGGATGTTAGTGTTTCAAATACAAAATTATTTGTTGAAAATATACTTATAACGTCAATCGCTAGAGAAATATTTTATCTACAACATGACATGTGATAAATAATTTTCATATTACGACAATGTAATGCAATTTGGAGTAAAAATTATATATTTCGATTTCTTTCATTGCTCATAAACTTTATTTTTCTTTCGTGTTTTTGTATATAATATGTGAGCTTCGCCTAATTGCTTTGCGCTTGAAAATAATAGACTTGATCTATATTTAGACTGGAAAACACCTTTACTAATTAGTGCAATTTCTCGGCTTATTTTGGGTCGAAAAAATCTGTGTAAAATTATGTGTATATATTTAACGGATATAGATTTTTGGTAAGTTTTCGATATATTCATCAACATCCTTAATGGCTCTTTAAAGTTCACGTTTAATGTATTTTTCTCAAGAACGACATATTATTACCTCTATGTACATTATATATCGGAATCAATTGAGCATAAAATGGAGACAATATACACATGCAATTATTAACAATTTTAATTTACACATTTTAACAATGCCGCAATGCGATTCGCTTTGAAGACAATCATTGAGGCATGACTGTGATCAGCCACAGACGAGGCCCGCTAGACAGCTTGTCCGCGGAGCCTCATTAATTAATTAATGATGATGAGCCATACCACTAGATGAATTTATAAGATGTGTGAAATCGCCAAAAACACATATTTATGCAATAATGATATAATTACCTAAACATTCGATATATGGAAAATCTAAGTTGTTTTAATGGACATTTGTTTGTAAAATAAACGATCAAAATGTTGCGAAGTCACGTTGAATTATGACTATGGCCGATAATAAAATATACTTTTAGGAACATATTCCCTCGACAAACTATCGAAAGCCGTGTTTAATTACTAATTACGCGATATAACAACCGCACCGACTGTTGCCTGTGCGCATAATGCATATTTTCCGGTAGCCTTCGGCAAGATTGGGCTGTGACGTCAGAGATGCTTTACGATCTGCCTTTGTTCTAACTCAGTGAATTGGAAACTATATTTATGTAAAGGGTGAATCGGTTGATTACGTAGAATTCGGGGTAGTTTCGGACTTGATATGGTATATTGTGTTGCGTTGGGGTGTAGTAATTCAGAAAAGTTAATCGGATTGTCGTGATATGAACAATAATTTTCATGTGTCATGTTGCAGATGAAAGATTACTCCGTCGATTGATATCATAAGTAGGTTTTAAAAAAAAAACTTTGTATTTGAAATACTCACATACTCGATGGCTCTTTAAAAGAGAAACGAATAATACATATCGAATACTGGTCACGGGACCGAGACTTTGTGAGTATTTGCATGAAGACTAAGTAAAGAACATCTGTGCTGGCAGTCAACAAGACGAACACTTTCTAAATGGTTCTTCAAGAATGTATCAATGAACGAATAGGCAGTCATTTTTTGAAGATCGGTAACACAACTGACTCCATGTTTTTCATGTAAGAGTAGTAGTCAAATAAACGGTATGTCAAACAATTTGGAACATGTTGTCAGTTGTTGCCCGCATGTAAAATAAACGCATGAAGGAAAGGAATGAATTCATAAACTGCATGTATTTTTTAGCAGATGCAGCCATACTGAAAAGTGCTTTTAAATTATCCGAAAGTTTGTCAACGAGAGATACACTGTCAAGAGTGATGGGCATGGATGCGTGGAAGAAAACATTGAATGACGTTATGAATATGTTTAATGTTCCATTTAATTAAAACAGAGATAGCGAGACTGTCCTCGTGTATAATCAAAGCGTGTCCGACTCTGCTGGAGTCTGCTGGAATCTGCTGGAGCCATACATTCGACCAACGTGCAAAAACATTCTTCAAAGGCTGTCAGAGTACAGACAAGACCTGGGGACAAAGAAACGAGACATCTAAAACTGCACTATAAGTGGGTGGATGTATATTCAACTTCAAATTACTGCATCCTGGTGTTTACTCGTTAGGCCCATATTTGTTTAATTGAAGAGTTATTAGCGAAGTTCTTCGTAGACCTATACTGTGCACGCTTATATCTTGAAGTGACTTCCAACATTTTAACATGTCTGTTTCCATGGCAACACATTAATATTGACTGCCTATATAATAGAACACTTTTGTAAGTGTAGCTAATAATGCATTGCAGTCATTTAGAATGTTTTCTTTTCTAATGCAAGGAGATGTGCGCTATAGAAGCAGTGATACAAACACCAAATTAAGAAATGAGTTGTATTTACTTTGACGTAAATATCTAAGTATATAAATGTGTGTAGCTGCAGCCCGAAAGTCTGTTCCCCTTGTTGTGAATCTTATTTTGCATTCAAGTTCCAAAAGGGAACCTACATTGCCATCATAGTGTGCGATAGGAAGAGAGCTTGAACTTACACTACCATCATAGTGTGTGGTAGGAAGAGAGCTTAAACTTACATTACCATCATGGTGTGTGGTAGGAAGAGAGCTTGAACTTACATTACCAACATAGTGTGCGGTGGGAAGAGAGCTTGAACTTACATTGCCATCATAGTGTGCGGTAGGAAGAGAGCTTGAACTTACATTACCATCATGGTGTGTGGTAGGAAGAGAGCTTAAACTTACATTACCATCATGGTGTGTGGTAGGAAGAGAGCTTGAACTTACATTACCATCATAGTGTGCGGTAGGAAGAGAGCTTGAACTTACATTACCATCATAGTGTGCGGTAAGAAGAGAGCTTGAACTTACATTACCATCATAGTGTGCGGTAGGAAGAGAGCTTGAACTTACATTGCCATCATAGTGTGCGGCAGGAAGAGAGCTTGAACTTACATTACCATCATAGTGTGCGGTAGGAAGAGAGCTTGAACTTACATTGCCATCATAGTGTGCGGTAGGAAGAGAGCTTGAACTTACATTACCATCATGGTGTGTGGTAGGAAGAGAGCTTAAACTTACATTACCATCATGGTGTGTGGTAGGAAGAGAGCTTGAACTTACATTACCATCATAGTGTGCGGTAGGAAGAGAGCTTGAACTTACATTACCATCATGGTGTGCGGTAGGAAGAGAGCTTAAACTTACATTACCATCATAGTGTGCGGTGGGAAGAGAGCTTGAACTTACATTGCCATCATAGTGTGCGGTGGGAAGAGAGCTTGAACTTACATTGCCATCATAGTGTGCGGTAGGAAGAGAGCTTGAACTTACATTACCATCATGGTGTGCGGTAGGAAGAGAGCTTGAACTTACATTACCATCATAGTGTGCGGTAGGAAGAGAGCTTGAACTTACATTGCCATCATAGTGTGCGGTAGGAAGAGAGCTTGAACTTACATTACCATCATGGTGTGTGGTAGGAAGAGAGCTTAAACTTACATTACCATCATGGTGTGTGGTAGGAAGAGAGTTTGAACTTACATTACCATCATAGTGTGCGGTAGGAAGAGAGCTTGAACTTACATTACCATCATAGTGTGCGGTAGGAAGAGAGCTTGAACTTACATTGCCATCATAGTGTGCGATAGGAAGAGAGCTTGAACTTACATTACCATCATAGTGTGCGGTAGGAAGAGAGCTTGAACTTACATTACCATCATAGTGTGCGGTAGGAAGAGAGCTTGAACTTACATTGCCATCATAGTGTGCGATAGGAAGAGAGCTTGAACTTACATTACCATCATAGTGTGCGGTAGGAAGAGAGCTTGAACTTACATTACCATCATGGTGTGTGGTAGGAAGAGAGCTTGAACTTACATTACCATCATAGTGTGCGGTGGGAAGAGAGCTTAAACTTACATTACCATCATGGTGTGCGGTAGGAAGAGAGCTTGAACTTACATTACCATCATAGTGTGCGGTAGGAAGAGAGCTTGAACTTACATTACCATCATGGTGTGTGGTAGGAAGAGAGCTTGAACTTACATTACCATCATAGTGTGCGGTAGGAAGAGAGCTTGAACTTACATTACCATCATAGTGTGCGGTAGGAAGAGAGCTTGAACTTACATTGCCATCATAGTGTGCGATAGGAAGAGAGCTTGAACTTACATTACCATCATAGTGTGCGGTAGGAAGAGAGCTTGAACTTACATTACCATCATGGTGTGTGGTAGGAAGAGAGCTTGAACTTACATTACCATCATAGTGTGCGGTGGGAAGAGAGCTTAAACTTACATTACCATCATGGTGTGCGGTAGGAAGAGAGCTTGAACTTACATTACCATCATAGTGTGCGGTAGGAAGAGAGCTTGAACTTACATTACCATCATGGTGTGTGGTAGGAAGAGAGCTTGAACTTACATTACCATCATAGTGTGCGGTAGGAAGAGAGCTTGAACTTACATTACCATCATAGTGTGCGGTAGGAAGAGAGCTTGAACTTACATTGCCATCATAGTGTGCGATAGGAAGAGAGCTTGAACTTACATTACCACCATAGTGTGCGGTAGGAAGAGAGCTTGAACTTACATTACCATCATGGTGTGTGGTAGGAAGAGAGCTTGAACTTACATTACCATCATAGTGTGCGGTGGGAAGAGAGCTTAAACTTACATTACCATCATGGTGTGTGGTAGGAAGAGAGCTTGAACTTACATTACCATCATAGTGTGCGGTAGGAAGAGAGCTTTAACTTACATTGCCATCATAGTGTGCGATAGGAAGAGAGCTTGAACTTACATTACCATCATGGTGTGTGGTAGGAAGAGAGCTTGAACTTACATTGCCACCATAGTGTGCGGTAGGAAGAGAGCTTGAACTTACATTACCATCATAGTGTGCGGTAGGAAGAGAGCTTGAACTTACATTACCATCATAGTGTGCGGTAGGAAGAGAGCTTGAACTTACATTACCATCATGGTGTGCGGCAGGAAGAGAGCTTATACTTACATTACCATCATAGTGTGCGGTAGGAAGAGAGCTTGAACTTACATTACAATCATGGTGTGCGGCAGGAAGAGAGCTTATACTTACATTACAATCATGGTGTGCGGCAGGAAGAGAGCTTATACTTACATTACAATCATGGTGTGCGGTAGGAAATATTTGCACTTTTTGTGCCTTTACTTTGTTGTATTCTTGGCTCTGATAAGAACTTAAAAATGTACCACACTGCAATTCACAATATATACCAAAATGAAGCTCAAGTACCATTTTTGCTAATGCCTTAAACAACACAATGGATGTACCTTTAACTGGCATTAAAAATAACTAATTATGCAAAAATCATTTGCTTACTCTTCAAAACCCCATGCTCGTCTCCCGCCCATCTCCTCCTCCCCCCATAAAAAAAAACCTAAGCTAAGAAAATTTGAGGCAATGTAAAGTGGAGAAGAAGAACAAAGTATATGGAAAATGCCTGCCAAGCCCAAATTGGACCAATTGTACAAACTTTAATCGACAATATCAAACGGGGCCGGACTCCCATCCCGAAAGCCCATCCTTAGAGGCCTAATGAGCTAAAATGGAGATATCCACCAGTTTATTTACATTTGCTGAACTTATCCTGGGGATTATTCAAGGCAGGTGATTATTTGAGACTTTACCGTAGTTGATTATCTATGACAGATCGGCCAGACTATGGGAAATAAGAATCACAAGCCTAAAATAACTTTCTTTAAATTATGTAATTTACACATATATTTATCTGATAATTCATATAAGAGTTGTTTTAGTGAACTCGTCAAGGTTGAATCCTTGTTAATCCTTGCCTTTAAACGTTTCATGTTTTCAACTTCAAACTTAAAACTCAAAACAAAAATTCATTTAAAATGCAAACTAAAACTTTCGTCATGATTCATGGATAGTGTAGCTTCTGTTCCTCTGAGAATAAGTTAAGTTATGACTTAAGTCGTCAATAAAGGCCTAAAAATAGTGAAAATCAAATCAACCTAGCATGGATTTCTGAATCCATTGGCGAAATTTATCCTCACAAATAAACCCAAATTATTTATAAAATTGTAGTCAAGATAAAACACGAACCCTAAACGAGATCTAAGGGGTTTAAGTTTAAGTAGGATAATGGGTTTCTTTGATTCCTTTCGTTACGAAAATATCTGTTTTGTTGTTGTTTACATTGATAGCATTAGCAATCACAATTACCTCTGCTTGTTATTAATTATGAACAAATAGAAATAAACCATGAGGAATTGACATCAAACAGAAATAGAAAAGGATCCAGTACATAAAGCAGTTCATGATGACTACGCAGCACGAGATTGATGGAACATTACTCCATTGTCGTCACCCAACACCGACACAAACAAGGAAAATGCACAAGGAAAAGAAAAACATATCGTCAGCTCGCGCATCGACTGCGCCTATCTCACCCTGTTACAGCGACCGTCAACGTATTAGATGCATTTACTAGCATCCCGGGCGATTTAGAACATCACCATCGAAATTCTGTTGCTTTAATGGTTGTCTGAGATCGTCATTTCAACCTCAAATCTGACTTCATCGCCACTCGAGTCCGAACCCTTCTTCACGGCGGCCATCTGAAAACATGGACGACATCCTGTTTGGAGTTGTGACGTCACAGGCGCATTATGAGTTGATATTCACCACCACTACAATAAACGATTACATACCGAAATAGCTGACAATCTGTGTCCAACGAGGACAGATCGAACCTGCACGGCCGAGCTTACATCGAAATTAGAATTGTTAATTTCCTCTGCTTATATTTTATAAGCCATTGACATCAACTAGGCTGTTACAATAAAAATCAATGTAAAGTTCAACCTGGCATATAAATAGGTCTTTGATGGTACTGTTAACTACACCAAAGATTTAATTTATATATTCTATCATACAAATTAAACGGAAGTTTTAAACAAATTTAATATAATTTAATGTAAACATAACAAGTACTTTTTAATTTAAATCTAATGAATATGCTATAAACTATATATTATTCATTCCGACCAATGAATAGTTACAACTTTCACACATATTTTCAAGAAAAAAAAACCGGATACAATAAAGGTTTATCACAAAATCTGAGAAAACCTGACTATCCAACAAAATCATATACGTAATAATATATTATAGTGCAGTGCACAGTGCAGTGCAGAGAGAGAGAGAGAGAGAGAGAGAGAGAGAGAGAGAGAGAGAGAGAGAGAGAGAGAGAGAGAGAGAGAGAGAGAGAGAGAGAGAGAGAGAGAGAGAGAGAGAGAGAGAGAGAGAGAGAGAGAGAGAGAGAGAGAGAGAGAGAGAGAGAGAGAGAGAGAGAGAGAGAGAGAGACATTACATTACAATGTTGACGAAAAATAATTATAACGCGTAAGGGCCATACATATATAAATATTGTATAATACTCCTCAGCCGATAGGGATTTTAATGAAATGTGTATATTTGGTGACGCTGTAAAATGATTCAGCCAAATCATTGTTTACAATGTGATGTGTCTTAATGGTGCATTGGGTGGCAGAATTTATTTTTGTCAAATTTGAAAATTTACAAGGTGTGAAAACGTCAATATGTCGGCGTATCGGTTAGACTAACGTCTTTCACTCGATTGTAACTATTGATGGCATTGAAATTGCGCATCTGTTGAGGCTGGTTTCAAGTCTCTAAATGCATTTTGAAATATCGTTTGGAGTTGGTTTTTTTATTTTTCTTCAAGATGATTCTTTTCTGCCTCCTTTTCTTCGTTGATCCCTGTTCAGTGTCATGTTATCTAGTAGTCCTGGAACAATCACGCATTTACCGATTCAAGTTTTTGAGTCATGTCCCTTCAAACAAACGGAGTTAAAGAAAATCAAGATGGCGGCTAAATCACGTGCTCTACGAATTCGTCATGATTTACGTTTTTCATTGTATTGTTATTATGTGTCATCTAAAAAAGATTTCAAGTCTCTATGTTGATTTTGAAAATTTCTTCCATGTTAAAAATCGAAATTCTTATTTTTTGCATTCTTCTGCCATTTTTCAGCCTTAATTTTGCCCGGAAATTACTAAAAATGAACGAACTTGTTATTCCCCAATGCTTCAGCAATATAGAAATCCAAGTCTCAGCTCTCAGAATGGTGTATAGGGTCGGAAAATTTGTAATAGTTAAAAAAGTCAATATGGCGTCGAAAACACGTGACCTACCATTTCGCCCTGATTTCCTTTTTCACTCGCATTGTTAATGCGCATCATTTAAAAAAGGTTTCAAGTCTCTAAGTGTAATTTTTTTCCCCCATGTTAAACATCGAGATTTGGATTCGAACTGGACCTCTAATGGATTCACCGATTGGGCCCAAAAGCTTCGCCTGGCGTGTGCTCAGTAAGGGCTATCAGACTATAATGTTTGGATGAATTATCTGCAACCGTTTTCGCTAAAAATTGTCCACAAGATTGGTGCAAATAAAAAATAAAAAACATGCCAATAACAATAAGGATTCTGCCCCAAAGGGATGAATCCTTAACTATCGTATATCTGTCGCTAGGGGATGGACGTGCAAGTTGAAATTGGCACAGATGGTATTTTGGAAGGTATCGAATAAAAAAAAAACAGCTTCATGACAAACACTGAATGTTCATTAAACATTTTCTACTGTACCCGTTAGAAATGCCAAACTGTTGCATTTCATTTGGAAAGTCTTTGGGCTCAGTGATTTCTACTGTACCCGTTAGAAATGCCAAACTGTTGCATTTCATTTGGAAAGTCTTTGGGCTCAGTGATATAATTAAACAGACATGCTCATCCCCAACCACCAACCCCTCATCTCCAGCGTGAAGAAGTTCAAGGGCTACCTCTTCTCTCTCCCTTCTGTTTTTGTCCGCACCCTCCCCTAACCTCTTCCTTTCGTCATGCATTGGATAATATCTTTCATTCTTACACACACACGCATACACACACACATACACACTTACACGCCCTACCACAGACTTCCACACACCCCAAGTCCTATGTCCATATCGACAAGGAAATACAAAGCTGCAGGCATTATCGATCACTCGAGATCTTCCACACGTGTCTACAGGCTATTATTATTGATGGCAGTTCCACAGAAGCTGATGATAGAAAGCGGGACACAAATGGAAATACCTGTACACATCGTGTTCTACACTACATTTAGTAGATGGGGATGCAGCCAAGTGTAAGAAATATCGATATGGAATAGCGAGGAATGAATGTGATGTCTAATGTTTATAATCGAAAATAGAAATATACAAACTTATAAAGTAAGTGATAATCTTGAAAATCATTGCAGTATATGTAAGACTTACTCACATGGTCGCTAAACTTCCCGCCATGTTTATAAACAGAGAATGGTCTTTATTATTTCATGAAGGGTGGCAAGTATCAAGTAGAAATTGGTTGAGATATTTAATATTAATAATTAGTAGTAAACAAATATAATTTATCATAAAGATAGTATCCTACTTCTATAGGTTTAGAACGATATTTAAAGTTATTCAATGTCAACAATTCGTTGATAATTTCACATCCCAACTAAGAAATGGACCGCTTATAGCTTTACATTCCTTTTTAATCTGTAATCTCGTGACCTAGATGCGCCCCCAACCCCTGAGTGGAGGCGTCTACGAACAGGTGAGCTGAGGGGGGACGAGTCAGAAGTGGAACCCCTGAGAAAACACTCTCGTCCACCCGCCACCAAGCTAGGAAGCGATGCAGATCTGGGGTCAGAGCTATGGCTTGACAACAACGAGTCTCCCTGATGTGGGGGTTCAGGAACACCTGTAATGGGCGGAGGAAAAACCTCCTCCTGCGGGTCAGGTCCTGAGCTGACGTTAGCAACCCAAACACTCTTTGCCACTGACATAGGGAGAGCGACGCATCGAGGGAGCGATCCATTAAGTAATCGTAACGAGCCATCCGCTCCCTCATGACGAACCCGCGGAACAGCTGAGTGTCTAGGATAGGCCCAAAGAACTTCAGACGAGTCGCCGGGACCAAGTCCGACTTCTCTAAGTTCACTGACCACCCTAGGCGACGGAATAGGTCTATTGTGAACCTGAGCTGTCCCCGAGAACGACGGGAAAATGGTCGTGAGCGAGCCCCTCGTCCAAAAGCATTAGAAACTGAAAGTCGCAATAGTATAAGAATTGGACGATAGGCTGAGTCACACGTATGAATAGCCAGAGGGTGGACGAGATCACGAACGGGAGCATGCACCACTGAAAGTGTCTCCCGTCCAGAATAAAGCGGAGGTACCTGCGATCCCGACAGTGAATCGCAATGTGCAGGTATGCATCCTGGAGATCGAGTGACACCATGCAATCGGAGCGCACCAGAGATTGCCTCACAGAGGGAAGAGTCAAGAGTTGAAAATATGGCGGCCGAACGAGGTAGGATCGGTTGGATACCTTCAAGACGTGAATGAACCACCATTTTTCCAAGTTACTTTAGATATGACAAACACTGGGGAGTAAACCCCCGGAGTTAGATGCGGGGTCACGACCTCCTGCACTGTCCCCTTGGAGATTAAGATCTCCACCTGTTCCAAGGTTAGTAGGAGCCTGTCCCGGAACAAGGGACGCTCCCTTGGAGCACATGTAAGAGGAGGAGGAGACAGGAATGCGGAAGCCCTGACCCAGTATCCGACAAACTGCTCCCAGTTGCTGACGAGCCCTCCGACCACGTAACGAGTGGAGGAGGGAGCAGAGGGGGTGACCACGAGTCACTTCCTCTGCTTCCCCTTCTGAGGGGTACGGCCTCCGACCCCGGGACGACTTGGGAGATTGACCCTGGCTGGACCACGCCCTCTCCGCCGAAAGACCGTCTTGGTTTTTTTGGGATGTTGATTGACCCTGGCCGCGACCCTGACCTTGACGGTAGTTAGCCGCCGGTCGTTTGGACGTAGTCTGCGTCTGATTCCCCGCAAGGCGATTGGTGAGGCCTTGTTGTTGAGCCTCCTGCCGTGCTGTAAGAATCTCAGGGATACGACCTCCAAAGAGAGATTCAGAGTTTCCAGGGGCCTGCCGGAGGAAGGATTTCTGGTCGGGATTGAGGACAGAACGATACAAGTAATTATCCCTACGCAGGACCGTAATCCCTGAGGATATCCGCAAAGCCGATATCATGATCTGCGCGAGGTCCGCAGCCACATTGCCAAATGCTTTGAAGAGCACGGGGTCACCCGAATCCTATCGCCCGACTGGTGAACACCAAGTGATTGCCCACTCCAACACTGTGCGAGCCTCTCTGTAGAGATGCATGAGCTGCTCATCAGTAACGTGATGGGGCATGTCGGGGGAAATCAGCTGAGACGAACCCTGATCAAGAGCAGGCGGGACGAGCTGAAAGGGAGTCGGATGCAGAGGCAATTGACGCCGGCGCTTATCAGACACAACTAACGGCGGTAGCAGACGGTTAGGGAAAACAGACGAGATGACATGCTCCATATCCTTCGAGGCGTCCAGCAGTAGCAGAGGAATTAATCAAATTTGGCTTTCTTCTTCTTCCTCTTTTTGCTGACCTTAAGTCTAAGAGGCGACATACGCCTGTCATTCTCCCGAGGCGGAGGGGGAGACAGAGAGCGACGAGCCCGAGGACGAGAGCCCGAAGAAATACAGGGTGAGAGTGAATCTTTGAACCCCTACCTGATTCAGACAACACCGGTGACTCATGTTCAAACTCATTCGTGTGTTCTGTGAGTACTGCATCCACCACCTCCTCTGGGGAGGGGTGCCGAATGGGAGAAAATCCCGACCTTGACCCGAGTCACCCGACGGAGCTGAACGCTTCAAAGACTAAGTAAAGGACTTACGAATGGCCGAAACATACGCACGGAAGTCTGAAGACGAAAGAGTGACACACTCGTTACACAGGTCCTTGCACTTCATACAAAGCAAGTCCTAGCAGACTTCCTACCTCCGCAATTTGTACAAAACGCAGAGTACATAGTGAAGCAAATACGGAGGTAGTAGAGTAACGAGGTGAGTGATAGTCAAGTCACTGACAAGACCGTCTAGTCACTAACACGCGTGTAAGCTAGGGGAGATGATTGACACTCAATTCACTTAACAGGTGATTGACAGAGGAGCCACTGACGCGAGTAAGTTAGACGAGGTGAGTGACAGGTGAGAGACAGCCGAGTCACTTAACAGGTGAGTGACAGGCGAGCCACTGACGCGTGTTATCTAGACGAGGTGAGTGACAGTCGAGTCACTTAGCAGGTGAGTGACAGACGAGCCACTAACGCGTGTAGTCTAGACGAGGTGAGTGACAGGTGAGTGACACTCAAATCACTTAACAGATGAGTGACAGGCGAGTCACTAACACGCGTAATCTAGGCAAGGTGATTGACAGTCGGGTCACTTAACGGGTGAGCGACAGGCGAGTCACTAACTCGCGTAATCTAGACGAGGTGAATGACAATCGAGTCACTGACGCGAAACACGTAAGTAGAGTAGTGTAAGAACTAAGTCCTGACACTAAGAGGCAACCCTTCCGATAGCTAATTACTCCAAAAACACCAAGAGTGTAAACTCACAAAATCGTAGACGACGAGACGCTTAAGTGAGGCCCACGCAAGGCAAGAAGAGGGAGGCTATCGAGAGTGTTGAAGGCAGAGGCTCCGAACCCGAAGGGTGCGAAGTCAATATCAACTACTAGCTAGACACTGGTGAACGAGGCGAATGGCCCAACGTGAGTGACAGGCGAGTGACTGGCGAAGGGAGTGACTGGCGAGGCGAGACACCGGCGAGGCGAGACACTGGCGAGGCGAGACACTGACCAAGCACTGACAGGTGAAGCGAGTGACTGGCGAGGCGAGACACTGGCGAAACGAGTCACAGTTGCGAAGGCGAATGACTGGCGAAGCGAGTGACTGGCGAGTGACTGGCGAAACAAGTCACTGGCTAGGCGAGTCGAGTCGAATGCCGAAGGTGAGTGACAGTCGATTTACTGACGAGTCTAGGCGAGTCGAGTCGAAGGTGAAAGCCAACCGAAGCAGACGGCGAGCTATCGGAAGACTCACGTGATCTTGAAGAAAAAGGGACTGGCGGAAGGCACGAACAAGGCCGTGCGAACCAAGCAGTCACCCGACGAAGGCGAGAGAAAACAAAAGACACAAATTGCATGTGCAAAGCATGCAGCCACCAGCTAGGTAGAGCACACCTAGCACATGTCAACAAGGTCCCTTATTAACTCAACACCTACATAAAACAGGTTGTCTTAACCAACCTGTTAACGACGAACGTAGATCAGACGTTGATACCATCTCTTAAATTAATAAGATGTAGCAGGTAAGCAAGGTAGCGAAAAAGCGCTAAAAATACCCAGTCTCAGAGCGAAAACACACACGTCTGTCTTGCTCTGCAACTGAGAGGAGAGTGACATATCCGGTGGTGACGTCACGAGACCATGCAGACTTACCACCCTTGTGAGAGGAATTTTACACATCCCCTACTCCACTGTTTTAAGTTTCGTCTGTGTTATCATTGAAATAGCATACCTAGAGAGGAGGTAGGCATAGTAGGTCTAGTCAACAGATAGTTATTTAAATAATAAGAGAATACATTTATTTTATCCGTGTTATGAAAAAGCGTAACATTCAGTAATAAATATGAATCCTGTCTAATGTTGCTTGTCAATTCGACCAACTTATCAACCTACTAGCCATATAACGTGATACTTGAAACGACCTTTCTAAACCGTATCACCCGGTACGAGGGACTTATAACATTGTAAGTCCCTCCAGGAGGTTTACACAGACAGAAAAAGGAATTATAATGATTGTAAACCCTGATATATGTGTTAAGATGACGGCTTGAAAGTAAAGATCTGAAGAAACTAACTTTAAAAAAATTCTTAAATTTATGACAGAATATGTACAGCAAATGTTTTGCAGAAACCGTATCGAAGCCGTATCCAATATCACCTGGAGCAACTGCGCTAACGCCTAATCTACTGCGCCAAGGGGGCAGGCGAGATTTCACAGTACAAAAGCAACTCATATAGCGCGGCTGTTAACAGACTGATATCAGCCAGGGATCCTGAATATAACGCCAGGGATCCTCAATATACCTCGACGGCAATTAAAAAGCACTTAAAAACGATTGATAATATGGAGAAACCATTCTACCTCGGATATGGTAAGGTTGTAGACCCTGATAGTCCTTCCTATCAGGGTCCACAACCTTACCATATCCTCGGTATCATGGTTTCTCCTTATAATAGAATTAATGAACAAAAGGTATATAGACCGACTAGACCATATAAGCTTCATATTCACTTACATATGTTGATATAAACTTCATCTGATATTTCATTTGGTTGCATTGTATGATTTTCACTGAAATTTGTGGCTGTGGTAATGAAAGTAGCTGGTGTGACTGTTCACTTGTAATGTATGGAAGGTAATGTGGTATAACCACGACATATCGGGGTTCCACTGCAGTTGTTGTTAAATCTTGTTTCAGGCACGACATGTTCAATGTATATAACTTGCACCGGATGACTGAAATTAATGTGAAATAGAGTAATCTTTTATCGAGTCCTCGAGTCCAAAAAAATGGACTCGAGTCCTGTCGAGTACCCGTGAAAGCCCTAGTTATTTAATTACCATTTCATTTAATTATGTATTTTCTACAGATATTGGAATAAATATTTTACCCAATTGGGTATTTTCCTTAAATTTTATAATCAATTGTCATAATTTGCTGGTCTTAGCTCAATAAAAAGTACATTAAACAGCCAATAATGTGTATGTTCTCAGGACATTTAGAATCATTGTTTATATAACAATCGTCACATTCAGGAATGTGTGACAAGGGTAGCCAAACTTCTAAGAGAAGCACGTGCAGCACGTGCAACCCGTGGCTGTCTTTGGCGACTTGCGATAAAGACGAGCCTTCACGCTTCGGAAACGTGTGCTACTGTGTAGTACGTTTTATGTTTATCTGACGTCAGATACCCTTAGCGCGCGTTACTCGAAGGGTACTTCTCTTTAAAACCAAATTTCCTTACATTGTCGTGAAATGAAAATTATTATCACATGTCATGTTGTAGATAAAAAGATTTATCTAGCGATTGACCTTATAAGTATATTTTCCAGAAATAAGTTTGTATTTGAAACACTAACATCCTTGATGGCTCTTTAACTAGCGCTGTTTCCGTCTCTAGGTTTTACAATCCAACCTATAATATACAACCCATTAACTCAAACAACTGACATATTTAGCCCCTCATGTTTATATTACAAATCCTCAATATACAACAAAGTGTTGTATTTTATTCCTCATGATTGAGTTTCCTCCCTGCTAAAAGACAAAGTCCATTACTCTTCTCTTAGAAAACAGGTTAGTACGACGAAAATTGTAATAACGACGTGAATTCTAAACTTGCAGCAAATTGTAATAAAACTGACGTAAATTGTAATACCAACGTTAATTGTAATAAATTTTGACGTAAAATGTAAGACGCAAATTGTAAAAATAGAGCCATGGGCTCTGTAGCTCATCAGGGTTTTATTGATTTACTATCTAAAGTTGAATATTTAAGTTATTTAAGTTATTGTTTACAAGCAAAAGATAGGTTCTTACATCATAACCACTGTGACCCCATTTGGGGTCAAGAGTCACAAAATCTACAATTTAAAAACCCCATTGGCCAAGGAGTCTGCACACAACTTTTCAGCTCTCTAGACCTTTTGGAACTGGAGAAGAAGATGAAAATAAGTTTTTAAGGATGTGACCCCGGTGACCCCAAATGGGGTCACCGGGGTCACATAATCTACAATTTAGAATCGTCATTGGCTAAGGAGTCTGCACACAACTTTTCAGCTCTCTAGACCTTTTGGAACTGGAGAAGAAAATGAAAATAAGTTTTTAAGGATGTAACCGCGGTGACCCCATTTGGGGTCACAGGGTCACATAATCTACAATTTAGAATCCCCATTGGCCAAGGAGTCTGCAAACAACTTTTCAGCTCTCTAGACCTTTTGGAACTGGAGAAGAAGATGAAAATAGGTTTTTAGGGATGTGACCCCGGTGACCCCATTTGGGGTCATGGGGTCAAGAAATTTACAATTTAGAATCCCCATTGGCCAAGGAGTCTGCACACAACTTTTCAGCTCTCTAGACTTTTTGGAACTGGAGAAGAAGATGAAAATAAGTTTTTAGGGATGTGACCCCTGTGACCCCATTTGGGGTCTCGGGGTCAAGAAATGTACAATTTAGAATCCCCATTGGCCAAGGAGTCTGCACACAACTTTTCAGCTCTCTAGACCTTTTGGAACTGAAGAAGAAGATGAAAATAGGTTTTTAAGGATGTGACCCCTGTGACCCCATTTGGTGTCATGGGGTCACGAAATCTACAATTTAGAATCCCCATTGGCCAAGGAGTATGCACATAAAATTTCAGCTCTGTGGAATCATTGGTTCTGGAGAAAAAGTCGAAAAAGCAAAAAGTTTACTGATGGACGGATGGACGGATTGACGGATGGACGGATGGGCGGACGCCGGACACCATGCCATGCCATCAGCCCATCGGGCCTTTCAGGCCTGATGAGCTAATAAAAATTGACGTAAATTTTAATGACCGTTACTTGCAGTAAAATGTAATAAATACTTATGTAAATTGTAATAGCCGTAATTTCCAGAGGATTAGAGTTAGAAATCATCTTTTCAGATAAGCTAATGTTTGCAAGTGAAGATATAGTATGTTAAACTAACTTTTAGAATACGAATTATTAGATCCGGCGTCCGGATCCGTAAACTTGTCCATTTTCGATCGATGTTTATACATTTTGCCCTGACCCCGCTCAAATATAGGCATAACAGCCATTTTCCTGAAAACCGTAAAAAAGACTTCTTCTCCGAAACCACTTGGCACAGGAAGATCAAGTTTCAGGTTAACATCTTTGACAATGGAGATTAAACCTTCAAAGAGACAGGAAGTGTTAACGACATCTTCTCCGAAACCAACTGACATAGACGTACAGACCATTTCAGTATAACAACATACATATGGTCCTAATGGCCTTTCGAATATGAGTATGGCAGGGTTTTCAAACTCAAACCTTCAATTTATCTACAGAAACTAATTCAAACTATTAATGCTAGGAAGCTCAATATAATCTTTGTTTGTTCAAGAGTAAGATTTCATTGTTCTACTCACAATAATAAACATTTTAAAGGGTTGGGTGAAGTTTGTAGTTACAAACTGATGTTTTGAGTAATTCCAACATTTTATTTGTTATTAGAAATCAAAGATGTACATGTTTGTGCCTTTAAATTACAATATCTGAGCCTGCCTATTAAAAGAAAGTTCATTTCATTTAAAAGAATTCAACTCCCCTCTGGCATTTGGTACATTGGTACTATCGGAATTATAAGTTAATGGATTTATATCATAAATTATCTTAGATTATAAATGATGCAAAAGGCTGACCAGCTGCAGAACCAATGACTCTAGTTTCCACGCGAGAATATTAAAGGATGTTTTTTTTGCGTTTTGTACTTTCTTCATGGGCGGCAAAGGTTTGTATTGAGTGTATTGTACATGATAAAATACACTTATTACTTGATACGATAGAGGGAGAGATTTCGTACAGAGTATAGTGCACATACGTTATACATTGTATGGCATTGATACAAGATGGCAACATTGGGTTTTGGAATGGATTGACGTTGGGCGACTTTTCTCATTTTATTTTCCTTCGATTTGTGTACCTCAATGTTCTTCTTAGGAAGTTTCATTCACCAAGATAATCAGATCTCAAGTGTCATCCCTATTACCTTTAAGCGAAATTTTCTTAAATCAATTGGCAAAGCCTAAATTAATAATCTGTGTTAATGGATCACCCTTCACCCCAGTTGCGGCAGGCCTGTTTTTTAAAAGATGAAAGAACGTGTCGATTGTACACTTCCAAAAGGATTACATATGAACTCCATTATATGTTATTTACGAGGGCAATTATATCGAGCTTCAATTTTTTTTCTAGGCAAAGATATCAATTTACAATAGTTTCATGATGTCATAAACAGTGCTATGACGTCACGCTTCTGCTATAACGTTGTGTTCTAACTCGTACTTGAATATCAGTATATCCCTAGCAGTTGCTCGGGAATTCTAATATTAAAGCAATTGTGTCGTAAAAATAGTATGTCAATGTCAAAGCAACATGTGTGTTTGAACAGCCAATCAAAAAATTTATCATATCCTAATGAATGAAACTGAATACGTCTTTACGACATTAGACATTACACATTACACATTACCAACATATTCAGAATGATGACTTTAACGTGTTTGACATTGATCAATGTGGTGACTATCCAAAGCTCAACAGAGTCCATATATGCAATTGTATACGGGGGCAAAACCACTATTAATGAGGCTGTGTGACTTAACAACGGTTAACGGCCGATGAATATGGGTTAAAACTCAAAGGGCTTCGGATCACTTCTTAAAAACTATGTTTTAAACGTAAATCATGACTTTAGAAATAGTTTGTTTTGTTTATAAATCAAGAGAACACACGTAACTGTTCAAAAAGACACAATCAAATTTTAAGATTCCACTTCCACTGGTATTTGTCAAATATACTTTGTGTTCGCACTACTAGTATCCTTTCGGATAATTTAACATAACAATTTTACTGTTCAATCAATCAATACGTTAGATTTACCGAAAACACTTTCAACTTTCGAAATACAACTTTTTGTGAAAGGTATAATATAATGTTTTGGTTTACTTTACCAAAGAAAACAAATGTATCAAAGTAAATGTGACAAGACAACTAATGGTTTACACCCGAATATTAATTAAGGACCGCTATCTTTAAAAATGCACATGTCACGTAATTCTATGGAAATGTTAAGGGTATAGTAGTCCTAATGACACACCAAGGACGAAACTTTTTTATGTACTTTAAAAGCAAATATTGAGAGAAGTGTAAAAGTGGTGAATTTTTTATTTTCAAAATTCTCTTGATAACTGTGCGTTATCTGGATGGCTTTCACACAATACGCAAACTTTGTTTATACAAAATAAACATTGTTTAAATTTCAGAATTTGTTTCAAACAATTCGTATTTTCAATCGACAAACAGACCATATTGTTACAAATTAGGACTAATTCGTTTTTTCTAAAAAGCTCAATAGATCGAACAAACACCTTTAATTGTTTCAGAATTGTTTATACTAAAAACAAAAAGTTGATTCTCAAAAATGTAAAAGCATGTTAATAAAAAGAAGGTTCAAGATTTGGACTTCCTAGCAAGACTGCTCGATATTAAACTGATGCTAGTATATAGAATCCCTGTAAATTATCTCCCTTGTTCGTTGTGTTCATAGAAAAAAACCCTGGAAAGTAGATCTACTGAACTGATAGGTTTTTTTTATGCAAGTAGTTTATATTCAATTCTTTTGTTACTCTTTGGTACATTTTAATAGATGTATTTTAATAGTCACTGTATTAGCTTATAAAGTTAAAACAGTCTTTCAAATTGTAAAATTTAAATGAATATAATAACCAATCTCAATAATACAGTCATAAATATGATACAAATGGAATACGAGACGAATTAAAGCTCTTGAAACATTTCTATTTTTTTCAAATATCTGACTACATACATACATTAAATATAAACTTTATTAAACAGGTATATGAAAATGAATTCCAACGTCTATATTTGAGGAACATCTGGGCCCCGTTCAGTAACATTAAGTTGCTCATTGATCGCTCAATGAAGCGCTCAAGTAGCGCTAATTCTCTCTTGAACGACACAGTGCAAATTCCTCGAAGTTTGCTCACCTTGCTACGTAGCGCTACATTGAGCAATCGCGTTCAAGAGAAGTTTAAAAGTAATCGCTCATTGAAATATCTCTTGAACACAGCCTTGATGTATGTTTAGCTCATCAGGTCGGATGGGCATATGGTATAGGCCTTCATGCGGCGTCAGACCACATTTGACACATTCTCCTCCAAAACCGCTGCACTAAGGGATCTAAGTTTTTACATTTGGTCCTGACCCCCCTCGAATATTGATGTGGCAGGCTTTACCTTAAACAGTTAAAATCTCCGAAAACAGTTAACATAGGAAGCTGAGATTTTCTGAATAACATCTTTCTTAAACGGAGACTACAGTTTGTTCATTTGGTCTTGATTCCCCCTCTAATATTGACATGGCGGATTGTCCACACTGAAACCTTCTTTCGCCGTTTGTCCAGTAACTAGTAATGCTAGGAAGCTAAAACTTTAAGAAACATCAACTTTGTTGGATGGAGACTATAACGATGTGAACATTTTGTTGCCCTGTACTAATACGGTTTTGTCAATATACCAATTGTCTGTAAAGATACCCCCGTGGGGTGCCCGGGTAAGAATAGGCCCTCAGTTCCTCCTGCTTGTCGTAAGAGGCGACTAAAAGGGGGCAGTCCGTTTGACGTGGGCTGCGACCTGTACCGGTGGAGGAAGGATGCCTGGTGGTTGAGGGTTGTTTGTAGCTGAATGCTACCACTGACCAATACACTGCTTCAGCCCCGACTTCATCTAGACAGGTGGCCAGATTTGCCCGGTCTGGTCAATCGGCTGGTCATGCCAAGCACTTGGTTGCGCACTTCTTTTCTATCCGTCTTACGCTGCTACCGTTCTTTACAATTATTTTCTTTACTTTCTTTATGCTTTCTTGCATACCTTCATCACCTTTTCACAACGCTATCCTTCCTGATGTACTTATCTCTACTTTCTGTTTGCTATTCTTAGTCCTCTCTTACACTCATTTACCAACTTTACTCAGCCTCCAAGATAGCGGTGGCCAATGGGTCAATCCAGTGAAGAATTGGCAACTCTTTAACGGAGTATATCATCCCCGGTGCTGTCAGCAGGAGCCCCACTGACAGGTAGCATCGTCCTTGTTGGTGTGGATCCGGGATGATGATGAACTTTTTTCCACCCAACATGAAACCTACAGGCAAAAAACAGCGAACATTGTCAACGGATGACAGTCGCTCTTCTGATGAAGAGCCAACTGCATCAAAATCAAATGCAACCAAATCAATATCTTAATCAAAATCCTCTACCTCTCATTCAACTTCCTCAAATTCAAATGCTAATTCACCAACTGCAAGCAGCTGGCCTCGATTTTGGGTCATTTCATCGATTGATGATACACCTCTACGCCTTAATCCCTTCGCCACCACCAAGACCATCCAAGGGCTGGTCGGTGATGTGAAGGATGTAAAGAAGATTAGGAATGGGTACCTTCTGGTTGAAGTAAAATCTCATCAACAGGCAACATCAATTCAAACATTACAAACCATTGTAGACATGCCAGTAAAGGCCACACCACACCTGTCACTCAATAGCAGCAAGGCCATCATCCAAGACAAGGATCGGTGTCTCAAGGACACCAGCGAACAAGAGCTCCTGGATAACCGGAAGAATCAAGCCGTCACAGCTGTGAAGCGTTTCACCATCAAGAAGGAGGGTAACATCATCAAAACCCACACCTACCTTCTAACCTTTTCACTTCCTCAGGCTCGATAAAATTGTAAATGCAGGCTATTACAAACTCCGTATGGAACTATATATCCCTAACCCTCTCCGTTGCTACCGGTGCCAGAAGTTTGGCCATGGAAGTAACTCCTGCAAAGTGGATGACCGTGTTTCTCTTAAAAGCAAATCAAAACCCAAAACCTAATCAAATCTCAAATCAAAAATATAATTCTAAAACTGCAAACAAATCCAAAACCATCACTTCCAACCGCACTCCAAAAGGCCACAAGAATGTGGTAGAGGTCTACAAAAGTATGGATGCATCAGACACAGCGTCTCTTAACAACTCGCCCAAAAAGGGGCACAGGGTACAGTCCGTGGACCGTCGCCTTCCGCCAGTAAAACATCCATCATGAGGCTTTTAATATTTTATTTTATCCTCGCATCTTTGGCGATTCTCCAGTGGAATTGTCGAGGCTTTAAGGTCAATTTTAATGAATTGGGCTTGTTGGCCCAACAATACATTCCCCAAACTATTCGCCTTTAAGAAACTCATCTTAAAGAATCTAATAAAGTTGCAATGAGACCATTTACTTTTTATAATTTCTCCCCTTCTACCGATAGGGCAAATGGGGGTGCATCAATTTTAATACGTGATGGAATTATCCACAGAGTAATTCCATTAAAAACACAATTACAAGCTGTTGCTGTCAGCTTATCATTATTTAAAACTTTAACTCTGTTCTTTATATATTCCACCATCTCAAGATCTTACTATAAAAGATCTTGATCAACTTGTTACCCAATTACCTAAACCTTTTATTATCATGCGTGACTTCAATGGTCACAATCCCCTCTGGGGTAGTAATACTCTAGATACAACTGCGTATTCAATCCTGAATACCAGCAGTTGTATAACTCAAAACCTAAAGCAATTCAACCACTCGGTATCAGACTTCAACAACATGTTGAAGATTCTGATATCGACCTAACAACAATAGCAGAGCACGGTCTGCTTGCCACTCCGCCATGGCAGGTGGTCATGCCCCGTGTCAACCTCTCTCTATCTACCCATAAAAAATCTAACACAGATCAATTAATATTTCAACAGGCATTTTTTGAACTACACGATTTTTTCGCAGATTATAAACCAATTTACACTGACGTTTCTAAGGATGGACCCACAGTTGCAGCAGCAACTGTGACTCCTTCAACAACATATGCTTCAAGGCTGCATGATGGCAGCAGCATCTTTACTGCAGAAGCTAAGGCCATCCTTAAAGCCGTCCATCACTTTAACAACTCAACTCCAAATAATTACATTATTTTTTCAGACTCGCTTTCGCTTGCAGGCTATTAAAAATTGTAAAAGTGATCATCCAATTATTAGGGATATTTTAGAACTTCATAATTCATGTCTCCATTGCGACATCGTCTTCTGCTGGCTTCCTAGTCATATGGGTATAAGAGGCAATAACAAAGCTGATGCATTAAACCTCAAACATATTTCCCCTACTAAAGTTCCATATACGAATTTTAAACCTTCTATCAAATCTTACATTAAGCAGCGGTGGAGGTCCCAATGGGACCAACAACAACACAACAAACTTAATAATTTACAACCTCATTTAGGCTTTAAATCTCCCGAAAGGAAGCCTGTGTCCTACGACGATGTCGTATTGGACACAGTAATCTCACCCATTCATACCTTTTAAAGGGGAAGACCCCCCAGTATGTATTCCCTGTCAGTGCCCCCTCACAATTAGACACATCCTGTGTGAGTGTTGGGACACTGCGCACAAAAGGGAAACCTTTTATCCAGATATTGCTATATCTCAAGTTTTTAGCCAATTTGGCGAACACCGTGTTTTAGACTTTTTAAAAGCTGTAAATCTTTTTGACAAATTGTATTTTTGTAACTATTCTAAATCAGTTTTTAACCAAATTGTGATAATTTACTGGTGTTTTTTTACGGCCTTTGTGTCATTACGTTTTGCTCTTGCAATTATTTTAAAATTAATCAATTAACTTAAATTTCTCGCTGCTAATGGCTGCGATATTGCTGAAGCGGTGATAAGCAATAACTCACTCACTCACTCACTCATTGTAAAGATAAAGGTAATAAATGTATTGAATCTGATTGTCAAAAGTACACTTACATGTTTTCTAAAAAAAATACCTATTTGGGTGGCATTCATGTAAGCCTTCCTAAACAGGACTCAATAAAGCAACCGATTTGGGAGAATTTTCTCCCTATTTCTTTAATTTGCTCCCTGAAATACTGAGTAGGGAGCATATATGTTCCATGACAAAATTCAGGGAACGGTTGAAAATTTTAAAACTGAATGAAATATAACCATTGTTCAATACACTTTCTTCAAAATTGTATTAAATATTAGCTAGCTAAAACAGTAACCTGATTATATTCATTGATATAGGTAAGTTTAGCAATTTAAGTTTCTGTGTACTCCTTGAAATTTCGTTTTGCTCCTAAAGAAAAAAGTGTTAAAGTGTTAAAATAACTGGTTGGCAATTGCCTTGGGTGAGACAATAAAATAAAATAGAATACACCTAAAAGGGTTGAAAAGGCGGGGGGGGGGGGGGTCTTTAATATTATATCAGACCGCAGAGGGTATTATTTTTGTGTACAAACACAAGTTCAACATGCATACAAATACAGGTTTGATGCGATGAGAGACGTAACAACACTGTGTGGAGTTTAAAAATGAAGGCATAAGTCACACAACTTTATTTACATTATGTGAAACTATATATGAACAGTGTTCGAAATTGACGTCGGTCCTTAGGCCCGATACCGACTGAAACAGGGCCGGGCCGACATATTTGATTTGCTGCAGGTCCTTACTGCCTGCAGCTATCAGGAAACCAAAAGATATCGATGTCACATATTCTTTTTGTTAACTAATATATTGGTGAAAAAGGTTGATATTCCAAGACAGGAAATGACCCAGAAACGTGTTTCTTGGCGACAAGTATGGTTAGTCATCATTGGTGTATGAATACATCTATCAGACATCCAATTGATTGGTAATAGTAAAAACATTACCATGTAAAAACTGTACTATTCCAGCTTTGATTTTTTAAAATTTCAAACATTGATGTTCTTTCTTAATGCATGTTATTACCAAAAACTGAAAAGTTAATGAAAAGAAATGTGTACGAATAAAAAAAGACAAACTTCAAATGTGCTCATGTTTACTATTTTCGTTTCACTTATTCATTACATTCTATTGAACTGATTAGTTACGTTCAATTAATATTGTGCAGTTAAATATGGAAAAATGTCACAAAAATTTAATCATGTTCAATCGAGATAATAAACTTTGTTATCACATGTAAGGAAAACGGTTGGACCACGTGATGTGAACAGTGGGCAATTTACTTCGAGGTTGTGTTGTAGTTAATCGTTATATAAAAACGGCCGAACACGTAACAATTAATTTAAATGTCGGTATATGTTGAAGGAATATTGAAGTGCGGTTTTCTCATCACGCTTCACTAATTTTGGCAATGGCAGTGTAATATTATATTGCAGCTGTTTTTTTCTGTCTACGAGCTAGTCAACACAGAACGTTTTGATTGCAAGTACAGCAGTTACACATATTCTCCAACAACAATTAAATGTAATAACTATGTTTTCAGCGAGAAATGTGAATTTTAAAAACCTGATGTGAGGTGTTCTATACCAACTGTTTCTGTCACGTTTGGAATATTTGAAATATGTTTGAGATATCGTCATTGCCACGTTCATAAATGTTCTTTTTTATCTTTTTTCTTTTGCTTTCGTTTAGAAAAAGATCGTCTTGCTTGTACTGTTATTTCAAAGACAAAGGCAGTGGGCAAACCTGTGGGTCCTTAAGGTCTGCAGTTGATCAGTTGATCAGTCTAAGTTTCAAACACTGTATATGAAACCAATCCATCGAATTCTTCTTGGACTATTTCATTCCTTTCCTATGTACGACTTGTTTTGAATGACCCGCAAAAGCATATGTCTCCTTTCCTAACCCTTTTGAACGCTCATCTAAATTCTAAGTATATATATATATATATATATATATATAGAAAAACAGTTTAAAACATCTTCCAACTCCCAGGTCTCATATAGAAAAAATAAAATGTTCGAAGAAATTACGATGATTTAATCAGATTCACAAGCATGCTTTCGACCATTACGGCCCATCTGATGAGACCCGTAATGGTCGAAAGCATGCTTGTGAATCTGATTTAATCATCGTAATTTCTTCGAACATTTTATTTTCTCTCTCTCCCTCTCTCTCTCTCTCTCTCTCTCTCTCTCTCTCTCTCTCTCTCTCTCTCTCTCTCTCTCTCTCTCTCTCTCTCTCTCTCTCTCTCTCTCTCTCTCTCTCTCTCTCTCTCTCTCTCTCTCTCTCTCTCTCTCTCTCTCTCTCTCTCTCTCTCTCTCTCTCTCTATATATATATATATATATATATATATATATAAAATACTTCAGACGACAGTTGCTGTAGATATCGATTTAATGATGACTGGATGCGTCTTGTTTACAAGTCTTTTCAACAGTGGGGGTCATTTTCAACATGGCGAATATAGGTAGCTTAAATAATGTACAATAGACAAGTGGTTAGCTTGATAATCACACAATACACTGTTTACGAGGGATTAAAATTTTAGTCATAGCAGGTCTCACATCTTGGACCACAGTCAATGAATTGATCATTTGTTTCAATAGCATAATTGAAGTATTTTTTTTTTATAAACATTTACTTCACGTGAAACCTTCCTAAATTTTGTCATTCATATATATATATATATATATATATATATATATATATATATATATATATATATATCCCCTGTCACAGCATCTCTGTCCCAAAACTTGTCATCTAATGTCTCTACCGAGTAACCATATGAAATATATATGATATTAAAAGAAACACATACAAGTATATGCATGCCTTTATGTATCATGAAAACATTATTACAAGTGTTTATTACATTTTACCCAAGTTACGGTTGTTACAATTTACGTCAATATTTATTACAATTTGCGTCTTACATTTTACGTCAAGATTTATTACAATTTACGTTGGCATTACAATTTACGTCAATTTTATTACAATTTGCTGCAAGTATTACAATTCACGTCATTATTACAATTTACGTCGTAACACAGGTATTGTCATATCTGAACGCGGGCACATTCTAAAGATAACATACGAGCACATTCTCAGGGAGGTCACACACACTTTTGATGGGATTCCACACAGTTCCTGGGGCGCATGGGCGGGTGTAGGTGATGTTGTTGGCGCACTGTATGTAGTTACTACAGTTCGTCGGGTCAGCGTAAAGGCCATCCACTTTATCCACACAAAAGTTGGAAATATCTGTAAATATGAAGACAAATATGAAGTATAAAACAAATAATATCAAATACAATTTTAGAATATAATATACAAAACAAAATAGAAAAAAAGAAACAACAATAATAAAACAGTAAGGAATACTCTATGAGGTATATATTTTTGTTCACCAAATTATCTATGTTATTATGAAAGTAAGTAAATATTTATGCATTAAAATGAGTCATTTCAAACTACAAGGGAAGTTTTACTTTTTCCAGCTACAATGCTTATAGTTATTGAACAAGTGGGGATTATTTTCTCATTCATCAGAATGTATCATTATCATTCAATTAGATTATATGAATTTCAACTGTTATAAGATATGCTGTACATGTAGTTCTTTCCCTTTCTTTTGCATATAGTTGAAGATGCATCGCATGTTGTTACTTTCGTGAAAGCCAAGTCACTACCTTCCCGACACTACGCTGAATGGCTTGGCTACATATGTATCTTATATGGCTGAGTTTACGTGAAAGCCATGATACTACTAATATTTAGTATATGTTATATACATACACGGTGGATAAATGCGGAATAATTAAAACAGATTTCAATGACACTTTTTTTTAAATTCAAAAGTATGTTAACAGAATCGCAATAAAATATATGAATATGGTCAATTGAAGCTTTACATACATGTAGTATTATTACAGCATTTATGCATAATCACATGAAATTGGTACTCCTATGAGTTCGATCAAACAAATTCTCACGCCACAGAGGTTACTCCACCCTGTTCTTCCATCCTAATCTCTGTTGCATAGCGAACATTTTATCGGCTAGAAATATATTGAATTCTGAATTGTTATTTCAACAGTTAGTTTCGCAATCAGCGACTTTGTTTCAAACTGAGCAAGGTAAGTGGAATAGCGCAGTGGTAAGCGCGTTCGGCTTCGGATCAAGAGGTCTGGGGTTCGAATCCCGCCAGGGGCACGGCAACTTTGTCTGCAGTAGAGAACTGTTCTACACGCAGTACGGTTTGGGTGCAATGCTACACTGAATTTCAGTGTAGCGCCACCCATGGTTCGTTAGTTACAGCCGGTGCTCGCAGGTTGCACCGCAATGCAAAGTTACATGGCGTTGCAGGCTTTCTCCCTGCCATTATACTAGCAGCCGCGATAAAAGTGAAATACTCTTGAAAGCGGCGTTAAACCTCACCTCACCTCACCTCAGTTCAAACTGAGCAATTCCGTAACTGTGATAATGACTAAACCTGGCTCATCCATGCGTTGCGCACATGATGTTTACAATACAATTCCGTCACAGATGTAACATGATTTTTGATTGGACAAAAATAAGGACGTTCCCAGTGTTGAAAACCTTCACCGCCAGGGGATTTCGTGAGAATCGTGAAATATGGTTCAAATGTAGCAGAGGTTAGGACAGCAGAATTGACTGGAGAATCCTCTGTGGTAAGTAAATGGACTAGTCTGTAAGACTGTCTTCTGAGGTATAAGGAAATATGTTGATAGTATTAAATATTTACCCAAATAGAACATTTCACTTTAATGGTTAAAATTTAAGATTCCAATAAGCGTGGGCGAGTCATCTAAAGCTAATACTAATTTGCATGGATAGCTTTATTGGACTTGTACTATTCAACTATATACGAAATGTAAGAGTATTGTCAACGTTTCTAATTGAAGTATATAAGAAAGTACACACCTCAGTTGTTTTTTTCATATGTATTTCCATTACAAATATCTTATGTTTTCGACGTCGTACTCTAAAACTGAAAGGTGCAGGCGTTTAGTCATCAGCCAAGGAATACTTCTATGTGGTTTTTAAAAGAAAAGAAAATATTTTTTGAGTTTACAATTTAAAAAAAAATATTTTGGATAAAACACAACTGTTCATCGACATGAAAATGATTTGTGAAAATCAATAAATGTGCCTCGTTCTGCAAAAATTTACAACATTTTAAACATGGTAGCCGTCTTATTGGTGTAACTTTCATTTATTGCCCCTATCTATATTAAACAAAGATATTCTAACTTATAAAACTTAACAAGTCACCAATGTAATTCATTCAAGGTATTGCAGATATGTGCTATTGTATAATGCCATAATCAAATGCGTCTTATATATTTCAAATATTGAAATATTCGAAACCAACTGAGGAGTTTACTTTCTTTTGTACTTCAGTTTATATAAGTACATACCACATACACACTCCAATAACGTTGATACACAATTTGACACAGTGTATTCTCGTAGAAGATCTTCTTTAGTTTTATCATACGATTTATTGAACTTCTAATGCGTCCACTGCATTTCGTAACACATTTTCAGAAAAATCACTGTTAAAATGTCCAGGCATAATTAATCAATTAACTTACCTGGCGGTTTAGTGGTTGTTGTTGGCGTGGTAGTCGGTTGATTGGTTGGGTGAGTCGGTGCACACCCGGGCACATTCTCAGGGTGGTCACACACACCTTCGATGGGATTCCACACAGCTCCTGGGGCGCATGGGCGGGTGTAGGTGATGTTGTTGGCGCACTGTATGTAGTTACTACAGTTCGTCGGGTCAGCGTAAAGGCCATCCACTTTATCCGCACAAAAGTTGGAAATATCTGTAAATATGAAGACAAATATGAAGGATAAAACAAATAATATCAAATACAATTTTAGAATATAATATACAAAACAAAATAGAAAAAAAGAAACAACAATAATAAAACAGTAAGGAATACTCTATGAGGTATATTTTTTTTTTCACCAAATTATCTATGTTATTATGAAAGTAAGTAAATATTTATGAATTAAAATGAGTCATTTCAAACTACAAGGGAAGTTTTACTTTTTGCAGCTACAATGCTAATAGTTATTGAACAAGTGGGGTTCATTTTCTCATTCATCAGAATGTATCATTATCATTCAATTAGATTATATGAATTTCAACTGTTATAAGATATGCTGTACATGTAGTTCTTTCCCTTTCTTTTGCATATAGTTGAATATGGAATTAACATCGCAGGGCATATAAAGCATCTGTAAAACAACATGCAAGATTTGGATACATTAATAGCGCTGAACCAAGACCAATAGTAGTTTGAAATATTTAGAGCTGGCATGCATAACATGAAAACAGAAAAGTCACTGTACACGCCAATGTAAGTTAAGTCATGCTTATATGAAGAGAGCATCTCGTGAAATCAACATGCATATCGTTATTACTAAGTAATTATGACAGATCAGTAGTGTTTTGGATCTTTGTTGTTCCGGACGAAGTTAAAGGCGAAGACGCAAGGCGTAGTCGCGAAGATGCAATGCGAAGTTGCAAATATGCGAAGTCCTGATGTTATTTGGTATCGCACTTTCGCGACTTTCCCATAACAGCGTCGCAATTTCTCCCGTAATAAAGTTACGTGAACAAACAGAGACTGGAGTAACGTCACAGTTTACCTCAAGTGTACATGCATTTTAGTTGATGTGTCTATATTGGACGTACAATAAGCTAAGCACAGCAGTCACTACGTTGAGTTACTAGCGTAAAGATGCATCGCATGTTGTTACTTTCGTGAAAGCCAAGTCACTACCTTCCCGACACTACGCTGAATGGCTTGGCTACATATCTATCTTATATGGCTGAGTTTACGTGAAAGCCATGATACTACTTTCCTGTAACTGCTCTGAAAAACTAGTATACACGTAAAATGATTTATTAATATTCATGTGAAGTATTAATATGACCAGAAGATCACCTCTTTAAAAGCATAATCATTCATTTTTCAAATTTATGTATAATAATTAATATATTTTATATACATACACGGTGGATAAATGCGAAATAATTAAAAAGGATTTCAATGACACTTTTTTTAAATTCAAAAGAATGCGTTAACAGAATCGCAATAAAGTATATGAATATGGTCAATTGAAGCTTTACATACATGTAGTATTATTACAGCATTTATGCATAATCACATGAAATTGGTACTCCTATGAGTTCGATCAAACCCATTCTCTCGCCACAGAGGTTACTCCACCCAGTTCTTCCATCCTAATCTCTGTTGCATAGCGAACATTTTATCGGCTAGAAATAAAGAATTCTGAATTGTTACTTCAACAGTTAGTTTGGCAATCAGCGACTTTGTTTCAAACTGAGCAAGGTAAGTGGGATAGCGCAGTGGTAAGTGGCTTCGGATCAAGAGGTCCGTGGTTCGAATCCCGCCAGGGGCACGGCAACTTTGTCTGCAGTAGAGAACTGTTCTACAATCAGTAAGGTTTGGGTGCAATGCTACACTGAATTTCAGCGTAGCGCCACCAATCGTTATTTACAGCCGGTGCTCGCAGGTTGCACCGCAATGCAAAGTCAAGCGTAAATTTCATGTGATTATAATGGCAGGCTTTCTCCCTGCCATTATACTAGCAGCCGCGATAAAAGTGAAATACTCTTGAAAGCGGGGGCGTTAAACCTCACCTCAACTCACCTCAAACTGAGCAATTCCGTAACTGTGATAATGACTAAACTTGGTTCATCCATGCGTTGCGCACATGATGTTTACAATACAATTCCGTCACAGATGTAACATGATTTTTGATTGGACAAAAATAATGACGTTCCCAGTGTTGAAAACCTTCACCGCCAGGGGATTTCGTGAGAATCATGAAATATGGTTCAAATGTAGCAGAGGTTAGGACAGCAGAATTGTGTGGAGAATCCTCTGTGGTAAGTAAATGGACTAGTCTGTTAGACTGTCTTCTGAGGTATAAGGAAATATGTTGATAGTATTAAATATTTACCCAAATAGAACATTTCACTTTAATGGTTAAAATTTAAGATTCCAATAAGCGTGGGCGAGTCATCTAAAGCTAATACTAATTTGCATGGATAGCTATATTGGACTTTTACTATTCAACTCTATACGAAATGTAAGAGTATTGTCAACGTTTCTAATTGAAGTATATAAGAAAGTACACACCTCAGTTGTTTTTTTCATATGTATTTCAATTACAAATATCTTATGTTTTCGACGTCGTACTCTAAAATGAAAGGTGCAGGCGTTTAGTCATCAGCCAAGGAATACTTCTATGTGGTTTTTAAAAGAAAAGAAAATATATTTTGAGTTTACCATTTAAAACAAAAATATTTTGGATAAAACACAACTGTTCATCCACATGAAAATGATTTGTGAAAATCAATAAATGTGCCTCTTTCTGCAAAAATTTACAACATTTTAAACATGGTAGCCGTCTTATTGGTGTAACTTTCATTTATTGCCCCTATCTACATTAAACAAAGATATTCTTACTAAAACTTAACAAGTCACCAATGTAATTCATTCAAGGTATTGCAGATATGTGCTATTGTATAATGCCATAATCAAATGCATCTTATATATTTCAAATATTGAATTATTCGAAACCAACTGAGGAGTTTACTTTCTTTAGTACTTCAGTTTATATAAGTACATACCACATACACACTCCAATAACGTTGATACACAATTTGACACAGTGTATTCACGTAGAAGATCTTCTTTAGTTTTATCATCCGATTTATTGAACTTCTAATGCGTCTACTGCATTTCGTAACACATTTTCAGAAAAATCATTGTTAAAAGGTTCAGGCATAATTAATCAATTAACTAACCTGGCGGTTTAGTGGTTGTTGTTGGCGTGGTAGTTGGTTGATTGGTTGGGTGAGTCGGTGCACACCAACAAAACGAACAGGATCTAAACTCTGAAATTCACATTCACAAATGTAATTCATTCCGTACATGTTCATTTTAAAACAGAGTATTTAGATTACCAAATTACCAAGTTAGTTTTCTTTCCGTGTCTACAGTCAAACACAAGAAACAAATATCAACATAGATCAATTCAGATCATCATATATGATTAGGGATCAGTAAAGCAATGGAATAGTTTTGGACCATTTACCTTGTGATGGTCTCTCGTGTTCAGCCATGTTGTAAATAAAAATCCACCTAATCGGGTCTGTGAAACGTTTCTCTTGTTCAAACTAACACAACGTTATGGTGAGGCAGTTATTTCCTGTTGAAGGTCGCAACGTCCAGCGTATTACGCGCATATAAAAGTTACATTTTACATCAATTAACAAATCTAAAAAGTATGCAAAGTAAATCTGAGTGATCGCAGGATCATTTTATTTTTCACATGGTAATAATCATAATTTCTTTGTTTAATTGAATAAAATATTTAGGTATAAGGTTTCCCCCGCTTTCTTTAAAGTACTGACATACAAGAAGTATATTCATCTTCCGTAGCATCAAATAACATATATCTAAACTCAAGAAAGACATGTCTACATCTGCTTCGTTATAACGCGTATAAAATAAGATTATTATGAATCAAGCGATGATACATGCATTAAAAGCTGTACACACATTACTTTTTGCTTTAAATTTGAAATTCCTAAATAATATAAAACATCTTTTTTTTATTCAAATCCTCTAAGGTTATCTTTTGTATGTTTATTTCTATATTTATTTATTATATTATTATTATACTATTTTTGCGAATCATGAATTCCGAATGAAAAATGATAAATTTGATAGAGGTTTTCTGTTGTCACAAACGCCTGTTATAGCATAATATATGGAACACGAGATTTCCTAGCGATTTAAATGGACATTATCACCGGTAACGAGATGCAATTCGAAAAACCTGTCTATATTTTAATGCTCATTATAATACCGGTAATGACTAATAATTTGCAAATATACCGATTTTCTATCAATGCAGATATCTTACTATCTAAAGTGGATGATTAGTAAAACTACACCGTTTATTTATCATTTCATGTCATGAAAGAAAAACAAATGACTTCCCTGGACTGGGGAATTAAAACCACATTTAACAATAAGATGTTTATTTCAGACAGACTGTTTGTTATGCATTACTGTTACGCATAGTTATGACTTATGTTCTTTTCTTAATCACCATTGAAGTTTCCACAAAAGAAAAGAAAATTAGCGTATAATTGAACCTGTCCATGTTTCGATTCAGCTTTCACAAAGATTCAAATGATCTGTAACTCTTCTCGTGATCGCACTGCTTTAGATAGTATTAGTTCCGCTCGTGGTTTATCCCGCCTGATTATTGACTTACTTTGCACGTTTGTATTAGATTTTGTGACACTTACTCAAGTAGAAAGCATGTTGTGCCAACGTATATTCATGTATGAATAATCATGCTTCAAATATGTAAACTATCTTGGTATTAGAAATACATGCCATTTAGATGGTGAATAAATGATAACAAATATCCCAAATATAACTGTTACATCTTGGTATTGTTTATTTCCATCTAATCGTTCTATGAAAGGCAATGATCTCACACAAAAACAATTAACAATATTGGGCAAATAAAACGCCGATACTAGATGTACAATTAAATGATTTCTAAAATCTAATTAATGTCGGTCTTAATTTTATACTGAAACAATAATTAATATAACAGAACATTGAATCGTGAAATCTAGTTTGATTCGAGTCAATATCGTTCAAGAAGCCCAACGAAGACCACTATTTCCGGTTGATTCACTTGCGCATCGTGAAGACTAATCTGCAGCGTCATCACAAATGTCATTTCTCTGAATAAAAGTTTACAGGAACGAGTTTCTTTTGCCCGGTAGTATAGAGGAGGGGTTTCATTGGTCCATTCGATATTGTCGAAATCTTGTGTTTGGCTTCAACCAAAACCAACACCAAAACAAGCTGAGAATCTATCAAACACATTAAGATGTTTGTAGGTTACTAGTAATTTTATTGTAGGGTAACAGAGTGAACACTAAGGTTCGTTTTAGTAAAGACATCAGATTTTACATTTTAACTTTGCCCCAGGCAGGACAGAAGATCAGTAAATCAATATTTAGAGAGTGTATCATTAAGAATACAGTGCTCTGTTTACGTCGTCGTTCTCATGCGCAATGCAAGAGTACACTTGCTGCCATGCAACGATAATAATTGCTAGCTGGAATCCTAGAAATGTTGACGAAATGTTGCACGAATATGTTTTTTAAAGAGCCATTGCTTTGATCATCCATTTAAAGGTGTTAGAAATTAAATTCAGAGCAATAATTATTCCGCTATAAGCTGTTTGCTTTCAAACACAGTATGTTGATCCCAAAAATAACACATCTCAAACATTATTATGCACCTGCAGGACACTGAGGTTAAGTATACGTTTACTTAAGGACTGATAGGAAACTGAAACCTACCATAGGAGATCGCCACGTAGAGGCCGAGGACAATCATACGTGGAATCATCTGGAAAACAAACTTGAAATATTAGTTTTTTAAGAAAAATATTCCACACTCGATTACAGTTTCATTTTATTTTTAAAGCATTGTGGGTATTAAAGAAAACAAACTAAACCAACAGGTCAGTCATTTTCTAAAAAAATATAACAATGCAACAATCGGAACCAACTACAAGATACTGACATCTGTTGGTCTGATAATTGAATATTCCGGTATAAGTAAGAATTTGCCTTGTATGTTACCCTTGTGTGTCGTAGAGTTACAGAAAAACAACCAATCAAACTATATGACACATTTAACCGACGTTGTGAGCCGATTGACTATCAGATTAAATAAAGCTATTTCATTGGACGATGGAATAACTATGGAATAAGAGTGGGGTTAGGGTAAGAGTTGTAGCTCAGACGTTAACATGTTTTGGTTTTTTGCTCATGTTCTCACCATGTCCATTTAAGGATGTCCGCTCCTTCCTGTTGAAATGTGATTAAGTAAAGATTTTTTCTCATCTTTATTTACTTCATGATATTCTAAATCATCTACTTACTTTTAAAAAACAAATGAAATAAAGCAAATGTGACTTTAGAACCTCTAAAAAGTGCTTAAACAGCATAAATGGCCTAAATTTGACTAAAAAGGGGGGGGGGGGGGGTACATTTTGTGTCAAAGCTTTAAAAAAAAACACATTACCATATATATGTTTTCATCGATTTCGGTAGGGTAACATGAAATTTGTAACATATCAAAAAAGGAAAAGAATTTAATACTAGAAATGTAGTATTTTAAAGTTTTTAGCAGTTTTTTTCTCATTTCCCCATAGACTCCCATGTTAAACTTGTACTTCACCCCAATATCATACAGGCTCCATATCTCGAAAAAAAACCACACTACCCCCTTTTTTAATGCTGATTTTCCAATCATATACTTTGATCTTTTAAAAAAAATAAGTTGGAAAAAAGGTTTAATACTAAAAATTTGAGGAGCGGACATCCTTAAATAGCACTTTAGCGTTTGTAACCTCGTCAAAATAATACTGCAAGAATAGACACCCGTGACAATAATGAATGGATGAATCAATGTTTCCTATCTGTTAATTGGCTGAATTAAGGCTTATTTACGAAACAGTCTTAATGATTAATTTATACAGTATCTGTTATTCTTTTTAACACCTCATCAAAATGTAAATTTTATAACCTTTTCAAACTAAAATAGTAATTTTCATGTTACCTATGTAAACTAAAAGAAATGAATATCTACCTTACTGTTTTTTTTTAGAATATCTTGCCATAGCCTGCCAGTTGGAGAGGAATGGTGGCGTAATGTTGAAAATGTTTTACTAATGATATGTTGTAAATTATGTGGTTCTAGCGCTACATGTGACATCAAACCACTCAAAACACTTGTAATATCATTAAAACACACTCTTAAATGTATTTTCAAGAAAAAAGCCTTTATTTTGAATTTTTTCAATTTTTAAAAAAAAAGTACGTACCTAAACTGGGATTTAGGTACGTTATTTTGGTTGAAATCCATTTTCCCCATGAATTTGGCCTCAAACCACTCTAAACAATTGTAATATCATTACAAACACACTCTTAAATGTCTTTTCCAGAAAAAGCCTTTATTTTGAATTTTTTCAATTTTTTTGAAAAAAGTACGTACCTAAACTCCGAGTTTAGGTACAAATGTACGTCATTTTGGGTGGAATCCATTTTCCCCATGAATTTGGCCTCAAACCACTTTAAACACTTGTAATATCATTACAAACTCACTCGTAAATGTCTTTTCCAGAAAATCCTTTATTTTGAATTTTTTCAATTTTTTTGAAAAAAGTACGTACCTTAACTCGGAGTTTAGGTACGTCGTTTTGGGTGAAATCAATTTTCCCCTTGAATTTTTCCTCAAACCACTCTAAACACTTTTAATATCATTACAAACACACTCTTAAATGTCTTTTCCAGAAAAAGCCTTTATTTTGAATTTTTTCAATTTTTTTGAAAAAAGTACGTACCTAAACTCGGAGTTAGTTACGATATTTTTGTTGAAATCCATTTCCCCCATGAATTTGGCCTCAAACCACTCTAAACACTTGTCTTGTAATATTATTTCAAACACACTCTTAAATGTCTTTTCCAGATAAAGCTTTATTTTGAATTTTTTCAATTTTAAAAAAAAAAAGTACGTACCTAAACTCGGAGTTTAGGTACGTCATTTTGGGTGAAATCTATTCTCCCCATTAATTTGGCCTCAAACCACCCTAAACACTTGTAATATCATTACAAACAGACTCTTAAATGTCTTTTCCAGAAAAAAGCCTTTATTTTGAATTTTTCTGTATTTTTTTTTAAAAAGTAGGTACCTAAACTGGGAGTTTAGGTACGTCATTTTGGGTGAAATCCATTTTCCCCATTAATTTGGCCTCAAACCACTTTAAACACTTGTAATATCATTACAAACTCACTCGTAAATGTCTTTTCCAGAAAATCCTTCATTTTGAATTTTTTCAATTTTTTTGAAAAAAGTACGTACCTAAACTGGGAGTTAGGTACGACGTTATTTTGGTTGAAATCCTTTTTCCCCTTAAATTTGGCCTCAAACCACTCTAAACACTTGTAATATCATTACAAACACAATCTTAAATGTCTTTTCCAGAAAGTCCTTTATTTTGAATTTTTTTCTATTTTTTTAAAAAAAGTACGTACCTAAACTCGGAGTTTAGGTAAGTCGTTTTGGGTGAAATCAATTTCCCCCTTGAATTTGGTCTCAAACCACTCTAAACACTTGTAACATCATTACAAACACACTCTTAAATGTCTTTTCCAGAAAAAGCCTTTACGTACCTAAATCCGAGTTTAGGTATGTACTTTTTTTTTAAAAATAGAAAAAATTCAAAATAAAGGCTTTTTCTTGAAAAGACATTTAAGAGTGTGTTTGTAATGATTTTACAAGTGTTTAGAGTGGTTTGAGGCCAAATTCATGGGGAAAATGGATTTCACCCAAAATGACGTACCTAAATCCGAGTTTAGGTACGTACTTTTTAAAAAAATTGAAAAAAATCAAAATAAAGGTTTTTCTCTCGAAAAGACATTCAGAGTGTGTTTGTAATGATATTACAAGTGTTTAGAGTGGTTTGAGGCAAAATTCATGGGGAAAATGGATTTCACCCAAAATGACGTACCTAAACTCCGTGTTTAGGTACGTATTTTTTATTTAAAAAAATAGAAAAAATTCAAAATAAAGTCATTTTTCTGTAAAATACATTGAAGAGTGTGTTTGTACTGAAATTACAAGTGTTTAGAGTGGTTTGAGAACAAATTCATGGGGAAAATGGATTTCAACCAAAATGACGTACCTATACTCCGAGTTTAGGTACGTACTTTTTTTTTAAAAATTTAAAAAATTCAAAATAAAGGCTTTTTCAGGAAACCAAATTTAAGAGTGTTTTTGTAATGATATTACAAGTGTTTAGAGTGGTTTGAGGCCAAATTCATGGGGAAAATGGATTTCATCCATAATGACGTACCTAAACTCCCAGTTTAGGTACGTACTTTTTTCAAAAAAAAATTGAAAAAATTGAAAATAAAGGCTTTTTCTGGAAAAGACATTTAAGAGTGTATTTGTAATGATATAACAAGTGTTTAGAGTGGTTTGAGGCAAAATTCATGGGGAAAATGGATTTCACCCAAAATTACGTACCTAAATCCGAGTTTAGGTATGTACTTTTTTTTTAAAAATAGAAAATATTCAAAATAAAAGCTTTTTTCTTGAAAAGACATTTAAGAGTGTGTTTGTAATGATATTACAAGTGTTTAGAGTGGTTTGAGGCAAAATTCATGGGGAAAATGGATTTCACCCAAAATTACGTACCTATATCCGAGTTTAGGTACGTACTTTTTTTTTTTAAAAAATTGAAAAAAATCAAAATAAAGTTTTTTTTTTCTTGAAAATACATTTAAGACAGGTTTGTAATGATATTACAAGTGTTTAGAGTGGTTTGAGGCCAAATTCATGGGGAAAATGGATTTCAACCAAAATGACGTACCTAAACTCCGAGTTTAGGTACGTACTTTTTTCAAAAAAATTGAAAAAATTGAAAATAAAGGCTTTATCTGTAAAAGACATTGAAGAGTGTGTTTGTAATGATATTACAAGTGTTTAGAGTGGTTTGAGGCCAAATTCATGGGGAAAATTGATTTCACCCAAAATGACGTACCTAAACTCCTAGTTTAGGTACGTGCTTTTTTTTTAAAAATTGAAAAAATTGAAAATAAAGGCTTTTTCTGGAAAAGACATTTAAGAGTGTGTTTGTAATGATATTACAAGTGTTTAGAGTGGTTTGAGGCCAAATTCATGGGGAAAATGGATTTCAACCAAAATGACGTACCTAAACTCCAAGTTTAGGTACGTATTTTTTTCAAAAAAAACAGAAAAATTCAAAATAAAGTTTTTTTTCTGGATACATTTAAGAGTGTGTTTGTAATGATATTACAAGTGTTTAGAGTGGGTTGAGGCCAAATCATGGGGAAAATTGATTTCACCCAAAATGACGTACCTAAACTCCGTGTTTAGGTACGTATTTTTTTTTTTTTAAAATAGAAAAAATTCAAAATAAAGTCATTTTTCTGTAAAAGACATTGAAGAGTGTGTTTGTACTGAAATTACAAGTGTTTAGAGTGGTTTGAGAACAAATTCATGGGGAAAATGGATTTCAACCAAAATGACGTACCTAAACTCCGAGTTTAGTTACGTACTTTTTTCAAAAAAAATGAAAAAATTGAAAATAAAGGTTTTTCTGGAAAAGACATTCAGAGTGTGTTTGTAATGATATTACAAGTGTTTAGAGTGGTTTGAGGTCTAATTTATGGGGGAAATGGATTTCAACGAAAATGACGTACCTAAACTCCCAGTTTAGGTACGAACTTTTTTCATAAAAAATGAAAAAATTCAAAATAAAGGCTTTTCTGGTAAAAGACATTAAGAGTGTGTTTGTAATGATATTACAAGTGTTTAGAGTGGTTTGAGGCCAAATTCATGGGGAAAATGGATTTCAAACAAAATAACGTATCTAACTCCGAGTTAAGGTACGTACTTTTTAAAAAAAATTGAAAAAATTCAAAATAAACGTTTTTTTCTGGAAAAGACATTTAAGAGTGTGTTTGTAATGATATTACAAGTGTTTAGAGTGGTTTGAGGCAAAATTCATGGGGAAAATGGATTTCAACCAAAATGACGTACCTAAACTCCGAGTTTAGTTACGTTACGTATTTTTTTTTAAAAAATGAAAAAATTCAAAATAAAGGCATTCTCGAAAAGACATTTAAGAGTGTGTTTGTAATGATATTACAAGTGTTTAGAGTGGTTTGAGGCCAAATTCATGGGGAAAATGGATTTCACCCAAAATGACGTACCTAAACTCCGAGTTTAGTTACGTACTTTTTTCAAAAAAAATGAAAAAATTGAAAATAAAGGTTTTTCTGGAAAAGACATTCAGAGTGTGTTTGTAATGATATTACAAGTGTTTAGAGTGGTTTGAGGTCTAATTTATGGGGGAAATGGATTTCAACGAAAATGACGTACCTAAACTCCCAGTTTAGGTACGAACTTTTTTCATAAAAAATGAAAAAATTCAAAATAAAGGCTTTTCTGGTAAAAGACATTAAGAGTGTGTTTGTAATGATATTACAAGTGTGTAGAGTGGTTTGTGGCCAAATTCATGGGGAAAATTGATTTCAAACAAAATAACGTACCTAAAGCCGAGTTTAGGTACCTGATTTTAAAAAAAATGAAAAAATTCAAAATAAAGGCTTTTTCTTGAAAAGACATTTAAGTGTGTGTTTTAATGATATTACAAGTGTTTAGAGTGGTTTGAGACCAAATTCATGGGGAAAATGGATTTCAAACAAAATAACGTATCTAACTCCGAGTTTAGGTACGTCCTTTTTTTTTAAAAATTGAAAAAATTCAAAATAAATTCTTTTTCTGTAAAAGACATTTAAGCGTGTGTTTGTAATGATATTACAAGTGTTTAGATTGGTTTGAGACCAAATTCATGGGGAAAATGGATTTCACACAAAATGAAGTACCTAAACTCCGAGTTTAGGTACGTACTTTTTAAAAAAATTAAAATTTGGCTTTTTCTGGAAAAGACATATAAGATTGTGTTTGTAATGATATTACAAGTGTTTAGAGTGGTTTGAGGCAAAATTCATGGGGAAAATGGATTTCACCCAAAATGACGTACCTAAACTCTGTGTTTAGGTACGTATTTTTTTTTTAAAAAATAGAAAAAATTCAAATTAAAGTCATTTTTCTGTAAAAGACATTGAAGAGTGTGTTTGTACTGAAATTACAAGTGTTTAGAGTGGTTTGAGAACAAATTCATGGGGAAAATGGATTTCAACCAAAATGACGTACCTAAACTCCGAGTTTAGGTACGTACTTTTTTTTTAAAAATTTAAAAAATTCAAAATAAAGGCTTTTTCTGTAAAAGACATTTAAGAGTGTGTTTGTTATGATATTACAAGTGTTTAGATTTTTTTGAGACCAAATTAATGGGGAAAATGGACTTCACCCAAAATGACGTACCTAAACTCCGAGTTTAGGTACGTACCTTTTAAAAAAAATTCAAAATTTGGCTTTTTCTGGAAAAGACATTTAAGATTGTGTTTTAATGATATTACAAGTGTTTAGAGTGGTTTGAGGCCAAATTCATGGGGAAAATGGATTTCAAACAAAATAACGTATCTAACTCCGAGTTTAGGTACGTACTTTTTGAAAAAATTGAAAAAAATCAAAATAAAGGTTTTTTCTCGAAAAGACATTTAAGAGTGTGTTTGTAATGATATTACAAGTGTTTAGAGTGGTTTGAGGCAAACTTCATGGGGAAAATGGATTTCACCCAAAATGAGGTACCTAAACTCCGTGTTTAGGTACGTATTTTTTTTAATAAATTTTAAAAAATTCAAAATAAAGGCTTTTTCTGGAAAAGACATTTAAGAGTATGTTTGTAATGATATTACAAGTGTTTAGAGTGGTTTGAGGCAAAATTCATGGGGAAAATGGATTTCATCCATAATGACGTACCTAAACTCCAAGTTTAGGTACGTACTTTTTTCAACAAAAAAATTGAAAAAATTGAAAATAAAGGCTTTTTCTGGAAAAGACATTTAAGAGTGTGTTTGTAATGATATTACAAGTGTTTAGAGTGGTTTGAGGCCAAATTCATGGGGAAAATGGATTTCAACCAAAATGACGTACCTAAACTCCGAGTTTAGGTACGTATTTTTTTCAAAAAAACCAGAAAAATTCAAAATAAAGTTTTTTTTCTGGATAAGACATTTAAGAGTGTGTTTGTAATGATATTACAAGTGTTTAGAGTGGGTTGAGGCCAAATCATGGGGAAAATTGATTTCACCCAAAATGACGTACCTGAACTCCGAGTTTAGGTACGTACTTTTTTTTTAAAAATTGAAAAAATTCAAAATAAAGGCTTTTTCTGGAAAAGACATTTAAGATTGTGTTTGTAATGATATTACGAGTGTTTAGAGTGGTTTGTGGCCAAATTCATGGTGAAAATTGATTTCAAACAAAATAACGTACCTAAATCCGAGTTAGGTACGTACTTTTTTTAAAAAAATGAAAAAATTCAAAATAAAGGCTTTTTCTGGAAAAGACATTTAAGATTGTGTTTTAATGATATTACAAGTGTTTAGAGTGGTTTGAGGCAAAATTCATGGGGAAAATGGATTTCACCCAAAATTACGTACCTAAATCCGAGTTTAGGTACGTACTTTTTTTTAAAAAATTGAAAAAAATCAAAATAAAGTTTTTTTTCTTGAAAAGACATTTAAGAGTGTGTTTGTAATGATATTACAAGTGTTTAGATTGGTTTGAGGCCAAATTCATGGGGAAAATGGATTTCACCCAAAATGAGGTACCTAAACTCCGTGTTAAGGTACGTACTTTTTTTCAAAAAAATTGAAAAAATTCAAAATAAAGGCTTTTTCTGTAAAAGACATTTAAGAGTGTGTTTGTTATGATATTACAAGTGTTTAGAGTGGTTTGAGGCAAAATTCATGGGGAAAATGGATTTCATCCATAATGACGTACCTAAACTCCAAGTTTAGGTACGAACTTTTTTCAACAAAAAAATTGAAAAAATTGAAAATAAAGGCTTTTTCTGGAAAAGACATTTAAGAGTGTGTTTGTAATGATATTACAAGTGTTTAGAGTGGTTTGAGGCCAAATTCATGGGGAAAATGGATTTCAACCAAAATGACGTACCTAAACTCCGAGTTTAGGTACGTATTTTTTTAAAAAAAAACAGAAAAATTCAAAATAAAGTTTTTTTTCTGGATACATTTAAGAGTGTGTTTGTAATGATATTACAAGTGTTTAGAGTGGGTTGAGGCCAAATCATGGGGAAAATTGATTTCACCCAAAATGACGTACCTAAACTCCGTGTTTAGGTACGTATTTTTTTTTTTTTAAAATAGAAAAAATTCAAAATAAAGTCATTTTTCTGTAAAAGACATTGAAGAGTGTGTTTGTACTGAAATTACAAGTGTTTAGAGTGGTTTGAGAACAAATTCATGGGGAAAATGGATTTCAACCAAAATGACGTACCTAAACTCCGAGTTTAGTTTCGTACTTTTTTCAAAAAAAATGAAAAAATTGAAAATAAAGGTTTTTCTGGAAAAGACATTCAGAGTGTGTTTGTAATGATATTACAAGTGTTTAGAGTGGTTTGAGGTCTAATTTATGGGGGAAATGGATTTCAACGAAAATGACGTACCTAAACTCCCAGTTTAGGTACGAACTTTTTTCATAAAAAATGAAAAAATTCAAAATAAAGGCTTTTCTGGTAAAAGACATTAAGAGTGTGTTTGTAATGATATTACAAGTGTGTAGAGTGGTTTGTGGCCAAATTCATGGGGAAAATTGATTTCAAACAAAATAACGTACCTAAAGCCGAGTTTAGGTACCTGATTTTAAAAAAAATGAAAAAATTCAAAATAAAGGCTTTTTCTTGAAAAGACATTTAAGTGTGTGTTTTAATGATATTACAAGTGTTTAGAGTGGTTTGAGACCAAATTCATGGGGAAAATGGATTTCAAACAAAATAACGTATCTAACTCCGAGTTTAGGTACGTCCTTTTTTTTTAAAAATTGAAAAAATTCAAAATAAATTCTTTTTCTGTAAAAGACATTTAAGCGTGTGTTTGTAATGATATTACAAGTGTTTAGATTGGTTTGAGACCAAATTCATGGGGAAAATGGATTTCACCCAAAATGAAGTACCTAAACTCCGAGTTTAGGTACGTACTTTTAAAAAAAATTAAAATTTGGCTTTTTCTGGAAAAGACATATAAGATTGTGTTTGTAATGATATTACAAGTGTTTAGAGTGGTTTGAGGCAAAATTCATGGGGAAAATGGATTTCACCCAAAATGACGTACCTAAACTCTGTGTTTAGGTACGTATTTTTTTTTTAAAAAATAGAAAAAATTCAAATTAAAGTCATTTTTCTGTAAAAGACATTGAAGAGTGTGTTTGTACTGAAATTACAAGTGTTTAGAGTGGTTTGAGAACAAATTCATGGGGAAAATGGATTTCAACCAAAATGACGTACCTAAACTCCGAGTTTAGGTACGTACTTTTTTTTTAAAAATTTAAAAAATTCAAAATAAAGGCTTTTTCTGTAAAAGACATTTAAGAGTGTGTTTGTTATGATATTACAAGTGTTTAGATTTTTTTGAGACCAAATTAATGGGGAAAATGGACTTCACCCAAAATGACGTACCTAAACTCCGAGTTTAGGTACGTACCTTTTAAAAAAAATTCAAAATTTGGCTTTTTCTGGAAAAGACATTTAAGATTGTGTTTTAATGATATTACAAGTGTTTAGAGTGGTTTGAGACCAAATTCATGGGGAAAATGGATTTCAAACAAAATAACGTATCTAACTCCGAGTTTAGGTACGTACTTTTTGAAAAAATTGAAAAAAATCAAAATAAAGGTTTTTTCTCGAAAAGACATTTAAGAGTGTGTTTGTAATGATATTACAAGTGTTTAGAGTGGTTTGAGGCAAACTTCATGGGGAAAATGGATTTCACCCAAAATGAGGTACCTAAACTCCGTGTTTAGGTACGTATTTTTTTTTATAAATTTTAAAAAATTCAAAATAAAGGCTTTTTCTGGAAAAGACATTTAAGAGTATGTTTGTAATGATATTACAAGTGTTTAGAGTGGTTTGAGGCAAAATTCATGGGGAAAATGGATTTCATCCATAATGACGTACCTAAACTCCAAGTTTAGGTACGTACTTTTTTCAACAAAAAAATTGAAAAAATTGAAAATAAAGGCTTTTTCTGGAAAAGACATTTAAGAGTGTGTTTGTAATGATATTACAAGTGTTTAGAGTGGTTTGAGGCCAAATTCATGGGGAAAATGGATTTCAACCAAAATGACGTACCTAAACTCCGAGTTTAGGTACGTATTTTTTTCAAAAAAACCAGAAAAATTCAAAATAAAGTTTTTTTTCTGGATAAGACATTTAAGTGTGTGTTTGTAATGATATTACAAGTGTTTAGAGTGGTTTGAGGCCAAATTCATGGGGAAAATGGATTTCAACCAAAATGACGTACCTAAACTCCGAGTTTAGGTACGTATTTTTTTCAAAAAAACCAGAAAAATTCAAAATAAAGTTTTTTTTCTGGATAAGACATTTAAGTGTGTGTTTGTAATGATATTACAAGTGTTTAGAATGGGTTGAGGCCAAATCATGGGGAAAATTGATTTCACCCAAAATGACGTACCTGAACTCCGAGTTTAGGTACGTACTTTTTTTTTAAAAATTGAAAAAATTCAAAATAAAGGCTTTTTCTGGAAAAGACATTTAAGATTGTGTTTGTAATGATATTACGAGTGTTTAGAGTGGTTTGTGGCCAAATTCATGGTGAAAATTGATTTCAAACAAAATAACGTACCTAAATCCGAGTTAGGTACGTACTTTTTTTAAAAAAATGAAAAAATTCAAAATAAAGGCTTTTTCTGGAAAAGACATTTAAGATTGTGTTTTAATGATATTACAAGTGTTTAGAGTGGTTTGAGGCAAAATTCATGGGGAAAATGGATTTCACCCAAAATTACGTACCTAAATCCGAGTTTAGGTACGTACTTTTTTTTAAAAAATTGAAAAAAATCAAAATAAAGTTTTTTTTCTTGAAAAGACATTTAAGAGTGTGTTTGTAATGATATTACAAGTGTTTAGATTGGTTTGAGGCCAAATTCATGGGGAAAATGGATTTCACCCAAAATGAGGTACCTAAACTCCGTGTTAAGGTACGTACTTTTTTCAAAAAAATTGAAAAAATTCAAAATAAAGGCTTTTTCTGTAAAAGACATTTAAGAGTGTGTTTGTTATGATATTACAAGTATTTAGAGTGGTTTGAGGCAAAATTCATGGGGAAAATGGATTTCATCCATAATGACGTACCTAAACTCCAAGTTTAGGTACGAACTTTTTTCAACAAAAAAATTGAAAAAATTGAAAATAAAGGCTTTTTCTGGAAAAGACATTTAAGAGTGTGTTTGTAATGATATTACAAGTGTTTAGAGTGGTTTGAGGCCAAATTCATGGGGAAAATGGATTTCAACCAAAATGACGTACCTAAACTCCGAGTTTAGGTACGTATTTTTTTCAAAAAAAACAGAAAAATTCAAAATAAAGTTTTTTTTCTGGATACATTTAAGAGTGTGTTTGTAATGATATTACAAGTGTTTAGAGTGGGTTGAGGCCAAATCATGGGGAAAATTGATTTCACCCAAAATGACGTACCTAAACTCCGTGTTTAGGTACGTATTTTTTTTTTTTTAAAATAGAAAAAATTCAAAATAAAGTCATTTTTCTGTAAAAGACATTGAAGAGTGTGTTTGTACTGAAATTACAAGTGTTTAGAGTGGTTTGAGAACAAATTCATGGGGAAAATGGATTTCAACCAAAATGACGTACCTAAACTCCGAGTTTAGGTACGTACTTTTTTTTAAAAAATTTAAAAAATTCAAAATAAAGGCTTTTTCAGGAAACAAAATTTAAGAGTGTTTTTGTAATGATATTACAAGTGTTTAGAGTGGTTTGAGGCCAAATTCATGAGGAAAATGGATTTCATCCATAATGACGTACCTAAACTCCCAGTTTAGGTACGTACTTTTTTCAAAAAAAAATTGAAAAAATTGAAAATAAAGGCTTTTTCTGGAAAAGACATTGAAGAGTGTATTTGTAATGATATAACAAGTGTTTAGAGTGGTTTGAGGCAAAATTCACGGGGAAAATGGATTTCACCCAAAATTACGTACCTAAATCCGAGTTTAGGTATGTACTTTTTTTTTAAAAATAGAAAAAATTCAAAATAAGGGCTTTTTTCTTGAAAAGACATTTAAGAGTGTGTTTGTAATGATATTACAAGTGTTTAGAGTGGTTTGAGGCAAAATTCATGGGGAAAATGGATTTCACCCAAAATTACGTACCTAAATCCGAGTTTAGGTACGTACTTTTTTTTAAAAAATTGAAAAAAATCAAAATAAAGTTTTTTTTCTTGAAAAGACATTTAAGAGTGTGTTTGTAATGATATTACAAGTGTTTAGATTGGTTTGAGGCAAAATTCATGGGGAAAATGGATTTCACCCAAAATGACGTACCTAACTACGAGTTTAGGTACGTACTTTTTTCAAAAAAATTGAAAAAATTCAAAATAAAGGCTTTTTCTGGAAAAGACATTTAAGAGTGTGTTTGTAATGGTATTACAAGTGTTTAGAGTGGTTTGAGGCCAAATTCATGGGGAAAATGGATTTCATCCATAATGACGTACCTAAACTCGGAGTTTAGGTACGTGCTTTTTAAAAAAATTGAAAAAAATCAAAATAAAGGTTTTTTTCTCGAAAAGACATTTAAGAGTGTGTTTGTAATGATATTACAAGTGTTTAGAGTGGTTTGAGGCAAAATTCATGGGGAAAATGGATTTCATCCAAAATGACGTACCTAAACTCCGTGTTTAGGTACGTATTTTTTTTTAAAATAATAGAAAAAATTCAAAATAAAGGCTTTTTCTGTAAAAGACATTTAAGAGTGTGTTTGTTATGATATTACAAGTGTTTAGAGTGGTTTGAGGCAAAATTCATGGGGAAAATGGATTTCATCCATAATGACGTACCTAAACTCCAAGTTTAGGTACGAACTTTTTTCAACAAAAAAATTGAAAAAATTGAAAATAAAGGCTTTTTCTGGAAAAGACATTTAAGAGTGTGTTTGTAATGATATTACAAGTGTTTAGAGTGGTTTGAGGCCAAATTCATGGGGAAAATGGATTTCAACCAAAATGACGTACCTAAACTCCAAGTTTAGGTACGTATTTTTTTCAAAAAAAACAGAAAAATTCAAAATAAAGTTTTTTTTCTGGATACATTTAAGAGTGTGTTTGTAATGATATTACAAGTGTTTAGAGTGGGTTGAGGCCAAATCATGGGGAAAATTGATTTCACCCAAAATGACGTACCTAAACTCCGTGTTTAGGTACGTATTTTTTTTTTTTAAAATAGAAAAAATTCAAAATAAAGTCATTTTTCTGTAAAAGACATTGAAGAGTGTGTTTGTACTGAAATTACAAGTGTTTAGAGTGGTTTGAGAACAAATTCATGGGGAAAATGGATTTCAACCAAAATGACGTACCTAAACTCCGAGTTTAGGTACGTACTTTTTTTTAAAAAATTTAAAAAATTCAAAATAAAGGCTTTTTCAGGAAACAAAATTTAAGAGTGTTTTTGTAATGATATTACAAGTGTTTAGAGTGGTTTGAGGCCAAATTCATGAGGAAAATGGATTTCATCCATAATGACGTACCTAAACTCCCAGTTTAGGTACGTACTTTTTTCAAAAGAAAATTGAAAAAATTGAAAATAAAGGCTTTTTCTGGAAAAGACATTGAAGAGTGTATTTGTAATGATATAACAAGTGTTTAGAGTGGTTTGAGGCAAAATTCACGGGGAAAATGGATTTCACCCAAAATTACGTACCTAAATCCGAGTTTAGGTATGTACTTTTTTTTTAAAAATAGAAAAAATTCAAAATAAGGGCTTTTTTCTTGAAAAGACATTTAAGAGTGTGTTTGTAATGATATTACAAGTGTTTAGAGTGGTTTGAGGCAAAATTCATGGGGAAAATGGATTTCACCCAAAATTACGTACCTAAATCCGAGTTTAGGTACGTACTTTTTTTTAAAAAATTGAAAAAAATCAAAATAAAGTTTTTTTTCTTGAAAAGACATTTAAGAGTGTGTTTGTAATGATATTACAAGTGTTTAGATTGGTTTGAGGCAAAATTCATGGGGAAAATGGATTTCACCCAAAATGACGTACCTAACTACGAGTTTAGGTACGTACTTTTTTCAAAAAAATTGAAAAAATTCAAAATAAAGGCTTTTTCTGGATAACAAATTTAAGAGTGTTTTTGTAATGGTATTACAAGTGTTTAGAGTGGTTTGAGGCCAAATTCATGGGGAAAATGGATTTCATCCATAATGACGTACCTAAACTCGGAGTTTAGGTACGTGCTTTTTAAAAAAATTGAAAAAAATCAAAATAAAGGTTTTTTTCTCGAAAAGACATTTAAGAGTGTGTTTGTAATGATATTACAAGTGTTTAGAGTGGTTTGAGGCAAAATTCATGGGGAAAATGGATTTCATCCAAAATGACGTACCTAAACTCCGTGTTTAGGTACGTATTTTTTTTTAAAATAATAGAAAAAATTCAAAATAAAGTCATTTTTCTGTAAAAGACATTGAAGAGTGTGTTTGTACTGAAATTACAAGTGTTTAGAGTGGTTTGAGAACAAATTCATGGGGAAAATGGATTTCAACCAAAATGACCTACCTAAACTCCGAGTTTAGGTACGTACTTTTTTTTAAAAAATTTAAAAAATTCAAAATAAAGGCTTTTTCAGGAAACAAAATTCAAGAGTGTTTTTGTAATGATATTACAAGTGTTTAGAGTGGTTTGAGGCCAAATTCATGGGGAAAATGGATTTCATCCATAATGACGTACCTAAACTCCCAGTTTAGGTACGTACTTTTTTCAAAAAAAAATTGAAAAAATTGAAAATAAAGGCTTTTTCTGGAAAAGACATTTAAGAGTGTATTTGTAATGATATAACAAGTGTTTAGAGTGGTTTGAGGCAAAATTCATGGGGAAAATGGATTTCACCCAAAATTACGTACCTAAATCCGAGTTTAGGTATGTACTTTTTTTTTAAAAATAGAAAAAATTCAAAATAAAGGCTTTTTTCTTGAAAAGACATTTAAGAGTGTTTTTGTAATGATATTACAAGTGTTTAGAGTGGTTTGAGGCAAAATTCATGGGGAACATGGATTTCACCCAAAATTACGTACCTAAATCCGAGTTTAGGTACGTACTTTTTTTTTAAAAATTGAAAAAAATCAAAATAAAGTTTTTTTTCTTGAAAAGACATTTAAGAGTGTGTTTGTAATGATATTACAAGTGTTTAGAGTGGTTTGAGGCAAAATTCATGGGGAAAATGGATTTCACCCAAAATTACGTACCTTAACTCCGTGTTTAGGTACGTATTTTTTTTTAAAAAAATAGAAAAAATTCAAAATAAAGTCATTTTTCTGTAAAAGACATTGAAGAGTGTGTTTGTACTGAAATTACAAGTGTTTAGAGTGGTTTGAGAACAAATTCATGGGGAAAATGGATTTCAACCAAAATGACGTACCTAAACTCCGAGTTTAGGTACGTACTTTTTTTTTAAAAATTTAAAAAATTCAAAATAAAGGCTTTTTCAGGAAAAAAAATTTAAGAGTGTTTTTGTAATGATATTACAAGTGTTTAGAGTGGTTTGAGGCCAAATTCATGGGGAAAATGGATTTCATACATAATGACGTACCTAAACTCACAGTTTAGGTACGTACTTTTTTCCAAAAAAAATTGAAAAAATTGAAAATAAAGGCTTTTTCTGGAAAAGACATTTAAGAGTGTATTTGTAATGATATAACAAGTGTTTAGAGTGGTTTGAGGCAAAATTCATGGGGAAAATGGATTTCACCCAAAATTACGTACGTAAATCCGAGTTTAGGTATGTACTTTTTTTTTAAAAATAGAAAAAATTCAAAATAAAGGCTTTTTTCTTGAAAAGACATTTAAGAGTGTGTTTGTAATGATATTACAAGTGTTTAGAGTGGTTTGAGGCAAAATTCATGGGGAAAATGGATTTCACCCAAAATTACGTAAATAATTCCGAGTTTAGGTACGTACTTTTTTTTTAAAAATAGAAAAAATTCAAAATAAAGGCTTTTTTCTTGAAAAGACATTTAAGAGTGTGTTTGTAATGATATTACAAGTGTTTAGAGTGGTTTGAGGCAAAATTCATGGGGAAAATGGATTTCACCCAAAATTACGTACCTAAATCCGAGTTTAGGTATGTACTTTTTTTTTAAAAATAGAAAAAATTCAAAATAAAGGCTTTTTTCTTGAAAAGACATTTAAGAGTGTGCTTGTAATGATATTACAAGTGTTTAGAGTGGTTTGAGGCAAAATTCATGGGGAAAATGGATTTCACCCAAAATGACGTACCTAACTACGAGTTTAGGTACGTACTTTTTTCAAAAAAATTGAAAAAATTCAAAATAAAGGCTTTTTCTGGATAAAAAAATTAAGAGTGTTTTTGTAATGGTATTACAAGTGTTTAGAGTGGTTTGAGGCCAAATTCATGGGGAAAATGGATTTCATCCATAATGACGTACCTAAACTCGGAGTTTAGGTACGTGCTTTTTTTCTAAAAATTGAAAAAATTGAAAATAAAGGCTTTTTCTGTAAAAGACATTGAAGAGTGTGTTTGTAATGATATTACAAGTGTTTAGAGTGGTTTGAGGCCAAATTCATGGGGAAAAATGGATTTCAACCAAAATGACGTACCTAAACTCCTAGTTTAGGTACGTGCTTTTATTTTTAAAATTGAAAAAATTCAAAATAAACGCTTTTTCTGTAAAAGACATTCAAGAGTGTGTTTGTTATGATATTACAAGTGTTTAGAGTGGTTTGTGGCCAAATTCATGATTCAAAATTGATTTCAAACAAAATAACGTACCTAAATCCGAGTTTAGGTTCGTACTTTTTTTAAAAAATTGAAAAAATTCAAAATAAAGGCTTTTTCTTAAAAAGACATTTAAGTGTGTGTTTTAATGATATAACAAGTGTTTAGAGTGGTTTGAGGTCTAATTTATGGGGAAAATGGATTTCAACCAAAATGACGTACCTAAACTCCGAGTTTAGGTACGTACTTTTTAAAAAAATTAAAATTTGGCTTTTTCTGGAAAAGACATATAAGATTGTGTTTGTAATGATATTACAAGTGTTTAGAGTGGTTTGTGGCCAAATTCATGGGGAAAATTGATTTCAAACAAAATAACGTACCTAAATCCGAGTTTAGGTACGTACTTTTTAAAAAAAATTGAAAAAATTCAAAATAAAGGCTTTTTTCTTGAAAAGACATTTAAGAGTGTGTTTGTAATGATATTACAAGTGTTTAGAGTGGTTTGAGGCAAAATTCATGGGGAAAATGGATTTCACCCAAAATTACGTACCTAAATCCGAGTTTAGGTACGTACTTTTTTCAAAAAAAAATTGAAAAAATTGAAAATAAAGGCTTTTTCTGGAAACGACATTTAAGAGTGTGTTTGTAATGATATTACAAGTGTTTAGAGTGGTTTGAGGCCAAATTCATGGGGAAAATGGATTTCAACCAAAATGACGTACCTAAACTCCTAGTTTAGGTACGTACTTTTTTTTAAAAAATTGAAAAAATTGAAAATAAAGGCTTTTTCTGTAAAAGACATTTAAGAGTGTGTTTGTTATGATATTACAAGTGTTTAGATTGGTTTGAGACCAAATTCATGGGGAAAATGGACTTCACCCAAAATGACGTACTTAAACTCCGAGTTTAGGTACGTACCTTTTAAAAAAAAAATCAAAATTTGGCTTTTTCTCGAAAAGACATTTAAGAGTGTGTTTGTAATGATATTACAAGTGTTTAGAGTGGTTTGAGGCCAAATTCATGGGGAAAATGGATTTCACCCAAAATGACGTACCTAAACTCCGAGTTTAGTTACGTACTTTTTTCGAAAAAAATGAAAAAATTGAAAATAAAGGCTTTTTCTGGAAAAGACATTCAGAGTGTGTTTGTAATGATATTACAAGTGTTTAGAGTGGTTTGAGGCAAAATTCATGGGGAAAATGGATTTCACCCAAAATTACGTACCTAAATCCGAGTTTAGGTACGTACTTTTTTTTAAAAAATTGAAAAAAATCAAAATAAAGTTTTTTTTCTTGAAAAGACATTTAAGAGTGTGTTTGTAATGATATTACAAGTGTTTAGAGTGGTTTGAGGCCAAATTCATGGGGAAAATGGATTTCAACCAAAATGACGTACCTAAACTCCGAGTTTAGGTACGAACTTTTTTTTTAAAAATTGAAAAAATTCAAAATAAAGGCTTTTTCTGTAAAAGACATTTAAGAGTGTGTTTGTTATGATATTACAAGTGTTTAGAGTGGTTTGAGGCAAAATTCATGGGGAAAATGGATTTCACCCAAAATTACGTTCCTAAATCCGAGTTTAGGTACGTACTTTTTTTTAAAAATTGAAAAAAAATCAAAATAAAGTTTTTTTTCTTGAAAAGACATTTAAGAGTGTGTTTGTAATGATATTACAAGTGTTTAGAGTGTTTTGAGGCAAAATTCATGGGGAAAATGGATTTCACCCAAAATGACGTACCTAACTACGAGTTTAGGTACGTACTTTTTTCAAAAAAATTGAAAAAATTCAAAATAAAGGCTTTTTCTGGATAAAAAATTTAAGAGTGTTTTTGTAATGGTATTACAAGTGTTTAGAGTGGTTTGAGGCCAAATTCATGGGGAAAATGGATTTCATCCATAATGACGTACCTAAACTCGGAGTTTAGGTACGTGCTTTTTTTCTAAAAATTGAAAAAAATGAAAATAAAGGCTTTTTCTGTAAAAGACATTTAAGTGTGTGTTTTAATGATATTACAAGTGTTTAGAGTGGTTTGAGGCCAAATTCATGGGGAAAATGGATTTCAAACAAAATAACGTATCTAACTCCGAGTTTAGGTACGTACTTTTTTTTTTAAAAATTGAAAAAATTCAAAATAAAGGCTTTTTCTGTAAAAGACATTTAAGAGTGTGTTTGTTATGATATTACAAGTGTTTAGAGTGGTTTGAGGCAAAATTCATGGGGAAAATTGATTTCAAACAAAATAACGTACCTAAATCCGAGTTTAGGTACGTACTTTTTAAAAAAAATTGAAAAAATTCAAAATAAAGGCTTTTTTCTTGAAAAGACATTTAAGAGTGTGTTTGTAATGATATTACAAGTGTTTAGAGTGGTTTGAGGCCAAATTCATGGGGAAAATGGATTTCACCCAAAATTACGTACCTAAATCCGAGTTTAGGTACGTACTTTTTTTTAAAAAATTGAAAAAAATCAAAATAAAGTTTTTTTTCTTGAAAAGACATTTAAGAGTGTGTTTGTAATGATATTACAAGTGTTTAGAGTGGTTTGAGGCCAAATTCATGGGGAAAATGGATTTCAACCAAAATGACGTACCTAAACTCCGAGTTTAGGTACGAACTTTTTTTTTAAAAATTGAAAAAATTCAAAATAAAGGCTTTTTCTGTAAAAGACATTTAAGAGTGTGTTTGTTATGATATTACAAGTGTTTAGAGTGGTTTGAGGCAAAATTCATGGGGAAAATGGATTTCACCCAAAATTACGTTCCTAAATCCGAGTTTAGGTACGTACTTTTTTTTAAAAATTGAAAAAAAATCAAAATAAAGTTTTTTTTCTTGAAAAGACATTTAAGAGTGTGTTTGTAATGATATTACAAGTGTTTAGAGTGTTTTGAGGCAAAATTCATGGGGAAAATGGATTTCACCCAAAATGACGTACCTAACTACGAGTTTAGGTACGTACTTTTTTAAAAAAAATTGAAAAAATTCAAAATAAAGGCTTTTTCTGGATAAAAAATTTAAGAGTGTTTTTGTAATGGTATTACAAGTGTTTAGAGTGGTTTGAGGCCAAATTCATGGGGAAAATGGATTTCATCCATAATGACGTACCTAAACTCGGAGTTTAGGTACGTGCTTTTTTTCTAAAAATTGAAAAAAATGAAAATAAAGGCTTTTTCTGTAAAAGACATTTAAGTGTGTGTTTTAATGATATTACAAGTGTTTAGAGTGGTTTGAGGCCAAATTCATGGGGAAAATGGATTTCAAACAAAATAACGTATCTAACTCCGAGTTTAGGTACGTACTTTTTTTTTAAAAATAGAAAAAATTCAAAATAAAGGCTTTTTCTGTAAAAGACATTTAAGAGTGTGTTTGTTATGATATTACAAGTGTTTAGAGTGGTTTGAGGCAAAATTCATGGGGAAAATTGATTTCAAACAAAATAACGTACCTAAATCCGAGTTTAGGTACGTACTTTTTAAAAAAAATTGAAAAAATTCAAAATAAAGGCTTTTTTCTTGAAAAGACATTTAAGAGTGTGTTTGTAATGATATTACAAGTGTTTAGAGTGGTTTGAGGCCAAATTCATGGGGAAAATGGATTTCACCCAAAATTACGTACCTAAATCCGAGTTTAGGTACGTACTTTTTTTTAAAAAATAGAAAAAATTCAAAATAAAGGCTTTTTTCTTGAAAAGACATTTAAGAGTGTGTTTGTAATGATATTACAAGTGTTAGGAGTGGTTTGAGGCAAAATTCATGGGGAAAATGGATTTCACCCAAAATTACGTACCTAAATCCGAGTTTAGGTACGTACTTTTTTCAAAAAAAAATTGAAAAAATTGAAAATAAAGGCTTTTTCTGGAAAAGACATTTAAGAGTGTGTTTGTAATGATATTACAAGTGTTTAGAGTGGTTTGAGGCCAAATTCATGGGGAAAATGGATTTCAACCAAAATGACGTACCTAAACTCCCAGTTTAGGTACGTACTTTTTTTTTTAAAAATTGAAAAAATTCAAAATAAAGGCTTTTTCTGTAAAAGACATTTAAGCGTGTGTTTGTAATGATATTACAAGTGTTTAGATTGGTTTGAGACCAAATTCATGGGGAAAATGGATTTCACCCAAAATGACGTACCTAAACTCCGAGTTTAGGTACGTACTTTTTAAAAAAATTAAAATTTGGCTTTTTCTGGAAAAGACATTTAAGATTGTGTTTGTAATGATATTACAAGTGTTTAGAGTGGTTTGTGGCCAAATTCATGGGGGAAATTGATTTCAAACAAAATAACGTACCTAAATCCGAGTTTAGGTACGTACTTTTTAAAAAAAATTGAAAAAATTCAAAATAAAGGCTTTTTTCTTGAAAAGACATTTAAGAGTGTGTTTGTAATGATATTACAAGTGTTAAGAGTGGTTTGAGGCAAAATTCATGGGGAAAATGGATTTCACCCAAAATTACGTACCTAAATCCGAGTTTAGGTACGTACTTTTTTAAAAAAAAAAATGGAAAAAATTCAAAATAAAGGTTTTTTTCTTGAAAAGACATTTAAGAGTGTGTTTGTAATGATATTACAAGTGTTTAAAGTGGTTTGAGGCCAAATTCATGGGGAAAATGGATTTCAACCAAAATGACGTACCTAAACTCCCAGTTTGGGTACGTACTTTTTTTTTAAAAATAGAAAAAATTCAAAATAAAGGCTTTTTCTGTAAAAGACATTTAAGAGTGTGTTTGTTATGATATTACAAGTGTTTAGAGTGGTTTTAGAACAAATTCATGGGGAAAATGGATTTCAACCAAAATGACGTACCTAAACTCCGAGTTTAGGTACGTACTTTTTTTTAAAAAATTGAAAAAATTCAAAATAAAGGCTTTTTCTGGAAAAAAAATTTGAGAGTGTTTTTGTAATGATATTACAAGTGTTTAGAGTGGTTTGAGGCAAAATTCATGGGGAAAATGGATTTCACCCAAAATGACGTACCTAAACTCCATGTTTAGGTACGTACTTTTTTTTAAAAAAATAGAAAAAATTCAAAATAAAGGCTTTTTCTGGAAAAGACATTTAAGAGTATGTTTGTAATGATATTACAAGTGTTTAGAGTGGTTTGAGGCCAAATTCATGGGGAAAATGGATTTCACCCATAATGACGTACCTAAACTCCCAGTTTAGGTACGTACTTTTTTCCAAAAAAAATTGAAAAAATTGAAAATAAAGGCTTTTTCTGGAAAAGACATTCAGAGTGTGTTTGTAATGATATTACAAGTGTTTAGAGTGGTTTGAGGTCTAATTTATGGGGAAAATGGATTTCAACCAAAATGACGTACCTAAACTCCCAGTGTAGGTACGTACTTTTTTCATAAAAAATGAAAAAATTCAAAATAAAGGCTTTTCTGGAAAAGACATTAAGAGTGTGTTTGTAATGATATTACAAGTGTGTAGAGTGGTTTGTGGCCAAATTCATGGGGAAAATTGATTTCAAACAAAATAACGTACCTAAATCCGAGTTTAGGTACGTGATTTTAAAAAAAATTGAAAAAATTCAAAATAAAGGCTTTTTCTTGAAAAGACATTTAAGTGTGTGTTTTAATGATATTACAAGTGTTTAGAGTTTTTTTAGGCCAAATTCATGGGGAAAATGGATTTCAAACAAAATAACGTATCTAACTCCGAGTTTAGGTACGTACTTTTTTTTTAAAAATTGAAAAAATTCAAAATAAAGGCTTTTTCTGTAAAAGACATTTAAGCGTGTGTTTGTAATGATATTACAAGTGTTTAGATTGGTTTGAGACCAAATTCATGGGGAAAATGGATTTCACCCAAAATGACGTACCTAAACTCCGAGTTAAGGTACGTACTTTTTAAAAAAAATTCAAAATTTGGCTTTTTCTGGAAAAGACATTTAAGATTGTGTTTGTAATGATATTACAAGTGTTTAGAGTGGTTTGTGGCCAAATTCATGGGGAAAATTGATTTCAAACAAAATAACGTACCTAAATCCGAGTTTAGGTACGTACTTTTTAAAAAAATTGAAAAAAATCAAAATAAAGGTTTTTTCTCGAAAAGATATTTAAGAGTGTGTTTGTAATGATATTACAAGTGTTTAGAGTTGTTTGAGGCCAAATCCATGGGGAAAATGGATTTCAACCAAAAAAACGTATCTTACTCCGAGTTTAGGTACGTACTTTTTAAAAAAAAATTAAAAAAATTCAAAATAAAGGCTTTTTTTGGAAAAGACATTTAAGAGTGTGTTTGTAATGATATTACAAGTGTTTAGAGTGATTTGAGGCCAAATTCATGGGGAAAATGGATTTCACCGAAAATGACGTACCTAAACTCCCAGTTTAGGTACGCACTTTTTTCAAAACAAAATTGAAAAAATTGAAAATAAAGGCTTTTTCTGGAAAAGACATTCAGAGTGTGTTTGTAATGATATTACAAGTGTTTAGAGTGGTTTGAGGTCTAATTTATGGGGAAAATGGATTTCAACCAAAATGACGTACCTAAACTCCCAGTTTAGGTACGTACTTTTTTCATAAAAAATGAAAAAATTCAAAATAAAGGCTTTTCTGGAAAAGACATTAAGAGTGTGTTTGTAATGATATTACAAGTGTTTAGAGTGGTTTGTGGCCAAATTCATGGGGAAAATTGATTTCAAACAAAATAACGTACCTAAATCCGAGTTGAGGTACGTGATTTTAAAAAAAATTGAAAAAATTCAAAATAAAGGCTTTTTCTTGAAAAGACATTTAAGTGTGTGTTTTAATGATATTACAAGTGTTTAGAGTGGTTTGAGGCCAAATTCATGGGGAAAATGGATTTCAAACAAAATAACGTATCTAACTCCGAGTTTAGGTACGTACTTTTTTTTTTAAAAATTGAAAAAATTCAAAATAAAGGCTTTTTCTGTAAAAGACATTTAAGCGTGTGTTTGTAATGATATTACAAGTGTTTAGATTGGTTTGAGACCAAATTCATGGGGAAAATGGATTTCACCCAAAATGACGTACCTAAACTCCGAGTTTAGGTACGTACTTTTTAAAAAAATTAAAATTTGGCTTTTTCTGGAAAAGACATTTAAGATTGTGTTTGTAATGATATTACAAGTGTTTAGAGTGGTTTGTGGCCAAATTCATGGGGGAAATTGATTTCAAACAAAATAACGTACCTAAATCCGAGTTTAGGTACGTACTTTTTAAAAAAAATTGAAAAAATTCAAAATAAAGGCTTTTTTCTTGAAAAGACATTTAAGAGTGTGTTTGTAATGATATTACAAGTGTTTAGAGTGGTTTGAGGCAAAATTCATGGGGAAAATGGATTTCACCCAAAATTACGTACCTAAATCCGAGTTTAGGTACGTACTTTTTTAAAAAAAAAATGGAAAAAATTCAAAATAAAGGTTTTTTTCTTGAAAAGACATTTAAGAGTGTGTTTGTAATGATATTACAAGTGTTTAAAGTGGTTTGAGGCCAAATTCATGGGGAAAATGGATTTCAACCAAAATGACGTACCTAAACTCCCAGTTTGGGTACGTACTTTTTTTTTAAAAATAGAAAAAATTCAAAATAAAGGCTTTTTCTGTAAAAGACATTTAAGAGTGTGTTTGTTATGATATTACAAGTGTTTAGAGTGGTTTTAGAACAAATTCATGGGGAAAATGGATTTCAACCAAAATGACGTACCTAAACTCCGAGTTTAGGTACGTACTTTTTTTTAAAAAATTGAAAAAATTCAAAATAAAGGCTTTTTCTGGAAAAAAAATTTGAGAGTGTTTTTGTAATGATATTACAAGTGTTTAGAGTGGTTTGAGGCAAAATTCATGGGGAAAATGGATTTCACCCAAAATGACGTACCTAAACTCCATGTTTAGGTACGTACTTTTTTTTAAAAAAATAGAAAAAATTCAAAATAAAGGCTTTTTCTGGAAAAGACATTTAAGAGTATGTTTGTAATGATATTACAAGTGTTTAGAGTGGTTTGAGGCCAAATTCATGGGGAAAATGGATTTCACCCATAATGACGTACCTAAACTCCCAGTTTAGGTACGTACTTTTTTCAAAAAAAAATTGAAAAAATTGAAAATAAAGGCTTTTTCTGGAAAAGACATTCAGAGTGTGTTTGTAATGATATTACAAGTGTTTAGAGTGGTTTGAGGTCTAATTTATGGGGAAAATGGATTTTAACCAAAATGACGTACCTAAACTCCCAGTGTAGGTACGTACTTTTTTCATAAAAAATGAAAAAATTCAAAATAAAGGCTTTTCTGGAAAAGACATTAAGAGTGTGTTTGTAATGATATTACAAGTGTGTAGAGTGGTTTGTGGCCAAATTCATGGGGAAAATTGATTTCAAACAAAATAACGTACCTAAATCCGAGTTTAGGTACGTGATTTTAAAAAAAATTGAAAAAATTCAAAATAAAGGCTTTTTCTTGAAAAGACATTTAAGTGTGTGTTTTAATGATATTACAAGTGTTTAGAGTTTTTTTAGGCCAAATTCATGGGGAAAATGGATTTCAAACAAAATAACGTATCTAACTCCGAGTTTAGGTACGTACTTTTTTTTTAAAAATTGAAAAAATTCAAAATAAAGGCTTTTTCTGTAAAAGACATTTAAGCGTGTGTTTGTAATGATATTACAAGTGTTTAGATTGGTTTGAGACCAAATTCATGGGGAAAATGGATTTCACCCAAAATGACGTACCTAAACTCCGAGTTAAGGTACGTACTTTTTAAAAAAAATTCAAAATTTGGCTTTTTCTGGAAAAGACATTTAAGATTGTGTTTGTAATGATATTACAAGTGTTTAGAGTGGTTTGTAGCCAAATTCATGGGGGAAATTGATTTCAAACAAAATAACGTACCTAAATCCGAGTTTAGGTACGTACTTTTTAAAAAAAATTGAAAAAATTCAAAATAAAGGCTTTTTTCTTGAAAAGACATTTAAGAGTGTGTTTGTAATGATATTACAAGTGTTTAGAGTGGTTTGAGGCAAAATTCATGGGGAAAATGGATTTCACCCAAAATTACGTACCTAAATCCGAGTTTAGGTACGTACTTTTTTAAAAAAAAAATGGAAAAAATTCAAAATAAAGGTTTTTTTCTTGAAAAGACATTTAAGAGTGTGTTTGTAATGATATTACAAGTGTTTAAAGTGGTTTGAGGCCAAATTCATGGGGAAAATGGATTTCAACCAAAATGACGTACCTAAACTCCCAGTTTGGGTACGTACTTTTTTTTTAAAAATAGAAAAAATTCAAAATAAAGGCTTTTTCTGTAAAAGACATTTAAGAGTGTGTTTGTTATGATATTACAAGTGTTTAGAGTGGTTTTAGAACAAATTCATGGGGAAAATGGATTTCAACCAAAATGACGTACCTAAACTCCGAGTTTAGGTACGTACTTTTTTTTAAAAAATTGAAAAAATTCAAAATAAAGGCTTTTTCTGGAAAAAAAATTTGAGAGTGTTTTTGTAATGATATTACAAGTGTTTAGAGTGGTTTGAGGCAAAATTCATGGGGAAAATGGATTTCACCCAAAATGACGTACCTAAACTCCATGTTTAGGTACGTACTTTTTTTTAAAAAAATAGAAAAAATTCAAAATAAAGGCTTTTTCTGGAAAAGACATTTAAGAGTATGTTTGTAATGATATTACAAGTGTTTAGAGTGGTTTGAGGCCAAATTCATGGGGAAAATGGATTTCACCCATAATGACGTACCTAAACTCCCAGTTTAGGTACGTACTTTTTTCAAAAAAAAATTGAAAAAATTGAAAATAAAGGCTTTTTCTGGAAAAGACATTCAGAGTGTGTTTGTAATGATATTACAAGTGTTTAGAGTGGTTTGAGGTCTAATTTATGGGGAAAATGGATTTTAACCAAAATGACGTACCTAAACTCCCAGTGTAGGTACGTACTTTTTTCATAAAAAATGAAAAAATTCAAAATAAAGGCTTTTCTGGAAAAGACATTAAGAGTGTGTTTGTAATGATATTACAAGTGTGTAGAGTGGTTTGTGGCCAAATTCATGGGGAAAATTGATTTCAAACAAAATAACGTACCTAAATCCGAGTTTAGGTACGTGATTTTAAAAAAAATTGAAAAAATTCAAAATAAAGGCTTTTTCTTGAAAAGACATTTAAGTGTGTGTTTTAATGATATTACAAGTGTTTAGAGTTTTTTTAGGCCAAATTCATGGGGAAAATGGATTTCAAACAAAATAACGTACCTAAACTCCCAGTTTGGGTACGTACTTTTTTTTTAAAAATAGAAAAAATTCAAAATAAAGGCTTTTTCTGTAAAAGACATTTAAGAGTGTGTTTGTTATGATATTACAAGTGTTTAGAGTGGTTTTAGAACAAATTCATGGGGAAAATGGATTTCAACCAAAATGACGTACCTAAACTCCGAGTTTAGGTACGTACTTTTTTTTAAAAAATTGAAAAAATTCAAAATAAAGGCTTTTTCTGGAAAAAAAATTTGAGAGTGTTTTTGTAATGATATTACAAGTGTTTAGAGTGGTTTGAGGCAAAATTCATGGGGAAAATGGATTTCACCCAAAATGACGTACCTAAACTCCATGTTTAGGTACGTACTTTTTTTTAAAAAAATAGAAAAAATTCAAAATAAAGGCTTTTTCTGGAAAAGACATTTAAGAGTATGTTTGTAATGATATTACAAGTGTTTAGAGTGGTTTGAGGCCAAATTCATGGGGAAAATGGATTTCACCCATAATGACGTACCTAAACTCCCAGTTTAGGTACGTACTTTTTTCAAAAAAAAATTGAAAAAATTGAAAATAAAGGCTTTTTCTGGAAAAGACATTCAGAGTGTGTTTGTAATGATATTACAAGTGTTTAGAGTGGTTTGAGGTCTAATTTATGGGGAAAATGGATTTTAACCAAAATGACGTACCTAAACTCCCAGTGTAGGTACGTACTTTTTTCATAAAAAATGAAAAAATTCAAAATAAAGGCTTTTCTGGAAAAGACATTAAGAGTGTGTTTGTAATGATATTACAAGTGTGTAGAGTGGTTTGTGGCCAAATTCATGGGGAAAATTGATTTCAAACAAAATAACGTACCTAAATCCGAGTTTAGGTACGTGATTTTAAAAAAAATTGAAAAAATTCAAAATAAAGGCTTTTTCTTGAAAATACATTTAAGTGTGTGTTTTAATGATATTACAAGTGTTTAGAGTTTTTTTAGGCCAAATTCATGGGGAAAATGGATTTCAAACAAAATAACGTATCTAACTCCGAGTTTAGGTACGTACTTTTTTTTTAAAAATTGAAAAAATTCAAAATAAAGGCTTTTTCTGTAAAAGACATTTAAGCGTGTGTTTGTAATGATATTACAAGTGTTTAGATTGGTTTGAGACCAAATTCATGGGGAAAATGGATTTCACCCAAAATGACGTACCTAAACTCCGAGTTAAGGTACGTACTTTTTAAAAAAAATTCAAAATTTGGCTTTTTCTGGAAAAGACATTTAAGATTGTGTTTGTAATGATATTACAAGTGTTTAGAGTGGTTTGTGGCCAAATTCATGGGGAAAATTGATTTCAAACAAAATAACGTACCTAAATCCGAGTTTAGGTACGTACTTTTTAAAAAAATTGAAAAAAATCAAAATAAAGGCTTTTTCTGGAAAAAAAATTTGAGAGTGTTTTTGTAATGATATTACAAGTGTTTAGAGTGGTTTGAGGCAAAATTCATGGGGAAAATGGATTTCACCCAAAATGACGTACCTAAACTCCATGTTTAGGTACGTACTTTTTTTTAAAAAAATAGAAAAAATTCAAAATAAAGGCTTTTTCTGGAAAAGACATTTAAGAGTATGTTTGTAATGATATTACAAGTGTTTAGAGTGGTTTGAGGCCAAATTCATGGGGAAAATGGATTTCACCCATAATGACGTACCTAAACTCCCAGTTTAGGTACGTACTTTTTTCAAAAAAAAATTGAAAAAATTGAAAATAAAGGCTTTTTCTGGAAAAGACATTCAGAGTGTGTTTGTAATGATATTACAAGTGTTTAGAGTGGTTTGAGGTCTAATTTATGGGGAAAATGGATTTTAACCAAAATGACGTACCTAAACTCCCAGTGTAGGTACGTACTTTTTTCATAAAAAATGAAAAAATTCAAAATAAAGGCTTTTCTGGAAAAGACATTAAGAGTGTGTTTGTAATGATATTACAAGTGTGTAGAGTGGTTTGTGGCCAAATTCATGGGGAAAATTGATTTCAAACAAAATAACGTACCTAAATCCGAGTTTAGGTACGTGATTTTAAAAAAAATTGAAAAAATTCAAAATAAAGGCTTTTTCTTGAAAAGACATTTAAGTGTGTGTTTTAATGATATTACAAGTGTTTAGAGTTTTTTTAGGCCAAATTCATGGGGAAAATGGATTTCAAACAAAATAACGTACCTAAACTCCCAGTTTGGGTACGTACTTTTTTTTTAAAAATAGAAAAAATTCAAAATAAAGGCTTTTTCTGTAAAAGACATTTAAGAGTGTGTTTGTTATGATATTACAAGTGTTTAGAGTGGTTTTAGAACAAATTCATGGGGAAAATGGATTTCAACCAAAATGACGTACCTAAACTCCGAGTTTAGGTACGTACTTTTTTTTAAAAAATTGAAAAAATTCAAAATAAAGGCTTTTTCTGGAAAAAAAATTTGAGAGTGTTTTTGTAATGATATTACAAGTGTTTAGAGTGGTTTGAGGCAAAATTCATGGGGAAAATGGATTTCACCCAAAATGACGTACCTAAACTCCATGTTTAGGTACGTACTTTTTTTTAAAAAAATAGAAAAAATTCAAAATAAAGGCTTTTTCTGGAAAAGACATTTAAGAGTATGTTTGTAATGATATTACAAGTGTTTAGAGTGGTTTGAGGCCAAATTCATGGGGAAAATGGATTTCACCCATAATGACGTACCTAAACTCCCAGTTTAGGTACGTACTTTTTTCAAAAAAAAATTGAAAAAATTGAAAATAAAGGCTTTTTCTGGAAAAGACATTCAGAGTGTGTTTGTAATGATATTACAAGTGTTTAGAGTGGTTTTAGAACAAATTCATGGGGAAAATGGATTTCAACCAAAATGACGTACCTAAACTCCGAGTTTAGGTACGTACTTTTTTTTAAAAAATTGAAAAAATTCAAAATAAAGGCTTTTTCTGGAAAAAAAATTTGAGAGTGTTTTTGTAATGATATTACAAGTGTTTAGAGTGGTTTGAGGCAAAATTCATGGGGAAAATGGATTTCACCCAAAATGACGTACCTAAACTCCATGTTTAGGTACGTACTTTTTTTTAAAAAAATAGAAAAAATTCAAAATAAAGGCTTTTTCTGGAAAAGACATTTAAGAGTATGTTTGTAATGATATTACAAGTGTTTAGAGTGGTTTGAGGCCAAATTCATGGGGAAAATGGATTTCACCCATAATGACGTACCTAAACTCCCAGTTTAGGTACGTACTTTTTTCAAAAAAAAATTGAAAAAATTGAAAATAAAGGCTTTTTCTGGAAAAGACATTCAGAGTGTGTTTGTAATGATATTACAAGTGTTTAGAGTGGTTTGAGGTCTAATTTATGGGGAAAATGGATTTTAACCAAAATGACGTACCTAAACTCCCAGTGTAGGTACGTACTTTTTTCATAAAAAATGAAAAAATTCAAAATAAAGGCTTTTCTGGAAAAGACATTAAGAGTGTGTTTGTAATGATATTACAAGTGTGTAGAGTGGTTTGTGGCCAAATTCATGGGGAAAATTGATTTCAAACAAAATAACGTACCTAAATCCGAGTTTAGGTACGTGATTTTAAAAAAAATTGAAAAAATTCAAAATAAAGGCTTTTTCTTGAAAAGACATTTAAGTGTGTGTTTTAATGATATTACAAGTGTTTAGAGTTTTTTTAGGCCAAATTCATGGGGAAAATGGATTTCAAACAAAATAACGTATCTAACTCCGAGTTTAGGTACGTACTTTTTTTTTAAAAATTGAAAAAATTCAAAATAAAGGCTTTTTCTGTAAAAGACATTTAAGCGTGTGTTTGTAATGATATTACAAGTGTTTAGATTGGTTTGAGACCAAATTCATGGGGAAAATGGATTTCACCCAAAATGACGTACCTAAACTCCGAGTTAAGGTACGTACTTTTTAAAAAAAATTCAAAATTTGGCTTTTTCTGGAAAAGACATTTAAGATTGTGTTTGTAATGATATTACAAGTGTTTAGAGTGGTTTGTGGCCAAATTCATGGGGAAAATTGATTTCAAACAAAATAACGTACCTAAATCCGAGTTTAGGTACGTACTTTTTAAAAAAATTGAAAAAAATCAAAATAAAGGTTTTTTCTCGAAAAGATATTTAAGAGTGTGTTTGTAATGATATTACAAGTGTTTAGAGTTGTTTGAGGCCAAATCCATGGGGAAAATGGATTTCAACCAAAAAAACGTATCTTACTCCGAGTTTAGGTACGTACTTTTTAAAAAAAAATTAAAAAAATTCAAAATAAAGGCTTTTTTTGGAAAAGACATTTAAGAGTGTGTTTGTAATGATATTACAAGTGTTTAGAGTGATTTGAGGCCAAATTCATGGGGAAAATGGATTTCACCGAAAATGACGTACCTAAACTCCCAGTTTAGGTACGCACTTTTTTCAAAACAAAATTGAAAAAATTGAAAATAAAGGCTTTTTCTGGAAAAGACATTTAAGAGTGTGTTTGTAATGATATTACAAGTGTTTAGAGTGGTTTGAGAACAAATTCATTGGGAAAATGGATTTCAACCAAAATGACGTACCTAAACTCCTAGTTTAGGTACGTGCTTTTTTTTTAAAAATTGAAAAAATTCAAAATAAAGGCTTTTTCTGGAAAAAAAATTTGAGAGTGTTTTTGTAATGATATTACAAGTGTTTATAGTGGTTTGAGGCCAAATTCATGGGGAAAATGGATTTCAAACAAAATAACGTACCTAAATCCGAGTTTAGGTACGTACTTTTTAAAAAAATTGAAAAAAATCAAAATAAAGGTTTTTTCTCGAAAAGACATTTAAGAGTGTGTTTGTAATGATATTAAAAGTGTTTAGAGTGGTTTGAGGTCTAGTTTATGGGGAAAATGGATTTCAACCAAAATGACGTCAATTGAAAAAAATCAAAATAAAGGCTTTTTCTGGAAAAGACATTTAAGAGTGTGTTTGTAATGATATTACAAGTGTTTAGAGTGGTTTGAGGCCAAATTCATGGGGAAAATGGATTTCACCCATAATGACGTACCTAAACTCCCAGTTTAGGTACGTACTTTTTTCAAAAAAAAATTGAAAAAATTCAAAATAAAGGCTTTTTCTGGAAAAGACATTTAAGAGTGTGTTTGTAATGATATTACAAGTGTTTAGAGTGGTTTGAGGTCTAATTTATGGGGAAAATGGATTTCAACCAAAATGACGTACCTAAACTCCCAGTTTAGGTACGTACTTTTTTCATAAAAAATGAAAAAATTCAAAATAAAGGCTTTTCTGGAAAAGACATTAAGAGTGTGTTTGTAATGATATTACAAGTGTGTAGAGTGGTTTGTGGCCAAATTCATGGGGAAAATTGATTTCAAACAAAATAACGTACCTAAATCCGAGTTTAGGTACGTGATTTAAAAAAAAATTGAAAAAATTCAAAATAAAGGCTTTTTCTTGAAAAGACATTTAAGTGTGTGTTTTAATGATATTACAAATGTTTAGAGTTTTTTTTAGGCCAAATTCATGGGGAAAATGGATTTCAAACAAAATAACGTATCTAACTCCGAGTTTAGGTACGTACTTTTTTTTTAAAAATTGAAAAAATTCAAAATAAAGGCTTTTTCTGTAAAAGACATTTAAGCGTGTGTTTGTAATGATATTACAAGTGTTTAGATTGGTTTGAGACCAAATTCATGGGGAAAATGGATTTCACCCAAAATGACGTACCTAAAGTCCGAGTTAAGGTACGTACTTTTTAAAAAAAATTCAAAATTTGGCTTTTTCTGGAAAAGACATTTAAGATTGTGTTTGTAATGATATTACAAGTGTTTAGAGTGGTTTGTGGCCAAATTCATGGGGAAAATTGATTTCAAACAAAATAACGTACCTAAATCCGAGTTTAGTTACGTACTTTTTTCAAAAAAATTGAAAAAATTGAAAATAAAGGCTTTTTCTGGAAAAGACATTCAGAGTGTGTTTGTAATGATATTACAAGTGTTTAGAGTGGTTTGAGGTCTAATTTATGGGGAAAATGGATTTCAACCAAAATGACGTACCTAAACTCCCAGTTTAGGTACGTACTTTTTTCATAAAAAATGAAAAAATTCAAAATAAAGGCTTTTCTGGAAAAGACATTAAGAGTGTGTTTGTAATGATATTACAAGTGTGTAGAGTGGTTTGTGGCCAAATTCATGGGGAAAATTGATTTCAAACAAAATAACGTACCTAAATCCGAGTTGAGGTACGTGATTTTAAAAAAAATTGAAAAAATTCAAAATAAAGGCTTTTTCTTGAAAAGACATTTAAGTGTGTGTTTTAATGATATTACAAGTGTTTAGAGTGGTTTGAGGCCAAATTCATGGGGAAAATGGATTTCAAACAAAATAACGTATCTAACTCCGAGTTTAGGTACGTACTTTTTTTTTTAAAAATTCAAAAAATTCAAAATAAAGGCTTTTTCTGTAAAAGACATTTAAGCGTGTGTTTGTAATGATATTACAAGTGTTTAGATTGGTTTGAGACCAAATTCATGGGGAAAATGGATTTCACCCAAAATGACGTACCTAAACTCCGAGTTTAGGTACGTACTTTTTAAAAAAATTAAAATTTGGCTTTTTCTGGAAAAGACATTTAAGATTGTGTTTGTAATGATATTACAAGTGTTTAGAGTGGTTTGTGGCCAAATTCATGGGGAAAATTGATTTCAAACAAAATAACGTACCTAAATCCGAGTTTAGGTACGTACTTTTTAAAAAAAATTGAAAAAATTCAAAATAAAGGCTTTTTTCTTGAAAAGACATTTAAGAGTGTGTTTGTAATGATATTACAAGTGTTTAGAGTGGTTTGAGGCAAAATTCATGGGGAAAATGGATTTCACCCAAAATTACGTACCTAAATCCGAGTTTAGGTACGTACTTTTTTTTAAAAAAAATGGAAAAAATTCAAAATAAAGGTTTTTTTCTTGAAGAGACATTTAAGAGTGTGTTTGTAATGATATTACAAGTGTTTAAAGTGGTTTGAGGCCAAATTCATGGGGAAAATGGATTTCAACCAAAATGACGTACCTAAACTCCCAGTTTGGGTACGTACTTTTTTTTTAAAAAAAGAAAAAATTCAAAATAAAGGCTTTTTCTGTAAAAGACATTTAAGAGTGTGTTTGTTATGATATTACAAGTGTTTAGAGTGGTTTTAGAACAAATTCATGGGGAAAATGGATTTCAACCAAAATGACGTACCTAAACTCCGAGTTTAGGTACGTACTTTTTTTTAAAAAATTGAAAAAATTCAAAATAAAGGCTTTTTCTGGAAAAAAAATTTGAGAGTGTTTTTGTAATGATATTACAAGTGTTTAGAGTGGTTTGAGGCAAAATTCATGGGGAAAATGGATTTCACCCAAAATGACGTACCTAAACTCCATGTTTAGGTACGTACTTTTTTTTAAAAAAATAGAAAAAATTCAAAATAAAGGCTTTTTCTGGAAAAGACATTTAAGAGTATGTTTGTAATGATATTACAAGTGTTTAGAGTGGTTTGAGGCCAAATTCATGGGGAAAATGGATTTCACCCATAATGACGTACCTAAACTCCCAGTTTAGGTACGTACTTTTTTCAAAAAAAAATTGAAAAAATTGAAAATAAAGGCTTTTTCTGGAAAAGACATTCAGAGTGTGTTTGTAATGATATTACAAGTGTTTAGAGTGGTTTGAGGTCTAATTTATGGGGAAAATGGATTTCAACCAAAATGACGTACCTAAACTCCCAGTGTAGGTACGTACTTTTTTCATAAAAAATGAAAAAATTCAAAATAAAGGCTTTTCTGGAAAAGACATTAAGAGTGTGTTTGTAATGATATTACAAGTGTGTAGAGTGGTTTGTGGCCAAATTCATGGGGAAAATTGATTTCAAACAAAATAACGTACCTAAATCCGAGTTTAGGTACGAGATTTTAAAAAAAATTGAAAAAATTCAAAATAAAGGCTTTTTCTTGAAAAGACATTTAAGTGTGTGTTTTAATGATATTACAAGTGTTTAGAGTTTTTTTAGGCCAAATTCATGGGGAAAATGGATTTCAAACAAAATAACGTATCTAACTCCGAGTTTAGGTACGTACTTTTTTTTTAAAAAATGAAAAAATTCAAAATAAAGGCTTTTTCTGTAAAAGACATTTAAGCGTGTGTTTGTAATGATATTACAAGTGTTTAGATTGGTTTGAGACCAAATTCATGGGGAAAATGGATTTCACCCAAAATGACGTACCTAAACTCCGAGTTAAGGTACGTACTTTTTAAAAAAAATTCAAAATTTGGCTTTTTCTGGAAAAGACATTTAAGATTGTGTTTGTAATGATATTACAAGTGTTTAGAGTGGTTTGTGGCCAAATTCATGGGGAAAATTGATTTCAAACAAAATAACGTACCTAAATCCGAGTTTAGGTACGTACTTTTTAAAAAAATTGAAAAAAATCAAAATAAAGGTTTTTTCTCGAAAAGATATTTAAGAGTGTGTTTGTAATGATATTACAAGTGTTTAGAGTTGTTTGAGGCCAAATCCATGGGGAAAATGGATTTCAACCAAAAAAACGTATCTTACTCCGAGTTTAGGTACGTACTTTTTAAAAAAAAATTAAAAAAATTCAAAATAAAGGCTTTTTTTGGAAAAGACATTTAAGAGTGTGTTTGTAATGATATTACAAGTGTTTAGAGTGATTTGAGGCCAAATTCATGGGGAAAATGGATTTCACCGAAAATGACGTACCTAAACTCCCAGTTTAGGTACGCACTTTTTTCAAAACAAAATTGAAAAAATTGAAAATAAAGGCTTTTTCTGGAAAAGACATTTAAGAGTGTGTTTGTAATGATATTACAAGTGTTTAGAGTGGTTTGAGGCCAAATTCATGGGGAAAATGGATTTCACCCATAATGACGTACCTAAACTCCCAGTTTAGGTACGTACTTTTTTCCAAAAAAAATTGAAAAAATTGAAAATAAAGGCTTTTTCTGGAAAAGACATTCAGAGTGTGTTTGTAATGATATTACAAGTGTTTAGAGTGGTTTGAGGTCTAATTTATGGGGAAAATGGATTTCAACCAAAATGACGTACCTAAACTCCCAGTGTAGGTACGTACTTTTTTCATAAAAAATGAAAAAATTCAAAATAAAGGCTTTTCTGGAAAAGACATTAAGAGTGTGTTTGTAATGATATTACAAGTGTGTAGAGTGGTTTGTGGCCAAATTCATGGGGAAAATTGATTTCAAACAAAATAACGTACCTAAATCCGAGTTTAGGTACGAGATTTTAAAAAAAATTGAAAAAATTCAAAATAAAGGCTTTTTCTTGAAAAGACATTTAAGTGTGTGTTTTAATGATATTACAAGTGTTTAGAGTTTTTTTAGGCCAAATTCATGGGGAAAATGGATTTCAAACAAAATAACGTATCTAACTCCGAGTTTAGGTACGTACTTTTTTTTTAAAAAATGAAAAAATTCAAAATAAAGGCTTTTTCTGTAAAAGACATTTAAGCGTGTGTTTGTAATGATATTACAAGTGTTTAGATTGGTTTGAGACCAAATTCATGGGGAAAATGGATTTCAACCAAAATGACGTACCTAAACTCCGAGTTAAGGTACGTACTTTTTAAAAAAAATTCAAAATTTGGCTTTTTCTGGAAAAGACATTTAAGATTGTGTTTGTAATGATATTACAAGTGTTTAGAGTGGTTTGTGGCCAAATTCATGGGGAAAATTGATTTCAAACAAAATAACGTACCTAAATCCGAGTTTAGGTACGTACTTTTTAAAAAAATTGAAAAAAATCAAAATAAAGGTTTTTTCTCGAAAAGATATTTAAGAGTGTGTTTGTAATGATATTACAAGTGTTTAGAGTTGTTTGAGGCCAAATCCATGGGGAAAATGGATTTCAACCAAAAAAACGTATCTTACTCCGAGTTTAGGTACGTACTTTTTAAAAAAAAATTAAAAAAATTCAAAATAAAGGCTTTTTTTGGAAAAGACATTTAAGAGTGTGTTTGTAATGATATTACAAGTGTTTAGAGTGATTTGAGGCCAAATTCATGGGGAAAATGGATTTCACCGAAAATGACGTACCTAAACTCCCAGTTTAGGTACGCACTTTTTTCAAAACAAAATTGAAAAAATTGAAAATAAAGGCTTTTTCTGGAAAAGACATTTAAGAGTGTGTTTGTAATGATATTACAAGTGTTTAGAGTGGTTTGAGGCCAAATTCATGGGGAAAATGGATTTCACCCATAATGACGTACCTAAACTCCCAGTTTAGGTACGTACTTTTTTCCAAAAAAAATTGAAAAAATTGAAAATAAAGGTTTTTTCTGGAAAAGACATTCAGAGTGTGTTTGTAATGATATTACAAGTGTTTAGAGTGGTTTGAGGTCTAATTTATGGGGAAAATGGATTTCAACCAAAATGACGTACCTAAACTCCCAGTGTAGGTACGTACTTTTTTCATAAAAAATGAAAAAATTCAAAATAAAGGCTTTTCTGGAAAAGACATTAAGAGTGTGTTTGTAATGATATTACAAGTGTGTAGAGTGGTTTGTGGCCAAATTCATGGGGAAAATTGATTTCAAACAAAATAACGTACCTAAATCCGAGTTTAGGTACGTGATTTAAAAAAAAATTGAAAAAATTCAAAATAAAGGCTTTTTCTTGAAAAGACATTTAAGTGTGTGTTTTAATGATATTACAAGTGTTTAGAGTTTTTTTTAGGCCAAATTCATGGGGAAAATGGATTTCAAACAAAATAACGTATCTAACTCCGAGTTTAGGTACGTACTTTTTTTTTAAAAATTGAAAAAATTCAAAATAAAGGCTTTTTCTGTAAAAGACATTTAAGCGTGTGTTTGTAATGATATTACAAGTGTTTAGATTGGTTTGAGACCAAATTCATGGGGAAAATGGATTTCACCCAAAATGACGTACCTAAAGTCCGAGTTAAGGTACGTACTTTTTAAAAAAAATTCAAAATTTGGCTTTTTCTGGAAAAGACATTTAAGATTGTGTTTGTAATGATATTACAAGTGTTTAGAGTGGTTTGTGGCCAAATTCATGGGGAAAATTGATTTCAAACAAAATAACGTACCTAAATCCGAGTTTAGTTACGTACTTTTTTCAAAAAAATTGAAAAAATTGAAAATAAAGGCTTTTTCTGGAAAAGACATTCAGAGTGTGTTTGTAATGATATTACAAGTGTTTAGAGTGGTTTGAGGTCTAATTTATGGGGAAAATGGATTTCAACCAAAATGACGTACCTAAACTCCCAGTTTAGGTACGTACTTTTTTCATAAAAAATGAAAAAATTCAAAATAAAGGCTTTTCTGGAAAAGACATTAAGAGTGTGTTTGTAATGATATTACAAGTGTGTAGAGTGGTTTGTGGCCAAATTCATGGGGAAAATTGATTTCAAACAAAATAACGTACCTAAATCCGAGTTGAGGTACGTGATTTTAAAAAAAATTGAAAAAATTCAAAATAAAGGCTTTTTCTTGAAAAGACATTTAAGTGTGTGTTTTAATGATATTACAAGTGTTTAGAGTGGTTTGAGGCCAAATTCATGGGGAAAATGGATTTCAAACAAAATAACGTATCTAACTCCGAGTTTAGGTACGTACTTTTTTTTTTAAAAATTCAAAAAATTCAAAATAAAGGCTTTTTCTGTAAAAGACATTTAAGCGTGTGTTTGTAATGATATTACAAGTGTTTAGATTGGTTTGAGACCAAATTCATGGGGAAAATGGATTTCACCCAAAATGACGTACCTAAACTCCGAGTTTAGGTACGTACTTTTTAAAAAAATTAAAATTTGGCTTTTTCTGGAAAAGACATTTAAGATTGTGTTTGTAATGATATTACAAGTGTTTAGAGTGGTTTGTGGCCAAATTCATGGGGAAAATTGATTTCAAACAAAATAACGTACCTAAATCCGAGTTTAGGTACGTACTTTTTAAAAAAAATTGAAAAAATTCAAAATAAAGGCTTTTTTCTTGAAAAGACATTTAAGAGTGTGTTTGTAATGATATTACAAGTGTTTAGAGTGGTTTGAGGCAAAATTCATGGGGAAAATGGATTTCACCCAAAATTACGTACCTAAATCCGAGTTTAGGTACGTACTTTTTTTAAAAAAAAATGGAAAAAATTCAAAATAAAGGTTTTTTTCTTGAAGAGACATTTAAGAGTGTGTTTGTAATGATATTACAAGTGTTTAAAGTGGTTTGAGGCCAAATTCATGGGGAAAATGGATTTCAACCAAAATGACGTACCTAAACTCCCAGTTTGGGTACGTACTTTTTTTTTAAAAAAAGAAAAAATTCAAAATAAAGGCTTTTTCTGTAAAAGACATTTAAGAGTGTGTTTGTTATGATATTACAAGTGTTTAGAGTGGTTTTAGAACAAATTCATGGGGAAAATGGATTTCAACCAAAATGACGTACCTAAACTCCGAGTTTAGGTACGTACTTTTTTTTTAAAAATTGAAAAAATTCAAAATAAAGGCTTTTTCTGGAAAAAAAATTTGAGAGTGTTTTTGTAATGATATTACAAGTGTTTAGAGTGGTTTGAGGCAAAATTCATGGGGAAAATGGATTTCACCCAAAATGACGTACCTAAACTCCCAGTTTAGGTACGTACTTTTTTTTAAAAAAATAGAAAAAATTCAAAATAAAGGCTTTTTCTGGAAAAGACATTTAAGAGTATGTTTGTAATGATATTACAAGTGTTTAGAGTGGTTTGAGGCCAAATTCATGGGGAAAATGGATTTCACCCATAATGACGTACCTAAACTCCCAGTTTAGGTACGTACTTTTTTCAAAAAAAAATTGAAAAAATTGAAAATAAAGGCTTTTTCTGGAAAAGACATTCAGAGTGTGTTTGTAATGATATTACAAGTGTTTAGAGTGGTTTGAGGTCTAATTTATGGGGAAAATGGATTTCAACCAAAATGACGTACCTAAACTCCCAGTGTAGGTACGTACTTTTTTCATAAAAAATGAAAAAATTCAAAATAAAGGCTTTTCTGGAAAAGACATTAAGAGTGTGTTTGTAATGATATTACAAGTGTGTAGAGTGGTTTGTGGCCAAATTCATGGGGAAAATTGATTTCAAACAAAATAACGTACCTAAATCCGAGTTTAGGTACGAGATTTTAAAAAAAATTGAAAAAATTCAAAATAAAGGCTTTTTCTTGAAAAGACATTTAAGTGTGTGTTTTAATGATATTACAAGTGTTTAGAGTTTTTTTAGGCCAAATTCATGGGGAAAATGGATTTCAAACAAAATAACGTATCTAACTCCGAGTTTAGGTACGTACTTTTTTTTAAAAAAATGAAAAAATTCAAAATAAAGGCTTTTTCTGTAAAAGACATTGAAGCGTGTGTTTGTAATGATATTACAAGTGTTTAGATTGGTTTGAGACCAAATTCATGGGGAAAATGGATTTCACCCAAAATGACGTACCTAAACTCCGAGTTAAGGTACGTACTTTTTAAAAAAATTTCAAAATTTGGCTTTTTCTGGAAAAGACATTTAAGATTGTGTTTGTAATGATATTACAAGTGTTTAGAGTGGTTTGTGGCCAAATTCATGGGGAAAATTGATTTCAAACAAAATAACGTACCTAAATCCGAGTTTAGGTACGTACTTTTTAAAAAAATTGAAAAAAATCAAAATAAAGGTTTTTTCTCGAAAAGATATTTAAGAGTGTGTTTGTAATGATATTACAAGTGTTTAGAGTTGTTTGAGGCCAAATCCATGGGGAAAATGGATTTCAACCAAAAAAACGTATCTTACTCCGAGTTTAGGTACGTACTTTTTAAAAAAAAATTAAAAAAATTCAAAATAAAGGCTTTTTTTGGAAAAGACATTTAAGAGTGTGTTTGTAATGATATTACAAGTGTTTAGAGTGATTTGAGGCCAAATTCATGGGGAAAATGGATTTCACCGAAAATGACGTACCTAAACTCCCAGTTTAGGTACGCACTTTTTTCAAAACAAAATTGAAAAAATTGAAAATAAAGGCTTTTTCTGGAAAAGACATTTAAGAGTGTGTTTGTAATGATATTACAAGTGTTTAGAGTGGTTTGAGGCCAAATTCATGGGGAAAATGGATTTCACCCATAATGACGTACCTAAACTCCCAGTTTAGGTACGTACTTTTTTCAAAAAAAAATTGAAAAAATTGAAAATAAAGGCTTTTTCTGGAAAAGACATTCAGAGTGTGTTTGTAATGATATTACAAGTGTTTAGAGTGGTTTGAGGTCTAATTTATGGGGAAAATGGATTTCAACCAAAATGACGTACCTAAACTCCCAGTGTAGGTACGTACTTTTTTCATAAAAAATGAAAAAATTCAAAATAAAGGCTTTTCTGGAAAAGACATTAAGAGTGTGTTTGTAATGATATTACAAGTGTGTAGAGTGGTTTGTGGCCAAATTCATGGGGAAAATTGATTTCAAACAAAATAACGTACCTAAATCCGAGTTTAGGTACGAGATTTTAAAAAAAATTGAAAAAATTCAAAATAAAGGCTTTTTCTTGAAAAGACATTTAAGTGTGTGTTTTAATGATATTACAAGTGTTTAGAGTTTTTTTAGGCCAAATTCATGGGGAAAATGGATTTCAAACAAAATAACGTATCTAACTCCGAGTTTAGGTACGTACTTTTTTTTTAAAAATTGAAAAAATTCAAAATAAAGGCTTTTTCTGTAAAAGACATTTAAGCGTGTGTTTGTAATGATATTACAAGTGTTTAGATTGGTTTGAGACCAAATTCATGGGGAAAATGGATTTCACCCAAAATGACGTACCTAAACTCCGAGTTAAGGTACGTACTTTTTAAAAAAAATTCAAAATTTGGCTTTTTCTGGAAAAGACATTTAAGATTGTGTTTGTAATGATATTACAAGTGTTTAGAGTGGTTTGTGGCCAAATGCATGGGGAAAATTGATTTCAAACAAAATAACGTACCTAAATCCGAGTTTAGGTACGTACTTTTTAAAAAAATTGAAAAAAATCAAAATAAAGGTTTTTTCTCGAAAAGATATTTAAGAGTGTGTTTGTAATGATATTACAAGTGTTTAGAGTTGTTTGAGGCCAAATCCATGGGGAAAATGGATTTCAACCAAAAAAACGTATCTTACTCCGAGTTTAGGTACGTACTTTTTAAAAAAAAATTAAAAAAATTCAAAATAAAGGCTTTTTTTGGAAAAGACATTTAAGAGTGTGTTTGTAATGATATTACAAGTGTTTAGAGTGATTTGAGGCCAAATTCATGGGGAAAATGGATTTCACCGAAAATGACGTACCTAAACTCCCAGTTTAGGTACGCACTTTTTTCAAAACAAAATTGAAAAAATTGAAAATAAAGGCTTTTTCTGGAAAAGACATTTAAGAGTGTGTTTGTAATGATATTACAAGTGTTTAGAGTGGTTTGAGAACAAATTCATGGGGAAAATGGATTTCAACCAAAATAACGTACCTAAATCCGAGTTTAGGTACGTGATTTTAAAAAAAATTGAAAAAATTCAAAATAAAGGCTTTTTCTTGAAAAGACATTTAAGTGTGTGTTTTAATGATATTACAAGTGTTTAGAGTGGTTTGAGGCCAAATTCATGGGGAAAATGGATTTCAACCAAAATGAGGTACCTAAATCCGAGTTTAGGTACGTACTTTTTAAAAAAATTGAAAAAAATCAAAATAAAGGTTTTTTCTCGAAAAGACATTTAAGAGTGTGTTTGTAATGATATTACAAGTGTTTAGAGTGGTTTGAGGCAAAATTCATGGAGAAAATGGATTTCACCCAAAATGACGTACCTAAACTCCGTGTTTAGGTACGTATTTTTTTTTAAATTTTTAAAAAAATTCAAAATAAAGGCTTTTTATGGAAAAGACATTTAAGAGTGTGTTTTAATGATATTACAAGTGTTTAGAGTGGTTTGAGGCCAAATTCATGGAGAAAATGGATTTCATCCATAATGACGTACCTAAACTCCAAGTTTAGGTACGTACTTTTTTCAACAAAAACATTGAAAAAATTTAAAATAAAGGCTTTTTCTGGAAAAGACATTTAAGAGTGTGTTTGTAATGATATTACAAGTGTTTAGAGTGGTTTGAGGCCAAATTCATGGGGAAAATGGATTTCAACCAAAATGACGTACCTAAACTCCGAGTTTAGGTACGTATTTTTTTTTAAAAAAACAGAAAAATTCAAAATAAATTTTTTTTCTGGAAAAGACATTTAAGAGTGTGTTTGTAATGATATTACAAGTGTTTAGAGTGGGTTGAGGCCAAATCATGGGGAAAATTGATTTCACCCAAAATGACGTACCTGCACTCCGAGTTTAGGTACGTACTTTTTTTTTAAAAATTGAAAAAATTCAAAATAAAGGCTTTTTCTGGAAAAAAAATTTGAGAGTGTTTTTGTAATGATATTACAAGCGTTTAGAGTGGTTTGTGGCCAAATTCATGGGGAAAATGGATTTCACCCAAAATGAAGTAACTAAACTCCGTGTTTAGGTACGTACTTTTTTTAAAAAAAATAGAAAAACTTCAAAATAAAGGCTTTTTCTGGAAAAGACATTTAAGAGTATGTTTGTAATGATATTACAAGTGTTTAGAGTGGTTTGAGGCCAAATTCATGGGGAAAATGGATTTCACCCATAATGACGTACCTAAACTCCCAGTTTAGGTACGTACTTTTTAAAAAAAAAAACTGAAAAAATTGAAAATAAAGGCTTTTTCTGGAAAAGACATTCAGAGTGTGTTTGTAATGATATTACAAGTGCTTAGAGTGGTTTGAGGTCTAATTTATGGGGAAAATGGATTTCAACCAAAATGACGTACCTAAACTCCGAGTTTAGGTACGTACTTTTTTTTTAAAAATTGAAAAAATTAAAAATAAAGGTTTTTTTTCTGGAAAAAAAATGTGAGAGTGTTTTTGTAATGATATTACAAGTGTTTAGAGTGGTTTGAGGCCAAATTCATGGGGAAAATGGATTTCACCCAAAATGAAGTACCTAAACTCCGTGTTTAGGTACGTACTTTTTAAAAAAAAAATAGAAACAATTCAAAATAAAGGCTTTTTCTGGAAAAGACATTTAAGAGTATGTTTGTAATGATATTACAAGTGTTTAGAGTGGTTTGAGGCCAAATTCATGGGGAAAATGGATTTCACCCATAATGATGTACCTAAACTCCCAGTTTAGGTACGTACTTTTTTCAAAAAAAAATTGAAAAAATTGAAAATAAAGGCTTTTTCTGGAAAAGACATTCAGAGTGTGTTTGTAATGATATTACAAGTGTTTAGAGTGGTTTGAGGTCTAATTTATGGGTAAAATGGATTTCAACCAAAATGACGTACCTAAACTCCCAGTTTAGTACGTACTTTTTTCATAAAAAATGAAAAAATTCAAAATAAAGGCTTTTCTGGAAAAGACATTAAGAGTGTGTTTGTAATGATATTACAAGTGTGTAGAGTGGTTTGTGGCCAAATTCATGGGGAAAATTGATTTCAAACAAAATAACGTACCTAAATCCGAGTTTAGGTACGTGATTTTAAAAAAAATTGAAAAAATTCAAAATAAAGGCTTTTTCTTGAAAAGACATTTAAGTGTGTGTTTTAATGATATTACAAGTGTTTAGAGTGGTTTGAGGCCAAATTCATGGGGAAAATGGATTTCAACCAAAATGAGGTACCTAAATCCGAGTTTAGGTACGTACTTTTTAAAAAAATTGAAAAAAATCAAAATAAAGGTTTTTTCTCGAAAAGACATTTAAGAGTGTGTTTGTAATGATATTACAAGTGTTTAGAGTGGTTTGAGGCAAAATTCATGGAGAAAATGGATTTCACCCAAAATGACGTACCTAAACTCCGTGTTTAGGTACGTATTTTTTTTTAAATTTTTAAAAAAATTCAAAATAAAGGCTTTTTATGGAAAAGACATTTAAGAGTGTGTTTTAATGATATTACAAGTGTTTAGAGTGGTTTGAGGCCAAATTCATGGGGAAAATGGATTTCATCCATAATGACGTACCTAAACTCCAAGTTTAGGTACGTACTTTTTTCAACAAAAACATTGAAAAAATTTAAAATAAAGGCTTTTTCTGGAAAAGACATTTAAGAGTGTGTTTGTAATGATATTACAAGTGTTTAGAGTGGTTTGAGGCCAAATTCATGGGGAAAATGGATTTCAACCAAAATGACGTACCTAAACTCCGAGTTTAGGTACGTATTTTTTTTTAAAAAAACAGAAAAATTCAAAATAAAATTTTTTTCTGGAAAAGACATTTAAGAGTGTGTTTGTAATGATATTACAAGTGTTTAGAGTGGGTTGAGGCCAAATCATGGGGAAAATTGATTTCAACCAAAATGACGTACCTAAACTCCGAGTTTAGGTACGTATTTTTTTTTAAAAAAACAGAAAAATTCAAAATAAATTTTTTTTCTGGAAAAGACATTTAAGAGTGTGTTTGTAATGATATTACAAGTGTTTAGAGTGGGTTGAGGCCAAATCATGGGGAAAATTGATTTCACCCAAAATGACGTACCTAAACTCCAAGTTTAGGTACGTACTTTTTTCAACAAAAACATTGAAAAAATTTAAAATAAAGGCTTTTTCTGGAAAAGACATTTAAGAGTGTGTTTGTAATGATATTACAAGTGTTTAGAGTGGTTTGAGGCCAAATTCATGGGGAAAATGGATTTCAACCAAAATGACGTACCTAAACTCCGAGTTTAGGTACGTATTTTTTTAAAAAAAAACAGAAAAATTCAAAATAAAATTTTTTTCTGGAAAAGACATTTAAGAGTGTGTTTGTAATGATATTACAAGTGTTTAGAGTGGGTTGAGGCCAAATCATGGGGAAAATGGATTTCACCCAAAATGACGTACCTGCACTCCGAGTTTAGGTACGTACTTTTTTTTTAAAAATTGAAAAAATTCAAAATAAAGGCCTTTTCTCTAAAAGACATTTAAGAGTGTGTTTGTTATGATATTACAAGTGTTTAAATTGGTTTGAGACCAAATTCATGGGGGAAATGGATTTCACCCAAAATGACTTACCTAAACTCCGAGTTTAGGTACGTACTTTTTAAAAAAAAATCAAAATTTGGCTTTTTCTTGAAAAGACATTTAAGATTGTGTTTGTAATGATATTACAAGTGTTTAGAGTGGTTTGTGGCCAAATTCATGGGGAAAATTGATTTCAAACAAAATAACGTACCTAAATCCGAGTTAGGTACGTACTTTTTTTTAAAAAATGAAAAAATTCAAAATTTGGCTTTTTCTGGAAAAGACATTTAAGATTGTGTTTGTAATGATATTAAAAGTGTTTAGAGTGGTTTGAGGCCAAATTCATGGGGAAAATGGATTTCAAACAAAATAACGTATCTAACTCCCAGTTAAGGTACGTACTTTTTAAAAAAATTGAAAAAATTCAAAATAAAGGTTTTTTTCTCGAAAAGACATTTAAGAGTGTGTTTGTAATGATATTACAAGTGTTTAGAGTGGTTTGAGGCCAAATTCATGGGGAAAATGGATTTCATCAAAAATGTCGTACCTAAACTCCGAGTTTAGTTACGTACTTTTTTCAAAAAAATTGAAAAAATTGAAAATAAAGGCTTTTTCTGGAAAAGACCTTCAGAGTGTGTTTGTAATGATATTAAAAGTGTTCAGAGTGGTTTGAGGTCTAATTTATGGGGGAAATGGATTTCAACCAAAATGACGTACCTAAACTCCGTGTTTAGGTACGTACTTTTTTCATAAAAAATGAAAAAAATCAAAATAAAGGCTTTTCTGGAAAAGACATTTAAGTGTGTGTTTTAATGATATTACAAGTGTTTAGAGTGGTTTGAGGCCAAATTCATAGGGAAAATGGATTTCAAACAAAATAACGTACCTAAATCCGAGTTTAGGTACGTACTTTTTAAAAAAAATGAAAAAAATCAAAATAAAGGTTTTTTCTCGAAAAGACATTTAAGAGTGTGTTTGTAATGATATTACAAGTGTTTAGAGTGGTTTGAGGCAAAATTCATGGGGAAAATGGATTTCACCCAAAATGACGTACCTAAACTCCGTGTTTAGGTACGTATTTTTCTAAAAAAAAATTCAAAAATTAAAAATAAAGGCTTTTTATGGAAAAGACATTTAAGAGTATGTTTTTAATGATATTACAAGTGTTTAGAGTGGTTTGAGGCCAAATTCATGGGGAAAATGGATTTCATCCATAATGACGTACCTAAACTCCAAGTTTAGGTACGTACTTTTTTCAACAAAAAAATTGAAAAAATTTAAAATAAAGGCTTTTTCTGGAAAAGACATTTAAGAGTGTGTTTGTAATGATATTACAAGTGTTTAGAGTGGTTTGAGGCCAAATTCATGGGGAAAATGGATTTCAACCAAAATGACGTACCTAAACTCCGAGTTTAGGTACGTATTTTTTTCAAAAAAACAGAAAAATTCAAAATAAAAATTTTTTCTGGAAAAGACATTTAAGAGTGTGTTTGTAATGATATTACAAGTGTTTAGAGTGGGTTGAGGCCAAATCATGGGGAAAATTGATTTCACCCAAAATGACGTACCTGAACTCCGAGTTTAGGTACGTACTTTTTTTTGAAAAATTGAAAAAATTCAAAATAAAGGCTTTTTCTGTAAAAGACATTTAAGAGTGTGTTTGTTATTATATTACAAGTGTTTAAATTGGTTTGAGACCGAATTCATGGGGAAAATGGATTTCACACAAAATGACTTACCTAATCTCCGAGTTTAGGTACGTACTTTTTAAAAAAAAAATCAAAATTTGGCTTTTTCTGGAAAAGACATTTAAGATTGTGTTTGTAATGATATTACAAGTGTTTAGAGTGGTTTGTGGCCAAATTCATGGGGAAAATTGATTTCAAACAAAATAACGTACCTAAATCCGAGTAAGGTACGTACTTTTTTTAAAAAAATGAAAAAATTCAAAATAAAGTCTTTTTCTTGAAAAGACATTTAAGTGTGTGTTTTAATGATATTACAAGTGTTTAGAGTGGTTTGAGGCCAAATTCATGGGGAAAATGGATTTCAAACAAAATAACGTATCTAACTCCGAGTTTAGGTACGTACTTTTTAAAAAAATTGAAAAAAATCAAAATAAAGGTTTTTTTCTCGAAAAGACATTTAAGAGTGTGTTTGTAATGATATTACAAGTGTTTAGAGTGGTTTGAGGCCAAATTCATGGGGAAAATGGATTTCAACCAAAATGCGTACCTAAACTCCGAGTTTAGTTACGTTACGTATTTTTTTTTTAAAAATTGAAAAAATTCTAAATAAAGGCATTCTCGAAAAGACATTTCAGAGTGTGTTTGTAATGATATTACAAGTGTTTAGAGTGGTTTGAGGCCAAATTCATTTGGAAAATGGATTTCATCAAAAATGTCGTACCTAAACTCCGAGTTTAGTTACGTACTTTTTTCAAAAAAATTGAAAAAATTGAAAATAAAGGCTTTTTCTGGGAAAGACATTCAGAGTGTGTTTGTAATGATATTACAAGTGTTTAGAGTGGTTTGAGGCCAAATTCATGGGGAAAATGGATTTCACCCATAATGACGTACCTAAACTCCCAGTTTAGGTACGTACTTTTTTCAAAAATAAATTGAAAAAAATTGAAAATAAAGGCTTTTTCTGGAAAAGACCTTCAGAGTGTGTTTGTAATGATATTACAAGTGTTCAGAGTGGTTTGAGGTCTAATTTATGGGGGAAATGGATTTCAACCAAAATGACGTACCTAAACTCCGTGTTTAGGTACGTACTTTTTTCATAAAAAATGAAAAAATTCAAAATAAAGGCTTTTCTGGAAAAGACATTTAAGTGTGTGTTTTAATGATATTACAAGTGTTTAGAGTGGTTTGAGGCCAAATTCATGGGGAAAATGGATTTCAAACAAAATAACGTACCTAAATCCGAGTTTAGGTACGTACTTTTTAAAAAAATTGAAAAAAATCAAAATAAAGGTTTTTTCTCGAAAAGACATTTAAGAGTGTGTTTGTAATGATATTACAAGTGTTTAGAGTGGTTTGAGGCCAAATTCATGGGGAAAATTGATTTCATCCATAATGACGTACCTAAACTCCAAGTTTAGGTACGTACTTTTTTCAAAAAAAAAATTGAAAAAATTTAAAATAAAGGCTTTTTCTGGAAAAGACATTTAAGAGTGTGTTTGTAATGATATTACAAGTGTTTAGAGTGGTTTGAGGCCAAATTCATGGGGAAAATGGATTTCAACCAAAATGACGTACCTAAACTCCGAGTTTAGGTACGTATTTTTTTCAAAAAAACAGAAAAATTCAAAATAAAATTTTTTTCTGGAAAAGACATTTAAGAGTGTGTTTGTAATGATATTACAAGTGTTTAGAGTGGGTTGAGGCCAAATCATGGGGAAAATTGATTTCACCCAAAATGACGTACCTGAACTCCGAGTTTAGGTACGTACTTTTTTTTTAAAAATTGAAAAAATTCAAAATAAAGGCTTTTTCTGTAAAAGACATTTAAGAGTGTGTTTGTTATGATATTACAAGTGTTTAAATTGGTTTGAGACCAAATTCATGAGAAAAATGGATTTCACCCAAAATGACTTACCTAAACTCCGAGTTTAGGTACATACTTTTTTAAAAAAAAATCAAAATTTGGCTTTTTCTGGAAAAGACATTTAAGATTGTGTTTGTAATGATATTACAAGTGTTTAGAGTGGTTTGTGGCCAAATTCATGGGGAAAATTGATTTCAAACAAAATAACGTACCTAAATCCGAGTAAGGTACGTACTTTTTTTAAAAAAATGAAAAAATTCAAAATAAAGTCTTTTTCTTGAAAAGACATTTAAGTGTGTGTTTTAATGATATTACAAGTGTTTAGAGTGGTTTGAGGCCAAATTCATGGGGAAAATGGATTTCAAACAAAATAACGTATCTAACTCCGAGTTTAGGTACGTACTTTTTAAAAAAAATTAAAAAAATCAAAATAAAGGTTTTTTTTCTCGAAAAGACATTTAAGAGTGTGTTTGTAATGATATTACAAGTGTTTAGAGTGGTTTGAGGCAAAATTCATGGGGAAAATGGATTTCACTCAAAATGACGTACCTAAACTCCGTGGTTAGGTACGTATTTTTTTTTTAAAAAATAGAAAAAATTCAAAATAAAGTCATTTTTCTGTAAAAGACATTGAAGAGTGTGTTTGTACTGAAATTACAAGTGTTTAGAGTGGTTTGAGAACAAATTCATGGGGAAACGGATTTCAACCAAAATGACGTACCTATACTCCGAGTTTGGGTACGTACTTTTTTTTTAAAAATTTAAATAATTCAAAATAAAGGCTTTTTCAGGAAACAAAATTTAAGAGTGTTTTTGTAATGATATTACAAGTGTTTAGAGTGGTTTGAGGCCAAATTCATGGGGAAAATGGATTTCACCCAAAATGACGTACCTAAACTCCCAGTTTAGGTACGTACTTTTTTCAAAAAAAATTTGAAAAAATTGAAAATAAAGGCTTTTTCTGGAAAAGACATTTAAGAGTGTATTTGTAATGATATAACAAGTGTTTAGAGTGGTTTGAGGCAAAATTCATGGGGAAAATGGATTTCACCCAAAATTACGTACCTAAATCCGAGTTTAGGTATGTACTTTTTTTTAAAAATAGAAAAAATTCAAAATAAAGGCTTTTTTCTTGAAAAGACATTTAAGAGTGTGTTTGTAATGATATTACAAGTGTTTAGAGTGGGTTGAGGCCAAATCATGGGGAAAATTGATTTCACCCAAAATGACGTACTGAACTCCGAGTTTAGGTACGTACTTTTTTCAAAAAAATTGAAAAAATTCAAAATAAAGGCTTTTTCTGTAAAATACATTTAAGAGTGTGTTTGTTATGATATTACAAGTGTTTAAATTGGTTTGAGACCAAATTCATGGGGAAAATGGATTTCACCCAAAATGACTTACCTAATCTCCGAGTTTAGGTACGTACTTTTTTCAAAAAAAATCAAAATTTGGCTTTTTCTGGAAAAGACATTTAAGATTGTGTTTGTAATGATATTACAAGTGTTTAGAGTGGTTTGTGGCCAAATTCATGGGGAAAATTGATTTCAAACAAAATAACGTATCTAAATCCGAGTAAGGTACGTACTTTTTTTAAAAAAATGAAAAAATTCAAAATAAAGACTTTTTCTTGAAAAGACATTTAAGTGTGTTTTAATGATATTACAAGTGTTTAGAGTGGTTTGAGGCCAAATTCATGGGGAAAATGGATTTCAACCAAAATGCGTACCTAAACTCCGAGTTTAGTTACGTTACGTATTTTTTTTTTAAAAATTGAAAAAATTCTAAATAAAGGCATTCTCGAAAAGACATTTCAGAGTGTGTTTGTAATGATATTACAAGTGTTTAGAGTGGTTTGAGGCCAAATTCATTTGGAAAATGGATTTCATCAAAAATGTCGTACCTAAACTCCGAGTTTAGTTACGTACTTTTTTCAAAAAAATTGAAAAAATTGAAAATAAAGGCTTTTTCTGGGAAAGACATTCAGAGTGTGTTTGTAATGATATTACAAGTGTTTAGAGTGGTTTGAGGCCAAATTCATGGGGAAAATGGATTTCACCCATAATGACGTACCTAAACTCCCAGTTTAGGTACGTACTTTTTTCAAAAATAAATTGAAAAAAATTGAAAATAAAGGCTTTTTCTGGAAAAGACCTTCAGAGTGTGTTTGTAATGATATTACAAGTGTTCAGAGTGGTTTGAGGTCTAATTTATGGGGGAAATGGATTTCAACCAAAATGACGTACCTAAACTCCGTGTTTAGGTACGTACTTTTTTCATAAAAAATGAAAAAATTCAAAATAAAGGCTTTTCTGGAAAAGACATTTAAGTGTGTGTTTTAATGATATTACAAGTGTTTAGAGTGGTTTGAGGCCAAATTCATGGGGAAAATGGATTTCAAACAAAATAACGTACCTAAATCCGAGTTTAGGTACGTACTTTTTAAAAAAATTGAAAAAAATCAAAATAAAGGTTTTTTCTCGAAAAGACATTTAAGAGTGTGTTTGTAATGATATTACAAGTGTTTAGAGTGGTTTGAGGCCAAATTCATGGGGAAAATTGATTTCATCCATAATGACGTACCTAAACTTGGAGTTTAGGTACGTACTTTTTTCAACAAAAAAATTGAAAAAATTTAAAATAAAGGCTTTTTCTGGAAAAGACATTTAAGAGTGTGTTTGTAATGATATTACAAGTGTTAGGAGTGGTTTGAGGCCAAATTCATGGGGAAAATGGATTTCAACCAAAATGACGTACCTAAACTCCGAGTTTAGGTACGTATTTTTTTCAAAAAAACAGAAAAATTCAAAATAAAATTTTTTTCTGGAAAAGACATTTAAGAGTGTGTTTGTAATGATATTACAAGTGTTTAGAGTGGGTTGAGGCCAAATCATGGGGAAAATTGATTTCACCCAAAATGACGTACCTGAACTCTGAGTTTAGGTACGTACTTTTTTTTTAAAAATTGAAAAAATTCAAAATAAAGGCTTTTTCTGTAAAAGACATTTAAGAGTGTGTTTGTTATGATATTACAAGTGTTTAAATTGGTTTGAGACCAAATTCATGAGAAAAATGGATTTCACCCAAAATGACTTACCTAAACTCCGAGTTTAGGTACGTACTTTTTTAAAAAAAAATCAAAATTTGGCTTTTTCTGGAAAAGACATTTAAGATTGTGTTTGTAATGATATTACAAGTGTTTAGAGTGGTTTGTGGCCAAATTCATGGGGAAAATTGATTTCAAACAAAATAACGTACCTAAATCCGAGTAAGGTACGTACTTTTTTTAAAAAAATGAAAAAATTCAAAATAAAGTCTTTTTCTTGAAAAGACATTTAAGTGTGTGTTTTAATGATATTACAAGTGTTTAGAGTGGTTTGAGGCCAAATTCATGGGGAAAATGGATTTCAAACAAAATAACGTATCTAACTCCGAGTTTAGGTACGTACTTTTTAAAAAAATTTAAAAAAATCAAAATAAAGGTTTTTTTTCTCGAAAAGACATTTAAGTGTGTGTTTGTAATGATATTACAAGTGTTTAGAGTGGTTTGAGGCAAAATTCATGGGGAAAATGGATTTCACTCAAAATGACGTACCTAAACTCCGTGGTTAGGTACGTATTTTTTTTTTAAAAAATAGAAAAAATTCAAAATAAAGTCATTTTTCTGTAAAAGACATTGAAGAGTGTGTTTGTACTGAAATTACAAGTGTTTAGAGTGGTTTGAGAACAAATTCATGGGGAAACGGATTTCAACCAAAATGACGTACCTATACTCCGAGTTTGGGTACGTACTTTTTTTTTAAAAATTTAAATAATTCAAAATAAAGGCTTTTTCAGGAAACAAAATTTAAGAGAGTTTTTGTAATGATATTACAAGTGTTTAGAGTGGTTTGAGGCCAAATTCATGGGGAAAATGGATTTCACCCAAAATGACGTACCTAAACTCCCAGTTTAGGTACGTACTTTTTTCAAAAAAAATTTGAAAAAATTGAAAATAAAGGCTTTTTCTGGAAAAGACATTTAAGAGTGTATTTGTAATGATATAACAAGTGTTTAGAGTGGTTTGAGGCAAAATTCATGGGGAAAATGGATTTCACCCAAAATTACGTACCTAAATCCGAGTTTAGGTATGTACTTTTTTTTAAAAATAGAAAAAATTCAAAATAAAGGCTTTTTTCTTGAAAAGACATTTAAGAGTGTGTTTGTAATGATATTACAAGTGTTTAGAGTGGGTTGAGGCCAAATCATGGGGAAAATTGATTTCACCCAAAATGACGTACTGAACTCCGAGTTTAGGTACGTACTTTTTTCAAAAAAATTGAAAAAATTCAAAATAAAGGCTTTTTCTGTAAAATACATTTAAGAGTGTGTTTGTTATGATATTACAAGTGTTTAAATTGGTTTGAGACCAAATTCATGGGGAAAATGGATTTCACCCAAAATGACTTACCTAATCTCCGAGTTTAGGTACGTACTTTTTTCAAAAAAAATCAAAATTTGGCTTTTTCTGGAAAAGACATTCAAGATTGTGTTTGTAATGATATTACAAGTGTTTAGAGTGGTTTGTGGCCAAATTCATGGGGAAAATTGATTTCAAACAAAATAACGTATCTAAATCCGAGTAAGGTACGTACTTTTTTAAAAAAAATGAAAAAATTCAAAATAAAGACTTTTTCTTGAAAAGACATTTAAGTGTGTTTTAATGATATTACAAGTGTTTAGAGTGGTTTGAGGCCAAATTCATGGGGAAAATGGATTTCAAACAAAATAACGTATCTAACTCCGAGTTTAGGTACGTACTTTTTAAAAAAATTGAAAAAAATCAAAATAAAGGTTTTTTTCTCGAAAAGACATTTAAGAGTGTGTTTGTAATGATATTACAAGTGTTTAGAGTGGTTTGAGGCAAAATTCATGGGGAAAATGGATTTCACCCAAAATGACGTACCTAAACTCCGTGTTTAGGTACGTATTTTTTTTTTTTAAAATAGAAAAAATTCAAAATAAAGTCATTTTTCTGTAAAAGACATTGAAGAGTGTGTTTGTACTGAAATTACAAGTGTTTAGAGTGGTTTGAGAACAAATTAATGGGGAAACGGATTTAAACCAAAATGACGTACCTATACTCCGAGTTTAGGTACGTACTTTTTTTTTAAAAATTTAAAAAATTCAAAATAAAGGCTTTTTCAGGAAACAAAATTGAAGAGTGTTTTTGTAATGATATTACAAGTGTTTAGAGTGGTTTGAGGCCAAATTCATGGGAAAAATGGATTTCATCCATAATGACGTACCTAAACTCCCAGTTTAGGTACGTACTTTTTTCAAAAAAAAATTGAAAAAATTGAAAATAAAAGCTTTTTCTGGAAAAGACATTTAAGAGTGTATTTGGAATGATATAACAAGTGTTTAGAGTGGTTTGAGGCAGAATTCATGGGGAAAATGGATTTCACCCAAAATTACGTACCTAAATCCGAGTTTAGGTATGTACTTTTTTTTAAAAATAGAAAAAATTCAAAATAAAGGCTTTTTTCTTGAAAAGACATTTAAGAGTGTGTTTGTAATGATATTACAAGTGTTTAGAGTGGTTTGAGGCCAAATTCATGGGGAAAATGGATTTCAACCAAAATGACGTACCTAAACTCCTAGTTTAGGTACGTGCTTTTTTTTTAAAAATTGAAAAAATTCAAAATAAACGCTTTTTCTGTAAAAGAGATTTAAGAGTGTGTTTGTTATGATATTACAAGTGTTTTGATTGGTTTGAGACCAAATTCATGGGGAAAATGGATTTCACCCAAAATGACGTACCTAAACTCCGAGTTTAGGTACGTACTTTTTTTAAAAAATTCAAAATTTGGCTTTTTCTGGAAAAGACATTTAAGATTGTGTTTGTAATGATATTACAAGTGTTTAGAGTGGTTTGAGACCAAATTTATGGGGAAAATGGATTTCAAACAAAATAACGTATCTAACTCCCAGTTAAGGTACGTACTTTTTAAAAAAATTGAAAAAATTCAAAATAAAGGTTTTTTTCTCGAAAAGACATTTAAGAGTGTGTTTGTAATGATATTACAAGTGTTTAGAGTGATTTGAGGCAAAATTCATGGGGAAAATGGATTTCAACCAAAATGACGTACCTAAACTCCGAGTTAAGTTACGTTACGTATTTTTTTTTTAAAAATTGAAAAAATTCAAAATAAAGGCATTCTCGAAAAGACATTTAAGCGTGTGTTTGTAATGATATTACAAGTGTTTAGAGTGGTTTGAGGCCAAATTCATGGGGAAAATGGATTTCATCCAAAATGACGTACCTAAACTCCGAGTTTAGTTACGTACTTTTTTCAAAAAAATTGAAAAAATTGAAAATAAAGGCTTTTTCTGGGAAAGACATTCAGAGTGTGTTTGTAATGATATTACAAGTGTTTAGAGTGGTTTGAGATCTAATTTATGGGGAAAATGGATTTCAACCAAAATGACGTACCTAAACTCCCAGTTTAGGTACGTACTTTTTTCATAAAAAATGAAAAAATTCAAAATAAAGGCTTTTCTGGAAAAGACATTAAGAGTGTGTTTGTAATGATATTACAAGTGTGTAGAGTGGTTTGTGGCCAAATTCATGGGGAAAATTGATTTCAAACAAAATAACGTACCTAAATCCGAGTTTAGGTACGTGATTTAAAAAAAAATTGAAACAATTCAAAATAAAGGCTTTTTCTTGAAAAGACATTTAAGTGTGTGTTTTAATGATATTACAAGTGTTTAGAGTGGTTTGAGGCCAAATTCATGGGGAAAATGGACTTCAAACAAAATCACGTATCTAACTTCGAGTTTAGGTACGTACCTTTTTTCTAAAAATTGAAAAAATTCAAAATAAAGGCTTTTTCTGTAAAAGACATTTAAGCGTCTGTTTGTTATGATATTACAAGTGTTTAGATTGGTTTGAGACCAAATTCATGGGGAAAATGGATTTCACCCAAAATGACGTACCTAAACTCCGAGTTTAGGTACGTACTTTTTAAAAAAATTAAAATTTGGCTTTTTCTTGAAATAACATTTAAGAGTGTGTTTGTAATGATATTACAAGTGTTTAGAGTGGTTTGAGGCAAAATTCATGGGGAAAATGGATTTCACCCAAAATTACGTACCTAAATCCGAGTTTAGGTACGTACTTTTTTTTAAAAAATAGAAAAAATTCAAAATAAAGGCTTTTTTCTTGAAAAGACATTTAAGAGTGTGTTTGTAATGATATTACAAGTGTTAGGAGTGGTTTGAGGCAAAATTCATGGGGAAAATGGATTTCACCCAAAATTACGTACCTAAATCCGAGTTTAGGTACGTACTTTTTTCAAAAAAAAATTGAAAAAATTGAAAATAAAGGCTTCTTCTGGAAAATACATTTAAGAGTGTGTTTGTAATGATATTACAAGTGTTTAGAGTGGTTTGAGGCCAAATTCATGGGGAAAATGAATTTCAACCAAAATGACGTACCTAAACTCCTAGTTTAGGTACGTACTTTTTTTTTAAAAATTGAAAAAATTCAAAATAAAGGCTTTTTCTGTATAACACATTTAAGAGTGTGTTTGTTATGATATTACAAGTGTTTAGACTGGTTTGAGACCAAATTCATGGGGAAAATGGATTTCACCCAAAATGACGTACCTAAACTGCGAGTTTAGGTACGTACTTTTTAAAAAAAATTCAAAATTTGGCTTTTTCTGGAAAAGACATTTAAGATTGTGTTTGTAATGATATTACAAGTGTTTAGAGTGGTTTGTGGCCAAATTCATGGGGAAAATTGATTTCAAACAAAATAACGTACCTAAATCCGAGTTTAGGTACGTACTTTTTTTAAAAAATTGAAAAAATTCAAAATAAAGGCTTTTTCTTGAAAAGACATTTAAGTGTGTGTTTTAATGATATTACAAGTGTTTAGAGTGGTTTGAGGCCAAATTCATGGGGAAAATGGACTTCAAACAAAATAACGTATCTAACTCCGAGTTTAGGTACGTACTTTTTAAAAAAATTGAAAAAATTCAAAATAAAGGTTTTTTTTCTCGAAAAGACATTTAAGAGTGTGTTTGTAATGATATTACAAGTGTTTAGAGTGGTTTGAGGCCAAATTCATGGGGAAAATGGATTTCATCCATAATGACGTACCTAAACTCCAAGTTTAGGTACGTACTTTTTTCAACAACAAAATTGAAAAAATTGAAAATAAAGGTTTTTTCTGGAAAAGACATTGAAGAGTGTGTTTGTTATGATATTACAAGTGTTTAGAGTGGTTTGAGGCCAAATTCATGGGGAAAATGGATTTCAACCAAAATGAAGTACCTAAACTCCGAGTTTAGGTACGTATTTTTTTCAAAAAAACAGAAAAATTCAAAATAAAGTTTTTTTTCTGGAAAAGTCATTTAAGAGTGTATTTGTAATGATATTACAAGTGTTTAGAGTGTTTTGGGGCCAAATCATGGGGAAAATTGATTTCACCCAAAATGACGTACCTGAACTCCGAGTTTAGGTACGTACTTTTTTTTTAAAAATTGAAAAAATTCAAAATAAAGGCTTTTTCTGTAAAAGACATTTAAGAGTGTGTTTGTTATGATATTACAAGTGTTTAGATTGGTTTGAGACCAAATTCATGGGGAAAATGGATTTCACCCAAAATGACTTACCTAAACTCCGAGTTTAGGTACGTACTTTTTAAAAAAAAATCAAAATTTGGCTTTTTCTGGAAAAGACATTTAAGATTGTGTTTGTAATGATATTACAAGTGTTTAGAGTGGTTTGTGGCCAAATTCATGGGGAAAATTGATTTCAAACAAAATAACGTACCTAAATCCGAGTTAGTTACGTACTTTTTTTTAAAAAATGAAAAAATTCAAAATAAAGGCTTTTTCTTGAAAAGACATTTAAGTGTGTGTTTTAATGATATTACAAGTGTTTAGAGTGGTTTGAGGCAAAATTCATGGGGAAAATGGATTTCACCCAAAATTACATACCTAAACTCCCAGTTTAGGTACGTACTTTTTTTAAAAAAATTGAAAAAAATCAAAATAAAGTTTTTTTTCTTGAAAAGACATTTAAGAGTGTGTTTGTAATGATATTACAAGTGTTTAGAGTGGTTTGAGGCCAAATTCATGGGGAAAATGGATTTCAAACAAAATAATGTATCTAACTCCGAGTTTAGGTACGTACTTTTTGAAAAAATTGAAAAAATTCAAAATAAAGGTTTTTTTCTCGAAAAGACATTTAAGAGTGTGTTTGTAATGATATTACAAGTGTTTAGAGTTGTTTGAGGCAAAATTCATGGGGAAAATGGATTTCAACCAAAAAAACGTATCTTACTCCGAGTTTAGGTACGTACTTTTTTTTAAAAAATTGAAAAAAATCAAAATAAAGTTTTTTTTCTTGAAAAGACATTTAAGAGTGTGTTTGTAATGATATTACAAGTGTTTAGAGTGGTTTGAGGCCAAATTCATGGGGAAAATGGATTTCAAACAAAATAATGTATCTAACTCCTAGTTTAGGTACGGACTTTTTGAAAAAATTGAAAAAAATCAAAATAAAGGCTTTTTTCTTGAAAAGACATTTAAGAGTGTGTTTGTAATGTTATTACAAGTGTTTAGAGTGGTTTGAGGCCAAATTCATGGGGAAAATGGATTTCAACCAAAATGACGTACCTAAACTCCGAGTTTAGTTACGTTACGTATTTTTTTTTTTTAAATTGAAAAAATTCAAAATAAAGGCATTCTCGAAAAGACATTTAAGAGTGTGTTTGTAATGATATTACAAGTGTTTAGAGTGGTTTGAGGCCAACTCATGGGGAAAATGGATTTCACCCAAAATGACGTACCTAAACTCCCAGTTTAGGTACGTACTTTTTTCATAAAAAATGAAAAAATTCAAAATAAAGACTTTTCTGGAAAAGACATTTAAGTGTGTGTTTTAATGATATTACAAGTGTTTAGAGTGGTTTGAGGCCAAATTCATGGGGAAAATGGACTTCAAACAAAATCACGTATCTAACTTCGAGTTTAGGTACGTACCTTTTTTCTAAAAATTGAAAAAATTCAAAATAAAGGCTTTTTCTGTAAAAGACATTTAAGCGTCTGTTTGTTATGATATTACAAGTGTTTAGATTGGTTTGAGACCAAATTCATGGGGAAAATGGATTTCACCCAAAATGACGTACCTAAACTCCGAGTTTAGGTACGTACTTTTTAAAAAAATTAAAATTTGGCTTTTTCTTGAAATAACATTTAAGAGTGTGTTTGTAATGATATTACAAGTGTTTAGAGTGGTTTGAGGCAAAATTCATGGGGAAAATGGATTTCACCCAAAATTACGTACCTAAATCCGAGTTTAGGTACGTACTTTTTTTTAAAAAATAGAAAAAATTCAAAATAAAGGCTTTTTTCTTGAAAAGACATTTAAGAGTGTGTTTGTAATGATATTACAAGTGTTAGGAGTGGTTTGAGGCAAAATTCATGGGGAAAATGGATTTCACCCAAAATTACGTACCTAAATCCGAGTTTAGGTACGTACTTTTTTCAAAAAAAAATTGAAAAAATTGAAAATAAAGGCTTCTTCTGGAAAATACATTTAAGAGTGTGTTTGTAATGATATTACAAGTGTTTAGAGTGGTTTGAGGCCAAATTCATGGGGAAAATGAATTTCAACCAAAATGACGTACCTAAACTCCTAGTTTAGGTACGTACTTTTTTTTTAAAAATTGAAAAAATTCAAAATAAAGGCTTTTTCTGTATAACACATTTAAGAGTGTGTTTGTTATGATATTACAAGTGTTTAGACTGGTTTGAGACCAAATTCATGGGGAAAATGGATTTCACCCAAAATGACGTACCTAAACTGCGAGTTTAGGTACGTACTTTTTAAAAAAAATTCAAAATTTGGCTTTTTCTGGAAAAGACATTTAAGATTGTGTTTGTAATGATATTACAAGTGTTTAGAGTGGTTTGTGGCCAAATTCATGGGGAAAATTGATTTCAAACAAAATAACGTACCTAAATCCGAGTTTAGGTACGTACTTTTTTTAAAAAATTGAAAAAATTCAAAATAAAGGCTTTTTCTTGAAAAGACATTTAAGTGTGTGTTTTAATGATATTACAAGTGTTTAGAGTGGTTTGAGGCCAAATTCATGGGGAAAATGGACTTCAAACAAAATAACGTATCTAACTCCGAGTTTAGGTACGTACTTTTTAAAAAAATTGAAAAAATTCAAAATAAAGGTTTTTTTTCTCGAAAAGACATTTAAGAGTGTGTTTGTAATGATATTACAAGTGTTTAGAGTGGTTTGAGGCCAAATTCATGGGGAAAATGGATTTCATCCATAATGACGTACCTAAACTCCAAGTTTAGGTACGTACTTTTTTCAACAAAAAAATTGAAAAAATTGAAAATAAAGGTTTTTTCTGGAAAAGACATTGAAGAGTGTGTTTGTTATGATATTACAAGTGTTTAGAGTGGTTTGAGGCCAAATTCATGGGGAAAATGGATTTCAACCAAAATGAAGTACCTAAATCCGAGTTTAGGTACGTACTTTTTAAAAAAAATTGAAAAAATTCAAAATAAAGGCTTTTTTCTTGAAAAGACATTTAAGAGTGTGTTTGTAATGATATTACAAGTGTTTAGAGTGGTTTGAGGCAAAATTTATGGGGAAAATGGATTTCACCCAAAATTACGTACCTAAATCCAGGTTTAGGTACGTACTTTTTTTTAAAAAATAGAAAAAATTGAAAATAAAGGCTTTTTTCTTGAAAAGACATTTAAGAGTGTGTTTGTAATGATATTACAAGTGTTAGGAGTGGTTTGAGGCAAAATTCATGGGGAAAATGGATTTCACCCAAAATTACGTACCTAAATCCGAGTTTAGGTACGTACTTTTTTCCAAAAAAAATTGAAAAAATTGAAAATAAAGGCTTTTTCTGGAAAAGACATTTAAGAGTGTGTTTGTAATGATATTACAATTGTTTAGAGTGGTTTGTGGCCAAATTCATGGGGAAAATTGATTTCAAACAAAATAACGTACCTAAATCCGAGTTTAGGTACGTACTTTTTTTTAAAAATTGAAAAAAATTGAAAATAAAGGCTTTTTCTTGAAAAGACATTTAAGTGTGTTTTTTAATGATATTACAAGTGTTTAGAGTGGTTTGAGGCCAAATTCATGGGGAAAATGGACTTCAAACAAAATAACGTATCTAACTCCGAGTTTAGGTACGTACTTTTTAAAAAAATTGAAAAAATTGAAAATAAAGGCTTTTTTCTTGAAAAGACATTTAAGAGTGTGTTTGTAATGATATTACAAGTGTTAGGAGTGGTTTGAGGCAAAATTCATGGGGAAAATGGATTTCACCCAAAATTACGTACCTAAATCCGAGTTTAGGTACGTACTTTTTTCCAAAAAAAATTAAAAAAATTGAAAATAAAGGCTTTTTCTGGAAAAGACATTTAAGAGTGTGTTTGTAATGATATTACAAGTGTTTAGAGTGGTTTGAGGCCAAATTCATGGGGAAAATGGATTTCAACCAAAATGACGTACCTAAACTCACAGTTTAGGTACGTACTTTTTTTTTTTAAATTGAAAAAATTCAAAATAAAGGCTTTTTCTGTAAAACACATTTAAGAGTGTGTTTGTTATGATATTACAAGTGTTTAGATTGGTTTGAGACCAAATTCATGGGGAAAATGGATTTCACCCAAAATGACGTACCTAAACTCCGAGTTTAGGTACGTACTTTTTTAAAAAAAATTCAAAATTTGGCTTTTTCTGGAAAAGACATTTAAGATTGTGTTTGTAATGATATTACAAGTGTTTAGAGTGGTTTGTGGCCAAATTCATGGGGAAAATTGATTTCAAACAAAATAACGTACCTAAATCCGAGTTTAGGTACGTACTTTTTTTTAAAAATTGAAAAAATTGAAAATAAAGGCTTTTTCTTGAAAAGACATTTAAGTGTGTTTTTTAATGATATTACAAGTGTTTAGAATGGTTTGAGGCCAAATTCATGGGGAAAATGGACTTCAAACAAAATAACGTATCTAACTCCGAGTTTAGGTACGTACTTTTTAAAAAAATTGAAAAAATTGAAAATAAAGGTTTTTTTTCTCGAAAAGACATTTAAGAGTGTGTTTGTAATGATATTACAAGTGTTTAGAGTGGTTTGAGGCAAAATTCATGGGGAAAATGGACTTCACCCAAAATGACGTACCTAAACTCCGTGTTTAGGTACGTACTTTTTTTTTTTTAAATAGAAAAAAATCAAAATAAAGTCTTTTTCTAGAAAAGACATTTAAGAGTGTGTTTGTAATGATATTACAAGTGTTTAGAGTAGTTTGAGTCCAAATTCATGGGGAAAATGGATTTCACCCAAAATTTCGTACCTAAACTCCCAGTTTAGGTACGTACTTTTTTCATAAAAATTGAAAAAATTCAAAATAAAGACTTTTTTCTGGAAAAGACATTTAAGAGTGTGTTTGTAATGATATTACAAGTGTTTAGAGTTGTTTGAGGCCAAATCCATGGGGAAAATGGATTTCAAACAAAATAACGTATCTTACTCCGAGTTTAGGTACGTACTTTTTAAAAAAAAATTGAAAAAATTCAAAATAAAGGCTTTTTTTGGAAAAGACATTAAGAGTGTGTTTGTAATGATATTACAAGTGTTAAGAGTGATTTGAGGCCAAATTCATTGGGAAAATGGATTTCACCCAAAATGACGTACCTAAACTCCCAGTTTAGGTACGCACTTTTTTCAAAACAAAATTGAAAAAATTTAAAATAAAGTCTTTTTCTTGAAAAGACATTTAAGAGTGTGTTTGTAATGATATTACAAGTGTTTAGAGTGGTTTGAGGCCAAATTCATGGGGAAAATGGATTTCAACCAAAATGACGTACCTAAACTCCGAGTTTAGGTACGTACTTTTTTTTTAAAAATTGAAAAAATTCAAAATAAAGGCTTTTTCTGGAAAAGACATTTAAGAGTGTGTTTGTAATGATATTACAAGTGTTTAGAGTGGTTTGAGGCCAAATTCATGGGGAAAATGGATTTCAACCAAAATGACGTACCTAAACTCCGAGTTTAGGTACGTACTTTTTTCATAAAAATTGAAAAAATTCAAAATAAAGGCTTTTTCTGGAAAAGACATTTAAGAGTGTGTTTGTAATGATATTACAAGTGTTTAGAGTGGTTTGAGGCCAAATTCATGGGGAAAATGGATTTCACCCATAATGACGTACCTAAACTCCCAGTTTAGGTACGTACTTTTTTCAAAAAAAAATTGAAAAAATTCAAAATAAAGGCTTTTTCTGGAAAAGACGTTCAGAGTGTGTTTGTAATGATATTACAAGTGTTTAGAGTGGTTTGAGGTCTAATTTATGGGGAAAATGGATTTCAACCAAAATGACGTACCTAAACTCCCAGTTTAGGTACGTACTTTTTTCATAAAAAATGAAAAAATTCAAAATAAAGGCTTTTCTGGAAAAGACATTAAGAGTGTGTTTGTAATGATATTACAAGTGTGTAGAGTGGTTTGAGGCCAAATTCATGGGGAAAATGGATTTCAACCAAAATGACGTACCTAAACTCACAGTTTAGGTACGTACTTTTTTTTTTTAAATTGAAAAAATTCAAAATAAAGGCTTTTTCTGTAAAACACATTTAAGAGTGTGTTTGTTATGATATTACAAGTGTTTAGATTGGTTTGAGACCAAATTCATGGGGAAAATGGATTTCACCCAAAATGACGTACCTAAACTCCGAGTTTAGGTACGTACTTTTTTAAAAAAATTCAAAATTTGGCTTTTTCTGGAAAAGACATTTAAGATTGTGTTTGTAATGATATTACAAGTGTTTAGAGTGGTTTGTGGCCAAATTCATGGGGAAAATTGATTTCAAACAAAATAACGTACCTAAATCCGAGTTTAGGTACGTACTTTTTTTTAAAAATTGAAAAAATTGAAAATAAAGGCTTTTTCTTGAAAAGACATTTAAGTGTGTTTTTTAATGATATTACAAGTGTTTAGAGTGGTTTGAGGCCAAATTCATGGGGAAAATGGACTTCAAACAAAATAACGTATCTAACTCCGAGTTTAGGTACGTACTTTTTAAAAAAATTGAAAAAATTGAAAATAAAGGTTTTTTTTCTCGAAAAGACATTTAAGAGTGTGTTTGTAATGATATTACAAGTGTTTAGAGTGGTTTGAGGCAAAATTCATGGGGAAAATGGATTTCACCCAAAATGACGTACCTAAACTCCGTGTTTAGGTACGTACTTTTTTTTTTTTAAATAGAAAAAAATCAAAATAAAGTCTTTTTCTAGAAAAGACATTTAAGAGTGTGTTTGTAATGATATTACAAGTGTTTAGAGTAGTTTGAGTCCAAATTCATGGGGAAAATGGATTTCACCCAAAATTACGTACCTAAACTCCCAGTTTAGGTACGTACTTTTTTCATAAAAATTGAAAAAATTCAAAATAAAGACTTTTTTCTGGAAAAGACATTTAAGAGTGTGTTTGTAATGATATTACAAGTGTTTAGAGTTGTTTGAGGCCAAATCCATGGGGAAAATGGATTTCAAACAAAATAACGTATCTTACTCCGAGTTTAGGTACGTACTTTTTAAAAAAAAATTGAAAAAATTCAAAATAAAGGCTTTTTTTGGAAAAGACATTAAGAGTGTGTTTGTAATGATATTACAAGTGTTAAGAGTGATTTGAGGCCAAATTCATTGGGAAAATGGATTTCACCCAAAATGACGTACCTAAACTCCCAGTTTAGGTACGCACTTTTTTCAAAACAAAATTGAAAAAATTTAAAATAAAGTCTTTTTCTGGAAAAGACATTTAAGAGTGTGTTTGTAATGATATTACAAGTGTTTAGAGTGGTTTGAGGCCAAATTCATGGGGAAAATGGATTTCACCCAAAATGACGTACCTAAACTCCGAGTTTAGGTACGTACTTTTTTTTTAAAAATTGAAAAAATTCAAAATAAAGGCTTTTTCTGGAAAAGACATTTAAGAGTGTGTTTGTAATGATATTACAAGTGTTTAGAGTGGTTTGAGGCCAAATTCATGGGGAAAATGGATTTCAACCAAAATGACGTACCTAAACTCCGAGTTTAGGTACGTACTTTTTTCATAAAAATTGAAAAAATTCAAAATAAAGGCTTTTTCTGGAAAAGACATTTAAGAGTGTGTTTGTAATGATATTACAAGTGTTTAGAGTGGTTTGAGGCCAAATTCATGGGGAAAATGGATTTCACCCATAATGACGTACCTAAACTTCCAGTTTAGGTACGTACTTTTTTCAAAAAAAAATTGAAAAAATTCAAAATAAAGGCTTTTTCTGGAAAAGACGTTCAGAGTGTGTTTGTAATGATATTACAAGTGTTTAGAGTGGTTTGAGGTCTAATTTATGGGGAAAATGGATTTCAACCAAAATGACGTACCTAAACTCCCAGTTTAGGTACGTACTTTTTTCATAAAAAATGAAAAAATTCAAAATAAAGGCTTTTCTGGAAAAGACATTAAGAGTGTGTTTGTAATGATATTACAAGTGTGTAGAGTGGTTTGTGGCCAAATTCATGGGGAAAATTGATTTCAAACAAAATAACGTACCTAAATCCGAGTTTAGGTACGTGATTTTAAAAAAAATTGAAAAAATTCAAAATAAAGGCTTTTTCTTGAAAAGACATTTAAGTGTGTGTTTTAATGATATTACAAGTGTTTAGAGTGGTTTGAGGCCAAATTCATTGGGAAAATGGATTTCAAACAAAATAACGTACCTAAACTCCCAGTTTAGGTACGTACTTTTTAAAAAAATTAAAATTTGGCTTTTTCTGGAAAAGACATATAAGATTGTGTTTGTAATGATATTACAAGTGTTTAGACTGGTTTGTGGCAAAATTCATGGGGAAAATTGATTTCAAACAAAATAACGTACCTAAATCCGAGTTTAGGTACGTACTTTTTTTTAAAAAATAGAAAAAATTCAAAACAAAGGTTTTTTTCTTGAAAAGGCATTTAAGAGTGTGTTTGTAATGATATTACAAGTGTTTAGAGTGGTTTGATGCAAAATTCATGGGGAAAATGGATTTCACCCAAAATTACGTACCTAAATCCGAGTTAAGGTACGTACTTTTTTCAAAAAAAAATTGAAAAAATTGAAAATAAAGGCTTTTTCTGGAAAAGACATTAAGAGTGTGTTTGTAGTGATATTACAAGTGTTTAGATTGGTTTGAGACCAAATTCATGGGGAAAATGGATTTCACCCAAAATGACGTACCTAAACTCCGAGTTTAGGTACGTACTTTTTAAAAAAAATTCAAAATTTGGCCTTTTCTGGAAAAGACATTTAAGATTGTGTTTGTAATGATATTACAAGTGTTTAGAGTGGTTTGTGGCCAAATCCATGAGGAAAATTGATTTCAAACAAAATAACGTACCTAAATCCGAGTTTAGGTACGTACTTTTTTTTAAAAATTGAAAAAATTGAAAATAAAGGCTTTTTCTTGAAAAGACATTTAAGTGTGTTTTTTAATGATATTACAAGTGTTTAGAGTGGTTTGAGGCCAAATTCATGGGGAAAATGTACTTCAAACAAAATAACGTATCTAACTCCGTGTTTAGGTACGTACTTTTTAAAAAAATTGAAAAAATTGAAAATAAAAGTTTTTTTTCTCGAAAAGACATTTAAGAGTGTGTTTGTAATGATATTACAAGTGTTTAGAGTTGTTTGAGGCAAAATTCATGGGGAAAATGGACTTCACCCAAAATGACGTACCTAAACTAAGTGTTTAGGTACGTACTTTTTTTTTTAAAAAAATAGAAAAAATTCAAAATAAAGTCTTTTTCTAGAAAAGACATTTAAGAGTGTGTTTGTAATGATATTACAAGTGTTTAGAGTAGTTTGAGTCCAAATTCATGGGGGAAATGGATTTCACCGAAAATTAAGTACCTAAACTCCCAGTTTAGGTACGTACTTTTTTCATAAAAATTGAAAAAATTCAAAATAAAGACTTTTTTCTGGAAAAGACATTTAAGAGTGTGTTTGTAATGATATTACAAGTGTTTAGAGTTGTTTGAGGCCAAATCCATGGGGAAAATGGATTTCAACCCAAAAAACGTATCTTACTCCGAGTTTAGGTACGTACTTTTTTAAAAAAAATTGAAAAAATTCAAAATAAAGGCTTTTTTTGGAAAAGACATTTAAGAGTGTGTTTGTAATGATATTACAAGTGTTAAGAGTGATTTGAGGCCAAATTCATGGGGAAAATGGATTTCACCCAAAATGACGTACCTAAACTCCCAGTTTAGGTACGCACTTTTTTCAAAACAAAATTGAACAAATTTAAAATAAAGTCTTTTTCTCGAAAAGACATTTAAGAGTGTGTTTGTAATGATATTACAAGTGTTTAGAGTTGTTTGAGGCCAAATTCATGGGGAAAATGGATTTCACCCATAATGACGTACCTAAACTCCCAGTTTAGGTACGTACTTTTTTCAAAAAAAAATTGAAAAAATTCAAAATAAAGGCTTTTTCTGGAAAAGACATTCAGAGTGTGTTTGTAATGATATTACAAGTGTTTAGAGTGGTTTGAGGTCTAATCCATGGGGAAAATGGATTTCAACCAAAAAAACTATCTTACTCCGAGTTTAGGTACGTACTTTTTAAAAAAAAATTGAAAACATTCAAAATAAAGGCTTTTTTTGAAAAAGACATTTAAGAGTGTGTTTGTAATGATATTACAAGTGTTAAGAGTGATTTGAGGCCAAATTCATGGGGAAAATGGATTTCAACCAAAATGACGTACCGAAACTCCGAGTTTAGGTACGTACTTTTTTTTAAAAAATTGAAAAAATTCAAAATAAAGGCTTTTTCTGGAAAAGACATTTAAGAGTGTGTTTGTAATGATATTACAAGTGTTTAGAGTGGTTTGAGGCCAAATTCATGGGGAAAATGGATTTCACCCATAATGACGTACCTAAACTGGGAGTTTAGGTACGTATTTTTTTCAAAGAAAAATTGAAAAAATTCAAAATAAAGGCTTTTTCTGGAAAAGACATTAAGAGTGTGTTTGTAGTGATATTACAAGTGTTTAGATTGGTTTGAGACCAAATTCATGGGGAAAATGGATTTCACCCAAAATGACGTACCTAAACTCCGAGTTTAGGTACGTACTTTTTAAAAAAAATTCAAAATTTGGCCTTTTCTGGAAAAGACATTTAAGATTGTGTTTGTAATGATATTACAAGTGTTTAGAGTGGTTTGTGGCCAAATCCATGGGGAAAATTGATTTCAAACAAAATAACGTACCTAAATCCGAGTTTAGGTACGTACTTTTTTTTAAAAATTGAAAACATTGAAAATAAAGGCTTTTTCTTGAAAAGACATTTAAGTGTGTTTTTTAATGATATTACAAGTGTTTAGAGTGGTTTGAGGCCAAATTCATGGGGAAAATGGACTTCAAACAAAATAACGTATCTAACTCCGTGTTTAGGTACGTACTTTTTAAAAAAATTGAAAAAATTGAAAATAAAAGTTTTTTTTCTGGAAAAGACATTTAAGAGTGTGTTTGTAATGATATTACAAGTGTTTAGAGTGGTTTGTGGCCAAATTCATGGGGAAAATTGATTTCAAACAAAATAACGTACCTAAATCCGAGTTTAGGTACGTACTTTTTTTTAAAAAATAGAAAAAATTCAAAACAAAGGTTTTTTTCTGTAAAAGACATTTAAGAGTGTGTTTGTAATGATATTACAAGTGTTTAGATTGGTTTGATGCAAAATTCATGGGGAAAATGGATTTCACCCAAAATGACGTACCTAAACTCCGAGTTTAGGTACGTACTTTTTAAAAAAAATTCAAAATTTGGCCTTTTCTGGAAAAGACATTTAAGATTGTGTTTGTAGTGATATTACAAGTGTTTAGAGTGGTTTGTGGCCAAATCCATGAGGAAAATTGATTTCAAACAAAATAACGTACCTAAATCCGAGTTTAGGTACGTACTTTTTTTTAAAAATTGAAAACATTGAAAATAAAGGCTTTTTCTTGAAAAGACATTTAAGTGTGTTTTTTAATGATATTACAAGTGTTTAGAGTGGTTTGAGGCCAAATTCATGGGGAAAATGGACTTCAAACAAAATAACGTATCTAACTCCGTGTTTAGGTACGTACTTTTTAAAAAAATTGAAAAAATTGAAAATAAAAGTTTTTTTTCTGGAAAAGACATTTAAGAGTGTGTTTGTAATGATATTACAAGTGTTTAGAGTGGTTTGTGGCCAAATTCATGGGGAAAATTGATTTCAAACAAAATAACGTACCTAAATCCGAGTTTAGGTACGTACTTTTTTTTAAAAAATAGAAAAAATTCAAAACAAAGGTTTTTTTCTGTAAAAGACATTTAAGAGTGTGTTTGTAATGATATTACAAGTGTTTAGATTGGTTTGATGCAAAATTCATGGGGAAAATGGATTTCACCCAAAATGACGTACCTAAACTCCGAGTTTAGGTACGTACTTTTTAAAAAAAATTCAAAATTTGGCCTTTTCTGGAAAAGACATTTAAGATTGTGTTTGTAATGATATTACAAGTGTTTAGAGTGGTTTGTGGCCAAATCCATGAGGAAAATTGATTTCAAACAAAATAACGTACCTAAATCCGAGTTTAGGTACGTACTTTTTTTTAAAAATTGAAAAAATTGAAAATAAAGGCTTTTTCTTGAAAAGACATTTAAGTGTGTTTTTTAATGATATTACAAGTGTTTAGAGTGGTTTGAGGCCAAATTCATGGGGAAAATGTACTTCAAACAAAATAACGTATCTAACTCCGTGTTTAGGTACGTACTTTTTAAAAAAATTGAAAAAATTGAAAATAAAAGTTTTTTTTCTCGAAAAGACATTTAAGAGTGTGTTTGTAATGATATTACAAGTGTTTAGAGTTGTTTGAGGCAAAATTCATGGGGAAAATGGACTTCACCCAAAATGACGTACCTAAACTAAGTGTTTAGGTACGTACTTTTTTTTTTAAAAAAATAGAAAAAATTCAAAATAAAGTCTTTTTCTAGAAAAGACATTTAAGAGTGTGTTTGTAATGATATTACAAGTGTTTAGAGTAGTTTGAGTCCAAATTCATGGGGGAAATGGATTTCACCGAAAATTAAGTACCTAAACTCCCAGTTTAGGTACGTACTTTTTTCATAAAAATTGAAAAAATTCAAAATAAAGACTTTTTTCTGGAAAAGACATTTAAGAGTGTGTTTGTAATGATATTACAAGTGTTTAGAGTTGTTTGAGGCCAAATCCATGGGGAAAATGGATTTCAACCCAAAAAACGTATCTTACTCCGAGTTTAGGTACGTACTTTTTTTAAAAAAATTGAAAAAATTCAAAATAAAGGCTTTTTTTGGAAAAGACATTTAAGAGTGTGTTTGTAATGATATTACAAGTGTTAAGAGTGATTTGAGGCCAAATTCATGGGGAAAATGGATTTCACCCAAAATGACGTACCTAAACTCCCAGTTTAGGTACGCACTTTTTTCAAAACAAAATTGAACAAATTTAAAATAAAGTCTTTTTCTCGAAAAGACATTTAAGAGTGTGTTTGTAATGATATTACAAGTGTTTAGAGTTGTTTGAGGCCAAATTCATGGGGAAAATGGATTTCACCCATAATGACGTACCTAAACTCCCAGTTTAGGTACGTACTTTTTTCAAAAAAAAATTGAAAAAATTCAAAATAAAGGCTTTTTCTGGAAAAGACATTCAGAGTGTGTTTGTAATGATATTACAAGTGTTTAGAGTGGTTTGAGGTCTAATCCATGGGGAAAATGGATTTCAACCAAAAAAACTATCTTACTCCGAGTTTAGGTACGTACTTTTTAAAAAAAAATTGAAAACATTCAAAATAAAGGCTTTTTTTGAAAAAGACATTTAAGAGTGTGTTTGTAATGATATTACAAGTGTTAAGAGTGATTTGAGGCCAAATTCATGGGGAAAATGGATTTCAACCAAAATGACGTACCGAAACTCCGAGTTTAGGTACGTACTTTTTTTTTAAAAATTGAAAAAATTCAAAATAAAGGCTTTTTCTGGAAAAGACATTTAAGAGTGTGTTTGTAATGATATTACAAGTGTTTAGAGTGGTTTGAGGCCAAATTCATGGGGAAAATGGATTTCACCCATAATGACGTACCTAAACTGGGAGTTTAGGTACGTATTTTTTTCAAAGAAAAATTGAAAAAATTCAAAATAAAGGCTTTTTCTGGAAAAGACATTAAGAGTGTGTTTGTAGTGATATTACAAGTGTTTAGATTGGTTTGAGACCAAATTCATGGGGAAAATGGATTTCACCCAAAATGACGTACCTAAACTCCGACTTTAGGTACGTACTTTTTAAAAAAAATTCAAAATTTGGCCTTTTCTGGAAAAGACATTTAAGAGTGTGTTTGTAATGATATTACAAGTGTTTAGAGTGGTTTGTGGCCAAATCCATGGGGAAAATTGATTTCAAACAAAATAACGTACCTAAATCCGAGTTTAGGTACGTACTTTTTTTTAAAAATTGAAAACATTGAAAATAAAGGCTTTTTCTTGAAAAGACATTTAAGTGTGTTTTTTAATGATATTACAAGTGTTTAGAGTGGTTTGAGGCCAAATTCATGGGGAAAATGGACTTCAAACAAAATAACGTATCTAACTCCGTGTTTAGGTACGTACTTTTTAAAAAAATTGAAAAAATTGAAAATAAAAGTTTTTTTTCTGGAAAAGACATTTAAGAGTGTGTTTGTAATGATATTACAAGTGTTTAGAGTGGTTTGTGGCCAAATTCATGGGGAAAATTGATTTCAAACAAAATAACGTACCTAAATCCGAGTTTAGGTACGTACTTTTTTTTAAAAAATAGAAAAAATTCAAAACAAAGGTTTTTTTCTTGAAAAGGCATTTAAGAGTGTGTTTGTAATGATATTACAAGTGTTTAGAGTGGTTTGATGCAAAATTCATGGGGAAAATGGATTTCACCCAAAATGACGTACCTAAATCCGAGTTTAGGTACGTACTTTTTTCAAAAAAAAATTGAAAAATTTGAAAATAAAGGCTTTTTCTGGAAAAGACATTAAGAGTGTGTTTGTAGTGATATTACAAGTGTTTAGAGTTGTTTGAGGCCAAATTCATGGGGAAAATGGATTTCAACCAAAATGAAGTACCTTAACTCCGAGTTTAGGTACGTACTTTTTTTTTAAAAATTGAAAAAATTCAAAATAAAGGCTTTTTCTGGAAAATACATTTAAGAGTGTGTTTGTAATGATATTACAAGTGTTTAGAGTGGTTTGAGGCCAAATTCATGGGGAAAATGGATTTCACCCATAATGACGTACCTAAACTCCCAGTTTAGGTACGTACTTTTTTCAAAAAAAAATTGAAAAAATTCAAAATAAAGGCTTTTTCTGGAAAAGACATTCAGAGTGTGTTTGTAATGATATTACAAGTGTTTAGAGTGGTTTGAGGTCTAATCCATGGGGAAAATGGATTTCAACCAAAAAAAGTATCTTACTCCGAGTTTAGGTACGTACTTTTTAAAAAAAAATTGAAAACATTCAAAATAAAGGCTTTTTTTGAAAAAGACATTTAAGAGTGTGTTTGTAATGATATTACAAGTGTTAAGAGTGATTTGAGGCCAAATTCATGGGGAAAATCGATTTCACCCAAAATGACGTACCTAAACTCCCAGTTTAGGTACGCACTTTTTTCAAAACAAAATTGAACAAATTTAAAATAAAGTCTTTTTCTGGAAAAGACATTTAAGAGTGTGTTTGTAATGATATTACAAGTGTTTAGAGTGGTTTGAGGCCAAATTCATGGGGAAAATGGATTTAAACCAAAATGACGTACCGAAACTCCGAGTTTAGGTACGTACTTTTTTTTAAAAATTGAAAAAATTCAAAATAAAGGCTTTTTCTGGAAAATACATTTAAGAGTGTGTTTGTAATGATATTACAAGTGTTTAGAGTGGTTTGAGGCCAAATTCATGGGGAAAATGGATTTCACCCATAATGACGTACCTAAACTCCCAGTTTAGGTACGTACTTTTTTCAAAAAAAAATTGAAAAAATTCAAAATAAAGGCTTTTTCTGGAAAAGACATTCAGAGTGTGTTTGTAATGATATTACAAGTGTTTAGAGTGGTTTGAGGTCTAATCCATGGGGAAAATGGATTTCAACCAAAAAAAGTATCTTACTCCGAGTTTAGGTACGTACTTTTTAAAAAAAAATTGAAAACATTCAAAATAAAGGCTTTTTTTGAAAAAGACATTTAAGAGTGTGTTTGTAATGATATTACAAGTGTTAAGAGTGATTTGAGGCCAAATTCATGGGGAAAATGGATTTCACCCAAAATGACGTACCTAAACTCCCAGTTTAGGTACGCACTTTTTTCAAAACAAAATTGAACAAATTTAAAATAAAGTCTTTTTCTGGAAAAGACATTTAAGAGTGTGTTTGTAATGATATTACAAGTGTTTAGAGTGGTTTGAGGCCAAATTCATGGGGAAAATGGATTTCAACCAAAATGACGTACCGAAACTCCGAGTTTAGGTACGTACTTTTTTTTAAAAAATTGAAAAAATTCAAAATAAAGGCTTTTTCTGGAAAAGACATTTTAGAGTGTGTTTGTAATGATATTACAAGTGTTTAGAGTGGTTTGAGGCAAAATTCATGGGGAAAATGGATTTCACCCATAATGACGTACCTAAACTGGGAGTTTAGGTACGTACTTTTTTCAAAGAAAAATTGAAAAAATTCAAAATAAAGGCTTTTTCTGGAAAAGACATTAAGAGTGTGTTTGTAGTGATATTACAAGTGTTTAGATTGGTTTGAGACCAAATTCATGGGGAAAATGGATTTCACCCAAAATGACGTACCTAAACTCCGAGTTTAGGTACGTACTTTTTAAAAAAAATTCAAAATTTGGCCTTTTCTGGAAAAGACATTTAAGATTGTGTTTGTAATGATATTACAAGTGTTTAGAGTGGTTTGTGGCCAAATCCATGGGGAAAATTGATTTCAAACAAAATAACGTACCTAAATCAGAGTTTAGGTACGTACTTTTTTTTAAAAATTGAAAAAATTGAAAATAAAGGCTTTTTCTTGAAAAGACATTTAAGTGTGTTTTTTAATGATATTACAAGTGTTTAGAGTGGTTTGAGGCCAAATTCATGGGGAAAATGGATTTCACCCATAATGACGTACCTAAACTGGGAGTTTAGGTACGTACTTTTTTCAAAGAAAAATTGAAAAAATTCAAAATAAAGGCTTTTTCTGGAAAAGACATTCAGAGTGTGTTTGTAATGATATTACAAGTGTTTAGAGTGGTTTGAGGTCTAATTTATGGGGAAAATCGATTTCAACCAAAATGACGTACCTAAACTCCCAGTTTAGGTACGTACTTTTTTCATAAAAAATGAAAAAAATTCAAAATAAAGGCTTTTCTGGAAAAGACATTAAGAGTGTGTTTGTAATGATATTACAAGTGTGTAGAGTGGTTTGTGGCCAAATTCATGGGGAAAATTGATTTCAAACAAAATAACGTACCTAAATCCGAGTTTAGGTACGTGATTTTAAAAAAAATTGAAAAAATTCAAAATAAAGGCTTTTTCTTGAAAAGACATTTAAGTGTGTGTTTTAATGATATTACAAGTGTTTAGAGTGGTTTGAGGCCAAATTCATTGGGAAAATGGATTTCAAACAAAATAACGTATCTAACTCCGAGTTTAGGTACGTACTTTTTAAAAAATTAAAATTTGGCTTTTTCTGGAAAAGACATATAAGATTGTGTTTGTAATGATATTACAAGTGTTTAGAGTGGTTTGTGGCCAAATTCATGGGGAAAATTGATTTCAAACAAAATAACGTACCTAAATCCGAGTTTAGGTACGTACTTTTTTTTAAAAAATAGAAAAAATTCAAAACAAAGGTTTTTTTCTTGAAAAGGCATTTAAGAGTGTGTTTGTAATGATATTACAGGTGTTTAGAGTGGTTTGATGCAAAATTCATGGGGAAAATGGATTTCACCCAAAATGACGTACCTAAATCCGAGTTTAGGTACGTACTTTTTTCAAAAAAAAATTGAAAAATTTGAAAATAAAGGCTTTTTCTGGAAAAGACATTAAGAGTGTGTTTGTAGTGATATTACAAGTGTTTAGAGTGGTTTGAGGCCTAACTCATGGGGAAAATGGATTTCAAACAAAATAACGTATCTAACTCCGAGTTTAGGTACGTACTTTTTAAAAAAAATTCAAAATTTGGCTTTTTCTGGAAAAGACATTTAAGATTGTGTTTGTAATGATATTACAAGTGTTTAGAGTGGTTTGTGGCCAAATTCATGGGGAAAATTGATTTCAAACAAAATAACGTATCTAACTCCGAGTTTAGGTACGTACTTTTTGAAAAAATTCAAAATAAAGGTTTTTTTCTGGAAAAGACATTTAAGAGTGTGTTTGTAATGATATTACAAGTGTTTAGAGTTGTTTGAGGCAAAATTCATGGGGAAAATGGACTTCACCCAAAATGACGTACCTAAACTCCGTGTTTAGTTACGTACTTTTTTTAAAAAAAATTGAAAAAAATTCAAAATAAAGGCTTTTTCTGGAAAAGACATTAAGAGTGTGTTTGTAGTGATATTACAAGTGTTTAGAGTGGTTTGAGGCCAAATTCATGGGGAAAATGGATTTCACCCAAAATGACGTACCTAAACTCCGTGTTTAGGTACGAACTTTTTTTTTAAAAAATAGAAAAAAATCAAAATAAAGGCTTTTTCTGGAAAAGACATTTAAGAGTATGTTTGTAATGATATTACAAGTGTTTAGAGTGGTTTGAGGCCAAATCCATGGGGAAAATGGATTTCACCCATAATTACGTACCCAAACTCCCAGTTTAGGTACGTACTTTTTTCAAAAAAAAATTGAAAAAATTGAAAGTAAAGGCTTTTTCTGGAAAAGACATTCAGAGTGTGTTTGTAATGATATTACAAGTGATTAGAGTGGTTTGAGGTCTAATTTATGGGGAAAATGGATTTCAATCAAAATGACGTACCTAAACTCCCAGTTTAGGTACGTACTTTTTTCATAAAAATTGAAAAAATTCAAAATAAAGGCTTTTTCTGGAAAATACATTACGAGGGTGTTTGTAATGATATTACAAGTGTTTAGAGTGGTTTCAGGTCTAATTTATGGGGAAAATGGATTTCAGCCAAAATGACGTACCTAAATTCCCAGTTTAGGTACGTACTTTTTTCCAAAAAAAATTGAAAAAATTGAAAGTAAAGGCTTTTTTCTGGAAAAGACATTCAGAGTGTGTTTGTAATGATATTACAAGTGTTTAGAGTGGTTTGAGGTCTAATTTATGGGGAAAATGGATTTCAACCAAAATGACGTACCTAAACTCCCAGTTTAGGTAAGTACTTTTTTCATAAAAAAATGAAAAAATTCAAAATAAAGGCTTTTCTGGAAAAGACATTAAGAGTGTGTTTGTAGTGATATTACAAGTGTTTAGAGTGGTTTGAGGCCTAACTCATGGGGAAAATGGATTTCAAACAAAATAACGTATCTAACTCCGAGTTTAGGTACGTATTTTTAAAAAAAAAATCAAAATTTGGCTTTTTCTGGAAAAGGCATTCAAGATTGTGTTTGTAATGATATTACAAGTGTTTAGAGTGGTTTGAGGCCAAATTCATGGGGAAAATGGATTTCAAACAAAATAATGTATCTAACTCCGAGTTTAGGTACGTACTTTTTGAAAAAATTGAAAAAATTCAAAATAAAGGTTTTTTTCTCGAAAAGACATTTAAGAGTGTGTTTGTAATGATATTACAAGTGTTTAGAGTTGTTTGAGGCAAAATTCATGGGGAAAATGGATTTCAAACAAAAAAACGTATCTTACTCCGAGTTTAGGTACGTACTTTTTTTAAAAAAAATGAAAAAATTGAAAATAAAGGCTTTTTTCTTGAAAAGACATTTAAGAGTGTGTTTGTAATGTTATTACAAGTGTTTAGAGTGGTTTGAGGCCAAATTCATGGGGAAAATGGATTTCAACCAAAATGACGTACCTAAACTCCGAGTTTAGTTACGTTACGTATTTTTTTTTTTTAAATTGAAAAAATTCAAAATAAAGGCATTCTCGAAAAGACATTTAAGAGTGTGTTTGTAATGATATTACAAGTGTTTAGAGTGGTTTGAGGCCAAATTCATGGGGAAAATGGATTTCACCCAAAATGACGTACCTAAACTCCCAGTTTAGGTACGTACTTTTTTCATAAAAAATGAAAAAATTCAAAATAAAGACTTTTCTGGAAAAGACATTAAGAGTGTGTTTGTAATGATATTACAAGTGTGTAGAGTGGTTTGTGGCCAAATTCATGGGGAAAATTGATTTCAAACAAAATAACGTACCTAAATCCGAGTTTAGGTACGTGATTTTAAAAAAAATTGAAAAAATTCAAAATAAAGGCTTTTTTCTTGAAAAGACATTTAAGTGTGTGTTTTATTGATATTACAAGTGTTCAGAGTGGTTTGAGGCCAAATTTATGGGGAAAATGGATTTCAAACAAAATAACGTATCTAACTCCGAGTTAAGGTACGTACTTTTTTTTAAAAATTGAAAAAATTCAAAATAAAGGCTTTTTCTGTAAAAGACATTTAAGCGTGTGTTTGTTATGATATTACAAGTGTTTAGATTGGTTTGAGACCAAATGCATGGGGAAAATGGATTTCACCCAAAATGACGTACCTAAACTCCGAGTTTAGGTACGTACTTTTAAAAAAAATTAAAATTTGGCTTTTTCTGGAAAAGACATATAAGATTGTGTTTGTAATGATATTACAAGTGTTTAGAGTGGTTTGTGGCCAAATTCATGGGGAAAATTGATTTCAAACAAAATAACGTACCTAAATCCGAGTTTAGGTACGTACTTTTTAAAAAAAATTGAAAAAATTCAAAATAAAGGCTTTTTTCTTGAAAAGACATTTAAGAGTGTGTTTGTAATGATATTACAAGTGTTTAGAGTGGTTTGAGGCAAAATTCATGGGGAAAATGGATTTCACCCAAAATTACGTACCTAAATCCAGGTTTAGGTACGTACTTTTTTTTAAAAAATAGAAAAAATTGAAAATAAAGGCTTTTTTCTTGAAAAGACATTTAAGAGTGTGTTTGTAATGATATTACAAGTGTTAGGAGTGGTTTGAGGCAAAATTCATGGGGAAAATGGATTTCACCCAAAATTACGTACCTAAATCCGAGTTTAGGTACGTACTTTTTTCCAAAAAAAATTGAAAAAATTGAAAATAAAGGCTTTTTCTGGAAAAGACATTTAAGAGTGTGTTTGTAATGATATTACAAGTGTTAAGAGTGGTTTGAGGCCAAATTCATGGGGTAAATGGATTTCAACCAAAATGACGTACCTAAACTCACAGTTTAGGTACGTACTTTTTTTTTAAAATTGAAAAAATTCAAAATAAAGGCTTTTTCTGTAAAACACATTTAAGAGTGTGTTTGTTATGATATTACAAGTGTTTAGATTGGTTTGAGACCAAATTCATGGGGAAAATGGATTTCACCCAAAATGACGTACCTAAACTCCGAGTTTAGGTACGTAATTTTTAAAAAAAATTCAAAATTTGGCTTTTTCTGGAAAAGACATTTAAGATTGTGTTTGTAATGATATTACAAGTGTTTAGAGTGGTTTGTGGCCAAATTCATGGGGAAAATTGATTTCAAACAAAATAACGTACCTAAATCCGAGTTTAGGTACGTACTTTTTTTTAAAAATTGAAAAAATTGAAAATAAAGGCTTTTTCTTGAAAAGACATTTAAGTGTGTTTTTTAATGATATTACAAGTGTTTAGAGTGGTTTGAGGCCAAATTCATGGGGAAAATGGACTTCAAACAAAATAACGTATCTAACTCCGAGTTTAGGTACGTACTTTTTAAAAAAATTGAAAAAATTGAAAATAAAGGCTTTTTTCTGGAAAAGACATTTAAGAGTGTGTTTGTAATGATATTACAAGTGTTAGGAGTGGTTTGAGGCAAAATTCATGGGGAAAATGGATTTCACCCAAAATTACGTACCTAAATCCGAGTTTAGGTACGTACTTTTTTCCAAAAAAAATTTAAAAAATTGAAAATAAAGGCTTTTTCTGGAAAAGACATTTAAGAGTGTGTTTGTAATGATATTACAAGTGTTTAGAGTGGTTTGAGGCCAAATTCATGGGGAAAATGGATTTCAACCAAAATGACGTACCTAAACTCACAGTTTAGGTACGTACTTTTTTTTTTTAAATTGAAAAAATTCAAAATAAAGGCTTTTTCTGTAAAACACATTTAAGAGTGTGTTTGTTATGATATTACAAGTGTTTAGATTGGTTTGAGACCAAATTCATGGGGAAAATGGATTTCACCCAAAATGACGTACCTAAACTCCGAGTTTAGGTACGTACTTTTTAAAAAAAATTCAAAATTTGGCTTTTTCTGGAAAAGACATTTAAGATTGTGTTTGTAATGATATTACAAGTGTTTAGAGTGGTTTGTGGCCAAATTCATGGGGAAAATTGATTTCAAACAAAATAACGTACCTAAATCCGAGTTTAGGTACGTACTTTTTAAAAAAAATTGAAAAAATTCAAAATAAAGGCTTTTTTCTTGAAAAGACATTTAAGAGTGTGTTTGTAATGATATTACAAGTGTTTAGAGTGGTTTGAGGCAAAATTCATGGGGAAAATGGATTTCACCCAAAATTACGTACCTAAATCAAGGTTTAGGTACGTACTTTTTTTTAAAAAATAGAAAAAATTGAAAATAAAGGCTTTTTTCTTGAAAAGACATTTAAGAGTGTGTTTGTAATGATATTACAAGTGTTAGGAGTGGTTTGAGGCAAAATTCATGGGGAAAATGGATTTCACCCAAAATTACGTACCTAAATCCGAGTTTAGGTACGTACTTTTTTCCAAAAAAAATTGAAAAAATTGAAAATAAAGGCTTTTTCTGGAAAAGACATTTAAGAGTGTGTTTGTAATGATATTACAAGTGTTTAGAGTGGTTTGAGGCCAAATTCATGGGGAAAATGGATTTCAACCAAAATGACGTACCTAAACTCACAGTTTAGGTACGTACTTTTTTTTTAAAATTGAAAAAATTCAAAATAAAGGCTTTTTCTGTAAAACACATTTAAGAGTGTGTTTGTTATGATATTACAAGTGTTTAGATTGGTTTGAGACCAAATTCATGGGGAAAATGGATTTCACCCAAAATGACGTACCTAAACTCCGAGTTTAGGTACGTACTTTTTAAAAAAAATTCAAAATTTGGCTTTTTCTGGAAAAGACATTTAAGATTGTGTTTGTAATGATATTACAAGTGTTTAGAGTGGTTTGTGGCCAAATTCATGGGGAAAATTGATTTCAAACAAAATAACGTACCTAAATCCGAGTTTAGGTACGTACTTTTTTTTAAAAATTGAAAAAATTGAAAATAAAGGCTTTTTCTTGAAAAGACATTTAAGTGTGTTTTTTAATGATATTACAAGTGTTTAGAGTGGTTTGAGGCCAAATTCATGGGGAAAATGGACATCAAACAAAATAACGTATCTAACTCCGAGTTTAGGTACGTACTTTTTAAAAAAATTGAAAAAATTGAAAATAAAGGCTTTTTTCTGGAAAAGACATTTAAGAGTGTGTTTGTAATGATATTACAAGTGTTAGGAGTGGTTTGAGGCAAAATTCATGGGGAAAATGGATTTCACCCAAAATTACGTACCTAAATCCGAGTTTAGGTACGTACTTTTTTCCAAAAAAAATTAAAAAAATTGAAAATAAAGGCTTTTTCTGGAAAAGACATTTAAGTGTGTGTTTGTAATGATATTACAAGTGTTTAGAGTGGTTTGAGGCCAAATTCATGGGGAAAATGGATTTCAAACAAAATGACGTACCTAAACTGACAGTTTAGGTACGTACTTTTTTTTTTTAAATTGAAAAAATTCAAAATAAAGGCTTTTTCTGTAAAACACATTTAAGAGTGTGTTTGTTATGATATTACAAGTGTTTAGATTGGTTTGAGACCAAATTCATGGGGAAAATGGATTTCACCCAAAATGACGTACCTAAACTCCGAGTTTAGGTACGTACTTTTTAAAAAAAATTCAAAATTTGGCTTTTTCTGGAAAAGACATTTAAGATTGTGTTTGTAATGATATTACAAGTGTTTAGAGTGGTTTGTGGCCAAATTCATGGGGAAAATTGATTTCAAACAAAATAACGTACCTAAATCCGAGTTTAGGTACGTACTTTTTTTTAAAAATTGAAAAAATTGAAAATAAAGGCTTTTTCTTGAAAAGACATTTAAGTGTGTTTTTTAATGATATTACAAGTGTTTAGAGTGGTTTGAGGCCAAATTCATGGGGAAAATGGACTTCAAACAAAATAACGTATCTAACTCCGAGTTTAGGTACGTACTTTTTAAAAAAATTGAAAAAATTGAAAATAAAGGTTTTTTTTCTCGAAAAGACATTTAAGAGTGTGTTTGTAATGATATTACAAGTGTTTAGAGTGGTTTGAGGCAAAATTCATGGGGAAAATGGACTTCACCCAAAATGACGTACCTAAACTCCGTGTTTAGGTACGTACTTTTCTTTTTTTTAAATAGAAAAAAATCAAAATAAAGTCTTTTTCTAGAAAAGACATTTAAGAGTGTGTTTGTAATGATATTACAAGTGTTTAGAGTAGTTTGAGTCCAAATTCATGGGGAAAATGGATTTCACCCAAAATTACGTACCTAAACTCCCAGTTTAGGTACGTACTTTTTTCATAAAAATTGAAAAAATTCAAAATAAAGACTTTTTTCTGGAAAAGACATTTAAGAGTGTGTTTGTAATGATATTACAAGTGTTTAGAGTTGTTTGAGGCCAAATCCATGGGGAAAATGGATTTCAAACAAAATAACGTATCTTACTCCGAGTTTAGGTACGTACTTTTTAAAAAAAAATTGAAAAAATTCAAAATAAAGGCTTTTTTTGGAAAAGACATTAAGAGTGTGTTTGTAATGATATTACAAGTGTTAAGAGTGATTTGAGGCCAAATTCATTGGGAAAATGGATTTCACCCAAAATGACGTACCTAAACTCCCAGTTTAGGTACGCACTTTTTTCAAAACAAAATTGAAAAAAATTAAAATAAAGTCTTTTTCTGGAAAAGACATTTAAGAGTGTGTTTGTAATGATATTACAAGTGTTTAGAGTGGTTTGAGGCCAAATTCATGGGGAAAATGGATTTCAACCAAAATGACGTACCTAAACTCCGAGTTTAGGTACGTACTTTTTTTTTAAAAATTGAAAAAATTGAAAATAAAGGCTTTTTTCTGGAAAAGACATTTAAGAGTGTGTTTGTAATGATATTACAAGTGTTAGGAGTGGTTTGAGGCAAAATTCATGGGGAAAATGGATTTCACCCAAAATTACGTACCTAAATCCGAGTTTAGGTACGTACTTTTTTCCAAAAAAAATTAAAAAAATTGAAAATAAAGGCTTTTTCTGGAAAAGACATTTAAGAGTGTGTTTGTAATGATATTACAAGTGTTTAGAGTGGTTTGAGGCCAAATTCATGGGGAAAATGGATTTCAACCAAAATGACGTACCTAAACTCACAGTTTAGGTACGTACTTTTTTTTTTTAAATTGAAAAAATTCAAAATAAAGGCTTTTTCTGTAAAACACATTTAAGAGTGTGTTTGTTATGATATTACAAGTGTTTAGATTGGTTTGAGACCAAATTCATGGGGAAAATGGATTTCACCCAAAATGACGTACCTAAACTCCGAGTTTAGGTACGTACTTTTTAAAAAAAATTCAAAATTTGGCTTTTTCTGGAAAAGACATTTAAGATTGTGTTTGTAATGATATTACAAGTGTTTAGAGTGGTTTGTGGCCAAATTCATGGGGAAAATTGATTTCAAACAAAATAACGTACCTAAATCCGAGTTTAGGTACGTACTTTTTTTTAAAAATTGAAAAAATTGAAAATAAAGGCTTTTTCTTGAAAAGACATTTAAGTGTGTTTTTTAATGATATTACAAGTGTTTAGAGTGGTTTGAGGCCAAATTCATGGGGAAAATGGACTTCAAACAAAATAACGTATCTAACTCCGAGTTTAGGTACGTACTTTTTAAAAAAATTGAAAAAATTGAAAATAAAGGTTTTTTTTCTCGAAAAGACATTTAAGAGTGTGTTTGTAATGATATTACAAGTGTTTAGAGTGGTTTGTGGCAAAATTCATGGGGAAAATGGACTTCACCCAAAATGACGTACCTAAACTCCGTGTTTAGGTACGTACTTTTTTTTTTTTTAAATAGAAAAAAATCAAAATAAAGTCTTTTTCTAGAAAAGACATTTAAGAGTGTGTTTGTAATGATATTACAAGTGTTTAGAGTAGTTTGAGTCCAAATTCATGGGGAAAATGGATTTCACACAAAATTACGTACCTAAACTCCCAGTTTAGGTACGTACTTTTTTCATAAAAATTGAAAAAATTCAAAATAAAGACTTTTTTCTGGAAAAGACATTTAAGAGTGTGTTTGAAATGATATTACAAGTGTTTAGAGTTGTTTGAGGCCAAATCCATGGGGAAAATGGATTTCAAACAAAATAACGTATCTTACTCCGAGTTTAGGTACGTACTTTTTTAAAAAAAATTGAAAAAATTCAAAATAAAGGCTTTTTTTGGAAAAGACATTAAGAGTGTGTTTGTAATGATATTACAAGTGTTAAGAGTGATTTGAGGCCAAATTCATTGGGAAAATGGATTTCACCCAAAATGACGTACCTAAACTCCCAGTTTAGGTACGCACTTTTTTCAAAACAAAATTGAAAAAATTTAAAATAAAGTCTTTTTCTGGAAAAGACATTTAAGAGTGTGTTTGTAATGATATTACAAGTGTTTAGAGTGGTTTGAGGCCAAATTCATGGGGAAAATGGATTTCAACCAAAATGACGTACCTAAACTCCGAGTTTAGGTACGTACTTTTTTTTTAAAAATTGAAACAATTCAAAATAAAGGCTTTTTCTGGAAAAGACATTTAAGAGTGTGTTTGTAATGATATTACAAGTGTTTAGAGTGGTTTGAGGCCAAATTCATGGGGAAAATGGATTTCAACCAAAATGACGTACCTAAACTCCGAGTTTAGGTACGTACTTTTTTTTTAAAAATTGAAAAAATTCAAAATAAAGGCTTTTTCTGGAAAAGACATTTAAGAGTGTGTTTGTAATGATATTACAAGTGTTTAGAGTGGTTTGAGGCCAAATTCATGGGGAAAATGGATTTCACCCATAATGACGTACCTAAACTCCCAGTTTAGGTACGTACTTTTTTCAAAAAAAAATTGAAAAAATTCAAAATAAAGGCTTTTTCTGGAAAAGACGTTCAGAGTGTGTTTGTAATGATATTACAAGTGTTTAGAGTGGTTTGAGGTCTAATTTATGGGGAAAATGGATTTCAACCAAAATGACGTACCTAAACTCCCAGTTTAGGTACGTACTTTTTTCATGAAAAATGAAAAAATTCAAAATAAAGGCTTTTCTGGAAAAGACATTAAGAGTGTGTTTGTAATGATATTACAAGTGTGTAGAGTGGTTTGTGGCCAAATTCATGGGGAAAATTGATTTCAAACAAAATAACGTACCTAAATCCGAGTTTAGGTACGTGATTTTAAAAAAAATTGAAAAAATTCAAAATAAAGGCTTTTTCTTGAAAAGACATTTAAGTGTGTGTTTTAATGATATTACAAGTGTTTAGAGTGGTTTGAGGCCAAATTCATTGGGAAAATGGATTTCAAACAAAATAACGTACCTAAACTCCCAGTTTAGGTACGTACTTTTAAAAAAAATTAAAATTTGGCTTTTTCTGGAAAAGACATATAAGATTGTGTTTGTAATGATATTACAAGTGTTTAGACTGGTTTGTGGCAAAATTCATGGGGAAAATTGATTTCAAACAAAATAACGTACCTAAATCCGAGTTTAGGTACGTACTTTTTTTTAAAAAATAGAAAAAATTCAAAACAAAGGTTTTTTTCTTGAAAAGGCATTTAAGAGTGTGTTTGTAATGATATTACAAGTGTTTAGAGTGGTTTGATGCAAAATTCATGGGGAAAATGGATTTCACCCAAAAATACGTACCTAAATCCGAGTTAAGGTACGTACTTTTTTCAAAAAAAAATTGAAAAAATTGAAAATAAAGGCTTTTTCTGGAAAAGACATTAAGAGTGTGTTTGTAGTGATATTACAAGTGTTTAGATTGGTTTGAGACCAAATTCATGGGGAAAATGGATTTCACCCAAAATGACGTACCTAAACTCCGAGTTTAGGTACGTACTTTTTAAAAAAAATTCAAAATTTGGCCTTTTCTGGAAAAGACATTTAAGATTGTGTTTGTAATGATATTACAAGTGTTTAGAGTGGTTTGTGGCCAAATCCATGAGGAAAATTGATTTCAAACAAAATAACGTACCTAAATCCGAGTTTAGGTACGTACTTTTTTTTAAAAATTGAAAAAATTGAAAATAAAGGCTTTTTCTTGAAAAGACATTTAAGTGTGTTTTTTAATGATATTACAAGTGTTTAGAGTGGTTTGAGGCCAAATTCATGGGGAAAATGTACTTCAAACAAAATAACGTATCTAACTCCGTGTTTAGGTACGTACTTTTTAAAAAAAATGAAAAAATTGAAAATAAAAGTTTTTTTTCTCGAAAAGACATTTAAGAGTGTGTTTGTAATGATATTACAAGTGTTTAGAGTTGTTTGAGGCAAAATTCATGGGGAAAATGGACTTCACCCAAAATGACGTACCTAAACTAAGTGTTTAGGTACGTACTTTTTTTTTTAAAAAAATAGAAAAAATTCAAAATAAAGTCTTTTTCTAGAAAAGACATTTAAGAGTGTGTTTGTAATGATATTACAAGTGTTTAGAGTAGTTTGAGTCCAAATTCATGGGGGAAATGGATTTCACCCAAAATTAAGTACCTAAACTCCCAGTTTAGGTACGTACTTTTTTCATAAAAATTGAAAAAATTCAAAATAAAGACTTTTTTCTGGAAAAGACATTTAAGAGTGTGTTTGTAATGATATTACAAGTGTTTAGAGTTGTTTGAGGCCAAATCCATGGGGAAAATGGATTTCAACCAAAAAAACGTATCTTACTCCGAGTTTAGGTACGTACTTTTTTAAAAAAAATTGAAAAAATTCAAAATAAAGGCTTTTTTTGGAAAAGACATTTAAGAGTGTGTTTGTAATGATATTTCAAGTGTTAAGAGTGATTTGAGGCCAAATTCATGGGGAAAATGGATTTCACCCAAAATGACGTACCTAAACTCCCAGTTTAGGTACGCACTTTTTTCAAAACAAAATTGAACAAATTTAAAATAAAGTCTTTTTCTCGAAAAGACATTTAAGAGTGTGTTTGTAATGATATTACAAGTGTTTAGAGTTGTTTGAGGCCAAATTCATGGGGAAAATGGATTTCAACCAAAATGACGTACCTTAACTCCGAGTTTAGGTACGTACTTTTTTTTTAAAAATTGAAAAAATTCAAAATAAAGGCTTTTTCTGGAAAATACATTTAAGAGTGTGTTTGTAATGATATTACAAGTGTTTAGAGTGGTTTGAGGCCAAATTCATGGGGAAAATGGATTTCACCCATAATGACGTACCTAAACTCCCAGTTTAGGTACGTACTTTTTTAAAAAAAAAATTGAAAAAATTCAAAATAAAGGCTTTTTCTGGAAAAGACATTCAGAGTGTGTTTGTAATGATATTACAAGTGTTTAGAGTGGTTTGAGGTCTAATCCATGGGGAAAATGGATTTCAACCAAAAAAAGGATCTTACTCCGAGTTTAGGTACGTACTTTTTAAAAAAAAATTGAAAACATTCAAAATAAAGGCTTTTTTTGAAAAAGACATTTAAGAGTGTGTTTGTAATGATATTACAAGTGTTAAGAGTGATTTGAGGCCAAATTCATGGGGAAAATGGATTTCACCCAAAATGACGTACCTAAACTCCCAGTTTAGGTACGCACTTTTTTCAAAACAAAATTGAACAATTTTAAAATAAAGTCTTTTTCTGGAAAAGACATTTAAGAGTGTGTTTGTAATGATATTACAAGTGTTTAGAGTGGTTTGAGGCCAAATTCATGGGGAAAATGGATTTCAACCAAAATGACGTACCGAAACTCCGAGTTTAGGTACGTACTTTTTTTTAAAAAATTGAAAAAATTCAAAATAAAGGCTTTTTCTGGAAAAGACATTTAAGAGTGTGTTTGTAATGATATTACAAGTGTTTAGAGTGGTTTGAGGCCAAATTCATGGGGAAAATGGATTTCACCCATAATGACGTACCTAAACTGGGAGTTTAGGTACGTACTTTTTTCAAAGAAAAATTGAAAAAATTCAAAATAAAGGCTTTTTCTGGAAAAGACATTAAGAGTGTGTTTGTAGTGATATTACAAGTGTTTAGATTGGTTTGAGACCAAATTCATGGGGAAAATGGATTTCACCCAAAATGACGTACCTAAACTCCGAGTTTAGGTACGTACTTTTTAAAAAAAATTCAAAATTTGGCCTTTTCTGGAAAAGACATTTAAGAATGTGTTTGTAATGATATTACAAGTGTTTAGAGTGGTTTGTGGCCAAATCCATGGGGAAAATTGATTACAACAAAATAACGTACCTAAATCCGAGTTTAGGTACGTACTTTTTTTTAAAAATTGAAAACATTGAAAATAAAGGCTTTTTCTTGAAAAGACATTTAAGAGTGTGTTTGTAATGATATTACAAGTGTTTAGAGTGGTTTGAGGCCAAATTCATGGGGAAAATGGATTTCACCCATAATGACGTACCTAAACTCCCAGTTTAGGTACGTACTTTTTTCATAAAAAATGAAAAAAATTCAAAATAAAGGCTTTTCTTAAAAAGACATTAAGAGTGTGTTTGTAATGATATTACAAGTGTGTAGAGTGGTTTGTGGCCAAATTCATTGGGAAAATTGATTTCAAACAAAATAACGTACCTAAATCCGAGTTTAGGTACGTGATTTTAAAAAAAATTGAAAAAATTCAAAATAAAGGCTTTTTCTTGAAAAGACATTTAAGTGTGTGTTTTAATGATATTACAAGTGTTTAGAGTGGTTTGAGGCCAAATTCATTGGGAAAATGGATTTCAAACAAAATAACGTATCTAACTCCGAGTTTAGGTACGTACTTTTTAAAAAATTAAAATTTGGCTTTTTCTGGAAAAGACATATAAGATTGTGTTTGTAATGATATTACAAGTGTTTAGAGTGGTTTGTGGCCAAATTCATGGGGAAAATTGATTTCAAACAAAATAACGTACCTAAATCCGAGTTTAGGTACGTACTTTTTTTTAAAAAATAGAAAAAATTCAAAACAAAGGTTTTTTTCTTGAAAAGGCATTTAAGAGTGTGTTTGTAATGATATTACAAGTGTTTAGAGTGGTTTGATGCAAAATTCATGGGGAAAATGGATTTCACCCAAAATGACGTACCTAAATCCGAGTTTAGGTACGTACTTTTTTCAAAAAAAAATTGAAAAATTTGAAAATAAAGGCTTTTTCTGGAAAAGACATTAAGAGTGTGTTTGTAGTGATATTACAAGTGTTTAGAGTGGTTTGAGGCCTAACTCATGGGGAAAATGGATTTCAAACAAAATAACGTATCTAACTCCGAGTTTAGGTACGTACTTTTTAAAAAAAATTCAAAATTTGGCTTTTTCTGGAAAAGACATTTAAGATTGTGTTTGTAATGATATTACAAGTGTTTAGAGTGGTTTGTGGCCAAATTCATGGGGAAAATTGATTTCAAACAAAATAACGTATCTAACTCCGAGTTTAGGTACGTACTTTTTGAAAAAATTCAAAATAAAGGTTTTTTTCTGGAAAAGACATTTAAGAGTGTGTTTGTAATGATATTACAAGTGTTTAGAGTTGTTTGAGGCAAAATTCATGGGGAAAATGGACTTCACCCAAAATGACGTACCTAAACTCCGTGTTTAGTTACGTACTTTTTTTAAAAAAATTGAAAAAAATTCAAAATAAAGGCTTTTTCTGGAAAAGACATTAAGAGTGTGTTTGTAGTGATATTACAAGTGTTTAGAGTGGTTTGAGGCCAAATTCATGGGGAAAATGGATTTCACCCAAAATTACGTACCTAAACTCCGTGTTTAGGTACGAACTTTTTTTTTTAAAAATAGAAAAAAATCAAAATAAAGGCTTTTTCTGGAAAAGACATTTAAGAGTATGTTTGTAATGATATTACAAGTGTTTAGAGTGGTTTGAGGCCAAATCCATGGGGAAAATGGATTTCACCCATAATGACGTACCCAAACTCCCAGTTTAGGTACGTACTTTTTTCAGAAAAAAATTGAAAAAATTGAAAGTAAAGGCTTTTTCTGGAAAAGACATTCAGAGTGTGTTTGTAATGATATTACAAGTGATTAGAGTGGTTTGAGGTCTAATTTATGGGGAAAATGGATTTCAATCAAAATGACGTACCTAAACTCCCAGTTTAGGTACGTACTTTTTTCATAAAAATTGAAAAAATTCAAAATAAAGGCTTTTTCTGGAAAATACATTACGAGGGTGTTTGTAATGATATTACAAGTGTTTAGAGTGGTTTCAGGTCTAATTTATGGGGAAAATGGATTTCAGCCAAAATGACGTACCTAAATTCCCAGATTAGGTACGTACTTTTTTCAAAAAAAAATTGAAAAAATTGAAAGTAAAGGCTTTTTTCTGGAAAAGACATTCAGAGTGTGTTTGTAATGATATTACAAGTGTTTAGAGTGGTTTGAGGTCTAATTTATGGGGAAAATGGATTTCAACCAAAATGACGTACCTAAACTCCCAGTTTAGGTAAGTACTTTTTTCATAAAAAAATGAAAAAATTCAAAATAAAGGCTTTTCTGGAAAAGACATTAAGAGTGTGTTTGTAGTGATATTACAAGTGTTTAGAGTGGTTTGAGGCCTAACTCATGGGGAAAATGGATTTCAAACAAAATAACGTATCTAACTCCGAGTTTAGGTACGTATTTTTAAAAAAAAAAATCAAAATTTGGCTTTTTCTGGAAAAGGCATTCAAGATTGTGTTTGTAATGATATTACAAGTGTTTAGAGTGGTTTGTGGCCAAATTCATGGGGAAAATTGATTTCAAACAAAATAATGTACCTAAATCCGAGTTTAGGTACGTGATTTTAAAAAAAATTGAAAAAATTCAAAATAAAGGCTTTTTCTTGAAAAGACATTTAAGTGTGTGTTTTAATGATATTACAAGTGTTTAGAGTGGTTTGAGACCAAATTCATGGGGAAAATGGATTTCACCCAAAATGACGTAACTAAACTCCGAGTTTAGGTACGTACTTTTAAAAAAAATTAAAATTTGGCTTTTTCTGGAAAAGACATATAAGATTGTGTTTGTAATGATATTACAAGTGTTTAGAGTGGTTTGTGGCCAAATTCATGGGGAAAATTGATTTCAAACAAAATAACGTACCTTAATCCGAGTTTAGGTACGTAATTTTTTTTAAAAAATAGAAGTGTGTTTGTAATGATATTACAAGTGTTTAGAGTGGTTTGATGCAAAATTCTTGGGGAAAATGGATTTCACCCAAAATTACGTACCTAAATCCGAGTTTAGGTACGTACTTTTTTCAAAATAAAATTGAAAAAATTGAAAATAAAGGCTTTTTCTGGAAAAGACATTAAGAGTGTGTTTGTAGTGATATTACAAGTGTTTATAGTGGTTTGAGGCCTAATTCATGGGGAAAATTGATTTCAAACAAAATAACGTATCTAACTCCGAGTTTAGGTACGTACTTTTTGAAAAAAATTCAAAATTTGGCTTTTTCTGGAAAAGACATTTAAGATTGTGTTTGTAATGATATTACAAGTGTTTAGAGTGGTGTGTGGCCAAATTCATGGGGAAAATTGATTTCAAACAAAATAACGTATCTAACTCCGAGTTTAGGTACGTACTTTTTGAAAAAAATTCAAAATAAAGGCTTTTCTGGAAAAGACATTAAGAGTGTGTTTGTAGTGATATTACAAGTGTTTAGAGTGGTTTGAGGCCTAACTCATGGGGAAAATGGATTTCAAACAAAATAACGTATCTAACTCCGAGTTTAGGTACGTATTTTTAAAAAAAAAAATCAAAATTTGGCTTTTTCTGGAAAAGGCATTCAAGATTGTGTTTGTAATGATATTACAAGTGTTTAGAGTGGTTTGTGGCCAAATTCATGGGGAAAATTGATTTCAAACAAAATAATGTACCTAAATCCGAGTTTAGGTACGTGATTTTAAAAAAAATTGAAAAAATTCAAAATAAAGGCTTTTTCTTGAAAAGACATTTAAGTGTGTGTTTTAATGATATTACAAGTGTTTAGAGTGGTTTGAGACCAAATTCATGGGGAAAATGGATTTCACCCAAAATGACGTAACTAAACTCCGAGTTTAGGTACGTACTTTTAAAAAAAATTAAAATTTGGCTTTTTCTGGAAAAGACATATAAGATTGTGTTTGTAATGATATTACAAGTGTTTAGAGTGGTTTGTGGCCAAATTCATGGGGAAAATTGATTTCAAACAAAATAACGTACCTTAATCCGAGTTTAGGTACGTAATTTTTTTTAAAAAATAGAAGTGTGTTTGTAATGATATTACAAGTGTTTAGAGTGGTTTGATGCAAAATTCTTGGGGAAAATGGATTTCACCCAAAATTACGTACCTAAATCCGAGTTTAGGTACGTACTTTTTTCAAAATAAAATTGAAAAAATTGAAAATAAAGGCTTTTTCTGGAAAAGACATTAAGAGTGTGTTTGTAGTGATATTACAAGTGTTTATAGTGGTTTGAGGCCTAATTCATGGGGAAAATGGATTTCAAACAAAATAACGTATCTAACTCCGAGTTTAGGTACGTACTTTTTAAAAAAAAATCAAAATTTGGCTTTTTCTGGAAAAGACATTTAAGATTGTGTTTGTAATGATATTACAAGTGTTTAGAGTGGTGTGTGGCCAAATTCATGGGGAAAATTGATTTCAAACAAAATAACGTATCTAACTCCGAGTTTAGGTACGTACTTTTTGAAAAAAATTCAAAATAAAGGTTTTTTTCTCGAAAAGACATTTAAGAGTGTGTTTGTAATGATAGTACAAGTGTTTAGAGTTGTTTGAGGCAAAATTCATGGGGAAAATGGACTTCACCCAAAATGACGTACCTAAACTCCGTGTTTAGTTACGTACTTTTTTTAAAAAAATTGAAAAAAATTAAAAATAAAGGTTTTTTTTGGAAAAGACATTTAAGAGTGTGTTTGTAATGATATTACAAGTGTTTAGAGTGATTTGAGGCCAAATTCATGGGGAAAATGGATTTCAACCAAAAAAACGTATCTTACTCCGAGTTTAGGTACAAACTTTTTTTTTAAAAATTGAAAAAATTCAATATAAAGGCTTTTTTTGGAAAAGACATTTAAGAGTGTGTTTGTAATGATATTACAAGTGTTTAGAGTGATTTGTGGCCAAATTCATGGGGAAAATGGATTTCAACCAAAATGACGTACCTAAACTCCGAGTCTAGGTACGTACTTTTTTTTTAAAAATTGAAAAAATTCAAAATAAAAGCTTTTTCTTGAAAAAAAAATTGAGAGTGTTTTTGTAATGATATTACAAGTGTTTAGAGTGATTTGAGGCCAAATTCATGGGGAAAATGGATTTCACCCAAAATGACGTACCTAAACTCCGAGTTTAGGTACGAACTTTTTTTTAAAAAAATAGAAAAAATTCAAAATAAAGGCTTTTTCTGGAAAAGACATTTAAGAGTATGTTTGTAATGATATTACAAGTGTTTAGAGTGGTTTGAGGCCAAATTCATGGGGAAAATGGATTTCACCCATAATGACGTACCTAAACTCCCAGTTTAGGTACGTACTTTTTTCAAAAAAAAATTGAAAAAATTGAAAATAAAGGCTTTTTCTGGAAAAGACATTCAGAGTGTGTTTGTAATGATATTACAAGTGTTTAGAGTGGTTTGAGGTCTAATTTATGGGGAAAATCGATTTCAACCAAAATGACGTACCTAAACTCCCAGTTTAGGTACGTACTTTTTTCATAAAAATTGAAAAAATTCAAAATAAAGGCTTTTTCTGGAAAAGACATTAAGAGTGTGTTTGTAATGATATTACAAGTGTTTAGAGTGGTTTCAGGTCTAATTCATGGGGAAAATGGATTTCAGCCAAAATGACGTACCTAAACTCCCAGTTTAATCACATACTTTTTTTTTTAAAAATGAAAAAATTCAAAATAAAGGCTTTTCTGGAAAAGACATTAAGAGTGTGTTTGTAATGATATTACAAGTGTTAAGAGTTGTTTGAAGCCAAATTCATGGAGAAAATGGATTTCACCCAAAATGACGTACCTACACTCCGAGTTTAGGTACGTACTTTTTAAAAAAAATTCAAAATTTGGCTTTTTCTGGAAAAGACATTTAAGATTGTGTTTGTAATGATATTACAAGTGTTTAGAGTGGTTTGTGGCCAAATTCATGGGGGAAATTGATTTCAAACAAAATAACGTACCTAAATCCGAGTTTAGGTACGTACTTTTTTTAAAAAATTGAAAAAATTCAAAATAAAGCCTTTTTCTTGAAAAGACATTTAAGTGTGTGTTTTAATGATATTACAAGTGTTTAGAGTGGTTTGAGGCCAAATTCATGGGGAAAATGGATTTCAAACAAAATAACGTATCTAACTCCGAGTTTAGGTACGTACTTTTAAAAAAAATTGAAACAATTCAAAATAAAGGTTTTTTTCTCGAAAAGACATTTGAGAGTGTTTTTGTAATGATATTACAAGTGTTTAGAGTGGTTTGAGGCCAAATTCATGGGGAAAATGGATTTCACCGATAATGTCGTACCTAAACTCCGAGTTTAGGTACGTACTTTTTTCAAAAAAAAAATTGAAAAAATTGAAAATAAAGGCTTTTTCTGGAAAATACATTTAAGAGTATGTTTGTAATGATATTACAAGTGTTTAGAGTGGTTTGAGGCCAAATTCATGGGGAAAATGGATTTCACCCATAATGACGTACCTAAATCCGAGTTTAGGTACGTACTTTTTTCCAAAAAAAATTGAAAAAATTGAAAATAAAGGCTTTTTTCTGGAAAAGACATTCAGAGTGTGTTTGTAATGATATTACAAGTGTTTAGAGTGGTTTGAGGTCTAATTTATGGGGAAAATGGATTTCAACCAAAATGACGTACCTAAACTCCCAGTTTAGGTACGTACTTTTTTCATAAAAAAATGAAAAAATTCAAAATAAAGGCTTTTCTGGAAAAGACATTAAGAGTGTGTTTGTAATGATATTACAAGTGTGTAGAGTGGTTTGTGGCCAAATTCATGGGGAAAATTGATTTCAAACAAAATAACGTACCTAAATCCGAGTTTAGGTACGTGATTTTAAAAAAAATTGAAAAAATTCAAAATAAAGGCTTTTTCTTGAAAAGACATTTAAGTGTGTGTTTTAATGATATTACAAGTGTTTAGAGTGGTTTGAGGCCAAATTCATGGGGAAAATGGATTTCACCCAAAATTACGTACCTAAATCCGAGTTTAGGTACGTACTTTCTTCAAAAAAAAATTGAAAAAATTGAAAATAAAGGCTTTTTCTGGAAAAGACATTTAAGAGTGTTTTTGTAATGATATTACAAGTGTTTAGAGTGGTTTGAGGCCAAATTCATGGGGAAAATGGATTTCAACCAAAATGACGTACCTAAACTCGGAGTTTAGGTACGTACTTTTTTTTAAAAATTGAAACAATTCAAAATAAAAGCTTTTTCTGTAAAAGACATTTAAGAGTGTTTTTGTAATGATATTACAAGTGTTTAGAGTGGTTTGAGGCCAAATTCATGGGGAAAATGGATTTCACCCATAATGACGTACCTAAACTCCCAGTTTAGGTACGTACTTTTTTTTAAAAAAATGAAAAAATTCAAAATAAAGGCTTTTCTGGAAAAGACATTAAGAGTGTGTTTGTAATGATATTACAAGTGTTTAGAGTGGTTTCAGGTCTAATTTATGGGGAAAATGGATTTCAGCCAAAATGACGTACCTAAACTCCCAGTTTAGGTACGTACTTTTTTTTAAAAAAATTAAAAAATTCAAAATAAAGGCTTTTCTGGAAAAGACATTAAGAGTGTGTTTGTAATGATATTACAAGTGTTTAGAGTGGTTTCAGGTCTAATTTATGGGGAAAATGGATTTCAGCCAAAATGACGTACCTAAACTCCCAGTTTAATTACATACTTTTTTTAAAAAAAATGAAAAAATTCAAAATAAAGGCTTTTCTTGAAAAGACATTAAGAGTGTGTTTGTAATGATATTACAAGTGTTAAGAGTTGTTTGAAGCCAAATTCATGGAGAAAATGGATTTCAACCAAAAAAACGTACCTAAACTCCCAGTTTAATTACATACTTTTTTTTTAAAAAATGAAAAAATTCAAAATAAAGGCTTTTCTGGAAAATACATTAAGAGTGTGTTTGTAATGATATTACAAGTGTTAACAGTTGTTTGAAGCCAAATTCATGGAGAAAATGGATTTCAACCAAAAAAACGTACCTAACTCCGAATTTAGGTACGTACTTTTTTAAAAAAATTGAAAAAATTATAAATAAAGGGTTTTTTCTTGAAAAGACATTTAAGAGTGTGTTTTTAATGATATTACAAGTGTTTAGATTGGTTTGAGACCAAATTCATGGGGAAAATGGATTTCACCCAAAATGACGTACCTAAACTCCGAGTTTAGGTACGTACTTTTTAAAAAAAATTCAAAATTTGGCTTTTTCTGGAAAAGACATTTAAGATTGTGTTTGTAATGATATTACAAGTGTTTAGAGTGGTTTGTGGCCAAATTCATGGGGAAAATTGATTTCAAACAAAATAACGTACCTAAATCCGAGTTTAGGTACGTACTTTTTTTAAAAAATTGAAAAAATTCAAAATAAAGGTTTTTTTCTTGAAAAGACATTTAAGAGTGTGTTTGTAATGATATTACAAGTGTTTAGAGTGGTTTGAGTCCAAATTCATGGGGAAAATGGATTTCACCCAAAATTACGTACCTAAACTCCCAGTTTAGTTACCTACTTTTTTTTTTTAAATTGAAAAAAATTCAAAATAAAGGCTTTTTCTGGAAAAGACATTAAGAGTGTGTTTGTAGTGATTTTACAAGTGTTTAGAGTGGTTTGAGGCGTAATTCATGGGGAAAATGGATTTCAACCAAAAAAACGTACCTAACTCCGAATTTAGGTACGTACTTTTTTTAAAAAATTGAAAAAATTATAAATAAAGGGTTTTTTCTTGAAAAGACATTTAAGAGTGTGTTTTTAATGATATTACAAGTGTTTAGATTGGTTTGAGACCAAATTCATGGGGAAAATGGATTTCACCCAAAATGACGTACCTAAACTCCGAGTTTAGGTACGTACTTTTTAAAAAAAAAATTCAAAAATTGGCTTTTTCTGGAAAAGACATTTAAGAGTGTGTTTGTAATGATATTACAAGTGTTTAGAGTTGTTTGAGGCCAAATCCATGGGGAAAATTGATTTCAACCAAAAAAACGTATCTTACTCCGAGTTTAGGTACGTACTTTTTAAAAAAAATTCAAAATAAAGGCTTTTTTTGGAAAAGACATTTAAGAGTGTGTTTGTAATGATATTACAAGTGTTTAGAGTGATTTGAGGCCAAATTCATGGGGAAAATGGATTTCACCCAAAATGACGTACCTAAACTCCCAGTTTAGGTACGCACTGTTTTCAAAACGAAATTGAAAAAATTGAAAATAAAGGCTTTTTCTGGAAAAGACATTTAAGAGTGTGTTTGTAATGATATTACAAGTGTTTAGAGTGGTTTGAGGCCAAATTCATGGGGAAAATGGATTTCACCCAAAATGACGTACCTAAACTCCGTGTTTAGGTACGTACTTTTTTTTTTAAAAAATAGAAAAAAATTCAAAATAAAGGCTTTTTCTGGAAGATATTTAAGAGTATGTTTGTAATGATATTACAAGTGTTTAGAGTGGTTTGAGGCCAAATTTATGGGGAAAGTGGATTTCACTCATAATGACGTACCTAAACTCCCAGTTTAGGTACGTACTTTTTTCATGAAAATTGAAAAAATTCAAAATAAAGGCTTTTTCTGGAAAAGACATTAAGAGTGTGTTTGTAATGATATTACAAGTGTTTAGAGTGGTTTCAGGTCTAATTTATGGGGAAAATTGATTTCACCCAAAATGACGTACCTAAACTCCCAGTTTAATTACATACTTTTTTTTTTAAAAATGAAAAAATTCAAAATAAAGGCTTTTCTGGAAAATACATTAAGAGTGTGTTTGTAATGATATTACAAGTGTTAACAGTTGTTTGAAGCCAAATTCATGGAGAAAATGGATTTCAACCAAAAAAACGTACCTAACTCCGAATTTAGGTACGTACTTTTTTAAAAAAATTGAAAAAATTATAAATAAAGGGTTTTTTCTTGAAAAGACATTTAAGAGTGTGTTTGTAATGATATTACAAGTGTTTAGAGTGGTTTGAGGCAAAATTCATGTGGAAAATGGATTTCACCCAAAATTACGTACCTAACTCCGAGCTTAGGTACGTACTTTTTAAAAAAAATTGAAAAAATTCAGAATAAAGGCTTTTTTCTTGAAAAGACATTTGAGAGTGTGTTTGTAATGATATTACAAGTGTTTAGAGTGGTTTGAGGCAAAATTCATGGGGAAAATGAATTTCACACAAAATGACGTACCTAACTCCGAGTTTAGGTGCGTACTTTTTTTTTAAAAATTGAAAAAATTCAAAATAAAGGCTTTTTCTGGAAAAAAAAATTAAGAGTGTTTTTGTAATGATTATACAAGTGTTTAGAGTGGTTTGAGGCCAAATTCAAGGGGAAAATGGATTTCACCCAAAATGACGTACCTAAACTCCGTGTTTAGGTACGTACTTTTTTTTAAAAAAATAGAAAAAATTCAAAATAAAGGCTTTTTCTGGAAAAGACATTTAAGAGTATGTTTGTAATGATATTACAAGTTTTTAGAGTGGATTGAGGCCAAATTCATGGGGAAAATGGATTTCACCCTTAATGACGTTCCTAAACTCCCAGTTTAGGTACGTACATTTTTCAAAAATAAATTGAAAAAATTCAAAATAAAGGCTTTTTCTGGAAAAGACATTTAAGAATGTGTTTGTAATTATATTACAAGTGTTTAGAGTGGTTTGAGGCCAAATTCATGGGGAAAATTGATTTCAACCAAAATGACGTACCTAAACTCCGAGTTTAGGTACGTACTTTTTTTTTAAAAAATGAAAAAATTCAAAATAAAGGCTTTTTCTGTAAAAGACATTTAAGAGTGTGTTTGTTATGATATTACAAGTGTTTAGATTGGTTTGAGACCAAATTCATGGAGAAAATGGATTTCACACAAAATGACGTACCTAAACTCCGAGTTTAGTTACGTTACGTATTTTTTTTTTTTAAATTGAAAAAATTCAAAATAAAGGCTTTCTCGAAAAGACATTTAAGAGTGTGTTTGTAATGATATTACATGTTTTTAGAGTGGTTTGAGGCCAAATTCATGGGGAAAATTGATTTCAAACAAAATAACGTACCTAAATCCCAGTTTAGGAACGTACTTTTTTCAAAAGAAAATTGAAAAAATTGAAAATAAAGGCTTTTTCTGGAAAAGACATTTAAGTATGTGTTTGTAATGATATTACAAGTGTTTAGAGTGGTTTGAGGCCAAATTCATGGGGAAAATTGATTTCAAACAAAATGACGTACCTAAATCCGAGTTTAGGTACGTACTTTTTAAAAAAAATTGAAAAAATTCAAAATAAAGGCTTTTTCTTGAAAAGACATTTAAGAGTGTGTTTGTAATGATATTACAAGTGTTTAGAGTGGTTTGATGCCAAATTCATGGGGAAAATGGATTTCAAAGAAAATAACGTAAATAACTCCGAGTTTAGGTACGGACTTTTTTAAAAAATTTAAAAAATTCAAAAGAAAGGTTTTTTTCTCGAAAAGACATTTAAGAGTGTGTTTGTAATGATATTACAAGTGTTTAGAGTGGTTTGAGGCCAAATTCATGTGGAAAATGGATTTCAACCAAAATAACGTACCTAAATCCGAATTTGGGTACGTACTTTTTTTTTAAAAATTGATAAAATTCAAAATATAGGCTTTTTTCTTGAAAAGACATTTAAGAGTGTGTTTGTAATGATATTACAAGTGTTTAGAGTGGTTTGAGGCCAAATTCATGGGGAAAATGGATTTCACCCAAAATGACGTACCTAAACTCCGAGTTTAGGTACGTACTTTTTTCAAAAAAATTGAAAAAAATCAAAATAAAGACTTTTTCTGGAAAAGACATTTAAGAGTGTGTTTGTAATGATATTACAAGTGTTTAAAGTGGTTTGAGGCCAAATTCATGGGGAAAATTGATTTCAAACAAAATAACGTACCTAAATCCGAGTTTAGGTACGTACTTTTAAAAAAAAATAGAAAACATTCAAAATTAGACTTTTTCTGGAAAAGACATTTAAGATTGTGTTTGTAATGATATTTCAAGTGTTTAGAGTGGTTTGAGGCCAAATTCATGGGGAAAATTGATTTCAAACAAATAACCTACCTAAATCCGAGTTTAGGTACGTACTTTTTAAAAAAATTGAAAAAATTCAAAATAAAGGTTTTTTTCTCGAAAAGACATTTAATAGTGTGTTTGTAATGATATTACAAGTGTTTAGAGTGGTTTGAGTCCAAGTTCATAGGGAAAATGGATTTCACCCAAAATGACGTACCTAAACTCCCAGTTTAGTTACGTACTTTTTTAAAAAAATTGAAAAAATTCAAAATAAAGGCTTTTTCTTGAAAAGACATTTAAGAGTGTGTTTGTAATGATATTACAAGTGTTTAGAGTGGTTTGATGCCAAATTCATGGGGAAATTGGATTTCAAAGAAAATAACGTACCTAACTCCGAGTTTAGGTACGGACTTTTTAAAAAAATTGAAAAAATTCAAAATAAAGGTTTTTTTCTCGAAAAGACATTTAAGAGTGTGTTTGTAATGATATTACAAGTGTTTAGAGTTGTTTGAGGCCAAATTCATGGGGAAAATTGATTTCAAACAAAATAACCTACCTAAATCCGAGTTTAGGTACGTACTTTTTAAAAAAATTGAAAAAAATCAAAATAAAGGTTTTTTTCTCGAAAAGACATTTAAGAGTGTGTTTGTAATGATATTACAAGTCTGTAGAGTGGTTTGAGTCCAAGTTCATAGGGAAAATGGATTTCACCCAAAATGACGTACCTACATGTAAACTCCCAGTTTAGGTACGTACTTTTTTCAAAACATTGAAATTTTTTTAAATAAAGGCTTTTTCTGGAAAAGACATTTAAGAGTGTATTTGTAATGATATTACAAGTGTTTAGAGTAGTATGAGGCCATATTCATGGGGAAAATGGATTTCAATCAAAATAACGTACCTAAATCCGAGTTTAGGTACGTACTTTTTTTTTAAAAATTGAAAAAATTCAAAATAAAGGCTTTTTCCTTGAAAAGACATTTAAGAGTGTGTTTGTTATGATATAACAAGTGTTTTGAGTGCTTTGATGCCAAATTTATGGGGATAATGGAGTTCAACCAAAATGACGTACCTAAACTCCCAGTTTAGGTACGTACTTTTTTCATAAAAATTGAAAAAATTCAAAATAAAGGCTTTTTCTGGAAAAGACATTTAAGATTGTGTTTGTAATGATATTACAAGTGTTTAGAGTGGTTTTTGGCCAAATTCATTGGGAAAATTGATTTCAAACAAAATAACGTACCTAAATCCGAGTTTAGGTACGTACTTTTTAAAAAAAATTGAAAAAATTCAAAATAAAGGCTTTTTCTTGAAAAGACATTTAAGAGTGTGTTTGTAATGATATTACAAGTGTTTAGAGTGGTTTGATGCCAAATTCATGGGGAAAATGGATTTCAAAGAAAATAACGTACCTAACTCCAAGTTTAGGTACGGACTTTTTAAAAAAATTGAAAAAATTCAAAATAAAGGTTTTTTTCTCGAAAAGACATTTAAGAGTGTGTTTGTAATGATATTACAAGTGTTTAGAGTGGTTTGAGTCCAAGTTCATGGGGAAAATGGATTTCACCCAAAATGACGTACCTAAACTCCCAGTTTAGTTACGTACTTTTTTTTAAAAAAATTGAAAAAAAATCAAAATAAAGGCTTTTTCTGGAAAAGACATTAAGAGTGTGTTTGTAGTGATATTACAAGTGTTTAGAGGGGTTTGAGGCTAAATTCATGGGGAAAATGGATTTCAACCAAAATGACGTACCTAAACTCCCAGTTTAGGTACGTACTTTTTTCAAAAAATTGAATTTTTTTTAAATAAAGGCTTTTTCTGGAAAAGACATTTAAGATTGTGTTTGTAATGATATTACAAGTGTTTAGAGTGGTTTGAGGCCAAATTCAGGGGGAAAATGGATTACAACCAAAATGACGTACCTAAACTCAGAGTTTAGGTACGTACTTTTTTTTTAAAAATTGAAAAAATTCAAAATAAAGGCTTTTTCTGTAAAAGACATTTAAGAGTGTGTTTGTTATGATATTACAAGTGTTTAGATTGGTTTGCGACCAAATTCATGGGGAAAATGGATTTCACCCAAAATGACGTACCTAACTCAAAGTTTAGGTACGTACTTTTTTTTAAAAAATTGAAAAAAATTCAAAATAAATTCTTTTTTCTGGAAAAGACATTTAAGAGTGTGTTTGTAATGATATTAGAAGTGTTTAAAGTGGTTTGAGGCCAAATTCATGGGGGAAAATGATTTCGAACAAAATAACGTACCTAAATTCGAGTTTAGGTACGTACTTTTTAAAAAAAATAGAAAACATTCAAAATAAATTCTTTTTTCTGGAAAAGACATTTAAGAGTGTGTTTGTTATGATATTACAAGTGTTTAGATTGGTTTGCGACCAAATTCATGGGGAAAATGGATTTCACCCAAAATGACGTACCTAACTCAAAGTTTAGGTACGTACTTTTTTTTAAAAAATTGAAAAAAATTCAAAATAAATTCTTTTTTCTGGAAAAGACATTTAAGAGTGTGTTTGTAATGATATTAGAAGTGTTTAAAGTGGTTTGAGGCCAAATTCATGGGGGAAAATGATTTCGAACAAAATAACGTACCTAAATCCGAGTTTAGGTACGTACTTTTTAAAAAAAATAGAAAACATTCAAAATAAATTCTTTTTTCTGGAAAAGACATTTAAGAGTGTGTTTGTAATGATATTACAAGTGTTTAAAGTGGTTTGAGGCCAAATTCATGGGGAAAATGGATTTCAACCAAAATGACGTACCTAAACTCCGAGTTTAGGTACGTACTTTTTTCAAAAAATTGAAAAAAATCAAAATAAAGGTTTTTTTCTCAAAAAGACATTTAAGAGTGTGTTTGTAATGATATTACAAGTGTTTAGAGTGGTTTGAGGCCAAATTCATGGGGAAAATGGATTTCAATCAAAATATCGTACCTAAAACCGAGTTTAGGTATGTACTTTTTTTTTAAAAATTGAAAAAATTCAAAATAAAGGCTATTTTCTTGAAAAGACATTTAAGAGTGTGTTTGTAATGATATTACAAGTGTTTAGAGAAGTTTGAGGCCAAATTCATGGGGAAAATGGATTTCAACCAAAATGACGTACCTAAACTCCCAGTTTAGGTACGTACTTTTTCCAAAAAAATTGAAAAAAAAATCAAAATAAAGGCTTTTTCTGGAAAATACATTTAAGAGTATGTTTGTTATGATAATACAAGTGTTTAGAGAGTTTTGAGGCCAAATTCATGGGGAAAATGGATTTCATCCATAATGATGTACCTAAACTCCCAGTTTAGGTACGTACTTTTTTCCAAAAAAAATTGAAAAAATTGAAAATAAAGGCTTTTTCGGGAAAAGATATTTAAGAGTGTGTTTGTAATGATATTACAAGTGTTTAGAGTGGTTTGAGGCCAAATTCATTGGGAAAATTGATTTCAAACAAAATAACGTACCTAAATCCGAGTATAGGTACGTACTTTTTTTAAAAAAATGAAAAAATTCAAAATAAAGGCTTTTTCTTGAAAAGACATTTAAGAGTGTGTTTGTAATGATATTACAAGTGTTTAGAGTTGTTTGATGCCAAATTCATGGGGAAAATGGATTTCAAAGAAAATAACGTACCTAAATCCCAGTTTAGGTACGTACTTTTTTCAAAAAAAAATTTAGAAAATTGAAAATAAAGGCTTTTTCTGGAAAAGACATTTAAGAATGTGTTTGTAATGATATTACAAGTGTTTAGAGTGGTTTTTGGCCAAATTCATACGTTTTTTTGGTTGAAATCCATTTTCCCCATGAATTAGGCCTCAAACAACTCTAAACACTTGTAACATCATTACAAACACACTCTTAAATGTATTTTCCAGAAAAATGCTTTATTTTGAATTTTTTCAATTTTTGTGAGAAAAGTACGTACTCAAACTGGGAGTTTAGGTACGTTTTTTTGGTTGAAATCCATTTTCCCCATGAATTAGGCCTCAAACAACTCTTAACACTTGTAATATCATTACAAACACACTCTTTAATGTCTTTTCCAGAAAAAGCCTTTATTTTGAATTTTTTCAATTTTTATGAAAAAAGTACGTACATAAACTGGGAGTTTAGGTACCTCATTTTGGGTGAAATCCATTTCCCAAATGAATTAGGCCTCAAACCACTCTAAACACTTGTAATATAACTGCAAACACACTCTTAATGTCTTTTCCAGAAAAAGCCTTTATTTTGAATTTTTTTCAATTTTTAAAAAAAAAGTACGTAAATAAACTGGGAGTTTAGGTACGTAATTTTGGGTGAAATCCATTTCCCCCATGATTTTGGCCTCAAACCACTCTAAACACTTGTAATATCATTACAAACACACTCTTAAATGTCTTTTCCAGAAAAGCCTTTATTTTGAATTTTTCCAATATTTTTGAAAAAAGTACGTACCTAAACACGGAGTTTAGGTACGTTATTTTGGGTGAAATCAATTTTCCCCATGAATTTGGCCTCGAAACCACTCTAAACACTTGTAATATCATTACAAAAACACTCTTAAATGTCTTTTCCAGTAAAAGACTTTATTCTGAATTTTTTCAATTTTTTTGAAAAAAGTACATACCTAAACTCGGAGTTTAGTTACGTCAATTTGGGTGAAATTCATTTTCCCCATGAATTTGGTCTCAAACCACTCTAAACACTTGTAATATCATTACAAACATACTCTTAAGCGTCTTTTCCAGAAAAAGCCTTTATTTTGAATTTAAATTTTTTTTTTTTAAAAAGTACATAGCTAACTCGGAGTTTAGGTACGTCATTTTGGGTGAAATCAGTTTTCCCCATGACTTTGGTCTCAAACCAATCTAAACACTTGTAATATCATAACAAACACACTCTTAAATGTCTTTTACAGAAAAAGCCGTTATATTGAATTTTTTCAATTTTTTTGAAAAAAGTACGTACCTAAACTCGGAGTAAGGTACGTTATTTTGGATGAAATCCATTTTCGCCATCCATGAATTTGGCCTCAAACCACTCTTAACACTTGTAATATCATTACAAACACACTCTTAAATGTCTTTTCCAGAAAAAGCCTTTATATTAAATTTTTTCAATTTTTTTTTTTGAAAAAAGTACGTACCTAAACTGGGAGTTTAGGTACGTCATTATGGGTGAAATCCATCTTCCAAATGAATTTGGCCTCAAACCACTCTAAACACTTGTAATATCATTACAAACATACTTTTAAATGTATTTTCCAGAAATAGCCTTTATTTTGAATTTTTTCAATTTTAAAAAAAAAAAAGTACGTACCTAAACTGGGAGTTTAGGTACGTAATTTTGGGTGAAATCCATTTTCCAAATGAATTTGGCCTCAAACCACTCTAAACACTTGTAATATCATTACAAACACACTCTTAAATGTCTTTTCCAGAAAAAGCCTTTATATTCAATTTTTTAAATTTTTTTTGAAAAAAGTACGTACCTAAACACGGAGTTTAGGTACGTCATTATTTGTGAAATCGCTTTTCCCCATGAATTTGGCCTCAAAACACTCTAAACACTTGTAATATCATTACAAACATACTTTTAAATGTATTTTCCAGAAATAGCCTTTATTTTGAATGTTTACAATAGTTTTGAAAAAAGTACGTAACTAAACTGGGAGTTTAGGTACGTAATTTTGGGTGAAATCCATTTTCCCCATGAATTTGGCCTCAAACCAATCTAAACACTTGTAATATCATTACAAAAACACTCTTAAATGTCTTTTCCAGTAAAAGCCTTTATTCTGAAATTGTTCAATTTTTTTGAAAAAAGTACATACCTAAACTCGGAGTTTAGGTAAGTCATTTTGGGTGAAATCAGTTTTTCCCCATGACTTTGGTCTTAAACCAATCTAAACACTTGTAATATCATAACAAACACACTCTTACATGTCTTTTACAGAAAAAGCCGTTATATTGAATTTTTTCAATTTTTTTGAAAAAAGTACGTACCTAAACTCGGAGTTAGGTACGTTATTTTGGATGAAATCCATTTTCCCCATCCATGAATTTGGCCTCAAACCACTCTAAACACTTGTAATATCATTACAAACACACTCTTAAATGTCTTTTCCAGAAAAGCCTTTATATTCAATTTTTTCAAATGTTTTTTGAAAAAAGTACGTACCTAAACTGGGAGTTTAGGTACGTCATTATTGGTGAAATCCATCTTCCAAATGAATTTGGCCTCAAACCACTCTAAACACTTGTAATATCATTACAAACATACTCTTAAATGTATTTTCCAGAAATAGCCTTTATTTTGAATATTTTCAATAATTTTAAAAAAAAGTACGTACCTAAACTAGGAGTTTAGGTACGTAATTTTTGGTGAAATCCATTTTCCCCATGAATTTGGCCTCAAACCACTATAAACACTTGTAATATCATTACAAACACACTCTTAAATGTCTTTTCGAGAAAAGCCTTTATTTTGAATTTTTACAATAGTTTTGAAAAAAGTACGTAACTAAACTGGGAGTTTAGGTACGTTATTTTGGGTGAAATCAATTTTCCCCATGAATTTGGCCTCAAACCACTCTAAACACTTGTAATATCATTACAAAAACACTCTTAAATGTCTTTTCCAGTAAAAGACTTTATTCTGAATTTTTTCAATTTTTTTGAAAAAAGTACATACCTAAACTCGGAGTTTAGTTACGTCAATTTGGGTGAAATTCATTTTCCCCATGAATTTGGTCTCAAACCACTCTAAACACTTGTAATATCATTACAAACATACTCTTAAGCGTCTTTTCCAGAAAAAGCCTTTATTTTGAATTTTAAATTTTTTTTTTTAAAAAGTACGTACCTAACTCGGAGTTTAGGTACGTCATTTTGGGTGAAATCAGTTTTCCCCATGACTTTGGTCTCAAACCAATCTAAACACTTGTAATATCATAACAATCACACTCTTAAATGTCTTTTACAGAAAAAGCCGTTATATTGAATTTTTTCAATTTTTTTGAAAAAAGTACGTACCTAAACTCGGAGTAAGGTACGTTATTTTGGATGAAATCCATTTTCGCCATCCATGAATTTGGCCTAAAACCACTCTTAACACTTGTAATATCATTACAAACACACTCTTAAATGTCTTTTCCAGAAAAAGCCTTTATATTCAATTTTTTCAATTTTTTTTTGAAAAAAGTACGTACCTAAACTGGGAGTTTAGGTACGTCATTATGGGTGAAATCCATCTTCCAAATGAATTTGGCCTCAAACCACTCTAAACACTTGTAATATCATTAGAAACATACTTTTAAATGTATTTTCCAGAAATAGCCTTTATTTTGAATTTTTTCAATTTAAAAAAAAAAAAAGTACGTACCTAAACTCGGAGTTTACGTACGTAATTTTGGGTGAAATCCATTTTCCAAATGAATTTGGCCTCAAACAACTCTAAACACTTGTAATATCATTACAAACACACTCTTAAATGTCTTTTCCAGAAAAAGCCTTTATATTCAATTTTTTAAATTTTTTTTGAAAAAAGTACGTACCTAAACACGGAGTTTAGGTACGTCATTATTTGTGAAATCCATTTTCCCCATGAATTTGGCCTCAAACTACTCTAAACACTTGTAATATCATTACAAACATACTTTTAAATGTATTTTCCAGAAATAGCCTTTATTTTGAATTTTTTCAATTTAAAAAAAAAAAAAGTACGTACCTAAACTTGGAGTTAGGTACGTTATTTTGGATGAAATCCATTTTCCCCATCCATGAATTTGGCCTCAAACCACTCTAAACACTTGTAATATCATTACAAACACACTCTTAAATGTCTTTTCCAGAAAAAGCCTTTATATTAAATTTTTTCAAATGTTTTTGAAAAAAGTACGTACCTAAACTGGGAGTTTAGGTACGTCATTATTGGTGAAATCCATCTTCCAAATGAATTTGGCCTCAAACCACTCTAAACACTTGTAATATCATTACAAACATACTCTTAAATGTATTTTCCAGAAATAGCCTTTATTTTGAATTTTTTCAATAATTTTTAAAAAAAGTACGTACCTAAACTGGGAGTTTAGGTACGTAATTTTTGGTGAAATCCATTTTCCCCATGAATTTGGCCTCAAACCACTATAAACACTTGTAATATCATTACAAACACACTCTTAAATGTCTTTTCGAGAAAAGCCTTTATTTTGAATTTTTACAATAGTTTTGAAAAAAGTACGTAACTAAACTGGGAGTTTAGGTACGTTATTTTGGGTGAAATCAATTTTCCCCATGAATTTGGCCTCAAACCAATCTAAACACTTGTAATATCATTACAAAAACACTCTTAAATGTCTTTTCCAGTAAAAGACTTTATTCTGAATTTTTTCAATTTTTTGGAAAAAAGTACATACCTAAACTCGGAGTTTAGTTACGTCAATTTGGGTGAAATTCATTTTCCCCATGAATTTGGTCTCAAACCACTCTAAACACTTGTAATATCATTACAAACATACTCTTAAGCGTCTTTTCCAGAAAAAGCCTTTATTTTGAATTTGAATTTTTTTTTTTTTTAAAGTACGTAGCTAACTCGGAGTTTAGGTACGTCATTTTGGGTGAAATCAGTTTTCCCCATGACTTTGGTTTCAAACCAATCTAAACACTTGTAATATCATAACAAACACACTCTTAAATGTCTTTTACAGAAAAAGCCGTTATATTGAATTTTTTCAATTTTTTTGAAAAAAGTACGTACCTAAACTCGGAGTAAGGTACGTTATTTTGGATGAAATCCATTTTCGCCATCCATGAATTTGGCCTCAAACCACTCTTAACACTTGTAATATCATTACAAACACATTCTTAAATGTCTTTTCCAGAAAAAACCTTTATATTCAATTTTTTCAAATTTTTTTTGAAAAAAGTACGTACCTAAACTGGGAGTTTAGGTACGTCATTATGGGTGAAATCCATCTTCCAAATGAATTTGGCCTCAAACCACTCTAAACACTTGTAATATCATTACAAACATACTTTTAAATGTATTTTCCAGAAATAGCCTTTATTTTGAATTTTTACAATAGTTTTGAAAAATGTACGTAACTAAACTGGGAGTTTAGGTACGTAATTTTGGGTGAAATCCATTTTCCCCATGAATTTGGCCTCAAACCAATCTAAACACTTGTAATATCATTACAAAAACACTCTTAAATGTCTTTTCCAGTAAAAGCCTTTATTCTGAAATTTTTCAATTTAAAAAAAAAAAAAGTACGTACCTAAACTCGGAGTTAAGGTACGTAATTTTGGGTGAAATCCATTTTCCAAATGAATTTGGCCTCAAACCACTCTAAACACTTGTAATATCATTACAAACACACTCTTAAATGTCTTTTCCAGAAAAAGCCTTTATATTCAATTTTTTAAATTTTTTTTGAAAAAAGTAGGTACCTAAACACGGAGTTTAGGTACGTCATTATTTGTGAAATCCATTTTCCCCATGAATTTGGCCTCAAAACACTCTAAACACTTGTAATATCATTACAAACATACTTTTAAATTAATTTTCCAGAAATAGCCTTTATTTTGAATTTTTACAATAGTTTTGAAAAAAGTACGTAACTAAACTGGGAGTTTAGGTACGTAATTTTGGGTGAAATCCATTTTCCCCATGAATTTGGCCTCAAACCACTCTAAACACTTGTAATATCATTACAAACACACTCTTAAATGTCTTTTCGAGAAAAGCCTTTATTTTGAATTTTTACAATAGTTTTGAAAAAAGTACGTAACTAAACTGGGAGTTTAGGTACGTAATTTTGGGTGAAATCCATTTTCCAAATGAATTTGGCCTCAAACCACTCTAAACACTTGTAATATCATTACAAACACACTCTTAAATGTCTTTTCCAGAAAAAGCCTTTATATTCAATTTTTTAAATTTTTTTTGAAAAAAGTAGGTACCTAAACACGGAGTTTAGGTACGTCATTATTTGTGAAATCCATTTTCCCCATGAATTTGGCCTCAAAACACTCTAAACACTTGTAATATCATTACAAACATACTTTTAAATGTATTTTCCAGAAATAGCCCTTATTTTGAATTTTTACAATAGTTTTGAAAAAAGTACGTAACTAAACTGGGAGTTTAGGTACGTAATTTTGGGTGAAATCAGTTTTCCCCATGACTTTGGTCTTAAACCAATCTAAACACTTGTAATATCATAACAAACACACTCTTAAATGTCTTTTACAGAAAAAGCCGTTATATTGAATTTTTTCAATTTTTTTGAAAAAAGTACGTACCTAAACTCGGAGTAAGGTACGTTATTTTGGATGAAATCCATTTTCGCCATCCATGAATTTGGCCTCAAACCACTCTTAACACTTGTAATATCATTACAAACACACTCTTAAATGTCTTTTCCAGAAAAAGCCTTTATATTCAATTTTTTAATTTTTTTTTGAAAAAAGTAGGTACCTAAAAACGGAGTTTAGGTACGTCATTATTTGTGAAATCCATTTTCCCCATGAATTTGGCCACAAAACACTCTAAACACTTGTAATATCATTACAAACATACTTTTAAATTAATTTTCCAGAAATAGCCTTTATTTTGAATTTTTACAATAGTTTTGAAAAAAGTACGTAACTAAACTGGGAGTTTAGGTACGTAATTTTGGGTGAAATCCATTTTCCCCATGAATTTGGCCTCAAACCACTCTAAACACTTGTAATATCATTACAAACACACTCTTAAATGTCTTTTCGAGAAAAGCCTTTATTTTGAATTTTTACAATAGTTTTGAAAAAAGTACGTAACTAAACTGGGAGTTTAGGTACGTAATTTTGGGTGAAATCCATTTTCCAAATGAATTTGGCCTCAAACCACTCTAAACACTTGTAATATCATTACAAACACACTCTTAAATGTCTTTTCCAGAAAAAGCCTTTATATTCAATTTTTTAAATTTTTTTTGAAAAAAGTAGGTACCTAAACACGGAGTTTAGGTACGTTATTATTTGTGAAATCCATTTTCCCCATGAATTTGGCCACAAAACACTCTAAACACTTGTAATATCATTACAAATATACTTTTAAATTAATTTTCCAGAAATAGCCTTTATTTTGAATTTTTACAATAGTTTTGAAAAAAGTACGTAACTAAACTGGGAGTTTAGGTACGTAATTTTGGGTGAAATCCATTTTCCCCATGAATTTGGCCTCAAACCACTCTAAACACTTGTAATATCATTACAAACATACTTTTAAATGTATTTTCCAGAAATAGCCTTTATTTTGAATTTTTACAATAGTTTTGATGGTACGTAACTAAACTGGGAGTTTAGTTACGTAATTTTGGGTGAAATCAGTTTTCCCCATCACTTTGGTCTTAAACCAATCTAAACACTTGTAATATCATAACAAACACACTCTTAAATGTCTTTTACAGAAAAAGCCGTTATATTGAATTTGTTCAATTTTTTTGAAAAAAGTACGTACCTAAACTCGGAGTAAGGTACGTTATTTTTGATGAAATCCATTTTCCCCATCCATGAATTTGGCCTCAAACCACTCTAAACACTTGTAATATCATTACAAACACACTCTTAAATGTCTTTTCCAGAAAAAGCCTTTATATTAAATTTTTTCAATTTTTTTTTGAAAAAAGTACGTACCTAAACTGGGAGTTTAGGTACGTCATTATTGGTGAAATCCATCTTCCAAATGAATTTGGCCTCAAACCACTCTAAACACTTGTAATATCATTACAAACATACTCTTAAATGTATTTTCCAGAAATAGCCTTTATTTTGAATTTTTTCAATAATTTTTAAAAAAAGTACGTACCTAAACTGGGAGTTTAGGTACGTAATTTTTGGTGAAATCCATTTTCCCCATGAATTTGGCCTCAAACCACTATAAACACTTGTAATATCATTACAAACACACTCTTAAATGTCTTTTCGAGAAAAGCCTTTATTTTGAATTTTTACAATAGTTTTGAAAAAAGTACGTAACTAAACTGGGAGTTTAGGTACGTTATTTTGGGTGAAATCAATTTTCCCCATGAATTTGGCCTCAAACCAATCTAAACACTTGTAATATCATTACAAACACACTCTTAAATGTCTTTTCCAGTAAAAGACTTTATTCTGAATTTTTTCAATTTTTTTGAAAAAAGTACATACCTAAACTCGGAGTTTAGTTACGTCAATTTGGGTGAAATTCATTTTCCCCATGAATTTGGTCTCAAACCACTCTAAACACTTGTAATATCATTACAAACATACTCTTAAGCGTCTTTTCCAGAAAAAGCCTTTATTTTGAATTTTAATTTTTTTTTTTTTAAAAGTACGTAGCTAACTCGGAGTTTAGGTACGTCATTTTGGGTGAAATCAGTTTTCCCCATGACTTTGGTTTCAAACCAATCTAAACACTTGTAATATCATAACAAACACACTCTTAAATGTCTTTTACAGAAAAAGCCGTTATATTGAATTTGTTCAATTTTTTTGAAAAAAGTACGTACCTAAACTCGGAGTAAGGTACGTTATTTTTGATGAAATCCATTTTCGCCATCCATGAATTTGGCCTCAAACCACTCTTAACACTTGTAATATCATTACAAACACATTCTTAAATGTCTTTTCCAGAAAAAACCTTTATATTCAATTTTTTCAAATTTTTTTTGAAAAAAGTACGTACCTAAACTGGGAGTTTAGGTACGTCATTATGGGTGAAATCCATCTTCCAAATGAATTTGGCCTCAAACCACTCTAAACACTTGTAATATCATTACAAACATACTTTTAAATGTATTTTCCAGAAATAGCCTTTATTTTGAATTTGGCCTCAAACCACTCTAAACACTTGTAAAATCATTACAAACACACTCTTAAATGTCTTTTCCAGAAAAAGCCTTTATATTCAATTTTTTAAATTTTTTTTGAAAAAAGTAGGTACCTAAACACGGAGTTTAGGTACGTCATTATTTGTGAAATCCATTTTCCCCATGAATTTGGCCACAAAACACTTGTATTACCATAACAAACATACTCTTAAATGTATTTTCCAGAAAGAGCCTTTATTTTGATTTTTTTTTCAATTTTTTTGAAAAAAGTACGTACCTAAACGAGGAGTTTAGGTACGTCATTTTGGTTGAAATCCATTTTCCCCATGAATTAGGCCTCAAACCACTCGAAACACTTGTAATATCATTACAAACACACTCTTAAATGTCTTTTCGAGAAAAGCCTTTATTTTGAAATTTTACAATATTTTTGAAAAAAGTACGTACCTCAACTCGGATTTAGGTACGTTATTTTGTTTGAAATCAATTTTCCCAATGAATTTGGCCACAAACCACTCTAAACAGTTGTAATATCATTACAAACACACTCTTAAATGTCTTTTCCAGAAAAAGCCTTTATTTTGAATTTTTTCAATTTTTTTGAAAAAAGTACGTACCTAAACGAGGAGTTTAGGTACGTCATTTTGGTTGAAATCCATTTTCCCCATGAATTAGGCCTCAAACCACTCTAAACACTTGTAATATCATTACAAACACACTCTTAAATGTCTTTTCGAGAAAAGCCTTTATTTTGAATTTTTACAATAGTTTTGAAAAAAGTACGTAACTAAACTGGGAGTTTAGGTACGTAATTTTGGGTGAAATCAGTTTTCCCCATAAATTTGGCCTCAAACCACTCTAAACACTTGTAATATCATTACAAACATACTTTTAAATGTATTTTCCAGAAATAGCCTTTATTTTGAATTTTTACAATAGTTTTGAAAAAAGTACGTAACTAAACTGGGAGTTTAGGTACGTAATTTTGGGTGAAATCAGTTTTCCCCATGACTTTGGTCTTAAACCAATCTAAACACTTGTAATATCATAACAAACACACTCTTAAATGTATTTTCCAGAAAAAGCCTTTATATTAAATTTTTTCAATTTTTTTTTGAAAAAAGTACGTACCTAAACTGGGAGTTTAGGTACGTAATTTTTGGTGAAATCCATTTTCCCCATGAATTTGGCCTCAAACCACTATAAACACTTGTAATATCATTACAAACTCACTCTTAAATGTCTTTTCGAGAAAAGCCTTTATTTTGAATTTTTACAATAGTTTTGAAAAAAGTACGTAACTAAACTGGGAGTTTAGGTACGTAATTTTGGGTGAAATCCATTTTCCCCATGAATTAGGCCTCAAACCAATCTAAACACTTGTAATATCATTACAAAAACACTCTTAAATGTCTTTTCCAGTAAAAGCCTTTATTCTGAAATTTTTCATTTTTTTGGAAAAAAGTACATACTTAAACTCGGAGTTTAGTTGCGTCAATTTTGGTGAAATTCATTTTCCCCTTGAATTTGGTCTCAAACCACTCTAAACACTTGTAATATCATTACAAACATACTCTTAAGCGTCTTTTCCAGAAAAAGCCTTTATTTTGAATTTTTGAATTTTTTTTTTAAAAAAGTACGTAGCCAACTGGGAGTTTAGGTACGTCATTTTGGGTGAAATCAGTTTTCCCCATGAATTTGGTCTCAAACCAATCTAAACACTTGTAATATCATTACAAACATACTCTTAAATGTCTTTTACAGAAAAAGCTGTTATATTGAATTTTTTCAATTTTTTTGAAAAAAGTACGTACCTAAACTCGGAGTTAGGTACGTCATTTTGGGTGAAATCAGTTTTCATCATGACTTTGGTCTTAAACCAATCTAAACACTTGTAATATCATTACAAACACACTCTTAAATGTCTTTTCCAGAAAAAGCGGTTATATCGAATTTTTTCAATTTTTTTGAAAAAAGTACGTAGCCAACTGGGAGTTTAGGTACGTCATTATGGGTGAAATCCATTTTCCCCATGAATTTGGCCTCAATCCACTCTAAACACTTGTAATATCATTACAAACATACTCTTAAATGTCTTTTCCAGAAAAAGCCTTTATTTTGAATTTTTTCAATTTTTTAAAAAAAAGTACGTACCTAAACTCGGAGTTAGGTACGTTATTTTGTTTGAAATCCATTTTCCCCATGAATTTGGCATCAAACCACTCTAAACACTTGTAATATCATTAAAACACACACTTCAATGTCTTTTCAAGAAAAAGCCTTTATTTTGAATTTTTTCAATTTTTTTTAAAAAGTACGTACCTAAACTCGGATTTAGGTACGTTATTTTGTTTGAAATCAATTTTCCCCATAAATTTGGCCTCAAACCACTCTAAACACTTGTAATATCATTTTAAACACAATCTTAAATTTCTTTTCCAGAAAAAGTCTAATTTTGAATTTTTTCAATTTTTTTTAAAAAGTACGTACCTAAACTCGGATTTAGGTACGTTATTTTGTTTGAAATCAATTTTCCCCATGAATTTGGCCTCAAACCACTCTAAAAACTTGTAATATCATTACAAACACACTCTTAAATGTCTTTTCGAGAAAGCCTTTATTTTGAATTTTTTTCAATTTAAAAAAAAAAAATACGTAACGTAACTAAACTGGGAGTTTAGGTACGTCATTTTGGGTGAAATCCATTTTCCCCATGAATTTTGTCTCAAACCAGTCTAAACACTTGTAATATCATAACAAACACACTCTTAAATGTCTTTTACAGAAAAAGCCTTTATTTTGAATTTTTTTCAATTTTAAAAAAAAAAGTACGTACCTAAACTCGGAGTTTAGGTACGTCATTTTGGTTGAAATCAATTTTCCCCATGAATTTGGCCTCAAACCACTCTAAACACTTGTAATATCATTACAAACACATTCTTAAATGTCTTTTCCAGAAAAAGCCTTTATTTTCAATTTTTTCAATTTTTTTTGGAAAAAAGAATGTACCTAAACTGGGAGTTTAGTTGAGGTACGTCATTATGGTTGAAATCCATTTTCCCCATGAATTTGGCCTCAAACCTATCTAAACACTTCTAATATTATAACAAACATACTCTTAAATGTCTTTCACAGAAAAAGTCGTTATATTGAATTTTTTCAATTCTTTTGAAAAAAGTACGTACCTAAACTCGGAGTTAGGTACGTTATTTTGGATGAAATCCATTTTCCCCATCCATGAGTTTGGCCTCAAACCACTCTAAACACTTGTAATATCATTACAAACACACTTTTAAATGTCTTATCCAGAAAAACCTTTATATTCAAATTTTTCAATTATTTTTTGAAAAAAGTACGTACCTCAACTGGAAGTTTAGGTACGCCATTATGGGTGAAATCCATTTTCCCCATGAATTTGGCCTCAAACCACTCTAAACACTTGTAATATCATTACAAACGTACTCTTAAATGTATTTTCAAGAAAAAGCCTTTATTTTGAATTTTTTCAATTTTTTTGAGAAAAGTACGTACCTAAACTGGGAGTTAAGGTACGTAATTTTGGGTGAAATCAGTTTTCCCCATGACTTTGGTCTTAAACCAATCTAAACACTTGTAATATCATAACAAACACACTCTTAAATGTATTTTCCAGAAAAAGCCTTTATATTAAATTTTTTCAATTTTTTTTTGAAAAAAGTACGTACCTAAACTGGGAGTTTAGGTACGTAATTTTTGGTGAAATCCATTTTCCCCATGAATTTGGCCTCAAACCACTATAAACACTTGTAATATCATTACAAACTCACTCTTAAATGTCTTTTCGAGAAAAGCCTTTATTTTGAATTTTTACAATAGTTTTGAAAAAAGTACGTAACTAAACTGGGAGTTTAGGTACGTAATTTTGGGTGAAATCCATTTTCCCCATGAATTAGGCCTCAAACCAATCTAAACACTTGTAATATCATTACAAAAACACTCTTAAATGTCTTTTCCAGTAAAAGCCTTTATTCTGAAATTTTTCATTTTTTTGGAAAAAAGTACATACTTAAACTCGGAGTTTAGTTGCGTCAATTTTGGTGAAATTCATTTTCCCCTTGAATTTGGTCTCAAACCACTCTAAACACTTGTAATATCATTACAAACATACTCTTAAGCGTCTTTTCCAGAAAAAGCCTTTATTTTGAATTTTTGAATTTTTTTTTTAAAAAAGTACGTAGCCAACTGGGAGTTTAGGTACGTCATTTTGGGTGAAATCAGTTTTCCCCATGAATTTGGTCTCAAACCAATCTAAACACTTGTAATATCATTACAAACATACTCTTAAATGTCTTTTACAGAAAAAGCTGTTATATTGAATTTTTTCAATTTTTTTGAAAAAAGTACGTACCTAAACTCGGAGTTAGGTACGTCATTTTGGGTGAAATCAGTTTTCATCATGACTTTGGTCTTAAACCAATCTAAACACTTGTAATATCATTACAAACACACTCTTAAATGTCTTTTCCAGAAAAAGCGGTTATATCGAATTTTTTCAATTTTTTTGAAAAAAGTACGTAGCCAACTGGGAGTTTAGGTACGTCATTATGGGTGAAATCCATTTTCCCCATGAATTTGGCCTCAATCCACTCTAAACACTTGTAATATCATTACAAACATACTCTTAAATGTCTTTTCCAGAAAAAGCCTTTATTTTGAATTTTTTCAATTTTTTAAAAAAAAGTACGTACCTAAACTCGGAGTTAGGTACGTTATTTTGTTTGAAATCCATTTTCCCCATGAATTTGGCATCAAACCACTCTAAACACTTGTAATATCATTAAAACACACACTTCAATGTCTTTTCAAGAAAAAGCCTTTATTTTGAATTTTTTCAATTTTTTTTAAAAAGTACGTACCTAAACTCGGATTTAGGTACGTTATTTTGTTTGAAATCAATTTTCCCCATAAATTTGGCCTCAAACCACTCTAAACACTTGTAATATCATTTTAAACACAATCTTAAATTTCTTTTCCAGAAAAAGTCTAATTTTGAATTTTTTCAATTTTTTTTAAAAAGTACGTACCTAAACTCGGATTTAGGTACGTTATTTTGTTTGAAATCAATTTTCCCCATGAATTTGGCCTCAAACCACTCTAAAAACTTGTAATATCATTACAAACACACTCTTAAATGTCTTTTCGAGAAAGCCTTTATTTTGAATTTTTTTCAATTTAAAAAAAAAAAATACGTAACGTAACTAAATTGGGAGTTTAGGTACGTCATTTTGGGTGAAATCCATTTTCCCCATGAATTTTGTCTCAAACCAGTCTAAACACTTGTAATATCATAACAAACACACTCTTAAATGTCTTTTACAGAAAAAGCCTTTATTTTGAATTTTTTTCAATTTTAAAAAAAAAAGTACGTACCTAAACTCGGAGTTTAGGTACGTCATTTTGGTTGAAATCAATTTTCCCCATGAATTTGGCCTCAAACCACTCTAAACACTTGTAATATCATTACAAACACATTCTTAAATGTCTTTTCCAGAAAAAGCCTTTATTTTCAATTTTTTCAATTTTTTTTGGAAAAAAGAATGTACCTAAACTGGGAGTTTAGTTGAGGTACGTCATTATGGTTGAAATCCATTTTCCCCATGAATTTGGCCTCAAACCTATCTAAACACTTCTAATATTATAACAAACATACTCTTAAATGTCTTTCACAGAAAAAGTCGTTATATTGAATTTTTTCAATTCTTTTGAAAAAAGTACGTACCTAAACTCGGAGTTAGGTACGTTATTTTGGATGAAATCCATTTTCCCCATCCATGAGTTTGGCCTCAAACCACTCTAAACACTTGTAATATCATTACA